>OY776126.1:66159048-66784048 GCA_963675135.1 Galeopsis tetrahit | reverse complement strand
CCGCGGATGGCGAGGGGAGGGGAAGGGCCGGTCGCGCGGGAGACGGGGAGGGGAAGGGGCGACGAGGGGAGGGGAAGGGGCGGCCGTGGAAAGGGGAGGTGATGCGGCGGCGTGGCGGTGGCCGACAAATGGAGAGGAGAGGAGAGGAGAGGAGAGAAAAAATTGGACGTGAGTAAGTGGATGTACCAAATATAATGAAATAAGGGTTAAAAAGAAAGAAAGAAGAAATAAGAGTATTTTGGAATTTTACACGTGGGTGTCCTCATCTTACGTTGGGTGTGTTTAGCTAGTGAATGTCCTCAATAGGACTGTGTGATTATAACACTATAACCATGCCCAAAAGAAAAATATTTAGGTGGCCTATATATTAGGCAGTTAAAATTTGTTCAACTATCTATTTTCCAAGAGTAACTTTAAACATAAGAGTAACTTCCCTAAAGTATACTAAGTAGTACTCCTTAACATTTATTTATGCCTTTCTAAAGACTTCCTTTTATACTCCCTCAGTTTCGGTGAACATTACTCATAAGTTTTGGACATAAAGGTTAAGAAATATAATAGAATAAATAGATTTATAAGTGATGGTGTAATTGAGAGAGAGACGAATATAATTAAATGTTGAGAGAAGTAGTTTGCAAAAAAAAAAAAAGAATGAGTGACTTTTATTGAGACGAAGGAAAATGAAAAGTTGAATAACTTTCACTGGCACGTAGATTACTAGTTTAAGAATGAGTGGCTTTTATGAATTTATTTATTTTTAATCAGGCAAATAACTTGTATTATTAAAGAGAAAGAGTTAATCAACATAGCAAACAGGCGCCAATAGTGCCAGAATTGTTCAAAAAGAAAACAACATAAATAAGATATGATCTAACAAATTAGCGGTTAATTCCTAGCATTCAATGTCCTATCTACTTCAATGAATCTTCTTAGTACTGTAATCCACCCTACAAAAGGGACCTTCTCCATTTGCTTGTCGTAACAGGTTAGCCAACTCCACATCCGTCCTTTTATATACTATTATGAAAAATACTATTCTCTTCAGTTCACAATAATTTTTATTGATAAGTGGACACAAATATTAAAAAAGTATAATGAAGAGTAGAGTTTTGAGAGTTACTTTTATAAATTTTTATGTATAAAATAATGAAAGGAGTTCACTTTTGTGGAGCCAATAGTTTTTTTTTTTGGTCGGTGAATAAAATTTTTTATACTCAGAGAAAAGTTCAGGGTACCAAAGGTACCTTACAAATAGTTGCAGAATAAAAGAAAAGATTTAAAGGAAAGATATAAGAGAGTGCAAGCAATAGAAGTCCTTCAAGATCCATTAATTAATTCCAGCACCTGAGTTGGTTCCTTGCTCCCTTCCCTGAAGAGAGACCCCTGTTTGATTAGGTTCTTTGCAGTGCACCAGCTCCAAAGTCGTCATTTGATTTCGTTTGTGATTTTATCTCTGTCCCACGTTGTGTTCTTGAATATGACCTTGTTCCTCCAATTCCAAATAACCCACACCACACATACCCACACACCCGCTAATAATTGTTCTCCTCTCTTTGTTGTTAGAAGGTTGGTGAAGTGCATTAAGTGTACCTTCATCTCATTGTGGAGTGTTGTGTGAATGTTCAGCCAGTATAAAATGTTCCTCCACACCTGCTTAGATAACTCGCATTCAAAGAACAGGTGTTGTGCTGATTCCATTTCCGTCCCACATGCTGTGCAGATTTCCTCCTCATCCGAGCCTATGATCTGTCGTCTTCTCAAATTGGTTCGGGTCGGGAGCCTATCCCAATAGAGCCGCCACGCCGTTGCCGCCGCTTTTAGTAGTGCTACATTCTTCCAAAGTAGATCCAGTTCTTTCCCTTTTAGCGCTGCTATATTGTTCCGCTCTACTGTTTTTTCAATTTCCTCATACCCAGATTTTGTGCTATACCTCCCTTTTGCATTTTCTTTCCATCTCCACTCGTTGCTATCACCTTTCGATATATTGTACCTGTTAACAATTGCAATCAAGTTGTTAAGACTCTCTCTCTCTCTATCCAGTAACTCTCTCGTCCAAGACCATTGCCACACCCACTCTCCTTCTACCCAGTTACCCATTTCACTAATAACTCTATCTTTGGCTGTACTTAACCTAAAAAGTCTTGGGAATTGTGTTTTAAGTTCCAAGTCCCCCGCCCATATTCCTCCCCAGAAGCTAGTATTCGACCCATCTCCTATGGTTTTTTCTATATTCCCAGTAAACCATTTGCCCCCTGTTCCTCGTCCTAATGAAATTACATCACTCCACCACCTAGACACTCTCCCTACTCTATCCATGAGTCGACACCCCTCCCCTCCCATCACAATATCCCCATAAAAAGACCTAATGACCTTCACCCACAGTTTGTTCCTATAACTCAAAAAACCCCATAGCCATTTGCCCATAAATGCTTTATTAAACATCCCAAAACCCCTCACTCCTAACCCCCTTCCCCTTTTGGTTTACATAAAGATTCCCATTTAATCCACACCAATTTTCTCACATTATCCGTGCCACTCCACAAGAAATTGCAACACATAGAGGTTAGAATTTTTTGGGTTTTTTTTGGAAGAAGATAGAAGGAGAAATGGTAAACTAGTATCGAGCTTAAAACCGCTTTAAGGAGAGTTATTCTCCCTCCGAACGATATTTTCTTCACCTCCCATGACTTCAGCCTTCGTTTCAGTTTCTGCACTAGATGATCCCACTCTGAAATTCTGTTTGGTCGCATGCCGACCCTAATCCCGAGGTAGGAAAAAGGCATCGCCCCTACGACACACCCTAGTATTCCTGCCATATGTTCCAATCTGTTGTGATCGACGTTTACCCCCATGAGGCTACACTTGTTGTAGTTTACTTTGAGCCCTGAGAGGAATTCAAAGTTTTTCAGAATCCCGCGCATAACCCTCACATTATCGATGCTGGCAGCCCCCAAAATCACAGTATCGTCGACATATTGTAGATGGGAGATTTTCTCCTTATGTCTTCCCAATTCAGCTGGCGTGAACATATTATTTTGCACTGCTTTATTCATAAGTGAATTTAGCCCTTCAGCTACTATGAGGTAAAGGAAGGGAGATAAGGGGTCTTCTTGCCTAAGCCCGCGTTCCAATCGAAATTCGCCGGATGGGCTTCCATTAATGTGTACTGTGGCCGTTGCAGACGAGACACATTCCATGATCCACCTTCTATATTTTACATTGAAATTGAATTGTTCGAGCATCAGATTCCGGAAATTCCAGTCCACCGAGTCGTAAGCCTTTGCAAAATCAATCTTTAGGAAGATTCTCTCCATCTTTCGCCTTTTTGCTTCCTCAATTGCCTCATTTAAAATAACTACCCCGTCCAGAATATGTCTTCCTTTGAGGAAAGCACTCTGATTTTCTGATATAATACTGTCCATAACTTTGCTTAACCTCCTTGTGAGTATCTTAGCTAGTATCTTGTATGCACATCCAATCAGTGAGATTGGACGATAGTCACTGAGAGTGCTAGCGTCTTCCTTTTTTTGGGATTAGGACAATAAAGGTTGGGTTCGATCCCCGGACCAACTTACCGTTTTCGTGAAAGTCTGTCATTATCCTTAATATATCACCTTTCAACACCTCCCAAAGTTCCTTAATGAATTTGAAGTTGAATCCGTCGGGTCCCGGACTTCTTGAGCTATCACAGTTCCAAATTGCCTCCTTAATTTCTTGTTCTGAGAACGGGTGTGTTAACATCTCATTTTCTGATGTGTTTATTTTTTTGTCCACAAAGTCAGCACTCACTGTTGGTCGAATGCCTTGGGATTTTTTGAAGTGTCGCTCAAAGAATTCCTTGACTCCCTGTTTGACTCTGATCGGCTCCTCTGTCCATTGGCCCTCGATCTGCATACCCACGATCTCGTTTGTGTTTCTTCTTTTGTTCACTGCCTTGTGGAAGAAGCTGGTATTAATGTCTCCTTCTTTCAACCACTTAGTTCGGGCTTTTTGTGCCAATATGTTGCCTCTCTTATTCATGCTCAACATTAGTTCCGCTTGTGCTTCTTTTCTCCGAATCACTTGTTCCTCTTCAAGGCCTAGTGCATCGTCAAGCGTATCCAATCGAAGGATTTCCTTTTTTAACTCATCAATTTTTTTGTCCATCATCCCAAATACATCTATGTTCCATGTTCTCAGTTCACCTTTCAATAGCTTTAGTTTCTCTTTAAACACATAGCCTCCCCATCCCTCTACTTGGAAGCTGTTCCATACGTTTGATACTAATTCTTTGAAATTCGCGTGAGTCAACCATGTGCTTAAGAACCTGAAAGGTTTCGGCCCCCAATCGATCTCCTTAGTTTCAAGAATAAGTGGGCAATGGTCCGACACTGTCCTCTCCAGGCCCTTTTGGGTAGAGTTAGGCCACTTCTGTAACCAATAGCCATTGACCAAAATTCGATCAATTCTGCTATTACACCTTCCGTTCGGCTTGTACCAGGTGTATTTCATCCCGTGTAGAGGTAGATTGTGAGAAGATTGTCGTTGATAAAATCATCGAAGCTTCTAATGTCATGTCTATTGATGGTGCTGCTTCCACCATCTCTTTTGTTGGTCCCAAGTTGAGTTAATAATATTGAGTAAGCTAGTAAAAGTCTAGAGGGGAGGGGTGAATAGACTTTTAAAAATCTTTCAATATATCAGAATACGTAATGCGGAATTTATCAAAGTAACAATGAGCCCAATCAAATTTATACTCAACTTATATTCGTAATTCGAACTTCTTGATGAATACTCTACTTGTCTGGTTTAGATAGGTAATTAATCAATTAAGCAATTAAACAAACAGTAAAGTAAATCAACACACAACAATTTTATAGTGGTTCGACAACTTGTCTACATCCACTCTCACAACTCCAGTCGTGAAATTTATTAACTCTTCTAATCGAGTGTTCTTGTGATTTTGAGTCCCAAGATATAAGACTTAGATCTTTTCAAAAACACTACCAAGTGCCTCTTCGATCTTACTAGCGATTTACAAGTATCTGGCAACTTGAAACAGTAAAACACAAAAATAAAACTTCTCTTCGTTCAGTAGTAGCCTTCTTCGATCTTCACTTGTCTTGTGTAGCTTCACTTTCTGAACTTCAAACTCTGAGAGTATATTTCCTTGAATGCTTCAATTCTTTTGATAACAGTAGTCTTCAAATGTAGAATACCATGGGGTATTTATACACTTCCAATTCCAAGAACTTTCAGTTGTGTAACAACCTTTTCTTGAAAACCAACTTGTAACTGTTCTTCTTATCCTTTCACGCGTTTCTTCAGTTAATTAGTTATTCCTTAACTAACTCTTTAATCTTTATCTTTAACACGCTTTTGTAACTGACTTTAAGTTGACCTGTCTTGTTGAGTCGCGCACCTGTCTTGTCCAATAGTAGTAGACTGCGTCTTCTACTTATCTTGTGCAGTAGACTTCTTTAGATTACAACATAGAATTAATCTAGTCCTATCATCTAATCCTACCAAGACTATTACATTACATTAAGCTTATAGCTTAGTCAATCTAAAAAACTATACATCAATATATCTATTACATTCAAAATCATGAGCTCTATACAACAATTATTCATAGCTCAATAACAATCTAAACAATGAAATATAATCAAAGTATCAACAATTTATAAGTACTTGTCTTTTCATATGTTAACTCATGTGAATACTTGTCTTGTGAACTAGTACTTGTCTTGTGAACTCTACTTATCTGTTCAAGATGACTTCTTCTTAACTAGACTAGATCAGTCAATACTTAGAAAACATTCAAGTCTTCTTTTGGCTTATCAAAACTTTATCTTTTATCTTTCATCAACATTTAGGACTTGTTCTAGGATTCATATCCCAACAATTTCTCCCTTTTTGATGAAGCCAAAACTACTTGAATCTTTTCATAATAGTAGACTAGTTAAGTAGTTATCTTGTCTTAACATCAAAATAGTACTTATCTTTTCATTCATTTCGAAATATGATCAGTAGATATTACACATACTTAATATCAAAATAAAAAAACTATGTATCAGAGCAAACAAAAAAACTAATCTGATAAAATACCTTCTTAAGAACTTGGAACACCAAAAGCATCTAGTAGCCTTTTGTGAATGAATGTCATATGTTCTTCAGTCTCGATCTTCTCTTTATCCAGCAGGTCTTCTTCAAATTTCTTGATATGATTGAAGTCGATCCTCTTCCCGGAACCTAACATCGGAGTAATCCACTTAGGAAAAATAGGAACAAGAATGTTAAAACTTACAACAGTTGCAATCCTCATGATTAGGTTCCATAGATTCCGATCTTGTGTTTCCATGAACTTATCAAAAATTGCGTATAACTCTTCTTTGCTATCTGGATCTCCAAATTTGCGAATAATCCAATGATCCAGCTCCCATTTCAACTTGACCTTGAACCATGCATCTTTATGTTCATTGTCAATGAAGTTATCAATATAAGCATCTTCTACAAGATCAGGATCAGCTTTCATCTTTAGCAACATCTTGATATGTTTTCCTAACAATTTCTTGTTAGCATAACGATCTTCTTCCAGCTTTTGCTTCTTATGAAGAGCTTCAACCTCTTCATCACCAATATCAGCTAGAATATCTCCTAATTCTTCTTTCTTTTTCTCTAGAACAAGTTTTCTCTTGACTTGTCTAGTCTGGACCTCTACTTCCGGAGATGCAATACTTTTACCTTTCAGCAGTCTTTTCTGCTCTTCTTCCTTTGCTTGTTCAAGATCTGCCTTCTTGACTAGCCTTCCTCTCTTGGGATACCTTAACTCTTCTATTGCAGACGCAGCAGCCTTGACTTCAGGTTCTGCACTTGACTTCTCTGCAGTAGTAACAACTCTACTTGTCTCTTCCCCCTTTTTGGCTTCATCACTTGCCTTAAGAGTGAATAGACTAGTAAATCGAGTCATTTCTTCTTTCATTGCTTCCTTCATTGCTTCAGCAGCTAGTTCGATTTGCCTTTGATGTGTCTGATCACGACTCATCTTGTCTAGTCGATCAGCAGTGGCTTCCAATTTCTTTGAGTTAATTGCCAACTCGTCTTTGAAGTGAACAACTGTCTGACGCAGTAGGGTATTTTGCTTAGTCAGCTCAGTGAGAATAGCTTGAGAACGCACCAACTGATCTTGTGCTTCTCTCCTTTGCTCATCAGCTATCTCAATTTTAACTCTGTATAGTCTTTCCATCTTACTAGATTCTTCAGCCAACGATCTAGCAAATGAAATAGATCTTTTCTCAGAAAAATCAACTTGCTTCTGTAAGAACCTTTCAACTTCTGCGTACAACTCTGCTCGAAAAGTTGAGTCCATTTTGTTGACTTCTCCAACAATCAATTCCCTTGAGGAATCAACAAGAGATTGGTTCTGTTTAACTAGCATGTCCTTGACCTTCGAATTCAAGAACTCTTCAATAGCGGAATGAACAACATCTTTCAAGTCCGTCTTTAACTCTACAAGATAACCTTCTGGAAAAATGTGAGTAGACGACTGAGCTTCAGAGACAACTCCTTCTTGAATTTTCTGAATAAGTTCATCTTCATTAAACATTACAGCATCCATAAACTCATCATCTTCTTTTCCAAATTCGAAAGAATCAGCATCACCAGAGTTTTCAGACTCATCTTCTGACTGATCTGACGTTTGAATACCAGCATCAACAAGTCTTGCTGTCAACTCTTCTTCTAGTAGGTCAGTTTGAATTCCAATATCAAACATGTGCGACGCAGGCAACACATCATCTGGCACATTTAGCATCCGCTTCACCAGGGCTGTAAGAACATGAGGTGGGAGAAGTTCCGAATAATCTTGAACTCCACTATTCTCCCTTTGCTCCATCTCCCAATCCATAAAATTGGAGATTCCACCCATGCCTTGTATGACTTCAAAAAGATCATCTGTGGAAGATTTCTTCAGTGCAACCCATGTGCATATCCTAATGAGTTTCTCATACTGTTCTGATGAGGTGTCTATTTCGATAGACGAAAGCCTCTTCTTCAGATTGTTACTGACTTTAGCACGAACCCTCTTCTCCCTTAAGCACATCGGATAATAGACGAGGGAATCAAATCTAATTTCAGAAGGGTTCTGAGCAGGTAAGGTCCCTGTCTCAGTTGTTGCAGTGGCAACTAGTGGGGTTTCTGAAATAGATGGGTTGATGGGTTCAACATATTCTGTTGAGGTAAGAGGAATTTGGATGGTGGTTTCTTGGGGCTTTGATGTGGCTTGGTTTGGTTCGACAATCGTAGAAGTATCAAATGTATCGTATATAGTAGTGTGTGGGGTTATGTTGGCTCTAAGTGGTTGCACTGCCAACACTGAAGAGGTTTTGGGTACAGGTTTGGCACGAGATCGAAGTGATCTGGCCTTGGTTTTGACGGGGAGAGAGAGAGGAATTGACAAAGCTCGAGAAGAAGTACCAACCTTTTCTTCAGTCGACTTGTCTGGTGAAGGACTCGACTCGACTCGACTCTCACCAGTCGATACTCATATAGCTCTTCCTCTTTCTTCTCAGGCTCCTTGTCTGAGTGAGTTTCTTCCGAATCTCCTGCAGCCTCAATCATCGCCTCCTCTTCCACATACTGAACTAGTCTACCACTAGTTCCAGCCTTAGCTTCTTCAGAATTTTCACTCTCCGACTCGTCTTTTGCAGAACTAGACGAGGCAGCTTCAATCATGGCATCATCAGGGTTGATCTGGACTTGTCTGGGAGCAGCAGATCTAGCAGCAGCTTGCTTTGCTAGCGCCTCCTTCTTCAGATAATGCTTTAGAGGATGAAATAGCTTGCCTTTACTCCAACTAGTCTTGTTCGGCAACAAGATAGGTAGAATGATACTTAGCTTATTTCCGAAGCTGACATTCGCAGACACAACCCAGTTGATGGAACTGGTGTCGACTTGCACATACTTCTTGTAGTACATCAATCTGTCCAAAAAGAGTTTAGACCAATTTCCTTCAGTGATTCCATCATAAATCACAGCCATAACTCTTGCTTTCTGGGGCGTCACAGAGTCAAAACTCCCGGTGACTCCTAGCAACATCTTCGACGCGATGTCAAGTAGAGTCTTGTATTTGTCAAGTAGCTCCTTCTTCTTGACAGCAGGAATTTTACCATCACGATTCAACCTTAGCTGCTTTCCACAGAAAATACTCAAATACCTCAACTCTCTGCCTTCAGCATATCTCTCGATACCTATCGATCCGGACGGTAACTTTAACGATTCTGTCAAAAATTCACGAGTAATTTCTACTCTCCTTCTTCCAACAAAGGCTTCAATCGATTCGCCTTGTCGAGTGGCAGTAGCATAGAATTCTAACACTTCTTCTTCCAGCACAACTTCAGGAAATGCCTCCAAATAGGGTCTTAAACCGCATCTAAAGCATTTTATAAGAATCTCTTTGTTGTCATCAGTGTGATTTCCTTTGAAAAACACCGATCCCTCCACATGCACTCTTCCTTCGGTGATATACTTTCCGAGATCGAACCTTGCTTGCATGTTAGTACGAGCATCAAATATCGAAACAATCGACATAGTAGAACGGTTTATAAAATCAAGAGATTTCGAAAGGATTGAATGCTTGAGAAGATTTTAGAATCAAGAGATAAGAACTTGTGAGCAGTTATGAACGAATAGTATGGGTTTTGTTAAACCTTGAGAGTTGAAATCAATGGTTGAGATTAAAATGGTTGATCTAACGGGCAGATATGAAAGTCTTTTGAAATTCAGTTTTACGGAATCGAGAATATTACGTGATATAATATCGTAAAATTTTGAAATCCGCCTCTTCTATTTGTAGGATTGAGGAGTGTACTCATCTGTCCTAGCATAGTAGAGTTTTTGGCGCGAACTGGTTATATACACCTCATTAAATGGAGTGTATGAATCCAATTCTAGGGTTTTCAAAATTTCATTTATCAAATTACATTTATATCCTTAATTCGTTTTGTTTAAACACTTAGAGTATGTTAATCATGAGAACACTTATCTTGTCTGTTCGAGTCTATTCAGAATAGACGAGTAGACTGATGTGCACTAGACGAGTTCCCCCTTCGACTGTGCTTGTCTATTTTGAACATTGAGCGATTTCTTGAACCTGTCTTTTCTTGTGATATAGATTAGAAGTAACACAGGTAGTAGAGTAAGATAATTAAGATGAATATCAATCTTTAAAGCAATGAACAAGGTTTCGAACAAGATGACTTTTAACAGTCTTAAGAGTCAACACAAGGCTTTTTAAGAGATCAAAGATTCCCCCTTAAATGTTTATTCCCTTAGTATTACCCTCAGCTTTACCAGCTTCCTCATCGGGTTGTTTGGTCATCTTGTCTGACCTTGTATACCTGTCTTTTGAGTGAGTAGACTAGTGCTCTGTTCTTTTTGTGATGACTTGTCTGTTTTTCCTTTCTTCTTAAGAGTGTACCTGTCTTGTTAGTACATAACTATAGGCAAGTAGGGTCTAAATCAATTAGTCCTAGACTAATGCATAACTCATGAAAACGAGCCTCAGCTAATGGTTTTGTGAAAATATCAGCCCTTTGAAAATCAGTGTGGATCTTTTCCATGCGAACATCCTTCTTTTCTACATGATCACGTATGAAATGGTGTTTCACATCGACATGCTTACAACGTGTGTGCAGAACAGGATTTTGTGTAATGGCAATAACACTGTTACTATCACAGAATATGGGAACATTTGATTCACAGATATTATAATCTCTAAGCTGTTGAATAAGCCACAATAATTGACTACAACAACTACCAGCAGCCATGTACTCGGCTTCAGTAGTAGAGGTAGCAACACTTGTCTGCTTTTTCGAAAACCATGAAATGAGTTTTGTGCCTAAGAATTGACAAGAACCAGATGTAGATTTCCTATCTATTCTACAACCACCAAAATCAGAATCAGAGTAGCCACTTAGAGATAAATCATCATTTGAAGGATACCATATACCACGATTGATGGTTCCTTTCAAATATTTCAATATCCTTTTAGTGGTTTCCATATGACTCTCTTTTGGATTAGCTTGAAATCGAGCACATACACCAACAGAGAATGCAATATCAGGTCTACTAGCAGTCAAGTATAGTAATGAACCAATAAGACCACGATAATGTGTTTGATCAGCACATTTACCTTGTTCGTCTGGATCCATCTTGTAAGTAGGTAGCATAGGTACGCCAGTGGACTTGCATGTCTTAATACCATACTTGTATAGTAGATTTCTAGTATACTTTGCTTGATTTATGAAAATCCCTTCTAGGGTCTGTTTTACTTGAAGACCAAGAAAGTAATTCATTTCACCCATCATAGACATCTCAAATTTACTTTGCATGAGTGTTGTAAAACTTTCACTCAGCCTTTTGTTAGGTGACCCAAAAATGATGTCATCTACGTAAATTTGGACGAGTAAAATGTCCTTCCCTTCTTGTCTTCTGAACAGGGTTCTATCGACCTTGCCCTTAGTAAAACCATTTTCTAATAGAAAGAGAGAGAGAGTATCATACCAGGCTCTTGGAGCTTGCTTTAGTCCATATAAGGCCTTCTTTAATCTGTAAACTTGGTCACCTTTGACTTCGAAACCTGGAGGTTGTTCAACATACACTTCTTCCGCAAGAATACCGTTAAGAAATGCACTTTTAACATCCATTTGATATATAGTAAACTTCATGTAAGCAGCATATGCAAGAAACAATCTTATGGCTTCTAGTCTAGAAACAGGTGCATAAGTTTCATCATAGTCTATGCCTTCAGCTTGTGAATAGCCTTGGGCAACTAGTCTAGCCTTATTCCTAACGACTACATCATTCTCATCTTTCTTGTTCTTGAAAATCCATCGAGTGCCAACTACATTATGATGTTTCGGCCTATCGACAAGTTCCCAGACGTCGTTTCGAATAAACTGGTTCAACTCGTCTTGCATAGCGATGATCCAATTACTATCAGCCAAAGCCTCTTTGATGGTTTTAGGCTCGATAGATGAGAGGAAACAACACCAGCAAAACAAAGATGGACTAGGTTGTTCTTCCGACTCAAAGAGTTGTCGTCTAGTCTTCACACCAACAGTAGAGTCACCAATGATATTCTCAGTATTATGAGCAGATTTCCATGTATTTCTATTCTTAACAGTAGCACTATCATCTATATCATGTACAGCATCATGCATGTCAACATCATTTGTATCATCAACAGATTTACCTGGAGTAGATGAGTCAACTAGAGCAGGCATATCTACTGGTCTAGTAGACTTACCTTGAGCACTTGCCTTTTCATTGTCATCAGATTCGAGAGCTTTTATGAATGGATTGTATGCTTGAACGGATTCATATACCTCTGAATCTTTGTCAGATTCGATAGTTAGCTCAGTAACTTTCTCACTAAACTTGTTGGCAGACGAGTCCTGTTGAGATTCATCGAAAACCACATGTAGTGTTTCTTCCACACATAGGGTAGAGTAGTTGAATACTCTAAATGCTTTGCTAGTCGAGGAGTATCCTAAGAATATCCCTTCGTCTACTTTAGCATCGAAAGCATTCAACTTGCTTTTCCCATTGTTATGGATAAAACACTTACAGCCAAATATATGGAAATATGAAACTCTGGGTTTTCTACCTTTCCATACCTCATAGGGTGTCTTACCTAGTGCTTTATTGATGGCACTTCTGTTTTGGGAATGGCATGCGGTATTGATAGCTTCTGCCCAAAACTTCTGAGGAGTATTGTACTCTGTCAGCATGGTCCTGCAGGCCTCCTTAAGAGTTCTGTTCCTTCGCTCTGCTACTCCATTTTGTTGTGGTGTCCTTGCTGCACTAGTAAGGTGCTGGATGCCACGCTTAGAACAAAATTCTTTAATATAACAGTTAATGAATTCAGTACCCTTGTCACTACGGATCTTGACAATGGACTGATTCTTCTCAACTTGTATCTTCTTCAACAGATCAGGTAGGAGTGTTTGTGTATCACTCTTCTTGTGTAAGAAGACTACCCAAGTGAACTTAGAATAGTCGTCTACCACAACAAGTGTGTACCTTCTACCGTTCAAAGTTGGAGGAGTTATTGGGCCATGTAAGTCCATATGTAGAAGTTCAAGAACTCTACTTGTTGAGAGGGATGGAATAGATTTAAAGGAACCCTTTACCTGTTTACCTTTCTGACAAGCATCGCATACATGTGATTTGAAATAGATTTCGTTGGGGATACCTTCAACGAGGTAATCTCGTGCAATTTTATTAATAACCTTAAAGTTCATGTGGCAAAGGCGTCTATGCCAAAGCCAACTGACCTCTTTGGGTGTCTTAGTAAGAAGACAAGTGTCCCGTGGATAACTATTCCAATTCACAATGTATACACTACCTTGTCTTATGCCGACGAGTAGTACGGTATGAGTCCTTTTGTCTATGACTTCGCACTTTTGACTTTTGAACTGCACCTTGTATCCACGATCACAGAATTGTGAAACAGAGAGTAAATTGTATTTCAAGCCTTCAACATATGAGACATCTTGAATCTCTATGTCTCCATTCCGAATGTAACCAAATCCTTTAGTAACAGCAGTGGAGCTATCACCAAATATTACTTTTGGTCCTTCTTGCTCATGATAACTTGATAAGAGAGCCTTGGTACCAGTCATGTGGTGTGAACAACCACTGTCTATGTACCAAGTTTCTCCTATTGAGCCACCCTTCTTGTATAGATCGAGTCGACCCTGCATTAGATGATGTTTCATAATTTAGGTACCCTCCTTATTTATTGGGGTCCTGGGGGGTTAGTCGAGTTCAATGGAATCCAAATGTACATTGGAGTCCTGAACAAGTTTGATCTTCTGAGCTTTCGACCATATTTGTTGCAAAATAAGACCTTGTTGTCCTTATCTGACCTATCAGTCGAGTTCGGGTCTACTCTTTGGAGATAGCCTTTTGACTTAATCTCTACTTGAGCAGGCACTTGTCTATGATAGTCAGAGTAGGGTTTATATGCATTAGGTCCATACGGTTTATAGACGTGTTTAGGTCTGTCTTCTCCTTCAATATCATATGACAAAGGTGGAGGATATAGGACAGCTTGTGTACGATATTTTGGACCTTCCTGTCTAGGTCTAGACGAGTAGAGCTGAGACTGCCTTATGAAAGGAGGTCTAGGCTCTTTCCATCTAGTTTGTACTTGTCTAGTACTTGTCTCCTCAGGATACCAGTCCTCGTATCTGACCTGATTAGGTCGTCCACGACTTCTAGTCCTTTGTTGACTTGTCTTAAACGGAACAGCCTTGTTGTTAACATTCTTTTTACCTCCCTTGGTAATTGGAATGTTAACTTGAGTCTGTTTGGGTACAGTGCCTTCGGATGGAGTTCCAATATCGTATATCATTGGTCCTTTTCCTTTATCATTAGTCAAAGAGCTTGAGATGAAAATAGTAGGGTTCTTAGGAACTTAAGTAGACGAGCTGGGTGTCTTAGCACCTATGCCTGTCTTGTCAGCAGGAGCCCTATACCTATCTGACAATTCAAGGTTAACCTTAGAGGAGTTAACCAGGTCAGTAAGTTTAAGGTCTAGAGTGACAACCTCAGTTTCTAAGAACTTATTACGTTCTTCAAGCTTTTTGCACTTGTTTTTTAAAACATTGAATTCATGTTTCTCAGTAGCATGAGTCTTAAGTAGGTCTTGATACAACTTGTCTGTTAATGCACACTTGTATTTGAGTTGACTCAACTCTTCTTGCAAGCGTTTATTTATGACTGTTATATTAGGATCTACTTTAGACTGAGCTTCCTTAAGATCAATGATTTCTTGTTTTAAAATGATATTTTCGTCACTGACTTCAATGAATGCCTGGGTAACAAGTAGGAGGTCGTCTTCAACTGCACTAGTAGAGTGCTGAAGGCTACTCCCTACTTTGCTACTAGCAGTATCACTTTCATCAGAGTCTGATTCATCACATGATTGAAATGAAGTTGCAGATGATACCTCTTGTTCAATTTTAGCCATGCAACAGAGTCCATCATCTACTGTGAATGCTTCATCTTGATCAGACGGGTAACTAGACGAAGACGATGGTAACTCGTCTGAGTCCGTTTCAGAGTCATTATTAGCCATCATTGCCTTCTTACCCCTGTTGTATCTTCTTTCCCTTCTTGCCTTGCGTTCTTCACGATCATCAGTGCTCAGGTCCGGACATTCGTAAATGTAGTGACTTGGTTTCTCACAGTTATAGCATAAAGGATCGTTAGTAGACTTTTTAATAGGTGATTTATCTCTGCGCTTATCTCGTCTATCAGAACGCTGAATCTTCCTATCATCTGAATCTCTATCTCGTCTGTTACTTTTCGAAACTTCGTCTCTCCTTTCGGACGAGTTTCGGTCTCGTCTGGTCTCAGACGAGTTCTTAGAGGTCGAACCTCTATAGTCTCTATAGAACTTTTTATATCTACCATAGCGTTTATTTAGTCTATCGAATTTCCTAACCATAAGGTTCATCTGATCTTTCAGACTTAGATCAGTCTTGTCTAACTCATCTCTTATGCTAGCAGGTTTAGACCTGTCTATTCTAGAGCTCTTAGACGAAGTAGACTTAAAGGCAACATTCTTCGACACGGCTTTCTCCCTATCACTACTGGCAATTAGTTCTTCCTCATCTAATTCGAACTCATGCGCCTTAAGAGTCTGGAACATGGTTTCTGATGGCCACGAATCAATGTCTTGTGTGGTTTTAATGATCATCTTGACCATTTTCCATCTTTCATCCAAGGCCTTCAAGATTCTCAGGTTAATCTCTCTTTCAGTGTAAGTCTTTCCTAGTACTTCAAGATCATTCATGATTTTAGTAAATCGAGTATCCAATTCATCAATGGATTCACCTGGCTTCATCTTAAATGTTTCAAATCTTTGGACAGCTGAGGACAGTTTGCTTTCTTTGATCAGCGTAGTGCCTTCACAAAGAACAGCTAGTTTGTCCCACATTTGCTTGGCAGTCTTACATTTTAACACTTTACCAAGATACTCGTTTGGCAAGGTGTGTAAAATATAATTCTTAGCAAGACTATCCAAATTGTTTTGACGCATTTCTTCAGAAGTCAGTTCTAACCTTGGTTTAACAATCAGCTCTCCAACTTCTTTGGTTGGGTCCAATGTAGCAGTATTTCTGATCATGGTAACGACTGGTCCTTCTTTGATCACAGATACCATCAGATCATGAGTTGAGCTGAAAATGGCTTCCATCCTCAGCTTCCAGTAGTCGTAATCCTGAACAGAGAACTTGGGAAGTTTGTTAGCACTTATCTCAAGAGACATGTTTTAGCAGTTTGATTAGATAGGATAATAGCAAGAAATCAAGATACAGATATATCAAGAAAGTGTGGTATGAATCAGAACAGAAACGAACCAAGACTTCACCCAAAGTCTTTAAATGTTATCAAGAAACAACAGTTCGAAAACTACCGCTCTGATACCACTTGTTGGTCCCAAGTTGAGTTAATAATATTGAGTAAGCTAGTAAAAGTCTAGAGGGGAGGGGTGAATAGACTTTTAAAAATCTTTCAATATATCAGAATACGTAATGCGGAATTTATCAAAGTAACAATGAGCCCAATCAAATTTATACTCAACTTATATTCGTAATTCGAACTTCTTGATGAATACTCTACTTGTCTGGTTTAGATAGGCAATTAATCAATTAAACAAACAGTAAAGTAAATCAACACACAACAATTTTATAGTGGTTCGACAACTTGTCTACATCCACTCTCACAACTCCAGTCGTGAAATTTATTAACTCTTCCAATCGAGTGTTCTTGTGATTTTGAGTCCCAAGATATAAGACTTAGATCTTTTCGAAAACACTACCAAGTGCCTCTTCGATCTTACTAGCGATTTACAAGTATCTAGCAACTTGAAACAGTAAAACACAAAAATAAAACTTCTCTTCGTTCAGTAGTAGCCTTCTTCGATCTTCACTTGTCTTGTGTAGCTTCACTTTCTGAACTTCAAACTCTGAGAGTATATTTCCTTGAATGCTTCAATTCTTTTGATAACAGTAGTCTTCAAATGTAGAATACCATGGGGTATTTATACACTTCCAATTCCAAGAACTTTCAGTTGTGTAACAACCTTTTCTTGAAAACTAACTTGTAACTGTTCTTCTTATCCTTTCACGCGTTTCTTCAGTTAATTAGTTATTCCTTAACTAACTCTTTAATCTTTATCTTTAACACGCTTTTGTAACTGACTTTAAGTTGACCTGTCTTGTTGAGTCGCGCACCTGTCTTGTCCAGTAGTAGTAGACTGCGTCTTCTACTTGTCTTGTGCAGTAGACTTCTTTAGATTACAACATAGAATTAATCTAGTCCTATCATCTAATCCTAACAAGACTATTACATTACATTAAGCTTATAGCTTAGTCAATCTAAAAAACTATACATCAATATATCTATTACATTCAAAATCATGAGCTCTATACAACAATTATTCATAGCTCAATAACAATCTAAACAATGAAATATAATCAAAGTATCAACAGTTTATAAGTACTTGTCTTTTCATATGTTAACTCATGTGAATACTTGTCTTGTGAACTAGTACTTGTCTTGTGAACTCTACTGATCTGTTCAAGATGACTTCTTCTTAACTAGACTAGATCAATCAATACTTAGAAAACATTTAAGTCTTCTTTTGGCTTATCAAAACTTTATCTTTTATCTTTCATCAACATTTAGGACTTGTTCTAGGATTCATATCCCAACATCTTTCATTCTCATGCCTGATTGAGTTAAAGTCTCCTAGCACACATATACAGCCACTACCGTCTTGTAAAATTACCAGTTTCAATCTGTCCCAAAGATCTATACGCTCACTCAACGCGCAAGGTGCATATACATTCACAATGCAACACCTCTCTCTTTCAACTCCCCAGAAGCCATTAATTATTACAACACCATTCATATCCAAATAACCAGAGCAATTAAATTTATCTTAATTCCTGATAGTGATTATACCTCCAGCCCTATCGATTGCCTCTTGCGCCGCCCATCCGAAGTTACCCGATCCCCAGATTTCCTTGCAACAGATTTCATCGGCATTCACAAGCTTTGATTCCTGAATACAACATATATCCACTTTGTGTTTCCGTATCAGTGAATGCAACTCTTTTTTCTTCACTGAACTCCCCAGAACCTTGATATTAATGGTCATCAACTTCATAAGGAAACTGTGTTCAGAGCTCCCTTACTTGTTTTAGTCGTATTCCCGTTTGATTCCTCTATTTCATCTATTCTTACTATCATTGCTGCATCTCCGTTTTTGCTGAGAAGGCCCAATCTTTTCCCAATTTCCCAAGTTTCTTCTGCTCGAATTGGCGCATGTGGTCGGTCTCCCTCTTCATTTGTCATATCTGGTTCGACCAGATTTCCTTCGGAATCGATGGGCCGAATGAAGCTCGCCTATTTCTTCTTTTCTGCTATCCATGCCTCCGCTTTTTTTGCCCCCTTTGCTTTCGGTCTTTGGTCGACCCTGTTGGTTTTTTTCATCGTTGATGTGTGATGATTTGGCTGTGCCTCCATGGTATTGGGTGAGATCTAAGACTGATTACGCCGGATTATTCCCCCATAGTCCAGAAGATTCGAGATTTGTGTGTCCTTTTGTAAGTCGGTCGAATTGACCAGGTCTTCCTCCTCATTTGGACCCAGAGTGGTCTGGAGACATTTTCCCCCCAAATAGGGCAGCCCAGGCCCATTTTCTTTATCCAGGTTCCTAATTTCTCTCTGGTCTTGGGCTTTTGATTTTTCTGAGGTCCAAGTCTCTTGGCCCAATAGTTCATTAGTTCCCTTCTGTGTTTGGGCCTCTATTGACATTAATTCCAGCCCTGGTTCCTTGTTTGGGCCCATTTGATTTTTTATCTCCGTGAAATTTATGTCGCCCTCCTCTTCTCCACGCGCTTTTGTTTCCCATGTTCTCGATATTCCCCATATGCAGTACTGATTATTCTCCGTTTCTTGTGTCAGATTGTTCCTGATGCTTCCATAATAATTGCTAGCCGCCATATTATCGGGTAGAAGATCCGATTTGTCGGCGTGTTTTTCCTGGCCCACAGAATATGAAACGTCAGCTGCTAGGGTTTCCTCCACCTCCATTTTGCCGTCTTTTTCGTTTGGCCTGAATGTCGCCGGAGCCGGACCCTCAGAATCGCGATCTTGGCCTTCCGATCGGACATCCTCTTCAGACCATTGCGATTCTGATTTTGAGGAGGAATAACCATCGAGGGTTGCCCAGGAGCAAGAGCATGAGGGTTCCTCCACAATTCGGATTGAGAAGGTTAGCCCATCGATTATGACTGTAGATATTCCGTCTAGCGGTTTGAATCCGGTGGAGATGAGGACCCTGGCCGCTTCCCTATTGTTTGTCTGGTTAAACGAGTCGTCGATTTTGACAACGACCCCCATACGTGCACAAGCCACTGCGAAAAATTTCAGGTTCCATACATGCATGGGCACTCCATACCATTTTGTCCACACCAGTCTGAACTGATTCATGTCAATCTCTCTCCATGGTCTACACCATTCGAACCAGAAGGATTTCCACTCATCAAAATCATTTAGAGTCTCTTCAGTCGGTGTCTCTGTCAGGTTTTGTATTAGTACTAGGTTACCGCCCATGTTACATAATCAGAGCTTTTCGTCACACTCTCCCTGGATTTCCTCTCCATGGTCCTCCCAAGAGAAGGACCTCTTCATGAAACCGGTAAAACATTTTTTGAGCCAATCTTTCTCCCCCTCCGTTGTGTTATAATGGGTGCTCTCCTCTGCGGGTTGAGTGCTCTCTTCTGCTGATTGATTGCTATCCAGCGTACTCTCTACACCTTTCAGAATTTTTGCAAAAGAGATATTGTCCCTCCGAATTCCACTGTTTAAAGGGAAGAGGTTGTTTTATTTTTTGTCCATCACTAGCGTAGGGCTTCTTTGGAACCTTGGGATGAAAACTCTTAATTTGTAGCTTCCAATCCACACATTGTTGAGTTCTGCTAGCAATCTTTCCTCATCTTGGCCCTTGCATAATCTGACGAATCCAAATGGTTTGCCCTCTTTATCCAGTTTCTTCGGCCTGAAGATATCGAGCACTGTCCCCACCCTACCGAAGCATTGGTATAGCGTCTTCATGTTGCATACAAGTGGAAAGTTCTTGAAGAAGAAGGTGGTCGCGTTCTGTCCCTTTTCCATCTCACATACCGTTCGGATATGAGCATTGACTCTCCTGTGAGCGGTTTCTCCTTTGAATCCAGGTTTACCGTTCTTCCTAAGGCTAAGGGGAAACCTATGGTTGGGATGAATATGATGCCTCACCGGAAATCTCTCGGAAGGCCTGTGTTGACTGTCGGAAACTACCCCTTTCCCCCTCCCCACCACTCTCCACTCGCTCTCTCTCTCTCTAGACATTATTCACTCCACATCTAATTTGTGGAGCCAATAGTAATACTGCACCTGTTCCTTACATAAGGATCTATTACTTTTTGGCACGAGTTTTAATGTACAATTTATTTATTAGTATTATAGAATATAAAAATGAGGTTAGTAAAGACTTTTTAACTTTATGAGTATTAAAATATTTTTTAGTGTGAATAAAGTGATGACATTTGAGGTAACATAGAGATGTTTTGAGAAGATAGTTAAAATGTTTTTTTAGTATTTTAAGTATGAGTTATTAAGTAAGAGACATAACGTAGTTTATAAAGCATTTTTCATTTTAAGGGTGTAAAAGTTATTGTAAAACGTTAGAAAATGATAGTATGAAAGTTATTGTGAAACTAAGTAATTATTGTTTACTTGATTTTTTTTTCTTCTGTTTTATTTCGAAATTAGTAATTATATACCAGTGATTTAAGAACTAATATACCAGTGATTTAAGAATCGGACCGGATCGGTTTTATTTCGAAATTAGTAATTATATACCAGTGATTTAAGAACTAATATACCAGTGATTTAAGAATCGGACCGGATCGGGCGATTCAATCGTGAACCGGTCATCGAACCGGTTCGAAAAGTGCCCAAAACCCGTTTTACTGGTTCGACCGGTCAAAACCATTTTTTTAAAAAATATTTATCAAATCCGGCCCCTTTTATAATATTTTTCTCTCATATTTCTTTTTCATATTTCTTTTCCTTATTAGATGTGGGACATAAATTTCTACTTTTGAATTTACTAATACTACTATTTTTATAATATATTTTTGGGCTAGTCTTGGGTGAGACCGTCTCACAGAATGAGATCCGTGAGACGGCTTTTATATATAAAAAGTGATAATGTTTGAGCAAAAAGTGATAGTGTTTAAGTAAAAAGTGATAGTCACTTTTGTTGAAAATATTATCACTTTTTATTTAAACATTATCACTTTTTTTACAAACCAAAATCTGAAAAAAAAAAAATATGGGTTATCCTACCCAAAATTTTGAAATATGGGTTAAAATGATCCGTCTCACAGAAAAAGATCCGTGAGACGGTCTCACACAAGTTTTTGCCTATATTTTTTCTTATGCTATTTCGATGTGAGACATAATAAAGTTCATATGTGTTTGTTAATGTTTTTTTTTTTCGTACGTTTCTTCTACTCTTTCGATGTGGGACATAACAAAGTTCAAATACTTGTTTGTTACTAACACTATTGCTTTTATAGATGAAAATCTCATATGTATGTTTGTTTCCTCTCATATTTTTTCTACTCCTTATTCCATGTGGGACATGGAAATCTCATATATTTGTTTCTTACTAACACGATTACCTTTATATTTTTATTTTTCTCTCATATTTTTTTTTCCTTATTCGATGTGAGACAAAATATCATATGTTAGTTTGCGATTCTTTCTTCTAGTACTTCTTTGCATTTGCATTTGGAATGAAAAATGTTAATAGTGAATTCCATTATTTCAAAGAAAAAAATAATTATCATTTTAATAATATTCGTAATAAAAAAAATATAATTATAAATGCGTACAAAAATGGTTCACCCCTTTTGCTAGGGATATTATTTTAATTTTTTATATATGTTATATTTTTTTAATGTAGCATAAAAAATATTTTAAAAAATACATATACAATTATTTTATCGATTGAACCGTTCCGGTTGAATAGTGAATCGATGCCTAATCTAATTTGATCTCCGATTTAATTATGAAAATACTAATATATACTACATGGCGACCACATTTATTGATATTTTATTTTGAGAGGTTTAAATTTAAAAATTGTAAAGTATAGTATATTTTTTTGGTTAAAACATGTTTTGTACATAAACCTACGTTTCAATTGAACACAAACCTAGTACCGGCCCAACACTATAGTCTATAGGCCTGTTTATATTCACTTATTTCGTGTAAAACTAAACTTGTTAGTAGCTTCTATTATTCAATTGAGTCATTCTATCGTAGGAATGACATTCACACTTTTTTTATAATAGATAAGAGTGTGATCAAACTTTACAAAATAATATAATTAATATTAAAATAAAATATATAAAATACTAATATGTCCTTATAATATTTTTAATTAAACATCTCTTTAATTAACATTTATTTATTTTATTTTTAATTATAAATATTAGTAACAATTTTTTTTAATTAAAAAAATCAGGTTATTTTGACTCGACAACCTGCTCAATGTCCGATAGACACGTATCGACCTGACCCAAAATGGCCCGTTCAGCACAAAAAAAGAACAGACTGACCCAGCCCGAAAGAGTGGCACAACGAGTTGACCCGCGGCCTGAAGAGTATGGTCCGGCCCGACATGTTTGATAACCATAATTGTATAATATTTTATTATTAAATATTTTAACTTATTTAAATTTTAAAGAATATTATTGTCATTTTATATTTATTAATTTAATTTATTAGTAAGGCGAAGTTGTGCGATTGCACATTGCATAGAACAAACACACTATTGCGAAGTGCAATCATATACAAATATTTATATACGTTGGATCAATGATTCAACGGTATTTAATGTGTTTCCTGTTATCAAGAAGTGTGAAGCTTTCCTGACGTTAGAAAGACCCTAATCAACTAATTAAAAAGGAAAAAAAACATTAATCAAATTAGCTCAAAATAAATGGATAATTGGACTAAAAATAAATGGATAACCAAAAGTTATAAGAAATTCATTGTCAGTTGTTGAGAGCAATGTATATATATTTCTATTATCAAGTTTTGGTTAATTACTTAATTGGTTATATGAAGTACAGTAAAACCTCTATAAATTAATAACCTTGGGACCATGAAATTTTATTAATTTAAAGAGGTATTAATTTATTGATAAATTAATATTTATTAATTAAAAGAGAGACTTTTTAAATTCAACAAATTTAGTGCATATGTATTAAAAATAAATGAATTCATGTATGTTTTATTGATTATATTAATCATGCATCAACCAATTCTTTGTAACTAATTAAATATATTCATTGTATACACGTTTACATTAATTCGTTGCACTTAAATATATTCATACATGGTGAATGAAACATATACTCCACTATAAAGATCTTAATATGGAAATAAAATAATTACATATACTCCACTATAAAAATCTTAATATGGAAATAAAATAATTCATAACACCCAACCATGTCTTCTCATCTAAAAGGCATCGCAAAATCATTCATGAATGATCAAATGCGTAAAACATTATGTGAGTATAAGAGAGACCATCCCACGTGCACTAAAAAAAAATTACAAGAGTGAAATGATGAAAAATATCATTTGAAAGTTAGTCAAGGTACAATAGATTCATATTTTAGCAAATTACCATAATATTTATAATTGTAATATTTATGAATTATTAATTTAGAGTTTTAATGGGACCTAATATTTATAAAGGGATTTTTCGAAAAATTATTAATTTATTATCTTATCGAATTTAATAATTTTTTATAAAGGCCCAAATTGGGATCGAAAGATTTTATTATTTTAAGGAGTTTATTAATTTATAGAGTATTAATTTATAGAGGTTTTACTGTAATTAGCATACTCACAGTGCATGGCTCATTAATTCAAATAGGTCAGCTCAAAGAATTAAGGCAGATCGAAATTCTTAGCTTCTTTAATTTTTTTCAGTTGCACATTTCTGATAAATATTACAAATGTGTCCTTTAACGTGTATCCCAATTCCTCAACCAAACTAGCTAACAGAATTTTCACAAAACAATATTGAGTAGTGGTACGTGTTTTGATATATGCAAAAACGGTTCAATCGATTACAAACATAATAATTTATATATATGTAGTTTATACAGATCTATAAAATGATCTTTGTCTCTTTGATGTTTTTGATAAACTAATAAATTAAAGTTTGGTGTTCTTGAAGACTTTTTTTTTTTTTTTTTTTGAGAATATACAAGGAGTATACAATATTCAATGATTACAAATCTCCTTAATATATTGAGGAATATCTTTTTCAACCCAATCAAAAGGTGCTGAAAAATTCCGAGCTTCCTGGGCCATCATGTGTGCTGCAAAATTTTTGTCTCTGGTAATAACATCACAATCCCAAATTACCAAAGATTGCAGCAATATCCTGATATCTTTGACCAAATCATTTTCCAATCCTTCAAGCCTCAAACAAGCATTAATAGCTCCAATTGAATCAGTAGAATCCATTCTAAGGCTTGATATCCGGATATTGTGCTTGATACAACATTCCATTCCTTGTTTTGCTGCAATTAATTCTGCTGCCACTACAGAACCTGAATTTTTAATGCGTGCACCACCAGCCAAAGTCACAACCCCCTTATCGTCAAATACCACAAACCCAACAACAAAGAAATCTTTGTTAATATCAAAAGCTGCATCCGTAAAGAGTTTACCTTGGCCAAGCTGAAAATTATCCCCTTTCCTCCCTTGACAATCACCAAAATCCAATTCCTTTTCCAAGCACCCCCTTTTTTGGAAATCAGACCAATAATCTAAAGCCCATTGTATTTTGAAATTAGCACATGAAGAAACAGATTGATTCTTAGCCTCATCCGAATGTAACCAAGTGCATCTTTCTCTCCAAATAGCCCACGCAATAATAAGGAACAAAGAAAAGAACGTTTGATCAAATCGTTCCTTAATATAGCATAATAATTGAAAATAAGTACCTTTAGTTTGTCCCTTTATCTGCGCCCATATGCCTTGGTCCTTCCATACTTGCTTAGCAAAAGTGCAATGAATAAGAGCATGTAAAGTATCAGCCCAAAAAGCACCACAACATAAACACGAAGATGCCATTGGAATATGATGCTTAACCAAATTGCCCTCTGTTGCTAACGAATTATTCAAAGTTTTCCACCCAAAAATACGAACCTTAGGAGGAATCTTTAATTTCCACAGATACTTCCACAATAGCTGAGCATGATTTCTTCCAGATGTGCTTGGTAGGGAAATGAACCATGGTTGTGTTGAAATTCTGGAAATAAACTTATATCCCGAGGCCACTGAATAATTTCCCGATGCACTTTCCGGCCAAAATTGCTTGTCTCTTTGACAAACCCCAAACAAAGGGGTTTTTAGAATAACTCCCACTTCATTGGCCCAGAACGCTTGACGAACAAGAGCTTCATTCCATTCAGAATTTGGCAATATATATCGACCAACAGTAGAAGCACTAGCTCTCCTGGATTTAATCAAACCATTCCCAAGACCCCCAACCCATCGATCTTTAAAAATATGCACATCCAGCCCATTCCCTATACGCCAACGAAGTCCTTTTTCCAGTATATCCTTACTCCACATCATAGATCTCCACACAAAGGATGGATTGGATCCCACTTCAGCATTCATAATAGTTGTGTATCTAAAATATTTTGCTTTAAAAACCCTACTCACAAGAGAGTCTGGACGAAGCAACATCCTCCAAACCTGTTTTGCCAAGAGGGCTTTATTGAACAAAACCAAATTCCGAAAACCCAAACCTCCATCCTCACGCGACTTACATAATTCACTCCATTTCTTCCAATGCAGCTTATTATGATTCTCCTCTGAACCCCACCAAACATTAGCAATCATTCTTTCTATATCCCGACATATCGAAGTAGGAATCCTAAAACATGACATTGCATAACAAGGAATAGCCTGTAAAACGGATTTAATTAGAACCTCCTTACCACCCTCCGAAAATTTCTTATGACTCCACGAATTAATACACTGTCTCACCCGGTCCACCAAATACCCAAACTGATGGCGCTTTGTTCTGATTGAAAAAGTAGGTAATCCCAAATATATATCATGTCCATTCGTAGAACGAACGCCCAACACCTGCTTCAAAATATCCCGATTCACCACTTTAGTACAAGGGCTAAACGTAATGGCCGACTTCTCAAAATTAATCAATTGACCCGACGCCAATTCATAAGAGTGAAGACATTTTTTCAAAATCTCAGCTTGTCGTTGTGATGCCTTCAAGAAAATCAAGCTGTCATCTGCAAAAAATAAATGAGAAACGCATGGGGCATCCCTAGCAATTTTAATACCTGAAAAGGCCTTCTTTTCCATGGCAAACCGAATCAAAAATGACAACGCCTGAGCACACATAACAAACAGAAATGGTGATAACGGATCCCCTTGCCGCAGCCCCCTAGAAGGTATAAAAGATTCAGAAATTGATCCATTAATACAAACATTATAGGATACCGACGATATACATCTGAAAATAAGTTCCCTCCATCTGGCAGAAAAACCAACTTGTTTCAAAACTTGTAATAAAAAAGGCCACTCCACCCTGTCATATGCCTTACTCATATCTAATTTCAAAGCAGCATATCCTTCCTTACTCTTAGATGATCGGATCCAATGTAAGCATTCAAAGGCCACTAAGATATTATCCGAAATGAGCCGTCCAGAAACAAACGCACTTTGAGAAGGATCAATGATATCATTCATAACAACCTTCAGTCTGTTCGTAATGACTTTTGATAGAATCCTATAGCTCACATTGCATAGACTGATAGGTCGATATTGTAAAACACTAACTGGATTTTTGACCTTTGGAATAAGAACAATTGTGGTATTATTCCATAAATTCAGAGGTTTCTCACTGTTTAAGTATATCAAAATTTGTTCACTAACCTCATCACCAATCGTACCCCAATTGCTTTGATAAAACGAAGCTGGAAATCCATCTGGTCCAGCAGCCTTCCAGGGATTAAGATCCTTGATAGCTTTACACACTTCCTCTTTAGAGAATGGAACATCCAGCATACTCATATGATCCCTAGTCAACTGCATATCCATCTCCTTTGTTGCTTCATGGAGTATTGAAAAACTAGGGTTACTTGATTTAAAAATATCTTTAAAATACTCAACAAACACCCTCTTGATTCCATCATCATTATACACCCATTCCCCATAGCCATTTTGAATTTTAGAAATACGATTTGTACTTCGTCGTTGATTAGCTCGACTATGGAAGAATTTAGTATTTCTATCCCCTTCTTTAATCCATGAAACCCTAGATCTTTGTTTCCAATACCATTCCTCTTGTGAGTACAAATTCTCCAAATCTTTTTCCAATCTCTTTACTTGATGCATATCCGGGATTTTAGAGTCATTGTCCACCTCCTTCTGTATTTGAGATTGGATGTTTCCAATTCTTGTTTTCAACGTACCCCCCTTTCAAAGCCCATTTCTTAATCGATTCACCACATTGTTTCAAGGATATTGATAAATCTATCTTCTTTTCCTTAACAGCCCAAATCTTACCAATTACTTTCTTAAAACTAGATTCTTTGATCCAATGATTTTCAAACCGAAATCCAATCCTTGAAGGTTCTGCAATAATAGCATTAGTCATATTACATGTAATAAGAATAGGGCGATGATCCGATCCCATGAAGTCAGTCACACTAACTTCATAGTTTGGGAACAACTTTATCCATTCAGAAGTAGCAACATATCTATCAAGTTTTTCTTGAATAAAGTCCATACCAAATCTCTTATTCATCCATGTAAATTTAGATCCTTTAACCTTCAAATCAATCAATTCATTATGGTCAAGAACCTCCTGAAATTGTAATAATCTGGACAAAGGCTTCTTAATTCCCCCCCTCTTCTCAAAATGAAACAAAGTTTCATTAAAGTCCCCACCCACAAGCCAGGCTTTGTTTGCAAATTGACAATAATTACCAAGCCTTTTAAGCAAATCCCATGAAAACTTACGGTCCTCCAATTTAGGATTCCCTTGAAAACCAGTAAATCTCCATTGGTTATCTTGAGATGAGATCACAGAATCAATATGTGCAGAAGAGTAAGAAACAATATCTAACACAATGTCCTTCCAAAACAACAACAAACCACCAGAAAAACCTTTTGCATTCACTGAAAAACAACAACTAAAACCCAGTCTAGACTTCAAAAGATCGGCTCTAACCGATGTACATCGAGATTCAGAAATAAATAACAAAGATGGATGAAATTTAAAAACTAGACGACTAAGATTATTGAATGCCCGAGTCCCACGAACCCCTCGAGCATTCCAGCACAACACTTTCATTTCCCCGGGCGGGGCTGATTCACTTCAGCCTCCGCCTGATCACGAATCACAAGCGGCGCCCCATATGTCTCAAACATACTCCGAGCCCGCTTACAACTTGCTTACACCTCCTTGATTACTTCGCCCTCAGACCAACCCTTACCATCGCCCCAAAAACCCATTACTGTTCCAGCAGCTTCATTCCATGATCTCTTCTTAAACGGGACAACATAGCTATTAGCTGAATCCGCCTGACCCGTAACCTCCTTATCACGAACATCCCCATTATTGTCAGCTTCTGCATGCTCAGGTAAAGCTACCGTTTCATAGATCGGAGCAAAAGGTTTCTCACCATCATAAATAATCTCAACATAAGAAGCATAATAAGAAGTGCTAAGATCCCTTCCCACAAAGTGTACAACACGATAATCACTTCCATTTTCCACACCATGCAAGGGTTCCTTTAGATAACAGTGTTGAAAACCCATAGGAACAGTAAAAGAGATTGGTTCTAGATACTTACCTGTTCGTGGATCAAACCGCCCCTTCTCTTCAGGCAGACGGCTACAACGGCCCTCCTCCACTCCATTCTTCTCAGGCATAAGTTCCTCAAAATTCCTCACAATCTGCCTACGCTGCGGGCCAATTTCCAGCCTAGTCTCCACTTCCTCATGATCCACCACCACCGCCTTACCCTTCAAAACCCTTCTCTCCTCCTCCTCAACCTGAGAAAGCCCCTGAACTTGCCCCCCATCCTCGTTTGGAAGAAGATGAAAAAATTGATTAAGCTCCTCCTCTGTAGGACTCTTCTTTTTATCTGCCTGCAACCATAAAGGAAAGAACCTGTGCTCCTTGCACCACTCATCAGATTTGTCACATGCAAGTGAACATTCCTTCTCCGAATGATTTAGCATTCCACATACCGTACAAAAACCGGATAAACGCTCATACCTGAAAACTGCAGTAATCGGTTCATCCTCCACCGTTATGTAGAAAAACCTACAAAGAGGTTTAGTGACATCCAAAAGCACCCTAATGCGCAAACATTCCCCCCACGCCTCCAGACCCTCTTTAGCATCAACCTCTACAACTTCACCCACAATACTACCTATCTTAAGGCCCAAAACCTTACTCATAGCAAACAGCTGAAGACCATGAACCTGGATCCATATAGGGACAAAGTTCAGTTTGAGTTGGCCTAACCTTTCTCCCCCATGCATCCTATCCAAAACCACCAAAGACCGACGAACATTCCATGGTTGTTGAAGAAGAATCTCCTTCATCTTAGCAGCATCCCCAAAAGTAATAAGAAAAAGGCCCTCCCCAGCACTCACAATCCTCAACGGGGAACGCATTCGCCACGCTCGTCCCAAAATCTCAGTCAGTTCAGCAATACTGATAGGTCTTCTTGCCACAAATCGCATGGCCACCGTATTCTACGGAATCGCCAGTTCATTCCGCTGCGCCACAAGGTGCGGGGCAGTTCTCTGTGAAATGCGAAAGTTCTCCATCATTTGATTAATGGATTCCGCCATACAAGTAAGAAAATAAAAACCGAAAATAGAGAGAAGCTTGTGTAAGAAGAGTGATTGAGAAAGGGAGCCTTCCACCCAATATATAAAGGAAGGAAACCCAAACGTTGGTGGTAAATAAAAAACCACACAACTGAAACCATCAGCGCCCCCAAAACCATCATTGTGAGTTATAGAAAAACACCCTAAATTTGTTCGGCCAATCATCTTCTTTGCTTTCAAAAGTTGTCTCCAAAAAATGATGAGCCCTGACTCTCCCCCAATGGATACGCGAATATACTGCACAATCTGAGCAAACCAAATTCTCAACCCAAATATAATGATTAGAGAATTTGTGATAACCAATACCAACAAAACCCAGTAATAGACGGAAAGTATTTGCACAATCCAAGAAATCCAAACAAGAATCAAGAACAAAAGCAGAATTCGAAGCGGTGGAGAAAAAGTTTTTCAAGAAAAACTTCGGATATCAAAAAACCCCTCTCTTAAAGGAGAGAGAAATTTTGCGGCGAGACTAGTATACGATGTTATTTAGGATGTTAATTAATGTGTTCTTGAAGACTTAAAAGAGTAAGCTATCAAAACGTGTACTAGTTTAAATAATGAATATGAGATTGTGTCCTTTTTTTTTTTTTTTTTGAAAGTAGAATTACAAGATAGGAACATTGAAATCAAATCTCTCGCTCACCTATCTATTACAGAGAAACTCTACCAAAGACTCATATTCCAAACTCAATCTTGAGAGGGTGGAGAGTCACACAAGCAGTCCATCAGGTGCATCAATTAAGGAAGATAGCAAATCTGCTTCAAAAAAGAAACAAATTGTCGCCCACTACGACTCGCGCTGTAAACTTCCAAAATCATAGAAAACAATCCCCAGGACAACTAGTGTCAAACCGAGCACAATATCGGGGCAACAAAGGACCCACAAAGGGGCAACAGAGGACCCACAATGGGGTAACAAAAGACCCACATAGGGGCAGCAAAAGACCCACATAGGGGTAGCAAAAGACCCACAACAGGGGAAGAGGACCCATAAAGGGATGATAATAACAGTAATAAAAAGTAGGAAATAAAGTAGAGAAGAACTAAAACTAAAATAAGGTAGACAACAAAAGTAAAACGAGAATCTAAAATGGGATCAACGAAAGAAACTCAAAACTCAAACCATACGGTCACCGTAGCTCCGTCGGAGAGGATCTACACATTGATCCTAACTAAAATTTGAGGAAAAACCCCTAAGCCCACTGATAGATCTGACAGGTAGGGTCGATGAGGCGGCTCTTCTGCGTTCCGGCGGCGGTGCGGCGGTGGTCCGGCGGTGGTGAGCGGCGATCTGGCAGGGAATCTACTCTATATTAAATAACTTTATCAGATCTACCTATTTTCCTAGCTATTTTGGAGATCTAAAACTAATAGATGGAAAATCTGGAAAAGCAAAAAGATGAAGGAGGAGGGGAGAGGTTGGGCGGTGCCGGAGGGCTTCGGCTGTGGTGGGCGCCCCCACTACGAATATTGGTGTCAAATCTACATTAAAGGGTGAAGAGGAGTGACCTTGTGTTGTTGTTGGGGTTGTTGCCTTGAAAGAGGGAGGAAGAAGGGCTTAGCGGCGCTGTAAACCCTAAGGTTTTTGAGAGAGAGAATTAGACTTATCGTTGCTGATCATCATTCAATTCACTTCATTTGAGATTGTGTCCTTTGATTCAGCCTTTAATGGGCTTTTATACTAGGGTTACATTGCATGCACATTAATTGCTGATAACTTAGCAATAATCGAATTTATAATCCTAATTTCCTGCTGCTATTAATTACATGCATTTAATGCTATATATAGTAAAATCTCTATAAATTAATAAACTCTCTAAAATAATAAAATCTTCCGGTCCCGACTTGGGCCTTTGTAAAAAAATCATCAAATTCGATAAGATAATAAGATAATAATTTTTCAAAAAATCTCTTTATAAATATTAGGTCCCATTAAAACTCTAAATTAATTATTCATAAATATTAGTAAAATTATAAATATTATGGCATGGTCTCTCTTATAAATCTTTTTAATCAACCCACACTCTTGTAAATCTTTTTGAGTGCATGTGGGATAGTCTCGATCTCTTATACTCGCATAATGTTTTATGCATTTGATTATTAATGGATGATTTTGTGTTTGATTATTCAAGGATGATTTTGCGTTTGATTATTCATGGATGATTTTGCGTTTGATTATTCATGGATGATTTTGCGATGTCTTTTAGATAAGAAGACATGACTGGGTGTTATGAATTATTTTATTTCCATATTGAGATTTATATATGTTTCATTTATCATGCATGAATTTATTTAATTGACTATAATACTAATTTAAGTGCAATGAATTAATGTAAACATGTATATTTAAGTAATTCCAATGAATTGATGCAATGTGTCTATGAATATAATAGTTAAATTGTATACAATGAATTGATATCATATATGAATTAGTTATAAAGAATTGGTTGATACATGAATATAATCACTGAAACATATATAAACTCATTTATTTTTAATACTCATGTACTAAATTTGCTGAATTTAAAAAGTCTCTCAATTAATTATAAATATTAATTTATCGATAAATTAATACCTCTCTAAATTAATAAAATTCCATCGTCCAAAGGTTATTAATTTATAGAGGTTTTACTGTACAACTTTACATTAAATGCCTCTAAAACCATCCACTATATGTCCCATCCTACACGGTGCTCGTCGCCGAACACCCCAAATACACCGCTTTTAACTTGTCAACGTTCCAAAGATGAAATTACATGGTTCGTTGCTCGTTGTTGCTTGCTTCTCGTCATGGCTTGACCAGTGGGCGAATATAATAACTTGTTTTAGATCTTCTCAATATAACTATAATTTTTTATCTCTATGGCTTCTTCCTTGCGAACATGACACTGCTCGTCATTCCTGATCTTTGCCGACCATCTTACCTTGATAGAGGTCAGCTTCCCTAATATTACCTCTAATCCCTCTTATTTAGGAGATCACAAATGAATTGCTCGCCGATATGATATCTTCATTTTTTCTCGTTACCACGTGAATTTAGTTGACTTGTTGACTCTTCTTCGAAGACTTTACTTGTCTTTTATTGGCTGTTCGTCTTATTCCTTGATAACTAGGATTGATGACTTTGACTATTCTTCGCTGACTACTTGACCGGTCAACATTTGACTTGTTGATTCTTTGACCTATATAACTGTTATGTAGCACGAATGACACTGCAATTTTTTAAAAAATAAGTTGAGCTGAAATTTAAAGTTTCGACGGCCGGAAGCCAATTAATTTTGCTATCGAGCACACTTTTTTCAAGCCAAATTCTATCAAACGAGGGGGTTAAAATTGCATTTTATTATTTTTTGGTGTTGTTTTTGCACTTTTCAATTTATTTCCGGATTCCATGACATTAGAGTTTCATATTTTAGCCTTTTCCAAACATTAGGAAATATATCTTTGAAGATTTCACTACAAAATAATGGGGAAATGGGGACGGGGAATGCATCGGATCTGCCCTCACTAATGATGAAGGCAACGGCAAAGGGGACGGCATTGTGCCGATGCCAATATGCTCGATGCTATTTAAATGGCATCAGATTTGGGGAAAATCGTTGCCTTTTGGCAACGGCAGGTGGCCGTTACCTTTTGGCATCGGGGCCACTGTCGTTACCAAATTGCATTGGGGCCACTGCCGTTACCAAATGGCATCGGCGCCCACTGCCGTCCCCTTTTTGTCGTCGCCTTTTCATTAACATTTAAAAAAGACGAATCTAGGTTTCGAACCCACCAACACCCACCCCCTACCGCTGGGCCACCCATTTTTCAGAAATTCTGCCTTTTTTCTCGAATTGCGGTGTTCGAACTCGGGACCTCCCGATCTCGAAGGCTTTTGAGCGCCCCCTGTGTGCCGTTTAGGCTAGGAGCTTTAGTCGACATGTTGTGAATGCAATTAATATATATTTAATTTAATTTTAGTTTTTAATTCTTTAATTCAATCCATTCTAACTTTAATTGTTGCTTATTAAATTATTTATCAAAGCATATCATAATTATTTCTAAATTATGTTTTTCAAATTAACTAAATTACGTTTTTCAAATTAAATAATTTAATTACGGTATCAATTCACACTATTTAAATTTATTCTAATCCTCAATTTACAACATTTAAATTCATTCTAATTTTTAATTTCACAACATTATAATTACATACAACATTGAATATAATTATTTTCACTTATACATTTAAATTTATTCTAATCACATCATTTAAATTCATTCTAATTTTCAATTCACAACATTAAATATATATAATTATTTTCACTTATCCATTTAAAAATATGAATTCACTTATCCATTTAATTAAAAATATTTTCATCTATTATAAAATTATTCTCTAGTTCATTTTCAATTAAAATTATAACATCACAAACAACATTAATTATAATCATAATTAGCATGTTCACGTCAATTAAAATAACATCACACACAACATTAAAATAAAAATTAATCATCAACGTCAATGTAATATAATAACATCACACATAACAAAGTAATATAAAAATGTATCACTCCTCATCATCACCACCATCATCCTCAGTATCATCCCGATCCTCAATCTGGCTACGATCATGAACGTTGTGCGACGCCCCCGATGGCCTCGGCGCCCCACCCATCTGACCCATCCCACCCATCATCGCTGCCATCTTCTCCTCAAAATGCTTGCGTAAGTGCTCCTCCTGCTGCTGGATTTGTAGGAGTAAGCGCTACTTTCTCTCCTCATTGACTCTCCGTTCTTCAGCAATAGCATGGTTAATGTCGGCCTGGGTGAATCGTCCATAAGCCGTACCACTTGACGTCTCGCAAGGACCGGAAGAGACCCGTCTGTTCTTGCCTACTTATCTAAGGCCCCTAACACGTCCATGAGACCTGCCGACCTTCTTCAAGTACAGTTCAGACATGTCGGGTATAGGTGGGCCCTGGGAACCATCCTCTGAACTAGGTTCATCTGACGGATCTCCTGTAGTATTATTGGTCAACTCCTCCTATATCTAGTCCTATACGTGCACATTTAAAAGTGGGTTAATACATTTTCAAGTACAATTAAATATATATTTGTTATATAATGTAATGTATATATATATATGTACACACTTACAAGTATATCACCCATATAACCATAGTTGTATGTGTCGTTTTCGTAACGGTGGTAATATTCAACTATCTCCCAGTCGTATGCAGGGCGTCCCATCCTCTCCTCCTATATTTTGAATCGAAGACATATACGTATAAATAAACTAAATAATTAACTAAAATTAATTATATATAATTGACCACAAATACTTACAATGCGCCGTGCGACCTCTGCTGCTCCACGAGCTCCGCCTTTATGAGTACCATGGCCAGTACCCAGACCTCCAGGCTCGGATAAGCGGTTCTTACGAGCCTGCTCGCTCTTCTTAATTGTTTCAGGATTGTTCCAGTGACGAACTAAGTCGTTCAAAACATTCACATCCCACCTCGGCCTCTTCTTATCCTTCACCCACGCTTTCTTGACTCTTGATAACATGTTAGTGTACCGACTTGCTGCTCTTTGAAGAAAGACTTTGTACACCTCTGCAGAAGATGTGACTTCAGGGTCCCACCTGACCTCGGTCTGCAAAAAAAAATTAATTAATGAATTAATATAACAAAATAACAAAATGTTAATGTAAAGTTATTTTATACCTGAAATGTATCCCACCACCGCTATATCGTGCCGGGTGATACCTTGGCCCAGGCGTGTGCACCAAGCTCCATATTCCTGTACATAATCGATCTGATCGTCCTCGAAATCAAATTTGAAGGCATCAACCTGTTACACGTATTTTATAATAATAAAAAATTTATTAATAAACATGTTATACATATGTCTAATGAAATTTAAATATAATATACTTACGTATCAAGGTAGATAAACAAGAGAATGCGACTCTCGGGTGCATCAGTCGACATGCTGGCCTGTGTCCCGACAGACGGAGGTCTAATTGGCGAATGTATCGGTGGAGGGGATTGTTCCTGTGCATGTGGAACCATATGAGGCACCTGAGTGTAATAGGAATTAGGGTTCAATCCGGGCATCTGGGGCAACTGTAGTATCCCAGTTATATCGGGCATATAAAAACCCTGTGGTATGGGCACAGTCGGTGTCTCATCCACCGGCTCTCCTCTACCTCTACCTCTACCTCGCCCATGTCCAGAAGAACCCTGTCCAGAAGAACCCTGACCAGAGCCATGTCCAGAAGAACCATGTCTACGACCACTCATCTGTCAAAATGAACATTAAAACATTATTAACGTTGAACATTGTAACAATTAAAAACATTATATATGAACATCACTGTAACGATCAATCGACATCTACAACACACAAACAACCAACGTCTCATTCCTCCAACTCTATTAAAATTAATTAATATAATTCTAAATATATTCTAATAATTATTCTAACACTCTAATTAACAAATAAATTCATATATAGACATATAACACAAATATAATTCTAACACCCTAATTAACAAATAAATTCATATAACTTAATTAAAACATACATATAAATACATGTCTAACACAACATAATTAACAATTTATAAATTCTAACAATTAACACATGCATGCATAAAAATTAACAATTCTAACAATTTTATATATACATACAACATATATGCATATATATACATATATATACTAAAACTATATATACACATAAAACTTCAAATTTAACCAATGAAAACGAAAAAAATTACCGTAGAAATGCTCCCGTCGAAGTGTAGAACACAAATGGCCAAAAACCGAGTTCGATCCGCAAACGAAGGTGATTTTTGAGTGTGGAGGTGTAAAAACTCGAAGCTTGGGGGGGTGCGCCGCTGTTACGTTCTGGAAGAGAGGGGGGTTTGGCCAATTTATATTCAATTAGGGCGACGGGGAAGGCAACGGGCCCACTGCCATTGCCATTTAGCATCGGGGGGCCCGTTACCAAATGGCATCGGGGCCCACTGCCGTCCCCTTTTCGCATCGGCCATTAAATGCCGTTACCAAATTGCAACGGGGCCCACTCCCGTCCCCTTTTCGCATCGGCCATTAAATGCCGTTACCAAATCGCATCGGCCCGCCTGCCGTTCCCAATTGTCGTTGCCTTTTGGCCAATATTTTGTAGTGTTTATATTATTGAAGATATGTTCTTCGCTTCTATCAAAATTTGGGTATTCTTTAAATTAAAGAATCTTAATTTGTTTTTATCACGCACGTACATTGCCTCACCTACGCATTCATATTTTTTTAATTCAAACATAATTTACTTTTGCATTCCAATATATAATACAGTAATCCACAATACCCAAGGATTATTACCATCACAAAAAGTAGTTATGTTGGCTAGTCTTGGCTGCATACTAAATTTAGATCGATCGCTCATCCTCGACTCACTGCATTGCATTGTCACAAAAAGTAATCTGACACTTAGTTAATTTTGGGTCATGAATTGCTAGAATATTTTTAATATATAGTACTAAATTTTTAGTTTTGTAGTAACAATATTTTAAATCATCTATTTACGGCTTGCGAATTTTCTGAACAATTTAGATACAGACTTATAATCCACGATTTTTTAAAAAAATTGTCTTACTTAACTAGACATATTTTAGGTGTGAATTATTTCCCACAAGCGTTTTCCAAATTAAATTCAATTGTTAGATATGGCCTTTCACAAAATAAATAGAAAAAAAAATCAGTTTTTATGTAGTGTAAATAAAAAAAATGACGTAATTTTAAAAAAAAAAATTAATACTAGGAGATTTTATTAGATTCGGGGCGAGAATAAAAGAAATTATTTTGAATATAATTAATGAATGAATATCGGGTCTTATATAAATGAAAGAAACCTAGAGTCTAATGAGCACAACTTGTTCAAGAGACCGGAGCCCCATTAAAAACCTTGCTATGGAAAACCCTCCTTAGGGATAAAACCGTAGTCAAGGAAAAGGGAACCCCTCTAATTACAAAGTTATGAAAATCTATAAAATTCCGTATTCATATCTTTTTTCAAAAAAGGACATAATTGTTCCGGTGGATTTCTCCACCATATAAACTCCTCCGTTGCCATCTCCGCCAATTTATCCGCTGATGCATTTCCTTCCCGTAGAATGTGAGTTGCTGTGAAGTTCATGTCCATTAATTTAGTTTGTACCTACTGCCATAGCGCCATAGCTCTCCATGGAATTTCTTGCTTCCCTTCCTTGAATAGAGAGACCACGTAAGCCGAGTCTGATTCAAGCCATATATTCATCCATGTATGTTCATATGCGAGCTTTATTCCATGTAAAGCCGTGAGTAACTCGGCTTCAAATGCGAAACCCCGCCCATGTTTCATTGCAAATCCCCCAAGGAAATGGCCTGTGCTATCTCTAAAAATACCAGCGCATGCGATCTGACCTGGGGCTCCTGTAGCTGTGCCGTCTGTGTTGATTTTTATCGTGCCTGGGGGGGGACAGGTCCAGCGGACTGATCGCACTTGGGGTGCCTTCCTGGGGTTGCAAGATATCCGGAATGTCTTGATGATCTGGAGGTCAAGTTGTGAGTTGAACATATGCCCCATCTCTTCCTCATTTGCCTCTTGTATCAATGCCCAAACTGAAGTGTGTATACTCTCCGGAGTATACGTCGCTCCTTCAAACATGGACGCATTACGTGCATGCCATGTCTGCCAAACCAAAGTGGTCAGTGCCAGCCTCCATAGAGCCTCAATTTGGGGGCTGAATTGGCGTTCCAAAGCTTGCAGTACCCATCCTAAGAATCCGTCATCCATACGAAGGTGTGATTGGAACAATTCCATGATTTTGTTCAGTGTATGTCTGAAGAATATGCATTCATTAAACAAGTGGTCCATTCCCTCCTCTTGGTTGCGGCACAGAACACATATGCTTGGCCCTGAAAGCCCTATTGAATGTAGATGGTCCCATGTCGATAATTTCCCGTGGATTCCTCTCCACATCACTGTGGAGCGTCGCGGTGGTATGAACCTACCCCATATCCAGTCTCCCCATTTAACCTCTGGATAAATCGGCCGAATCTATTCATATGCAGTGTTGGCTGTAATTTTGCCGTTTATTGAAGACGGCCAAATCCGGATGTCCGTTTCTGGTGCAAATATATGTCTCCTCAAATCTGCTGTAATGTTTGGAAAATTCTGAACAAAATTCTCCTCTAGGCTCCATGTTCCGTTATCTAGATAATCTGTTATTGTGTAGTTGTAGTGCTTGCGAGTATTGTGAGGCATGTGAATGCGATCGGCTATGATATAGCCCAGCCAATTATCTAACCAGAATCGTACAGAGGTATCCGAGCCTGGCACCCATTGAGCTTTCCTATCAATTTCCAATGAGTGAGTCCGCAACCCTCTCCATAAGGACGATGCTACATTTGACGAGCGCTGTCCCCCCGATGGCAGAAATCGCTGCTTTAGGAACTGCATGGGGAGGTTCGATTCTGTCATGATGCACCAAGCCAACTTCCGCAGGTACGCTGTGTTTGCACATACAATGGATCGCACCCCTAGACCACCCTCCCGCTTTGGTGAGATCACTTTCGCCCAAGCTACTGTGCAAGAGCCCTTACGATCTATCTCACCAGTCCATATAAAATTCCGCATAGCTTTCTCAACACGATTCAATAAAGCCCGCGGCCATTTGTACACCATCATTGTATGAACCATAGAGGACGTAATTACATGATTAACTAGACATACTCGACCCGCCAGCGATAGTGATTTCCCCTTCCAGCTTGAGAATTTGTTGAGGATTTTGTCGGCAACCGACTTCAGATGTGTTGCCCGAGGCACTCCTCTGAAGAGAGGCGCACCCAAATACACAAATGGGAGTGTACCCGAACTCATGCCCAGGATAGATTGCAGGTATCTTTTATTATTGTAGCTCACATATTTGCCGAAATAAACACACGATTTTCGGGGGTTGAATTTCTGACCCGAGATAAGCCCATAGACCTCCAAAATGTCTCTTACTGCTCGAATGCTCCCACGGCTTGCTCGGCAAAAAATGAGGATGTCATCGGCATATAAAAGCGCTATTGGGCACGATAATCCTCGACGAATGAACGCCGACTCTAGTCTGCTATGATGTACTGCTTTGTCCAGCAGACTCGAAAGAACCTCACCTGCTAAGCAAAATAACAGCGGGGATAACGGGTCTCCTTGACGGACCCCCTGAGAGCAACTAAAATATCCGTGAGGCTGTCCGTTGATGAGGACCGATAGTCTCGCCGACCTCAAAATGCAGGATATTATTTGACAAAAATCCTCTCTAAAACCCAAACATTGCAGCACTTTAATTAAAAAATCCCATCGTACCGTGTCGAAAGCTTTACGAATATCAATTTTCATGGCCAGATTTCCATGTACTTTTGTACGATCTAGGCAATTGACCCCTTCCGATGCTAAGGCTATACCATGGTGGATGTTTCGACCTGGGATGAATCCAAACTGAAACGGTGAAAGAATATTATCAAGGATCGGGCCCAGTCTTGAAGCTATAATTTTCGATAGTGCTTTAAACAGAAAATTCCCAAGAACAATCGGTCTGAAATCTTCTATTTTATCTGCACCATTATACTTTGGGATCAGAGTTACCCAATTTGAATTAAGTCCATGTGGTAAGAAGGCAAATCTGAAGAAGTATTGGGCCGCCCGAATTATGTCCTCCGCAATTATGTCCCAGGATGCTTGAAAGAATAGCCCTCCAAAGCCATCCGGACCTGGTGCACTATCTGGGGATAAATCAAAGAAGGCCTGGCGGATTTCAGTAGCTGACGGCGCTGCTGTGAGCTCTATGTTTTGTTCTGTTGTAACTCTTGGCTGAATTGTGTCTGACAGGGATGATAAGGCGTCGTCTTGGTTGCCGACATTTGTATTTGAGAACAATTTCTCATAGAATTCCAGAATATGGCGCGCAATCTCTTCCTTATGTGTGCATCGATTACCATTAATAACTAAGGCCTCTAAAGGCTTTCAGACCTTCCTTAACTGATTTAAAGTATGGAAGAATTTGGTATTTCGATCTCCATCTTTTAACCACGTCACTCGGTTTTGTTGGGCCAGCATTGTGTGTTGTTGGTGCAATGTAGTATTGAGCAAGTGCTTAGCTGCAATTTCCAGTGAAGCTAGAGCTGGTGTGTATCCAGATACACTGATTTTGCATTGAATTGCCAGAAGATCCTCCTTTGCTGCTGAAATTTTTTGATTGACATTTCTAAAAACCTCTTTGTTCCATATCCGCAGATCACCTTTAAGCCGCTGCAATTTCAGTTTAACGAGTGAGATTGGGTCCGGGGCCAAGATGAATGTCAACCAAGAGCGACGAATTTCAGCCATACAACGCTTGTCAAGTAACCACATCTTTTGGAAACGGAATGAAGCCCCCCTCAAATTTTGCTCCCTTCTACAATCTAAGAGGATGGGGTGGTGATCTGAGCAGGCACGCTGTAAGGCCAATGGCACTACCGACGTCCAATGTGCAAGAAAATCAGGCGAGACCAACACCCTATCAATACGTGAAGCTGACCAGCTTCCGTCCTTACGGCGAAGAGACCAAGTATAAGCGGGTCCGGAGATGTCCAGGTCTAATAATTTAGTATTTGCCACGAAGCTGCGAAAGTCTCAACAAGCTGAGTGGGGCGGGACCGCCATGCCCACGTGTTCATGAGCTCCCATAACTGAATTGAAATCTCCAATAAGGCAAAGGGGCTGCAATTGCAAGTTCTCCACATGGAGCCACAGAAGACGTCGAAGAGAGGGGTCAGAGGAGGCATGAACAAAGCCAAAATAAAAACTCAAGGTGTTTATCGCTGTGCTAATAAACACAATTTGATCCGTGAAACCATATATCGTCGATACATCGTACCAAGTAGGCTTGCAAAACACCCAAATATTAGGTCGCATGTTGACGCGTGCATTTTCAGCCAGAAATTTTAATCCTATGGAATCCCAAAAATTATCTCCGATACTATGAAAGCAGATTTTCGGTTCAATAATAACCAAAAAATCTGGTTTGTGGGTGCGGCAATGATTTTTCAGCATCAATTGAGAATCAACATTCCCAACACCCTGGATGTTCCAATGCAACACAATCATTGATCATCCCCAAATACACCGTGCTCAGGCGGTTCTAAGTCTGTTTCTGAATCTGCGTAATCCGAAGTATCCACATCCCCCCATCGGCCAAGTGCTGCAGATGCCATTCGTTTATATTTTGGGGAGTTGGATCCGGAGACCACTTTGATCGGTCGTGATTCCCTCTGTTTACCCTCCCAAAGTGCCTACTGTATCTCGTCAACCAGATTTCTATCCAGCAGTTTATTCTCACAAATCACAGATTTTAGAATTTTTGGACGTTCTAAATCTGCTGTTGTTTCTGATGTGTCCATGCTCTCCCTCTTATCCGGGGATTGTATGTCTTTCGATGGTGTGTTGTTTAATGGTTGAAATCGATTCGAAACTGGTGTGTTAGTCCTGGATCCTTCCTCCTGATCCGATTTGTGAGTTTTTGGTTTGCGTCGGTATTTGCGCGGCCGCACAAATTCTGCTTTTGGCTCACTCTCAGTCTGGTTAAATTCCGGGGGAGGTGGTTTTGTGGTTTTCTCCCGGCCTAACCGTTTGTTGCATTTTTCCTTGGAATGCCCTACAACCGAGCAGTGCTGACAAAACAAAGGCGCTTGTTCGATCTTGAAATATGCAAAAGCTGAGTGTCCCTTCCGTTCAACTAATATGCGATCAAGTGGCTCCTTGGACAAGTCGATTTCCACCAGTATCCTAATGAAATGCCCCATTGTTCCATCTAGAGACCTTTCATCAATTTTAATTGGATTTCCCAATGCATGCGCCATACCTGATATTAGAGAAGGTGTCCAGTATTCAAATGGTAATTCATAGATTCTTATCCAAACCTGCGCCGGAGATGTATTAATATTGTATGGGTTGAAATCTTGAATCCATTTGGTGAGCCGAAAGACTCCTGGGTTGAGAGTCCAGTTGATTTTCTTGTTGGCTAAATCCCTGTCAGCGCTGTTGTCGAAGTGGACGTTGAAATACCCTAGACCTAGAGGTATCAATTTCCAATCCCCTGTTAGGCCCCATGCCCTGGTGAGTGCATCTTTCAAATCCATCAGCGCCCAGGGCTTCTCATTCCTGGCATTGATGATCCGGCCGATGAAGGAGTTTTTGCACATCGCCACACGTGCCTCGTATAGTTCTTCGTCCACCGCGATGGTCACCAATTCTCCTTTCTTAACCGGCATGTACGATGGTGTGAAATTAACCGCATCCGCGATTGATCTAATGTCGCCGGACCCTGCTAACAACGCATCCTTAAATGTCGGCGCGGGATCCCCCAGGATTGGGGATGTAGGGGACTTGACCGACAGAAAGTCCTTCAACCATGGATGATCTGCACAGAGGGAGGCGATCTTGGTAAAATCCCGTGAGAATCCATAGCCGCTAGAGAAACCCTAGAGGGTTCACCGTATCCGGAATCGCCGGAAAGAAAGAATCTTAACCGTTGGCTTTGATTGTTGAAATTTATAAGACACGGGTCATTCATCTAATGATGTAGCAGCAGGAGATATATATATATCTATGTTGCCAAATTCTCCCGTACACTCGCGTACCGTACACACCTAATTTCAATTTTAATCTTATGATTGACTATAATCCCACTTTTGTTAACTTCACCTCCACAAATTACCCCACAAATTATATAAACAATTGATCACAGTTATTTAGACCTCACTTTTGTTGACTTCACCGCTTAAATTATTATTTTTTAAAAATTATACCTAAAATTACTATAGTGCCCTTCTATTAATTTAAAAAATATATAATACAATCAATCCTAATTTATATATAAACAATTGACCACTGTTATTTACACCCCCACTTTTGTTGACTTCACCCCCTAATAATTATTATTTTTAAAAAATTACATCTAAAATTACTATAATGCCCTTCTATTAATTTACACAAAATATAATACAATCAATCATAATTTATATATAAACAATTGACCACGGTTATTTACACCCCGCTTTTGTTGACTTCACCCCGAAATTATTTTAAAAAAATAATTACGCCTAAAATTACTATAGTGCCCTTCTATTAATTTAAACAAAATATAATATAATCAATCATAATTTATATAGACAAATTCTTATATACACTCTTCAATTTCATTAAAAGTTTGAGCCTAATTTACATTTTTTAGTGAAGACAATTAATGGGTCACACAAATCTAATGAAAGACCACGATTATATGCACACACAAGATTGAGTTGGACACCCACCAAATTTTTTTACAAATCAATGATTTTGAGATTGAGAGGTCTAGAAGAAAAAAAATACTTACATATCTGAATTTTGAGGTTGAGAGATCTAGAAGAAAATTGACGATGGAGGGGCGGCAGAAACGAAGAGGAGGCAATGAATTTGTTTTTCTAACTTACAATCGAAAGAGGGACAGACGCCTTGGGACGCGACGGAAGGAGGAGGAAGCGACGAAGACTTGTGATGTAGCCACGGACGGCGGTGTCTTGTTACGCAACCTTGGACGAACGGTGATGCCTGGACGAACGGCGAAGCAGACGCGCGTGAAATCGGCGAAACAAATGCGTCGATGACGAACGAGGCTATGACGACGAGACTTTGTGCGACAACGAAGAAAGGTTGTGGCAATGAGGCTTTGAGCGGCGACCAACGAGGCTATGAGAGGAGTGGTTGTCCCAAGTACCATATTTTGTTTTTCACGCTATATGGTTTGAGAGAATAAGGGGAGAATTATGGTTATGTAGAAGAAGGGTATTTTCAGTCTTTCATGGGGTGTGTCCTAATTGTATGGGGTGTGCGTATAACCGATCATTTATTACTAATTATTGTTTATGTCAAGAGAGTGAAAAGGGATACATTAATATATTTCCAATACAAAAGAGATATTGTAAGAATTAAACAGGGATAGTTTAGGGAGATTATTGATAAAAATAGTAAAAACGACAAATTTTTTTAAAACAAAAATAAAGATCAAATGTGACAAATTTTATAAAATGGAGGGAGTAAAAAAAAAGAAGCAATTATAATGGAGGAGTATATACTACAGTGTGTGATTAATTAAGTATTGATCTAATATATAAATGAATTGAGTTAATAGCATATAGTTGGTAATTTATTAAATAAATTGAGTTAATTATAATTGGTAATTGAGTTAATAAGTTATTAAATTTAGTAATGAAGGGATTTTGTTATATTAATTAAGTATTGAGCTAATATATAAATTAATTGAGTTAGTAATTTATTCAATTAATTGACTTAATTAATAATAAAAGAATAAAATTGAGTTAATACATACATAAGTATAAATTATTAAATTTAGTATTAATGAAGGGATTTATTAAATAAATTGAGTTAATTAATACATATATAAGTATAAGTTATTAAATTTAGTAATGAGGGGCTTTGTTAAATTAATTAAGTATTGAGCTAATATAATTAATTGAGTTAATAACATATAGTTGGTAATTTATTAAATTAATTGAGTTAAAGAATAAAAACATAAATTAAAAGGGATAAATATATAATGCATTTAAAATATTATGACTAAAGCTCCTAGCCTAATTGGCACACGGGGGCGCATAAACTCTTTACATAGAGACCTGGGTTCGAAACCCAGGTCTGTTTTTTTTTTTTAAATACAACGTATTGGCGAGGGGCCTCGCTCTCAGGAAAAGGCGACGGTCTTTGCCCTCGGGAATTGGCGAGGGTGCCCTCGCCAATAAATTAGCGAGGAGCACTTCGGCGACGGCGACTGTCCCTCGCCTATGCTGTCGCCAAAACGCTTAAAGAGGTCAATTCCCTCGTCTTTGCACTCTTTAAATGGGCTGTTTTTTGTAGTGTCCCCAAGCTAGTCAAATTTGATCACATTTTCTGAACAAATCAAAATTGCCCTGGGGTAATTAACTTTAATATCCTTAATAATACACAAAATATATATATATATATATATATATTATATCTTCCATTTTAAGCTATTTTTTTAATTTTATTTTAAAAATGGTATATTTATTTCATTTCAACATAATAAATTGGAGGGGAAAAAATGAACTAAAGGTGAAAAACATACATCATTTATAAAGCATAATGGTAAATTTTTTAAAAAAAATTAAAGCTAATTGAAGGATATTTTTTATTTTATTTTTGGGTATAAATAATTAACTTGAGTGTTTAGAGAAAATTTGGGGTGTGATAATGTGAGTAGCCTCACCCTTCGGGGACGGGATCTCCTATTACATAACGGTGTTACATCTTCTGTTACACCTTTTAGATGATTGACACTTGTCCTAATAACTAATTTAGATTAACCATGGTAAAATAAAATTCCTTAATTCTCTACCTCAAATCTACATAAACCTTATCAAATATTTAAAGAAAAAAAAACACGACAATATATTTTTAACACATATTATAAAAAAAAAAATTATACTCGATTTGTTTAAATAATTTTATATAGAAAAAACACTTTTCAAGAGATATTACAAACGGTTTGTTCAAATATAACTAAATACTTTTAAATAATTTAATAATTTTTGGCATTTGTTTAAATATAATTAAATGCAAAACTCAATATAAACGTAATTAAAAAATATAATTTAATAATTTTTAACATTTGAAATATAATTAAATACAAAATTCAATATAAAATTTTATAAAAAAGTGTTGAGTAAATATAATTTATACAAAACTAACTAATTAAATGGAATATAATTATAAAAAAATTTACGATCAAACCTAATTTTTTTTTTTTTGAAACCTTTGTATTTGTTTTTTTTAAATGCTTTTATATTCAGTTTTATATTTAACTATATTACTCAACATTTTTTATCTTAAATTTTATATTAATTTATCATAATAATTCTCATGTTTTGTTGTTTCATAATACTTCAATAAAATAAATACTTACTTTTTTTTTGTAATTTTCATATTTTAAATTTTTTTCTTTAATTTGAACATTTTTATTTAATTGTTAAAGTATATTTTTTAAATACTTTTATATTTAAATAAAATGCCAAAAATATTAAATTATTTAAACGTGTTTATTATATTTAAGCAAACTGATTGCAATTTTTTTTTTTTTGGAATTGTTTAAGATTCTTCTATATAAATTATTTAAACAATTTGAATATAAAGTTATTTTTCTATAATTTGTGTTGAAAAATATTGTTCCGATTTTAATTTCTTTAAATATTTGCTAAGATTTGAATATATTTAAGGGAGAGAATTAAGGAATTTTATTTGACCATAGTTAATCTAAATTAATTACTAGAACAAGTGGCATTCATCTAAAGAGTGTAACAGAAGATGTAACACCATTTTGTAACAGGTTATCTCGTCCCAACCCTTCGTATAATTCTACAAAATTATTAATCATGAATTGTCAAATCAAGCTATGATCACTATACCAATATTTTACTTAATTTTGGGCATGAAACAACTACCACAAATAATAAATTGTCGGGTTTATATGTATCGATAACAATAAGAATTCACATTACTTGTCCCACAAATATAGGTTAATGTGAATTTATGAAAAGGCAGTCTTGGGTGAGACGGTTTTACGAATTTCATTTTGTGAGATGGGTCTTCCTTAATTGATCCAATGTAAAAAATGTCAATATTTGAAAACAAAATGATAATATTTAAGTAAAAAATGATAGTCACTTTTACTAAAAATATTATCTTTTTTTACTTAAACATTATTACTTTTTATAAACATAAAATTTGAAAAAGAAGAAAATGGGTTGTCCAACTAAAAAATTTGAAATATGCGTCAAAATGAATTCGTCTCACGAAAAAAGATGCGTGAAACTATCTCACACAAGTTTTTGTCTTTATGAAATACTTCACTATTTAATTTTTTTAACAATTCAAAAGTAATTTTTGTTGGGTAGATTCACCAAACTTTGTGATTTGGCTTCCTAACGAGGGTCTATTTACTTGGACAAAAAGAGGGAAAATGAAACATTTTAATTAGGATTCCAAAAGTAAGAAGTAAATTAATACACCGCAATAAATGAAGAAAATAGATAGAAAAAAAAATGATTTTTATGTCAAAATGTTTAATAATTTCAAAGTATTAATTAGTCTTCAAATGCACATGCAAAAAATCCAACTTTATGATTATGCTTTTTAAATTAGTCTATGTTTTGAGTTTATATAGAAAGTATTTAAATAAATAATTTAATTATTATTTCCTGAGTGGATGAGTTATAGCCTCCTTTTTGTGTATGAAGTTCCATTGCATTGTTGTAAAGTAGTACGGAGTAGTAAGAATGTGAACAATACTGAAGTGTTATAGTTTATTTTCTCTTGTGAAAGTGGTTGCACGAAATTGAACTTTAATAAATTTTCATTCATAATTTCAAGGTTAAGATTTTATTTTCCTAAGCTCGATCCGAACAACTTCCGTTTGGCATTTAACAAAAAAAATTGAGCGACTGGTTGCACCTATACAATTGAAATTTAACTTTAATAAATTGAGTAAAATGTTGAATTAAAGATTAAATTGAACATTAAAATTCAAGTGTATCTATATACTCTAGTGCACAGAAGAATTTGTCAAATATATAGCAGGCCAGACTTTTCAACGAGAAGTCTAGCTCAGCCACTCCACTATTAAAGCACAGTACTACGTATCAAGATGATGGTTATTGACAATTTATACACCACTCCAATATTAAAACACAATTCAAACTAATTAGTACACCCACCACAAAACTGGGCCCAAAACGCGAGGAAGTAGGCGAGGGAAAAACTCTCTGAAACCGTTGCAGCGACGGAGTACGCGAGGGAATCTCTCCCTCGCTAAGATGTTCCTCGCTAACGAGTACGCGAGAGATTTCGAAAAACGCTCGTTAATTAGCGAGGGAAAACGCGCTCGCCAATTCCCGAGGGAAAATTCCCTCGCCCACTCGCCACTAAATATCTATCGCCCATTAGCGAGGGAAACGTGCCCTCGTCAATTAGCGAGGGTCGATCCCTCACGAATCCAATTTTGGAATTAATTCACATATTCAACGATCCCTAGCGAAGCCCTCGCAAATTAGCGAGAGATTTCCCTCGCCAATATTATCCAAATAAAAATTGAATTACCTGGGATTCGAACTCAGGCATCTCGCGCGTTTAGACCCTTCGAAAAACGCTCGTTAATCAGCGAGGGAAAACGCGATCGCCAATTCCCGAGGGAAAATTCCCTCGCCCACTCGCGACTAAATATTTGTCGCCAATTAGCGAGGGAAACGTGCCCTCGTCAATTAGCGAGGGTCGATCCCTCACGAATCCAATTTTGGAATTAATTCACATATTCAACGATCCCTCGCGAAGCCCTCGCAAATTAGCGAGGGATTTCCCTCGCCAATATTATCCAAATAAAAATTGAATTACCTGGGATTCGAACTCAGGCATCTCGCGCGTTTAGACCCCACCTCCACCGCCGGACCACATATATTCCACCATTGAATTCCTAATTCGCGCGTTGTGGGTGTCGAACTCGGGACCTCCCGGTCCTGAAGCATTTATGGGCGCCCCTGTTGCCAATTAGGCTAGGAGCTATTGTCGTTGTATTCTGAATGCAATTAATATATATATATATTATATGCAAAAAAAATTCTTCTTTAATTTAAATTTGATTGTTTATTTTAACATACATGTTATATTTTTTTCAATACAAAAATTATAAAAATGTTCAAATATAAAAGTTATATATTAATTAACTTTTAATGTATTAAAATTGTTAGATTAAGTGTACGTAATATTTATACATTTATATATATATATATATATATATATATATATATATATATATATATATATATATATATATTTGAACATTATCATAATCATATAAATATAAGTTCAAGAAAATTTAAATTTCAAGTTTTCAACATAATTAAATTCAATTAAGATCTTGTCCACCTAAACAAACAAAATAACATTAAAAAACATAAGTGTATCAATTCAATCTCCAATTCAAATTAAACAACATAAAAAAACATAAGTCTATTAATCATCATCACCACTCCCCTACTCCTCATCATCGTCGTCATCCTCATCATCCTCCTCATCACCATCCTCATCACCCTCGTCATCATCATCATTCCCACGTCTGGCGCCCTCAACGGTACCGGATCCCGACCCCGACCTACCACCACTTAGACCCTGAACCAAAAGCTGAAGTGCTGCTATTTTGTTAGTGAAGTCATCTCTCAAGGTGTTCTCCCTGGTTAACATCTCTTGGCGCAACTGGTTTTGTATCTCTACACACTCGTGGGCAACCCGTTGATCCAACTCTTCCTGAGTGTATCGCCCTAATTTTTCCTTCTCTCATCGAATTCAAATTACTAGTAGCTTTTTCAATAAACTCATCTAGTCCACTAAGAAATTCAGGGTTAATAATTCCATACAACGATCTTGGACCATACATCCAACTACGTCTTAAATAATCCACCTGTTTAATATTAATAAATACTTTAGAATTAATTAATCATTTTTTAAATATTTAATATAATATTTTCTAAAAAATTCGGCAGAGTTTCGTCTAATGTTATTGTACATTCCCAAATAACCAAAATCCTAGTGCATCCATTTCCAACTTGATTAAAATATAATCAATTTAGAACGCACATTCTACAACACACAATCAACCACACCTCATCCCCTCAAGTCCAATTTTATTATTCCCACTTCTCCGGGCACGGGTTTTAATGAATATTGATTAATTTATTCATAAAGTAGATAAGTTGAGAGTATGATGGAGTATTGTGGGGTCTATTTATAAATAAATGATTGTTTATGAATAAAGTGAATGACAAAATGGGTAAATAAGTGATGGTATGAGGGTGGAGATAAAGTAGTATGAATAGTATTGTTTCCAAAAAAGGTATGTGCATAATAAAATTGGACAACCAAAAAAGGAAAGTGGGAACAATGAAATTGGACGGAGGGAGTATTATTTTTTAGATTTTATAAATTAACAAAAAAGTATATGTACAATTTTGTAATTAAAAAAATTATATTTACAATTTGATTTTTGAAAGTAACAAAAGTTACATTTACAATTCAAATTTTGAAAGTACTAAAAAAAATTACAATTTTTTAAAAGTTACAAATTAATCATTAATTAATAAATGTGAAAGAAATTAATTAAATGAATTAAAAAAAAAGTTGAGTAAAAATTTATACATATGCGATATAGAAATAAAAAAAAACATTTAAAATTTGAATTTTGAAAATAACAAAAAAAAATTCATTTACAATTTTTAAAAGTTACAAACTTGTCCATTAAAAGATTTAAAAGAAATGAATTAAATGAATCTGAAAAAACACGAGTTCAAAATGTATACATATACAAATTATATTGCAAAAAATAAACGAATGAGTTACTTGTCCGAGTGGCGAGCGCCCCTCACTAGGCGCCTGAAATTCGGCCATCTATATTGCAAGGCCTTACATGCCTTAATTTACGACGACTTGCGACTGTTTATTTAGTAGCAAAAATTATATAATTATAATAATATTATAATTATTTGCAACGACGAAGACATATCGTCACGAATTTGCGACATAAATTTGCCAAATAGCGAGAGAAATTGCAACGAATTTTCTATCCGGTGGGTAACGGGTCGTTATACATTTTGCGACATAATTTGCAAATCAGCGACAAAATTTGTGAAATATTTTCGACCTGGTGAGTAACGGATCGTTATACATTTTGCAACGGATATTGCCATCGTAATTTGCGACGGCTTTCAAGATTCTGTCGCAAATATTTATTAAATATCGATGACCCAAAAATCGTCGCAAAAGCCATTTCTAAACTGATTTGCAACGATATTTCCATCGATCGCTTATCAAGGCATTTTTTGTAGTGAATATTCCATGTTAATACCATCTTGGATTCCAAGTTAAATATGTTCCCATTTTATTGCTAGTGCTGATGCCAATTATATTGATGCACTAATAGTTAATTAAATATGAAATAATTATATATAAAAAATAGTTTTAATTTTGCGACATGTAAATTAATGTAATTGCATTACATAATAAAAATATATTTATATAGGGTTGGTCTGCTATGGACTCGAGTGCATATTGTGCACCCTAATCCATGTTACACTTTTCAGTTTACTTACTTACATTTTTTGATAAATGGTGCTGCACTTTTCAATTATTAAACTGTATAATAATATTTTTAGTAATAATTGAAAATTGCAACACCATTTACCAAAAAGTGTAAATCAGTAAAATTGAAAAGTGCACATGGACTAGGGTGCACAGCATGCACTCGAGTGCATACTAGACTTTACCATTTATATATTAATGTAATTTTTTATTTTTTTGACGGAATATATTAATGTAATTGCATTACATTATAAAGTATAACTTGAACAGGATCTGTTCTATAGGCTCGTACCTCTGTATCCTTGAGTTCTAGGGAGACAGGAAACCAAATCTGGTGGATGAGCCATGGCTGCTCGGCTAGAGCGTGATCTGTATCCTTGAGTTCTAGGGAGACAGGAAACCAAGTCTGGTGGATGAGCCATGGCTGCTCGGCTAGAGCGTGATTAACAGCTCCCTTGCTCGAGTTCTCGAGTCACACTGGTGCAGTAGAGGATCGTTCTCGATTAGCCACGGCTGGTTGGGATGGTCGAGCAGCTGTCTGACAGACACTAATTATATTTTTTCTTCCGTTTCGATTAATACTTACAACATGTCCTAACTGATCCAGCAATTCCCCCAATACAAGATGAGTTTCAACAAGAAATATAAGTAAATGTTAAGTTTGAGTTGGAGCTTGATGGCCAGCAATTCCCCCAATACAAGATGTGTTTCAACAAGAAATATAAGTACACGTTAAGTTTGAGTTGGTGGGGTGCGCCAGGCCATGGCAGTAGTGCAAAGCCAAGGCGACGCTCGAAAGCCCCAGCAGCAAGCTGCCGTGACGGGCTCTCCCCCTGAAAAAAATAATTTAATATCGTGTGAGCCATTGGCTCACATATCAGATATTAAACTGATAAGAACAGATACTACACTTGATCTTAGCCAAAAGGCCGAGAAAGGTATGCCTTTTCCAGTGATGCGATTATGGTTTTAAATTTGTCATGTCTCTCAATGCTTGCTCCGAGTCTCGATGTGGGATGATACTGCTATAAAAAAAAAAAAAAAAATGCATGGTGATTATTACGTATTTCGATTCTTTTGACGTAGGTTCAGAGGAGAAGAGGCTACTTCATATTAACTAATTCGATCTCAGGAATCAGCATGAGAAGTGTTCAAATTAAGAGACGTGCGTACAAGGCAAGTTTGAAATGATAGTGGAACTCAAAACAATGATATGGTAGTGTTGCTTTTGGGGCAAAAACGGTTTAATCATTTCATATTTAATTAACTATAATTAATTAATTTAATTGGCATCAGCAACAAAATAGAACAACGTCCACGGAATCAGCTTCTATAAGTTGCCAGGGACTTAATTAATATTCTCTGTCTCAGAACAAATATATCATGACTAATTGTATAAATACCGGCCAGCTCGATCGTACCTTTAGCAATAATTTACATCACATACAGATTCGAATATCAATATCTGATAGTAATCAATCATCAATGGCAGCTACTGCTGGCGCTATCCGCTTCTCAAGTTGTAGCCCGAACAGTGCCCGATGATGCGTCAATGGTTGAGAGACACGAGATATGGATGGTGGAGTATGGGCATGTCTCACACACTTCTCTCAAGCCCAACAATTTATCTAATTAATTTGCTTGTTGCACGTACAGGATGCTGCTGGGCATTTTCAGCAGTTGCGGCCACTGAAGGAATCAACCAGCGGGACTCTGGTTTCATTATCCGAACAAGAACTCGTGGACGACTCAAGACCAAGGCTGCAATGGAGGACTCATGGACAATGCGTTCGAGTTTATAATCAGCAACCATGGCCTCACAACCGAATCCAACTACGCTTACAAGGGAGTTGATGGGACATGCAACACAAAGGATCGAGGAGGAGTCTCACAGGGTACGAGGATGTCCCTAGCAACAGTGAGGCAGCATTGCTCAAAGCTGTCGCAAATCAACCAGTATCTGTTGCCATTGATGCAAGTGAATCCGATTTCCAGTTCTAATCCAGGAGAGTGTGGAACCGATCTAGATCATGGTGTCATCGCCGTTGGTTATGGAATAACCAGTGACGGAACAAAGTATAGGAAATAATATCTCCGTGTCTTTCATTATTCACAAAGGAAGTTAAATACACTGCAATTGTCCTCTAATCAAGCTAATCAAATCACTAAAGATATGCACCTACTATATTTACATATATCTATCTATTACTCCCCCGCAATCGAAAGGGGAGGTCGTCGGACACTAAGATTGTTACGAAAATCATCAAATAACACTTGGGGAAGGCCTTTTGTGAATATGTCGGCCAGTTGATGTCGTGATGGTACATGTAACACGTGAACCTCTCCACGTGCAACTTTCTCGCGAACGAAGTGAATGTCCATCTCTATATGTTTTGTCCGTTGATGTTGGACCGGGTTCCCAGACAAGTAAATCGCACTCATACTGTCACAGTATACCAGAGTTGCGGTAGAGATGGGACAGTGGAGCTCGAGCAACAAATTTCGCAGCCAACAACATTCGGAGACGACGTTCGCGACACCTCGATACTCAGCCTCGGCACTAGGCCGAGATAATGTGTTCTGACGCTTTGACGACCAAGACAGCAAATTGTCACTTAAGAAAACACAGTAGCCGGATGTAGAGCGGCGAGTGTCAGGACAACCACCCCAATCAGCGTCCGCAAAGGAGACCAAAGATGAGCATGACGTGGGATAAAGATGGAGACCAAAGTGGAGTGTACCCTGTATGTACCGTAGAACACGTTTAATGGCTGCCATATGAGCCTCACGCGGATCGTGCATATAAAGACAGATTTGCTGGACAGCATATACGATATCCGGACGAGTGAAAGTAAGATACTGTAATGCACCTGCCAAACTCCGATATAGGGTAGGATCCTGAACTGGTGGACTGGAGGTAAGGCCGAGCTTGGGTTTAGTGTCAACAGGGGTAGCACAAGGTTTGCAATCACGTAGACCTGCCCGATTCAAGATTTCTGAGGCATACTTCTTCTGAGAGAGAAATAAGCCATCCGAATAGGGAGTTATGGCAATGCCCAAGAAGTAGTGAGCGGGGCCCAGATCTTTCATCGCAAATTCCGAGCTGAGTTGAGAAACAAATGACTTTCGGAGAGAATCAGAAGAAGCAGTCAACAGAATGTCATCAACATATAACAATAAGTATGCCATAGAATTATCCCTGCGATAGACAAAAAGTGAGTGATCACAAGTGCTGCGAACAAAACCAAGAGTGAGGAGGAACTCTGTGAAACGCTTATTCCAAGCGCGTGGAGCCTGTTTCAGGCCATAGAGAGACTTCTTCAAGAGACATACATAATCAGGATAGTTAGGATTCCGAAAGCCTGCGGGCTGATGCATATACACTGTGTCTGTCAAAGTGCCATGAAGAAAGGCATTCTTCACGTCGAGCTGATGCATAGACCACCTTTTGGAGAGTGCAAGAGAGAGTACCGTGCGAATGGTGGCTGGCTTGACAACTGGACTGAAGGTCTCCCTACAATCAATGCCCACCTGTTGGGTCTTGCCATCTCCAACAAGGCGAGCTTTATGTCGTTCAAATGTACCATCAGCACGTTCCTTATGAGTAAAAATCCACATGGAACGAATAATGTTAGTATCACGTGGACGGGGAACCAACTCCCACGTCCTATTAGTAGTAAGAGCAGTAAATTCCTCTTGCATGGCCAATTTCCAGTTCGGATCCTGCAATGCAGCGATTGGGTTTTTGGGAAGAGGCGATTTAGTGAGAGGAGTATTGTTGGAGATAGAAGTGTGGAGATTAAACAGACGTTTAGGTTGAAAGATACCGCGCTGGCTCCGAGTAACCGGGCGAGACGGGGCTGGTAAGTGAGCATCCGCAGGGGGAGGAGGATCATTATGAAGATGAGGAGGAACCACCCCGGGTTGGGGAGGGGTGCGTGGCACCGGTTGATCATCTGGGGACTGAGAAAAATGATGAAGAACATATGGGGACAAGTCATCATCCAGGAACGTGTAGGAGGATGAAGAAGGGGGATGAGCCTCGAGAAACGGGAAACGACTTTCATCGAACATCACATGCCGACAGATGATAATCTTTTTGGTAGCAAAATCATAGCAATTGTATCCCCGATGGTTAGTAGGATATCCCAGGAAGACACAAGGCGTAGAACGGGGCTGGAGTTTATTAATGGTGGAGGCAGGAAAGAGGGGGTAACACAAGCAACCGAAAATACGAAGATGTGTGTAAGTCGGATGCTTGCGATAGAGTCGAAATAGAGGAGTGTCATAGGAGAAATGACGATGAGGAATGATATTAAGAAGATATGTAGCCATATGTAAGGCATGATGCCAGAACGAGGAAGGAATAGCAGCCCGAAATAATAGTGTACGTATCATATTATTAATGGTACGAAATTGCCGTTCAGCCTTTCCATTTTGAGAGGAGGTGTATGGACAAGAAAAACGCATTACCATACCAGAAGAACTACAAAAATCCCAAAACATCTTATTGTCAAATTCTCGACCATTGTCACATTGAAATGACTTAATATCACGCTCAAACTAAGTGCGAACAAAGTTACGAAAAGACATAAAAGCAGAGAACACTTGTGACTTGCTAGATAGAGGAAAAGTCCATAAGAAATTCGAAAAATCATCCAAAAAAATAATGTAATACTTATGACCTGCAGAGCTCAGAAGAGGCGATGTCCACAAATCACAATGTACAATATCAAATGGATACAACGAGACAGACGTAGATAACTGAAATGGAAGTTTAGTATGTTTTCCCAAAGAACATGCAGAACAAACAGAGTGCTCAAGCACTTTATTACACGAAATAGCTCTATTTGTACGAAGAGCAGAAATAATAGATGCACCAGGATGCCCTAACAGATCATGCCATACCCCAGGTGACAACGCAGCAAGAGCTGTCGGAGTGGTAGAAGAAACAGGATATAGCTCCCCCGTACTATCACATCTCATAATTAGGGTCCCCCTCAAATAGTCCTTAACAGAAAAACTGAATGGGTCAAATTCTATGGAAACAGCATTGTCACGAGTAAATTGGCGAACAGACACAAGATTTTTTATAATATTGGGCACATGAAGCACATTATTTAAAGTGAGAGGCCGAGTGGAATGTGAAAAGTGTGCATTGCCAGTACCAATAACAGGAATTTGTTGACCATTACCCACAAGTATAGAGTTGTTACTACTCAAATTGCGATAGGACGAGAGAATACCTGAGCCCGAGGCCATGTGAGACGTAGCACCCGTGTCCATGTACCAGCTTGCGTCCGGTGGAGTGAGCCCCAAAGTCATCATAGCAGCCTCTATATCGGTTGGAGATGGGCTGTTTTGGGCCGAAAAAGCCTGAGGACGAGGGCCAAGCAAACCCTGTTGAGGCGAGGGCTGGCGGCCAGGAGCAGCAGGCCGTTGTCCAGGCCACGGGGTTGTGGGGTAAGGACAAGGCGGAACCTACCAGCCCCACTGCCAAGGAGACGGGGCCATCCATTGCCCAGGCCAAGAGGCGGCTGACCTGGTTGCTGGAGTAGAAGCCTGGCCACGAGAGTTTTTGGCCTTGGGTTTGCGCTTGCTGCCGCGACCAGTGGGAGTTGATCCAGGGACCAATGGCATGGATGCTACGGAGGCAGTGGTTGTGGCAACAAGAGCAGCCCCATGAGCAGCCTTCTTCGCAAACGCAGATTCTTCAAGAACGGCCATAGAGCGGGCCTGGTAGAACGCCGGCAAAGGACCACGCTGCCGAATCAGCGTACCGACGCTACTATATGCCTCAGATAGGCCCGAAACCATCTGCAATACCAGTCGGTCGTCAGACACCGGCGCACCCACATTCTTAAGTTGGTCAGCAAGAGTCTTCACATGCTGGCAGTAAGCGGACGCGGAGGAGAAGGACTCCATTACAGTGTGAGAGAACTCTTGTTCAAGAGAGAGAGCACGCGAGTTTTTGTTATCCTCGAAGATATCCCGGAGACGATCCCAGGCGGCCTGAGCGGACAGATCCGATTCCAAAATCGTGTGCAACAAATCGGAAGAAATTGTGGCATAAATCCAAGATAAAACTGTGGCATCAAGGGTCTGCCACAATTCTTTCTCGTCTCCTTCTGTGGGTATCGGAGTCGGAGGTTTCGTGGGGATGATGTGGTGCAACACACGATTGGATCGGGCATGAACTTTGAACAGTTCCGCCCACATGCCGTATTGGACGTTTTTCAATTCAAGGGTTATGGATATGTGGTTCTTGATGTTGTTTACAGCAAGTGCCGGATGGAAGGTAGATTTTTGAGAAGCCATGGCAGCAACTCAGGGAAGAAGACGGCAACTCAGGGAAGTGCCGGTGGAGATGAAAACGAAATCAGCGAGATAGGCAGCGGAAGGAAAGGAATTGAACCCTAATCTCGTGATACCATATAGGAAATAATATCTCCGTGTCTTTCATTATTCACAAAGGAAGTTAAATACACTGCAATTGTCCTCTAATCAAGCTAATGATCAAATCACTAAAGATATGCACCTACTATATTTACATATATCTATCTATTACAAAGTACTGACTCGTTAAGAACTCGTGGGGAGAGAATGGATACATTAGAATGCAGAGGGGTATTGGAGCTGAGAAGGTCTCCCAACTGCTTAAAAACGCAATACTATTTCCATTGTTTCTGTATTATAATATATGTACTGTATACGTGCTAATCTTGGATCTGGCATGTCCGTATGTATATGAAAAGTTATTGTTTCTGTATTATAATATATGTGTCCGTATGTATGTATATGAAAAGTTTAGCAGCAACTATCACAGCCCAGATTTTCACAATAGTTGTTGACCAACGTGAATTGAAACTTGGTTAAATCATTCGAATATTATAATAATAATAATCACGTTGGACTTGAATTGGGGCAGGGGCCGCGCGAACGCAGGCCCCCTCTAGCACAAATTATGACGTAGGCTCGACCACTTGGGCCGACCTTAGGCGGGCGCCCCTCCTGAGTGCAATGGAGGTCGCCAACCTAAGCCATGAGCCTTGCTGATCGCCCATAGACCCCGTCCAGGTAAGTATGGAGCTTGATGGACATAGAGACTATTTTATACAGCAGCATCCCCCCAATATTTTCTCTATTTATCCGATGTGGGAGATCGAAATTGACATGCACTTCACTTAATACATTAATTATTTCTATTTAGAACTAATTTGGAGAAATTTTAACAATTACTGCAAGGAACTCTATCTGATATTTAACTATCAGTTTCAAGTAGAGAAGGCGGCGGAAGGAATCGTAGTTAAGTTGGGGTGCGCCAGCCAGGTTAGGGAAGAAGTGCAACGCCAAAAGTATAATAATTTAGTAGTTTCAAGTAGATGAAATACACAGGATACTAGGAATCGTCAAGTTAGAATTGGTGGGGTGCGCCAAGGCCATGGCAGTAGTGCAACGCCAAGGCGACACTCAAAAGCCCCAGCAGCAAGCTGCCGTGACGGGCTCTCCCCTTGAAAAAATTAATTTAATATCGTGTGAGCCATTGGCTCACATATCAGATATTAAACTGATAAGAACAGATACTACACTTGATCTTAGCCAAAAGGCCGAGAAAGGTATGCTTTTTCCAGTCATTCCATTATGCTTTTAAATTTTCCCTGTCTCTCCATGCTTGCTTAGAGTTTTGATGTGGGATCATATTAATGCTGATTTCTTTTAACTTTCACACCCGAGAGCCTATTCATTGATCATGTACTTCGAAGATAATGCTGGTGTCATTTTCAATCCTAATTAAGGGTGAAATCACTGGTCCCATTGGAAAGGAGTGTGCTGATCTGTGGCCTAGGATTGCCAGTCCCATTGAAAAGAAGTTGAGAAATGATGGCCGTTAAAATTTGAATTTATAAGATAACTCTAATTGAATATAATATTGAGTATAAGAAAATAAAATGAATTAATTATACATATATCGGACACTCTCATGCACACTAGTTAATTTGTTAGGATTTATTAATACACAAGAATTAATTTCCACCCTCTCTACAAGTTCGGACTTTTAGATGAGTAGGGATGGCAATTGGTAGTTGAGTACCCGGACCCAACCCGTCGCCTCGTGCCCCGTCCCGTGCGGGTCGGGGCGAACCCACCCCATTTTTTCGTGTAATCTTGAATTTATTTAAGTTGTTTCTTACAATTTGGAGTAATTATTTATGCATATAAACATTAAAACAATTCACAATTGTACACAATGATAATTAGTAGCCAACACTCCAATTAAAATTAAACGAATTAACATGCAATCAAAGTCTTTGAACATCAATGGTGGTGAGGGCAAAAAAGATTGAATTGATAGTAGTGCACGAACCAACTCCAAGTAAATTTTACGTAATAATAATTAAGTTAATTAATTAATTTTAATTTCATATAATAAATTATGTGTTTTTTAAACGAGTTTGTAGTTAAACTTGAACTAGAGGATAGCAGAGGCCCAAACTCAGATCCCCCCGAATGCGTAGGCCCGTAGCTCGCATCCTCCTCCAGTTGATGTTGACCATATCTATCTAGAAACTGACGAGGTCATCCGGGGACGAGACCATGGCCGGATGAGCAGTGTCTTTCAAGTATTACAAGCTTGTTGAAGTTCATCAGCGAAAGAGATATCACATGTATGCTTTGTTTGTATTTGTCATTCAAATATCTCAAGTATATTACTGTATGCAGGGCGATCATGTAATGAATGGATATAAACATTAAAACAATTGGGAGTAATTATTTATGCATATAAACATTAAAACAATTCGCAATAATAAAAATATGTACACAATGATAATTAGTAGCCAACACTCCAATTAAAATTAAACGAATTAACATGCAATCAAAGTCTTTGAACATCAATGGTGGTTTGGGCAAATAAGATTGAATTGGTATGTAAATTTTTTTTTTTTAAATTTCTCAAAAGAAACTGATTTACTAATTTCGATTTAAAAAAAGATAATTAGAGAATTCTGATTATGTATAGGAATTAGAATGATACTTCATCTTATTTTATTTTTTTTAGAAATCTATACTTTGATATGAGTATTTATTAATGATACGATGGTTCCCTAATTCACGGTTTCATAATTTCTATATTCAAACACAACGTGGACTTCATCGAGTAAAATACAACTAGCACTCTTTAGTAAGTAATACATACTAGCACCCACAATCTGTAAAAAGTCCTACATATATTCCAAAACGTTTGCTGCTCGACGAACCCGCTTTCCTATCCTCCCTTCCATTGCACACAAAAATCCTCCCTTCCATTGCACACAAAAATCTGCTTGATAAATTGAGAAGTCATTGATTGATACATGGGGTAATTTCAGAATTCAAGTAGTACTATGGATTGTTAAACAATCGTCCCAAAAAATTAAATCTCCTCATGCTAAGCAAAATCGTCATTGATTTATAAAAATTCACAAAAACCAACACTTGTTACTAACTTACTAATACTACTACTTTTATATTGTTTTTTATAATAAAATTCATATGCTTATTTGTTAGTAACACTATTGCTTTTTTAAGTTCCTAGCTAATTTTATAGGTAATACAATTAGATAATCTATACATATAAATAGTTAGGAAAATTTTTTTTGGTAAATAAAAAAAAAAAAAAATCACCTACAACCGTTTCGGTAGGAAAATGCAATTTTGCCTATAAATTATTTTGTAGATAAATCAATATTTTTTAAGTTCCTAGCTAATTTTGTAGATAATACAATTAGATAATTTATACATATAAATAGCTAGGAAAATTTTCGTTGGTAAATAAAAAAAAAATCACCTACAATCGTTTCGGTAGGGAAATGCGGTTTTGCCTACGGATTATTTTGTAGGTAATTAATCACCATCAGATTTTTTCTTGGTAATTTCGTGGGTGAAAATGTGTAAAATAATTTATAAAGATCTGTAGGCAATTCTGAATATTTAAAGACGAAATTATTTTTGTTGAAAATTTTTGTAGGCAATTCAACAATTTCTTGTAGTGTCTGGTGTATTACAATTCATTACATACCTTGCGTCCTAAGTGTACGGGGCAGTTTGGTGGCCCAAGTCTTGAACGAATGAACGAGTGAAAAAATTATAGGGGTGCGTAGTTTTCTTGGGCGGGTTAGTTGGGTGTGGGTGTTTCAAATTGGAAGTGTGCACGGAACCTAAATTCGTGCACACTAAACATTTGAGATTTTGTCTAATCACAACGTATACAAATTTCGTAAATATTGGACATGTATAACACTGTTTACAAAATTTTAGAACACAATTTACCTACAACCGAGAGTAAAAGGGAAAAGGTGTTGGGAGATGATGACGACTAAAATTTAAATTTATTTACGTCCCGTAACTTTTATAATATAATGTCAAAGTCTTAAGCATATGCTTAGACTAGCTAGGTGATTGCACATCTTTGCATATGCTCATATTTTTCCATCTTACTCGCTATATAATTTATTTTATAGTGGTTTATCCTTTAACAATGCTATTGTGCATTGAGTACTAATGCCATGTATGAATAATGCAACAGAGATGGAAAATCGAGGCCATATATATCCAATTGTGAGATTATGGTGTTCTTAAAGTTTTAACAACAAATTTAATTTGATTGTATAACATAAAAGGATAATTAAAATGTTATATTAATCTTATAGTGAATTGTAGTATTTTGGGACGTTTTTAAAAAAAGGTAAAAGTTACGGACGTAAATACTTTTTTTCCCAAGGATAACTCTAACTGAATATGATATTGCGTATAAGAAATTAAAATGAAATTACATATATGTGCAAGTCTCATGTGCAATAGCTGTACCGTGCAACTAAGCACATGGGTGAAACATGACATCAACTATAATCGAAACATGTAAATTAGTATAACCGAAGCATGACCTGACTTGGTGTTTATGAGATATTGCCTCTATATATATATATACTTAGATCTGGACTTGGTCTTCAATTATATTAGGGTTAGGATTTCAACAACATAGGGTGTCCTTATAAAAAATATAAGGTTTATGATAATCAAGGAATATCATTATGAAAACACAAAAAATTGTATGCAATATTGACCAATTAAGGTAAATTTATGTCAAAAATCGTTGGTCAAACGCAGGTCAACCTTAATTAAAATATTTTTTTCGCTCCTATATATTATCTTAATTACTGCATGACTAAAACTATGGTATTACAAGACCAAAATCTTATCACTACAAGGTCAAAAGTGTATTACTACATGTCAAAAAATATTCTGGACACTTAATTTTTTAGGTGAATTTGCCACAATATTTTTAAACATATAGTAGTAAATTTTTGGCCTTGTAGTAACAATATTTTGGTCATGTAGTAAACCACATGTTTGCAGCCTGCGAATTTTCTGGACAACCCGGATCCGAACTTATGACCCTCGAATTTTTGTGAAGTTTATTAATAGAATTGATTGAGACTTGAATTAAGACCCATGGGATTTAGCTTAGGGTTTGACTTTTGGGCTAAATGGGCTTATGGTTTTGACTTTGGCCTAATTGGACTGAGATGCGTACATGCAATATTATTGCACAGAAGATAGCCCCTTATAAGAAATACAAATAGAAGTGTTGTCGCACGAGCGGGGTAGGTGTGTGTGATTTTCACACACTGGAGGTGCGATTTTCACACGCTCCAGGTGTGATTCGCACACAGTCCCGTCTCTTCCTCTTTCTCTTGTAGATCTTGTAGATCTAGCTTTCCTCCATGTATATCTACTCGTTACCTTGTAGATCTGTGAGTTATAGTTCAGATCTGAATCGTCACTGCCCTACTGCCGCCTTTCATCGCCGTCTGCCAACATCCGCCGTACTTTTCGGGTTCCTCTCTTTCGCATTTTTTTGGGATATGTAGTTCTATTCTCTAGTGTTGTTGGGATCAATGGATGAATTTTCCTTAACAGAGCCACGGTGACCGTTCGGGAATTTATCCGTGATCCTATTTACTTTTTATTTTAGTTGATTGTGATCTAGTTTTTGTTTTCGTTTTCTTGGTGTGAGCCTTTTCCCCTGTGTGAAACTTTTTTGAGAGATTTTGCTAGTTTGGTTGTACCATGGTTTTAGGTGGAGCTTTGTTCCTTTTTTCTGTTTTCATATTATTGGTATGAGAAGACGGAGTAAATGTTATTTGGATAATGTGCGTTCGTTTAACAATATGTTTTTCTTTACTTTTTTGGGTGGTCGGTAAGATCGATAGGAGTTTTAATAGTGGTACCGGCCCTCCTATATTTCGGATGCATGGGCAAAATTATCATAGAATTGGTGGTTTGTTATCATCTAATGGAGATGGGCCAAAATTTGCATGGTTGTACATTTAGGACACTGATAATGAAATTTCCAACATAATTAATACTGTTAGGTAAAATTTTATACTATTTTAATTTATTTAGTAAAATTATAATGTTTTTCATGTTATTAATTTTTGCAATTTTTTTTAATAACATATTACTATTAAAAATGTATAATTATAATGTTATCCCGTGCATAAGGGGTGATCTTTTGTGCAATAATATTGCATGTACGCATCTCAGTCCAATTAAACTAAAGTCAAAACCACAAGCCCATTTAGCCTAAAAGCCACTCTATGTCGAATTTGTATATTGAACATCCATCAACCCCTTCGATTTCTTCGATCTTATATTTGTACGTACACACCTGTTGTTCTCCATTTTCCTACTCTTATGATACCATTTATTAGACTGAATTTCGACCTCCACAACATTACATTTATTTTTAGTAGAGAAACTTTGGGTTGCTTTCATATTTTAAGCATCCACAAAAACTTGCATTTCGTTCGTTCCATTGAAAACTATCAATTCTTCTTTTAAAAAACTTTCTCAAATTTCATTATATTCTCTCCTACTTTTCTTTCAATCAAATTTACTTATTCTATTATTGCACAAAGCTCACATATATATATAACTTTTATCGAACAGTGAGATATTTAGTAAGCACCAAGTTTCATGAACCACTAACCATACTTGTGACTGATCATTCCAACTGTACATAAGTGATTATTGAGACACAAATTTCATGATGTTGAGTAGTTGTAAAATAATTATCGTGTGATGATTACTTGTAAAATAATTAATACAGTATATACCATATTTTATTTTATTGTTAATATTTGCAATTGATCGACACTGTTATAATATAAAGGAAATTGAAGGAATCACAATTAGAATTCTAGTTTATTTATCACCATTTACAAATATAGTATTATCGATTATATACAAGTATCATGCTCTTTTTTTTTAATTACATTTTATACCCTCCCTTTTTCTTATCCTTAGAACTCGGTACCTTACGTCAAGATAGTGGTATAACCCCTTAAACTATTTCACTTTGTCAATCATGCTCAATTATAATTCCACGTATGAAACAATATAAACTTATATGAAAGATTTCATATGAAATATTTGTATATTTAAAGAAGGATCAAAAATTCGCGGATCTTTTGTGGATCTGACCAGATTAAATGAATCTTTAAAAAAATATATCGTGCAAAAGTCGCGCAACAAGCTAACAAGAAAACTCGTTCCAGATACGTGTTCCTATAAAGGTAATTATATGTTACTTTAAAAGCAAATATGTGTTACTGTAGATACAAATAACACATAAATTGAGTTTTCACATGAAATATTAGTACAATTAAGGGGAAATTCTTGTTAGAGTCATTTCGCTAAAAAAAATTTCTAATAAGGAATAGGTTATTGTTTTTTATCCAATAAGTCAAATTGGTACTAATTAAGAAGACAGTGTTGCCCTTTTTCAATTTAAATAATTTCAAATTTTTTAATATTCACCTTTCATAATTCAAAAATTCCTAAATAGATGTCAATTCGAATTAATTACAGATATTTTATGTAGATGTTGTTACTCTTAAATGTCTTAACATACACAGCAACATCTTAATTCGACCTTTCTTATTTTGTCTAAGTCTAAATTCTGTTTTCTAGTTGATGCTGCTTTGGATGTTGTAACATCGCAGGTTGAAGATCTAGAAGATTCTACATGGTTCCAGGCTGGAAGGATCTGGAAGCTTGCAGAACGTTGTAGATCAGGCGGTTGCATGGAGAAACGTCCAGAATTGGCTGGAAGGTGCTAGAATTCATTGGAATGAAGAGTGGGCTAAAAAGAAGGGATGAGATCCTAAAAAATAGGATATGGATTATGAAGCTTCTAGAATTCATTATTACCACTATAAATACACAAGGAAGTCTTCATTATTCAGCATGGAGAATTAGTAATAATCGTATAATGTCTATGTGAGAGTTCTACCTACTTAGACGTTATATTGGTTATTATAACTTCTTCATCAAATTCTCGTTTGCCATGAAGATATACAAATCAGATCCGAGAGTCACATATTTTACGAAGTGCTATTCTTTAATTTCTAAACTAGTGTTCATCCTGTTAGGAATTAATTGTCATTAGCATGTTCATGTCGTTGTGCCGAAGAGTCCAAACTTCCTGTACAACATAGACTTTTCTATACTTCTTTGATAGAGAGATCATAGAGTTAGATTAGTTTTTGGTAGTGTAATTTTTACACTTAAGCCATCTTTAGACTCGGTAGATTATCAAGTCTTATTTTCGTTGTGAATATTTGTTCACACACCATTTGTATTCACATAATTATTAGTGAAAGTTTCGCCATGAGGCTCGCATAGATTTTAAATTAAAATCTATGTTAAAAAGTTAATTTTGTGTCTTTGTATTTTCATTCTTTAAAGTCTTCCGCTATTCGTATTCTGATATTCTGTAATCGAGTCAGTGTTACATTGAGTGTTCTAACATTGAGTGTAGCATCGGTCTTGTTTTACTTAACACGCATTGTGTTCAGTTTATTTCTAGTGTTTTAGTCTTCCGCTGTGTCTGTCTTTTCTGATATTCTGTTTGAATTAATGTTACACCATTTGTCTCAACATCCAGTGTAACATTGTTCTGTTTTTCACTTAAACACTAGTAATACCATCCACACACACTTTCAGTTGGTATCAGAGCCAATACCTGACGACACTAGGTCTAGATCCTTGTTTTAAGTGTGTTTTAGTTTATGTTAGCAATGGAAACACATCACATATCCACTGCACATAGGCACCCGAACATATTATCCATATTTTAAGCCTAAGTTGTGCATGTATATCAAGTCGAAAGATGAATGTGCTTGGAGGACTGTGTACTTACAGGTTATGATGTACCAAAGATTCAAATCAACACATCAACACCCCACCAGAAAGAATGAAAAGTCAATTTCAACCAAGGTTATCAAAAAGTGAAGGTAAACCAAGGTGTGATCTTTAATATAGAAAATCAGTTCAATGCATGTTTTGAATATGGTCATTATGAAAATTAATGTGCCAATATTAGACTTAAGCAAAAACTGAATTTTAGTACTACCTTAAATGATGAATCAGATGATGAATTTGATGAATCTAAAGATGTTGAATTCACTTTTCATACCAAGATTGATTATGATGATTCTTTAGATGATGATCTGGATGATACAGATTCTGATGTTGCACCTGATGCCATAACATCTATGGTGACATCAAAACAGAGTCACCCAGATTTGAATTGTTTTAATGGGTTTGTTGATGATGCAGGCATAAGAATTGATGATTCTAAATACCAAAAGTTGTTAGATAATTGTAACTCTCAGAAACTCACTCTTAATTCTTTGAGAATGAGAATTTGAAAGGAACAATTACCAAGCTAGAAGTCATACATTACAGAAGAGATTTTGAAGTTTGTAAACTGAAGGAGAAATTGATCACCTCTACTTTAAGTTTTATAAAATTTTCTATGAGTGCTTCTGATATGATATATGTTATAGCTATTGGTAAATCTGATAATTGTGGTATACGTTATGATAGTGAAACTACTTCTATTTCTAAGAATTTTGAAAATATTGTGAAATTTGTGAAGGCAAGTGTTAAAACATTTGTTGTAACATCTGCACAAACAGATTCTCACAAAGTCAAAAACATTGAAAAGAAGTTTGTATGTCATTATTTTTCGATAATTGATCATATTTTTCCGTACTGCATGCAAATGTTTGATGATCTGAGATATGAGAAAATGTTACCTAAAATGATGTCACATCCTATGAAACATTTTCTGAAATCTGCATGGAAATCTGATGTTACTTGTAATGTTGTTCACACTTCCTTGAAAGCATGTTTACTTGGTCAATGGTATTTTGATAGTTGTTGTTCTAAACATATGACAGGATAAATTGACTACTTATCTGATTATGTGACCTTGAATGATGGTAATGTTACATATGGTGATTGTTCGAAAGGACATATTATAGGAAAATGAACTTTGAATGTTGATGGTTTTCTTGAGCTTAAAAATATTTTATATTTTGATGGCTTGCTTGCTGATTTGATTAGTATTAGCTAACCTTGTGATGATAATTTGCATGTAAAATTTGACAAATAATCATGCGTATGTTCTTAATAAAGATGAAGATTGTCTAGGGCAGTAGATAATTGTTATCTTATTTAAACAAATGTGTGTAATTTGTCAAAGAATGATGAAAATATTTTATTGCATCAAAAATTGGGACATGCATATATTATACATCAGTGAAGAGACTAATCAAAGTCGATGCAGTGAAAAGGATTACCAAAACAGAAGTTTCAGAGTACCACTGTATGTGGACCATGCCAGAAAGGTAAGCAGGTAAGAGTGTTGCATAAAATGCTGTCACATTGTTCTACACATCAATTTTTCTAATTGTTGCACATGGATTTAATTGGTCTTATGTCTTTGCTGTAAGAAAGAATATAACTCTACAAGAAACGACAAGAGTTATGCTTACTTCTAAAAGTCTTACTAAGAGATTTTGGGTTGTAGCATTGAATACATCATGTCATATTATTAATGGAGTTTATATTCGATCTAGTTCTATTCAAACACCTTATGAGATTTTGAACAATTGAAAACCAAATGTGAAGTATTTTCATGAATTTGGTTGTGTGTGTTATATTTTTAATGATATGGATCAACTTCATAAGTTTGATTCTAAAAGTGTAAGGTTTTTTTTAGGCTATTCTAGAAATAGTAAAGCTTATAGAGTTTATAACCTTAGGATTAACACTATTCAAGAATCTGTTAATGTTGTGTTTGATGATGATAAAGGTCTTACAGATGACAAAGATGAAGAAGATGTATCAGAAGTGACTGACAATTTTGAGAATTCACTGAAGTCTGAAAATGTTGCAACTAATGTTACAACATCTGGAGCAACATTTACAGAACAGTCAGTTGGAATTTCACAGAACAGTCAGTATGTTCCCAAAATGAATCCTTCTTCAAGGATTGATAAAAGTCATCCCTCTGACCAGATCATAGGTGATGCTACTGTGTGCAAACAAGAGGAAAAGTAAGATCAAATAAGGTAGATGTGGTAAGAACAATATGCATGTCTTTTATTTGCAATGTTATGAATGCAGAGTGTTACTATTCTTAAATTGAACCTAAAGATGTTAATGAAACATTTACTTATGAGTCTGATAACATTTTTTTTAGGAATGAGACTAGATTAGTTGCACAAGATTACACCCAAGTTGAGGTTATTGATTTTGATGAAACTTTTGCACATGTTGCTAGGATAAAATCTTTTAGATTATTGCTAGTAATTGCATGTTTTATTGACATTAAACCTTTATCAAATGGATGTATAAGCTGCATTTCTAAATGACATTTTGAATGAAGAAGCATATGTTTAACAACTTAAAGGATTTGAAGATCCACAATACCCTGATCGTTCTGTTAGAGGAGAAACTGATATAACTTTGTTCATTAAGCACACTGGAGAAGATTTACTTATTGCTTAAATATATGTTGATGACATTGTGTTTGGTTTAACTTGTGATAAAATGTTAACCAATTTGTTAAAACAATGACTGCAACATTTGAGATGAGTATGGTTGGAGACTTGAATTATTTTTTAGGTCTTCAAATCAAGCAATGTAAGGATGATATATTCTTCTCTCAAGGTAAGTATGCTGAGAACTTGGTTAAAAGGTTTGATTTTGAAAGTTAAAAAGTAATGAAAACTTCTATGAGATCTACTTTGAAACTTTGCAAAGACAATGCTGGAAAGGATGTTGATCCAACATTGTATAGATCCATGATAAGAAGATTACTTTATCTAATCTCTAATAGATCAGATATTATGTACAATGTTTTTGTTTGTGCTAGTTACCATTATTATCCAAAGGAATCTCACCTGAATGTTTTGAAAAGAATTATCAAGTATGTTTCAGGTACAAGTGAACTTGGGATTTGGTATACTAAGGACACCAACAACACTTTGATTGGATACAGTGATGCGGATTGAACATGAGACATAGATGACAAAAAGAGTAAGAGTAGAGGATGTTTCTACATGGGAAACAATCTTGTTGTTAAACAAGATATTTCATGACTATGGAATTGAATTGATATCCTTACAATTTTCTATGATAATACGAGTGCATAAACATTTCTAAAAATTCAGTACAACACTCACTCACTAAACACATTTGCATTAGGAATTATTTTATGAGAGATTTAGTGGAGAAGAACATAGTGAAGTTGGAATACGTACCTACTGAAAATCATAATGATGATATATTTACTAAGGTTTTGACCTTGAGACATTCTTATCTTTGAGAAAATCTCTTGGTATGTGTAGTATCTGAATAATCCTAGATGGATGGTGTTACAAATGTTGTAGCATTTGGAACAACATCATAAGTTTGTATAGTTGTTATAGATTTAATTTATTTCCTATTTTCGTTGAATAATTCCTTTGTAAAATATTCTTGAATCTAAAATTTTTTGTGCAAAAAATAAATATGTCTTACACCTCTCAAATGCATATAAATAGAATGTTGTTATCATACTAAAAGATGTAGTTAATCACTGAGTAACTATGGAGCACGGAGTTGACTACTACGATGCCTTCTTTTCAAAAGGTGATTAATAAAATACATCAATATGTTCATAATCCATTGAGTAATTATGGGGCACGGAGTTCGCTACTACGATGCACTCTTCTAGAAAAATGGATCAATATGAACTAGGTGCTACAACACGAAAAGAAAAGAAAAAATGGTGCAACACAAATGAAGTAAATTCATGTAAAAACCGTGTTGAGGGGTATGTAACAGTTTTGAGCATAGCATTAGATGATTCGATTATATTTTTATAAGTAGTAATTATTTGATTATTTGTGAAAATTTATTTCATTTATTCTGATTATACTAACCCACGTCTTTGGTTTATTTTCAGGTTATACACATTTAAATGTTAAATATTCTAGATTGTTCTTAATTTAATTAATTATTTAATTATGATTTTACCCACTACTTACCCATGATTTATTTTTGTGGCTAAGTTTATGGAGTATTATCGAATTTCGTATAGAATCTTCCTTAGTTAGTTCTTATTATAATACGTATTACTTCCAACTATGCATTCTCTCCCATATACTTCTCATAAGATGATATACTAAGCATTGCATTTTTTCGAGTGATTTGAGTATTGCATTTTAAGATTTGCTAAAGCCTTGTTTGTCTCGAATTTTGTGATTATCTTTTCGATTTCTTGGTGCTTAAATGACAGGAAACAAAGAAACTACCTCACCACACTCAAACTCCCACGAAACCGTCATCTCCATCTCTCTCCAATCTTAATAGTTTCGCTTTCATGGTCGCTTTACACCAAAACTCACGAACTGCTACAAGAAAAGTTGAAACACTTACCCAAACAACTCCAGTTACACCCATTCCTACAACTGTTCACATTCAACTCGATTCGACCCTTAAGGAGCTGAACCAAACTGTTGAGAATATATCTCAATCGAATGTGAATTTTTAGAATCTTACATTCTTACTGTTGGAAATACGTCCATTGACATTTCTCACTACTGAAAACCGAAAAATTCACCACTACACTTGGTTAGTTCACCTCACAAAAGCCCCAATTTCCTAGTCCTAATACTGAAATAGAGGCAAATGCCTCGATAGCTTCATCTCTGGGGGAGAGTGAAAAGGAAATTGATGATTTTCCTGTTACTGAGCAGAATGAGTCTGCAAATGCTGAGACATCAGATTTTGAGGACGCTCAAATGAAGGAATCTGACGCGAATGTTAACTTAGGTGAAACTAACTTTTCTCTTTTCAATACTGATGAATCTGAATAGATTGCATTAAGGAAGATTGTTGAGAAAGAAAAGAGAAAAGATTAGCTCATGTTCAACGAAGGAGATCCGGCTTTGTGTTCACTAGAGTTGATTACTCTAACTCACTGAGGAGAAAGAAGAAAGGAAGTAGTGTTGTTGATGAACCGATTTAAGACAGCTCTTAATCGGAGGAGGAACAAATTGTTACTGAGAAATGAGTCAAAAGGAAGTATGATCCAAGAAGGTTGCTGCTGAACGAGACTTGCCAAAAAGAATTGAATCTGATCCAGAGGATAATCCCACTGTGTATGAGATTAAGAAGACTTTGAGGAAGAATGCTGCATCAAATGCTGAAGCAAGTGCCGCAACACTAGACCCTGATGACAGTAGAAGTGATGATTCTGAGAAGAGCAGTAGCAAGGACTCTGAATCAGCTGAGGAGATAAATTCTGAAGGAGGTAATTCTGATCCTGATAATAATTTTAGACTGATAGCTTAGTTGCTAAAATCACTAAACTATATAGACGAAAGTTGTTAATGGAAAGAGAATTAACACTACTGATTTTGAGAGTAAATGGTTGATATAATTTTTGAAAGGAAATTGTTGAAAACTGTAACTTTGAGTGATACTTTTGTGTGTGATTGGGTATATGTACTTTATGCTTGTCTTAGGAAGAGTACGGGTAGACGTAGATCTAAATGATATGGGAATGTACAATTTAGGGGGAGATCAGTTTCATTTACTCCGAAATTGATTGATGACTTCTTAGAGATAGAGCATGTGATTGATTAATATGCACTTGATTTGAAACTTGGTTGCTACTTCTATAACTGGGGTAGATTAACTAGGTGGAAAAATGTTATGCTTGTTAAAGATCTCACATCTCTATACCTTGTACTCCATAAATTGATTATCTACAATTGGTTACCCTATACAAATTCCACTACGGTGATTAAGGATTAAGCTCTATTGTTGTATAAGATGATTGTGTTGAAGAATTTCAATCTGGATTTAACTATTTTCACCACATACAGTTTATTGTGATATTTATTATAAAGGGATTTTACCTTATCATTTGCTGATATGTTCATACCTCAAGAGGCATGAATTTTTAAACCTAAGGAAACTGAGGTTATTAGAGGCAAGGTACCCTTGATGACTATCTCACCTACTCTGTTACTTGGTGAAAGGATTGTTGATTTCCTGTGTTACAAAATTCAGATGGTTCTGATCACAGAGATGCTTTTATTTCAGTTCGACCAGCTCCAGCAAGACCTGAACAGAGAAATGCTACATCGAATGTGAAACACATTGGTGGTCACATTGGTCAAAAAAAATTTATTTCTTGATCTTTTATTATACTTCAACTGCAATGTTTACAGGACTCTATTGATGGACTTCAGTTCCTTAAAGTCCAGTGGTTAGAGACGCTTTCTACTACCACAGGGGGAGAAACACCATCAACTTCTAGGGTTCGAAGTGAAGAGCTCCATGAAGATGTACCAGAAGGTGATTGTGTACCTGATGCTATTGATGAAGAGACTGCAACTTGTAATGTTGTTGAAGAGGAGGAGGATTAATTTGTTGATGCTGATGAACGTATGGATGTTCTTTATGACATCTAAACAGGTTATGGTAACAACTGAACAGGTTGATACAAGACAGGGGGAGGGTTGAACATTATAAGTGATAATGTGCAGGAACATGATGCTGCAGCTGTTGATACAGCAATATATGTCACTTGTTTAGTTTCTCAAGTATTTGTGCCTTTTATACTTCCCTTGATCTTATTCATTTATTCTGTGTTTAAGTTGATTTACAAACTCTGTTTTTTCCTTCCTAGTTGATAGGTTGTTGTTTATTCAATGTGCTTAAATTGTTTGCATTGATGATAATAGTTTACTGCTTTATGCTTAAATTATTTTCATACTTATTATCATTTGCTTACTGCATGTTGTATATGTTTATGCTTGTGTTAGTTGTTGTATGTTTTGTTTTTCTAACTTGCCTTATTATTCAATTTGCTTAAATTGTTTGTTTTGAGGATAATATAGAAGTACACCTCTCTTTAATTATCATGTGCTTACTGCTTAATGCTTAAATTGTTTGCTTTGATAATAATATAATTTAGAAGTACACTTCTTTTTAATTCTCAGTTGCTTACTGCTTATTGTTTAAGTCTTTGTTAGATATTGTTGTTTTTCACTTTTTTTTGCTCTATTTTTTATTTTTAGTCTTTGCTCTATTTGTTTTTCTTTTCTTCATTATTGCTCTGATTTTATTGAGTCATACATAAGTCTTAGGTTGATCTAGTACATATTCATATATGCTCTGATTTAACTTATGATTTTTGTAAGTTTATATGTTGTTCAGATAAGTATATTGTTTATACTTATTGTTGTTTTGAGTGAGATCACATTGCTCTTATGGCACGGACTATGTGAAATCATTCTTGGTCTTTTTTACTTTGATCCGGAAGCTACAACAAGTGTTGACTTGATTAGTACATGGATATGATGGTAATGCTCTAGCATGTACATAATACTGAGTATATATAGAAATATATGTGCATCAGGTGTGTTGTAGTCGAAAGGTCAAATTGGGGGAGATTGTAGATGTTGTTACTCTTAAATGTCTTAACATACACAGCAACATCTTAATTCGACCTTTCTTATTTTGTCTAAGTCTAAATTCTGTTTTCTAGTTGATGCTGCTTTGGATGTTGTAACATCGCAGGTTGAAGATCTAGAAGATTCTACATGGTTCCAGGCTGGAAGGATCTGGAAGCTTGCAGAACGTTGTAGATCAGGCGGTTGCATGGAGAAACGTCCAGAATTGGCTGGAAGGTGCTAGAATTCATTGGAATGAAGAGTGGGCTAAAAAGAAGGGATGAGATCCTAAAAAATAGGATATGGATTATGAAGCTTCTAGAATTCATTTTTACCACTATAAATACACAAGGAAGTCTTCATTATTCAGCATGGAGAATTAGTAATAATCGTATAATGTCTATGTGAGAGTTCTACCTACTTAGACGTTATATTGGTTATTATAACTTCTTCATCAGATTCTCGTTTGCCATGAAAATATACAAATCAGATCCGAGAGTCACATATTTTACGAAGTGCTATTCTTTAATTTCTAAACTAGTGTTCATCCTGTTAGGAATTAATTGTCATTAGCATGTTCATGTCGTTGTGCCGAAGAGTCCAAACTTCCTGTACAACATAGACTTTTCTATACTTCTTTGATAGAGAGATCATAGAGTTAGATTAGTTTTTGGTAGTGTAATTTTTACACTTAAGCCATCTTTAGACTCGGTAGATTATCAAGTCTTATTTTCGTTGTGAATATTTGTTCACACACCATTTGTATTCACATAATTATTAGTGAAAGTTTCGCCATGAGGCTCGCATAGATTTTAAATTAAAATCTATGTTAAAAAGTTAATTTTGTGTCTTTGTGTTTTCATTCTTTAAAGTCTTCCGCTATTCGTATTCTGATATTCTGTAATCGAGTCAGTGTTACATTGAGTGTTCTAACATTGAGTGTAGCATCGGTCTTGTTTTACTTAACACGCATTGTGTTCAGTTTATTTCTAGTGTTTTAGTCTTCCGCTGTGTCTGTCTTTTCTGATATTCTGTTTGAATTAATGTTACACCATTTGTCTCAACATCCAGTGTAACATTGTTCTGTTTTTCACTTAAACACTAGTAATACCATCCACACACTTTCATTTTATAATTTGAAACTTTTTTAATTAATTAAATTTTAATTACAAATATTTTATAATGGGCTAGTTTTTGTGAAATATTGCATATATGCATTTCAGTCATTCACAATCACATTCTTTATAAATACACCCAGTGACAGTTCAACCCACATTTTTTTTAAATACACCCACTGACAGTTCAATTCACACCCATGTTTTTTTATAAATACACCCACTGCCATAAATATTTTTTTATAAATACACCCACTAGCAGAAATTGTACTTAATCGTCTTTTTCGAGAAGTTTTCGGCAACCCAAGGCCGCGACCGAACGCTGCAATTTACGACGACCTTAATCTTTAAATATTTTCTATTTCTTTAAATATTCTTTAATTATTATTATGGATCGATGTTATTTTATATTACTACATGCAATAATATATGTTACTATATGTTATAATGTGAGTTACTTAATCAATAAAAATTCTAGAAAAAAATACTATATAAAAGAATTGGTATTACTATATAAAAATTTATATGTTATTACATACTTCAGTTTGAATTACTACATTGAATATGCGTTTGTTACTATATGTAACTTTATCAAATGATTTGCATTACACCATGGTTATTGTGTTTACTACATGCGATAGTATATGTTACTACGTATTATAATGTGAGTTACTACATTAAAAAAACACTTGAAAAAAACGTGTTACTAAATAAAAGAATTTGTATTATTATATAAAATAGTTTGTGTTATTACTACATAAAATAATGTGTGTTACTACATATTACGATTTGAATTACTACATTTAATATCCCGCGTTCGTCAATAAAATAAAAGATAAAAAAACCACAGAAATTGACAAAATAAATGGGTAAATTTTTTTTTTCAAAATTAGAACACAAGTGGGTCAGTTTACAAATAAATTAAGAATTAACCCAAATGAATTAATGGTGGCCCAATAATATATATTTTCAGCCCATTGACTTAATAAGTCAATATTTTCAGCCCAATTGACTTAATTAGTCAATATTGCATATATGCAATATTGCATATAAGTTTTTGTGTTTTATAATTTGAAATTTTTTTAATTAATTAGATTTTCAAATTTATTTAATAGGTGCATTTAACGTTATCCATAATTCAAATTATGAAGATTATTTTGCATATAACGTTATGCATAATTCAAAAGTGCATATCACGTTATGCATAATGAATTCAATTTGAATATGATGACTATTTTGCATATCATTTATGCATAATTCAAATAATTTCTTACAATTTAATTAAAATCTGATGATTATTTTGCATATAACGTTATGCATAATTCAAAATATGATGATTATATTGCATATCACGTTATGCATAATGCATTCGATTGAAATATATATGATTACTATTTTGCATATCACATTATGCATAATTTAAATCATTTCCTAAAATTAGATTAAAATATGATGATTATTTAGCATATCACATTATTATGTATAAGCGTATTCACAATTCTCGAAGTTGTCCACAGATTACGAAACTATGATTGAATCACCATTTCTAAAATTGAAACCTTTTAACAAATTTTATCTACCATTGATTATGAAGTAAAATGAAGATTATGCAAAAATGGCAGAAGGTCAAAACCAATTCAATAATATAAAATTAGCAAATTTACACTCAAATATAATATACAACAAGCATACATGTACAATGGAATATTCCAGCAATGTTCATCATTGACATTTTTCTCAATCCAGTAGTACTAAAAAGGGAAGAAAACAAACCCAGAAAACCAAAAAAAAAAAAAAGATTTGAAGATGAAAATAAAAATAAAAATCGGATATATTATTGAAAAACAAACCAAAAAACCAACTAAGTATACTCCATTAATTATTTTAAGTCATGTATTCTTCTTGTTTAATAATGTGTGTAAAAACCAACCGAGAAAGTCATATACTCCATTAATTATTTTAATCCCCAAAACACCAAACAAACCAAAAAACAAACCCACAAGAATTTTTTTTGTTTTTATGAAAAGGAAACTGGAACAGACGTAAAAACAGAACAACAAACTTTTTTCTTCCAATACGAAGGCCATATCTCAGGACACGGCGATAGACATCTTCCCCGAACAGATCGTAGGCCTTCGGCTAGGTGGTGATGGCTCGCGGCCGATAGATCGGCGCATTGTAGTCGAGGGGGTTGCAGATCGGCCGCCGCTTCGTCTTCGACGGCCAAGCGGCGGTGGCCACGAGGCTTTCTTCTTCGGCCACTTCGTCTTCCCCGGTCAGTGCGGCGGCAAAGCAACGACGGCGGTCAAGGTGCTGCTTCGTCTTGGTTTGGGTGGCGACGGTCGTGGGGAGGGTGGCGGCGGTCGTGTTGGTGGGTGGGGGCCATGGTGCAGCGCCCAAATCGACGTGAGGGCTGCATGCTTCGTCTGGGTTTGGGCGGCGACGACCATGGAGAGGGGACTGCTTCAATTTTGCAAGAAATAGGAGAGGCTAGGGTTTTGAGAGAATGAATAAATTTTAAGAATTCGATTTGGGAAAGTCAAGAATTTGTCAAGTTATGCCCTATAATTCGGGAATTAATGGACTGACCATAATTATGAGAGGCTAGGGTTTTGAGAGAATGAATGAATTTTAAGAATTCGATTTTGGGAAAGTCAAGAATTTGTCAAGTTATGCCCTATAATTTGGGAATTAATGGGCTGACCATAATTATGAATTTAAAATTCGAATTAAATGTTCAAATATAGAAATTAATGAGGTATATGAATATTAAGGGTATTTAAGGGTTTTTTACACTAATTTGACCCTATTAGAGAATTTTAAAAGTTGTAGATTTTACTTGCTTAATACTCTATAGAAGTGACTCTATTAGGGAATAATCTCTACAATTAATTTAAGGAATGATAAAATAACTCACAGATTTTTTTGCAGGTCATACCAAAGTCATATCAAATCAAACAGATCTTAGTTTTATGTTTTTGTATTTTTTAATAAAATAAAAAATGTTAAACATATATCAAATGCTAGTTTAAGCATTAGAAAGATGATAATGACTCTAAAGATGGTTCTTCAAACTCGTAAAATAGGGGACAAATAACTATGGCCATCCAATATAAAGAGTCGGTCCATATCTTTTTTTTTTTTTGTAAATATGGGGTAAACTTATAAAATAGAAGGGTACATATAGATTAGATATGTTTGGTCAATCCAAATTCCAAATAACTATCTGAACATATTTCACAATAAAACTATTGTAAAATATTGTATATAAGTTTTTGCGTTAGTATACATATTACCCCTATTAAAGTATAATTTATTTTAAAATTAATGTTCACACCTTAATTTTAGAAAAATAATTCTCCACTAATGTAAAAGAAGAAACCCGTGAAATAATAAGAAGAAAAAAAGTGAGTTCAAATTTGACATATTTAACATTTTGAGTTTTCTACCGAACAAAATGAGTAAATTTATAAAAAAGGGAAATTTTCAAAATGAGTCCAATAATTTAGTTAGATTCTATTTTAAATCCTTTACGTTTCATTTTTTCAAATTACGTCCTAAGGTATCTCAATTTACATTCTTTTTTTTGTCCAATTTACATTTTTTTTTGTCCGATTTACATCCTTTTGGTCGGAAAATTGAAATTGTTAAACTGGCACGTGCGACTCGAATGTGTGTTTAAAATTGAGGCTTCCGTCAGATTTAATGACTGAGTGCCACTTGTAATACAAATTGCCAGATTTAGTGACTGAGTGCCACTTGTAATACAAAATTGCCACATTTTATTTTTTTTGAAATTACATCATAAACCCTCCTTTTATCCCCTCCCCATGACTCGAACCCATGATCTAATGCCTAGGTAGTAGTGCTCTAACCACTTGAACTATCTCACTTTGTCCTCTATTGTCCCACTTTGCCCTAAACCCTAAATTGCCACATTTAATTAAAAATATGGACACATCATCATCTCCTCTATTATAAATTTAAACAACAAATTTTGTTTATAACAAATGTTTCAAAATACACCCACAAAACTCAACTCGATGGCCCCTCTAAAAAAAAAAAAAAAACTCAACTCGACTCGACGGGATTTACAGATAAAAGGAAGCAAAATTATAAAATAAACGTACAAACGACACTATCCAACCAAAAACAAGAAGATTTTGCTTGTACGTTTACTCTGTAATTTCACTTCCTTTCAATTGTAAATTCCGTCGAGTTATTTTTTTTTTTTCAGTGTAGTATTATATTATTATTAAAAGAGATTATAATGACCGTCAAATCAATATTATATAATTTTTAAATCCAATAGTAAAATCACCTTAAAGAATTCTCAACTCTACCCTTTAGGGAGGAGTGGACAATTCCCAAAAGATGAAAATGGATAAAAGTCTGAAACATTTATATTTAATTTCTCCAACATAACATAAGATTCCAACACTTGAGCATTAGTAAACTAAGAAAGTATATAATAACCCATAGGTGATCAAATCTCCAAACATATTAATTAACATTGCTTTGGAGAAGGGTAGGGTTTATGCACAAAATATGGAGTTACTATAAACATAAAAAGAATATGACTTTTGAAAGAAGACAAAAACTATAATCTTTAGATGCCATGAGCACTTAGTTTATAGTATGTTATGTTTCTCAGAAATAATTCACTAGTTTTAACTGCCATTCTGACCAACTGAGCTCCTACTCCTGATAAGCTGTTTCAACCAGAAGAATAAAAGCATTATTAGCCCACTAACCATCAACATATACTTCACATTTAATACTCCCACACGAATTTACACGTTTGCTATATTGGAACATTCCAAGGACATTTGCACACTCTAAAAAATGAAATATATACACATATTTATCCATATGTCATCACTTGCTTTTTCTTTACTTTATTTATACAAGTTTACAAAACTACCCCTCAAAACTCTACTCATGACACATTTTTCTTACCTTTTCTTAAAATGCAAATCCATTGGGATGGAGGGAGTATTGAGTTTGGGCCTAAATTTAATTTAATTTAAGTTTATCTTATCTTAGACATCTAAAAGTAGTACATAAATAGGCATTATACAGCTTTAGCAATTAGATAAAAATACCAATTCCAAAAATAAAATTCATTATGCATCCCTAAACTATCAAAATAAACCCTACAAAACTATCAACTTTTAATTTGATGGGTTGTCAAACTACTTTTTGTTTTAGAAAGCTCTTCTTCAAGTGTTGAAATTTTATTTCACAACTACCTGGAGACGAAAAATTGAAGGATTTTTTCAATTTATCTTAATGGTCCTATTAAATACTCCCTCCGTCCAAACTTTGTAGGTACAATTTTATAGAATATTGATTGTTTAAAGTAGATGAGTTTGAAAGTATTATGGGGTATTGCTTGGTCCACTTATAAATAAAATGATTGTGCATGAATTAAATGAATGATAATTTGGGTAAATAAGTGAGGGTTTGGTTTTAAGACGTACATATTAAGTTTGAACGAATAAAAAATGAATACTTGCATACAAAGTTTGGACGGAGAGAGTAATATGCAATGTTAATTTTGAATATTAATAAAACTAACATGCATATTACTATCATATGTAATTAAGATTAAATAAAGCTGACATGCACATTATTTAATACAACAATAAAAGTGAACTGAATTTTTTTGTCAATTTTCGTATCAAGAGCTCATGAAATAAAATTTTGATACTTAAAAGGGCTTTTTAAAACAAAAAATAGTTCAGGGATCTGTCGAAAAGGGACCTTTTGATGCATTACGACTTCAATTTATTCAAAAGAAAATAGAGAAAATATCAATCAACTCCATAGCACGTTCAATGACAAGGTTTCCAAACAAAGATAAAAGAACCATAGTTCCCAGAACAAGTGACACACACTATAGGAACAAAGAAGGCAGATAATTAAATGAACTAACCTTGTAAAAATACTTCTTTCGCAGTTTGATTGCACTCCGTACACATCGCTTGATTCTGATCTTTAATATATTATCATTAAATATCTGTAAAGTGTTTCAAATAGTATTAGAAGAGTGAGAGTTAGGAAATGAGGAGTGGCAACTGATTTCAGACTACAGATCCAAACAGTAACACAGCAGCAAAACACAGAGCTGTAAAAGGCAAAGAACATAACATATTGAAAATCATATGTTAAGTTACATCTCACGAGAAAATTATCGTGCATAGTTCCTAAGCATACCATGTTTAATTCAAAGAAATAAGCATGAATAACCACTGCAACAGAAAAACTCACAGTGGTGTAAGTTCCATCAGAAGTGCTGATAATACTTGAAATCTCAAAATATACTCTTGAATTGATATGCATCAAGAAGGGTAAAACTTATAGTTTCTGTAGTATAAGCAGGTTTGAAAAACAACTATTTCCAGACCTATTTTATGCAATGGCAGGGATTCTATCTAGTACAATGATATGAAACATGGGACAGTTAACCCCATGGATTTCATATCATTGATAAATATAAAGCTTAAAATATGAAGCACAGTTGACAAACATAACTATTTCCAAATATATGTTACGGAAAATAGTTTTTTAGTCCTGTAAGTTATCCTAATTTTGATTCCAGTTGTATTGACTTTCATGAATTGAAAATTGTCCTGTAACTTCCAAATTTTTACATTTTGGTCTGGTAACTGGTTATAGGAGGTGAAACATCCAGTTGATGCTGGCATGACAGAGTCTAATTTGTCCATGCGGCAAAGTCTGATTGGTCAATGGATATTTCACCTCACACAGCTGGTCACCAATCCAAAATGTCGAAAAACTGAAAGTTGCATGACTATTTTCAATTCATGAAAGTCGACAAGACTAAAATCAAAATAAAGGTAACTTACCGGACTAAAATAAAAACTACGTTCCCCATATGTTATGCAAAAGCAGGAATTCATCTACAAGATTTGAAGCAAGACGAATAAATAACAAAATAAAACCCACATGCCTTTATTAGGTCATCAATTGAATGAGTTCCTCTGATAATTTTCTGACGGTTCATAATGAGAATAGCTGCTACACAAAAAACTGGCAATTCATCATCCCCGTTTCCCGAAGATGATACAAGGGTACTACGGGTATGAAAATGTTCATTCCTCGACCAGAAAGTTCTTGTCAACCCACAAAATGCCGTAGTTGATCCTGATTTCATTATTTTGGTTTCTGTTTTATCAGAGGTGGACTGTTCTACAGCCTTGGGGCTAACACTGTTACTATCTGTGCTTTCTTCCCCTGATTCGGCTTCTGTTTCCTTAGGTAATTGTATAGCCAGTACCTCAGGGCAGTTTTCATCCAGAAGACAAGTCAAAGATAAATCAAAATCAGCAGCCCATATCATCTGCATGGAAAACACGACATATGGTGACTAAATTCATGTTTTGAGATTATTTTCCAAAAGTATTTACACCGGGTTAATATCATTTTTGGTCTATGAAGTCATCTTTTTCCAGTTTGATCACTCGTCTATTAGCTACTATCAAATTTGGTCCTGAAAGTACACTTTTACTCTCATAGTTGGTCCTGTAATTATTTAAAAGTTTTTTACTTAATAACCATGTATCTCAGGGGAGCCACTACAGCACGTCAATAATTCTACCACATGGGCAATTACCCCATCTGTGTTTTTCTACTAGAAATGGAAAACAAACATGCATATTTAATGGGAAAAAACTAGCACGCATCCTAGTAGTCATACTTGCAAATGGAATGATTTCACTGTTCTCCAAGTATTATTATTTCATTATTAACGGAAAAATAAAACCAATCCAATTTGTAGTTAAGAAGTTTCTACATCCTAAGAGGCAAAAGAATTCAGTTTTGATCAAACTAAAGATCATTGTTTGCATATCTAAAATGCAAAGCTTTTCTTTCCTAAGCACACACACTAACACACAACGCTCTTTTTAGTCACAAATTAACATTGTGAAAGATGAGCTGAAATAGAGAAACAAGATTGATTGCTTGTGGGCTGCAGCGCAGCCAAAAAAAAAAATAGCACCTTAATTTTAGACTAAATGTTGTATATCACATATTGATTGTCATGAACCCCAAAAATAGCTCACATACATCCATGTTAATCACAATGCACGACTGGGTCATGAATATCAATGAAAATGTATAATGACACTGAAGATGGCATTAGAAATGCAATGCTTCTTTAAGAGTAACATTTTTTCCATTATTGAGATTTGAATCTCTAAATAACAAGTACTTGACCGCCTCAATCGTGCCATCGACCAATTTTATCACTAAAAATCTTGGTAATGGTATCACGGTTAAGCAAGTCACAAATTAACAATATGCGCTTAGCCCACAACACTATTGTTACTTCAAGACCAAGTGAGTGGCTTAATGCGATTTTAGTCCCATACATCATACAAATCATTTTTCTTAATTAAGTCCCCAACTTTTAACATCTGCAATTTTAGTCCTATATTGACAATTCTTTATTGTAGGATGATAATTGATTTGAATTTTTAAAATTGAAATTAATATGTTTGGGTCTCATTATGCCACGTAAGTGATGTTAGTCCAGTTTGCTACATGCAATTCCAGCATCTCCTGTGCAAAATTGCAACCTTTTTAATATAGCACAAATTGCATCATTTTAAAAGTTATGGGACTTAATTTAAAAATTGATTCGTACGGGACTAATATTGCCAACAATCAATAGATACAAGACCAATTTTGCAATATACTCGAAATTTGTAGGATACTAGAAAAGGAATAGAGATGTATAACTTTAGGCACAGACCTCCCACATACAAAGAGCTTCATTGAAAGATAGTTCCCGACGGAAGAGCACCAGCAGCATACGAAAAGCAAAGTGAAGGCTTTCAGCACCAATATGGGACAAATGAGAAAACATTTCCTTGTCTGTAAGTTCTAAAATATGCCACAGTGCTTGCAACTGCTTCATGACACCCGTTGGCCCTTCCATCTTAAAATTTTCACGCTGAAAATTATTAATGTTAGCAAACTAAAGAAAGCAGAATATGACCTAAGGAATGAGTTCAACAATATGCATATACCGTTCTCCTTAAAAGCATCTCAAAGCACCAAAAAGCATCAGCATCGTCATCAAAAAGAACCACAAAAGGGGACAGTAAATCGCTCATGCCTGCAGATCAGCAAGGTTCTTAATCTAATATAACATTCATAAATCATAACTAAAATTGATATCACAATAAGAAAGTAAAAGATGTAAGACCTTGGCAATATCCTGTTGCAGGATCAACCCATGCATAGACAGCAAGAATATCCGACATTCGAGCCAAATTCTTTTTGTCCTCATAAAACTCAAGATGACTATCTGTTCTGACAACATCAACAACTGAAAAGGAAAAAGATTTATTTAGCACCAGAAAATTGAAATAGGATCATGGGTTATGGGAACTAGATTCCAAAAATATCAAGGGTTAATAGCAAAATAAATCAAGAATTTTTCACATTTTTATATTAAAACACGTGTTTTTTAAAAGTTCACAATTCGATACATGACCTTTCAAATTGTTGCAATTCTATCACACGGCGCTATTTTCCAGCAAGTCCAACTGACTTGGAAGTGTATGAAATTGCAATATATTAAAAGATGGTGATTAAATTGAAACAATGATAAAATATCGCAAATTTATTCGCAATTTTTCAAAGATCTCAGCATAAGTTGCGGGAAAATAGTTATATGATTCAAATTGCCACGTCTGACATAATTAAAAAAAACATGAAAAGATCATATTTTTTATGCAATTAACCAAAATATCAATGCAAACATTACCAATTCGGTGCAGGGTCCAAAGCCATTCAGATACTCTATCTTCTCTCGAAGATCCTGGGGCTGTTGCAAATTTCAATGGTGCTTCTGGTGGATCTAATATTCTAATTTCATGCATTTGTGCTTCATATTCCAGATTATTTGACCGAGGAGACTTGGGAGGAATAATTTCACTCTTTGACTTAGCATATAGTGACACATCGATAGATGAGAAACTTTTCGCCTCCACAACAAGATCTGCATTATTAGTAATCTGAAAACTGTGCATACGCCCATCTTCGTATCTCATTTTACGCCGAGTCGAGTACTTCTCCTTGCGGGAAGCAACCACTTCTCTATCTTTGTTATTATCTTCAAACAAATCTGTAACAGGTAAAGCAGGGAAATCCAAATAACTTCCAGATACATAATTTGACTCATTTGTTGTTGGGGAGCTGCATTTGCACGAATCAGGAGAAGGTGGAAGCTCGGAGGAGGAATCATATGCTCCTCCCATGGTACTTCCTCGTACACATACGAGGTCACCATAATCACTAGAGCTTTCCTTTCGACTTGTAATAGATTTATCTGTACAGGTACTATTAAGAACGTAATTATCATCTTTTTTGTTAGTGCTGGCTTCTGAAACTCGTGTGCTTTGGACTTCAGCATCCCTTTTTCCATCTTCTTTGGAACTCATCCTCATGTCCATAACTTTAGACCCTACAACATAAGCCAGGGAACCAGTTCCTATACTTGAGTGCATCATTTGACATTCCTTCACGAGGTCCCTATAACGTTCTCTGCAAAAGGTATGCAGGATATTGCTTCAAATTGACAGCATCTAAAGCTGGACTGCTAGATTTGTTTTAACTTGTTTGGACGAATGTTTAAAAGAGACAAGAAAAGGCAGTCATGTTGGAGTTGTGCTGCAACCATGTTAGATTTGTAATTCCAGGAACAGCGGGAGATAAATCTAAATGTCATGTACTGGCATCTGGCAATATGACAAAATGACCTCTAAGCTCATAGTGCAACCTTACATTATACGAATAAATTTTTTTAGTCCCGTAAGTTATCTCTATTTTGGTTCCTATACTTTCAACTTTCACGAATTGAATATAGTCCCATAACTTCCAAATTTTGACATTTTGGTCTGGTAAACGGTTGTAGGAAGTGAAAATTCCGGTTGACGCTGGCATGATAAAGTCTGATTTGTCCACGTGGCAAAGTCTGATTGGTCAAAAATTAGAGAAGTCACACGTTTCAAGTTTACTCTACACTACGATGTTTGCTGATTATGCATTCAGCTTTACTTTCCATTAATGTTTGATTTTAAGTGCACAACATGGACAAGCTATATACTACACAAAGAAAGAATTAGGGAAATCAATAAAAAGTCGTGTTAAGGTTAATTGCAAGCACAGCAGAATAAACATTAGATAAGAAGTGACGCAACTAAAGTAGAGAGAAGACAGGCCATTACCTCCTAGCTGTCCTTAATTGCCCCCGATATTCAGCAGTGCTGCTCAACGAATAACAGCCCAAAAGAAATTCCCAGACTTCAGCTCTTATGGATGGATCAACACCCTGAATGCAAAAAGGCACTTTTAGCACTAAAATTGTTAGGTGATGTTTTTTTGGGTTTTAAAAACCAGGTTTTTTATTTACAAATTTTAATCTGGTTCTACTTCGGGAGATTTTGGAATCCGGTTTTATAAAACCGCCACTACAACACCTATGAACCTACTATCACATTTTCCAATACAATCAATTCTATCTCGTTACACTTTAATATATTTAAATCATAATCCAAACCATCCAATCATTACAATCACACCCAACAACATTAAAGAATACAACATCATTCACTTTTCCACATTTATTTAACTTAAATTTAAAACTCACCCTACTCGAAATCCCAAAACAAAAACACACCTCACTCTTCATCAAGATTTCAAAATCCCCTTCATTTCTAAAACCGTTCTTTAAAAACCACTTAAAACCCAAAGCAAACATCACCTTAGGTTTTTTATTGGAGTACGAATTAGCTCTCACCAAAAGCAGCCATAGAATAACTAAAAGTACAATTAACTACTCCCTCCGTGTTTTACTTGACTACCCATTTGACTCGGGCACAGGTTTTAACGTAAGAGTTGTTTAATAGTATTTAAAGTGATAAAATAGATAGCGTAGATAATTTGTTTAATCGTATTTAAAGTGATAAAGTTCCTTCTTTTTAGGAAATGGGTAGTCTAGTAAGAAACAGACCTAAAACGGAAAACAGGTAATCTAATAAAATACGGAGGGAGTATATGCTAATATTAACAAAGCACGGCTAGAGTAAACGAATAAAAGTTAGGCATGCCCGAAATTTGAGTCCAAGACAATATTAACGGTAAATTAATTAAGATGAAACAAGAGTAATGGATACTAATATTGGTTTCCAAGTTATAAATAAGTTCTATAGACTATAATCAAAATTTCATTTGAAACCAGATTAAATAGACTAGTATAATTCTCTATGGTAGAACAATATAACTTAGGCATTGCAGATGCCACATTCAAACTTGGGCTCAGGATCCAACAATTTGCATATATCTAGAAGGGGGTACTGTAAAAGGTCAAGAAACACCCCTAAAGGTACAATTGGTTTTAGCAGGATACTGGTTAATGGCTCTTATTGAATCTGTAGTTTGGACAGTTAACAACCTTACAAGCATTTTGCCTAGACTCCTTTTATGAATAACACAGCACATAAGAGTTCCAGGTTTGTGGATAATGTACCCATGTCTATCTTTTAAAAAATTGATAAATTAATTGGCTTTACACATTTGACAAAACACTGAGACCCATGATTTGATACCATCTTATGTTATCCAATTCTGCAATTATTCATTATAGACATTAAACTTTTGGGCTTCAAAGAGGATTTGCTGGTTTTAAAATGGATGATATTCCGAACAATTCACAAGAACAATATCAACCTATTAAAAAACTCATTGTTACATGAAATAGCTTTAACAGAAACTAATCAGTTACATACACATTGAGTCTTGACAAATATATTGCATATTTAACCAGTCCACAGTCAACAATAAAGTACAGATGCATATATAGAAACGTATGAAGAGAAGATGTAACAAAAATTCCTAGCCAGAAATATATGCATACATATCAGGCTATCACTTAATCCACAATATTGAACTAAACCCTAAACTAAAATCAACCATTACATGGAAAAGCCATTGATATATCTTTAGGTATACATAAAATAACATAAGGAAGAATAAGCTTAAGATATTATATAAGACCATAGAAACTGAGGCAATACTGAGATAAACCATAAGTTCACATTTGCTACATATCTCGACTCTGGCATGACAACAAGTGTAATAGACCAAAACGAAAGATAGAAGAAACCTGCTATAAAATACATACCCCCAGAATAATCAACTTCAGAACTTTCCGGAAACCAAAAACCTTTCCATCACTATCAAAGGTCGACTGCCACTTATCAGGCTTAAGCATTTTTCCTATCTGTATGATTCCAAAAATCAGAAAAGGAAAAATCCAATATAAATATGATATCAATCTTCAAAACATATTCTACAGCCATACCAGAAAACGAAATTGCAACATTCCCATTTGGCCGCCGAAGTCATAACATGATAAACAAAACAACTGTATTGTGAATTAAACAGCATTTACTGTTTCTCATTTGCATTATCAATCAGCCACTTACCTTGTGAGAGTTCCCAATCTGAAACAGTAACTCAGGGAGGATCAACACAACACACAATTACAGAAATAGCATTTTCATACCTGAAGACCATTTTCCCCTCAAGACATTACAGACCAATTAAAAGGAGAATAGAGATCATGCAGACCATAATTCTAAATAAAATTACTCTGGCCAAAGTGTATACAAAATAACCCAGGCCATAATCATCGCAAACCACTTTCAAAATTATGTTTTAAGAGAAGAACTAATAGATTATTCAGCTATCGCCTATCCAGCCTTTTCTAATTTAGAAACTCAAAATCTAAATTGAACAGAAGTCAGTAAGCTGTAAGCGCAGTAGTTCAAAATATCACTTTCACATAAATGGAACCCCCAAATGCATTCCACCATTATTGAGACCCACTTCAAGTTTGTTAAAACTAGTAAGTATATGAACTCTATTTTTATTCAACTGTTTGTCTAAAGTTTCTAAACATTAAAGCACAGTAGCATATGTTTTCGCAGGCTATAAAACTTAAACTAGAGCTGAGATAAATAATCATATTTCCATCTATCTCTAACCACCCCAAAAGAGATGCCAGATTACATTCAGCTTGGGCTTGTATAAAAAAGGATCCCACCACTAGTAGCTTCTCCATACAAATAAAAAAACATAACTCTGTTATGGGAGAATGAAGTCAAAGCAGTGTGAAATCCATATGCGTTTTTGTTTTACAGGCATGATCCAGATTATTTTTCCTGTCTTAAAAATTATGTTCCAACTGCACAAACAGAAACAGGCACCAAAGCATGCAACAAGCCCAAAAGATAGCAGAACCCATTAAGTTATTCAAACAAAAAAGGCACATGACTACACAGACAATAGCCACTACAATAGCATTAGCCTTCAGAATCTAATATCATAATCCACCAACAAGACCGACACAATTGACCTCATATCCGAATTCTATACGATAGAATCCAGTAACAGCTAAAGTTAAAAGACTTAAGATGACCTTCAACATTCGATAGTTTACATGTTTATCGAATTACGATAAACTAGATATCGGTGATCCTCATATTCCAATAGGGGGGAAAAAGTATTACTTATAAACTAAAGACACACAAATAAGTATAAACACCACCACATTAGATTGACGAATAAAATATAACAGGAAGAGAAGTATTAAGATTCTTACAGCTGATACAACCTTTATAGGTGATTGATGAAGACAAGGCTCCCCAATATCGCGAACAATCGAACTCACTTTTAGAAAATTCACTGAACCTCTCTTTACACATTTCCATTGCTTCTCCTCCCCGTCAAAAGACATCACCTAAACCCCACTCCCCTATGTCTGCAATCACCAAATCTCCAGCTACTCAGCCTCTATAAAGCGGCCCAATCATCAACTATCCATCATCAAAATAAACAATCAAACAATTGGAAATTTAGGAAAAGAATTGAAAACGCGTTAATCACAGAGGAATAAGATGTAAATACTCAATAGTCAATCGGCAATTACGTTTACAAAAGAGAAAAAAACTGAAACGAAACAATTATACGACTCTCCGATCAGACTAAAGTGCGCCACAACAGTAAAATCAGATCTAGTTTCGAGAAAAGGAACAAAAAAGGATAGTCACAAACTACACACATTCACAACAATCGCAAGAAAATCAAGAAATAACAATAAGTTTTATTGTATCACCGCTTTGAGAGAGAATCATCTCTAACAGGAATTGGAGTCGCAGAAGTGGATTTGATGAGAGGATTAATGAATGTAACGTACGAGAGAGGATAGATAAAGGGAATAAGAATGCACCTGAAGGGCAAAATGAGAAGACTGAATAATCTCTGACCAACAGAGATCGAACAAGGGCGTGTATGACCAGATACGCCATTAACGCAAAAGATAGTTTCTTTTTCTTCTCCTTTTCTCTTTTTTTTTTTTCTTTTCCTTTCTTTTATGGGCTTAAATTCTCAAAAATATTTATATTTGGAATTTGGAATTCCAATTTTATAAATAGAGTTTTGGTTGTTGTCATTGTAATTCAGTTTCTAAGTTATTTTTCGTGTTACCCTTGGTGTTTTATTTCTATTCGAATTCTCTATTCCAATTTTCTATTTCATTTACTATTTCATACTTTAGATTAATCACATATGTTTTATTTTATTCAAGGGGATTTCCCAATGGGCAACTCAGGAACGACTGCCAAAGCCGCTGTTGATGAAGATCAGACCAGAAGCAAAAAGATCGTAGACCCCCCTGTCTAGCTCCAACGATTGAGACTTCCTCAACCGAAAGTGAAGGTCCGAAACCACCGATGGAGAAAGTACTTCTGACTTCTCAAGTGCTCTCTGAACCAAGCTAGATAGTCTCCTATCACTAGGCTCACCAACCAAGCTTAAACTGCTTATCCGGGTGCGGCTTTCTAGCCATCAGGATAGAAAAGTAGATCGTTCAAGACCTGCGGAACCTTATGTCCAATCCAATTAATTAATATACTTAATCTACATCTTTGTTAATTAAAGTTAGTCTTTGTTTGTAATAGGAAATAAATAAATACATTATTGTTTACCATATCTTTGTAAATATTTCCTTTTATTTGTTTGTTTTCATTTCCTTGTAAATCTTTTGTACCTTAACTATATATATTGGATTTTCTCAATCACCTTATTAAAGGTGATCTCATACCTACTATCACATGGTATCAGTCAAACTCACTTAAACCTTAGTCGTCACTCATAGTCTCACGCTAAATTTCTCATCTCCCTCTCTCTTTCACAGTCGCCATCATCTCCTCTCCTGGCACCATGGCGGACTCCTACTCCTCTCTTCCCCTTAACACTCTCGTACACATGCTTACCGTGAAGTTATCTGCATCGAATTACCTCGTTTGGCGTAATCAGATCGCTCATGTTCTCACCAGTTACGATATGTTCTCTCATGTTGATGGTTCTTGCCCGGCACCGCCTAAAACCGTCAAGTCCGATGACAAGGACGTCCCAAACCCGGATTATATTGCCTGGTTTGCGTTGGATCAGAAAATTCTGAGCCTTATTCTCTCTTCTCTCTCTGAAGATACTATGGCCGAGGTCATTGGCCTCACCTCGTCGCAATCCGTCTGGACAGCCATCAAGGAGGCCTTCAGCCATTCCTCTACCTCTCGCCTTAACTAGTTACGTGGTGAACTGTTCAACCTTCGTCGTGGCTCATCTTCGGTTGATGAATACAGTAAGAAGTTTCGACTTCTTTGTGACCAGTTGGCTTCTATTGGTTGCCTTGTTGATGCGGTTGATAAAAGTCATTGGTTCTTGAATGGTCTCGGTCCTCAATTTCTTGGTTTTTCTAACACCCGCATGTCCATGAGCCTGATGCCTCCCTTTTGCGATCTGGTTCATCAGGTTGTCAGTTTCGACCTCATGCAACGTTCCATGGATGTCCCCACCGCTCATGTTCATGCTTTTGCCATTGATCGGCGCTCTGGTTCCTCGCAGCCCCGATCCTTCTCTCATGCTCGCCCCATTGGCCCCGGTGGTCGCCCTTCCTCTGCCCAGTATGGCAATCGGAGCAAATGTTCCTTTGTTCCGACATGCTAGATTTGTCGCCAATCGGGCCACTATGTTAGTTGATGTCCCGAGAGGTATGCTCGCTCGCCTCAGCCTTCTGTCAATCTCGCTCAGGCCTTCGAGTCACAGTGCTCGGTCGCTCCCTCTCCCAGTTGAGATTGGTTTCTCGACACTGGTGCTTCTGCCCACATGACTCCGGATTCTACTGGTATGGATGATCTCGCTCCCTATAATGGTAATGATCACGTTATTATCGCGAACGGTACTTCTATTCCCATTACTCAAACTGGTTCTTATCGTGCTCATGATAGATTTCGCTTATTGGATATTCTGGTCGTTCCCCATCTCACTAAAAAATTATCATCCATAAGCAAACTGACTTTAGATTATCCTGATCGTTCGTTTGTGGTTCAGAACCGAGTAACCAAGGAGCCTCTGGCTCACAACAGACATAGTCGCGGTCTTTACATTTTGGAGCATGGTCGCCCAGCCCTGGTCGCGGATTTGCACACTGCTGCTCGGCGAGTTTCGTTTGAGCTTTGGCATCATAGATTTGGGCACACTTCTATTTCAGTTGTTAATTTGTTAAAACGTTTGGGTCACTTGGATATTACTTCGATTTTACCTAAACCTTCCTTGTGTACTCCTTGTCAATTGGCGAAGAGCAAACATTTATCTTTTACTTTGAATAATAAGCGAGCTTCTCGTGTTTTGGACCTTATTCATTGTAATTTATGGGGGCCTGCCTCAGACTGTTCTAATGATGGTTATCGGTATTATGTTATATTTATCGATGATTTTTCTCGCTTCATGTGGTTATATCCTTTGCGTGCTAAGTCCGACTTCTTCAGTGTTTTGTTTGGCTTCCATACATTTGTGTGTAATCAGTTCTCTGTTTCCATAAAAGCATTTCAGAGTGATGGTGGTATAGAATTGATTAACAACAGAGTTCGGGATTTCTTTTCCACCAAAGGTATTCACCACAGATTATCTTGTCCCTACACTCCCCAACAAAATGGTCGTGCGGAGCGTAAACATATACATATCACTGAATTTGGTTTGTCCCTCAGGCCTTCGAGTCACAGTGCTCGGTCGCTCCCTCTCCCAGTTCAGATTGGTTTCTCGACACTGGTGCTTCTGCCCACATGACTCCGGATTCTACTGGTATGGATGATCTCGCTCCCTATAATGGTAATGATCACGTTATTATCGCGAACGGTACTTCTATTCCCATTACTCAAACTGGTTCTTATCGTGCTCATGATAGATTTCGCTTATTGGATATTCTGGTCGTTCCCCATCTCACTAAAAAATTATCATCCATAAGCAAACTGACTTTAGATTATCCTGATCGTTCGTTTGTGGTTCAGAACCGAGTAACCAAGGAGCCTCTGGCTCACAACAGACATAGTCGCGGTCTTTACATTTTGGAGCATGGTCGCCCAGCCCTGGTCGCGGATTTGCACACTGCTGCTCGGCGAGTTTCGTTTGAGCTTTGGCATCATAGATTTGGGCACACTTCTATTTCAGTTGTTAATTTGTTAAAACGTTTGGGTCACTTGGATATTACTTCGATTTTACCTAAACCTTCCTTGTGTACTCCTTGTCAATTGGCGAAGAGCAAACATTTATCTTTTACTTTGAATAATAAGCGAGCTTCTCGTGTTTTGGACCTTATTCATTGTAATTTATGGGGGCCTGCCTCAGACTGTTCTAATGATGGTTATCGGTATTATGTTATATTTATCGATGATTTTTCTCGCTTCATGTGGTTATATCCTTTGCGTGCTAAGTCCGACTTCTTCAGTGTTTTGTTTGGCTTCCATACATTTGTGTGTAATCAGTTCTCTGTTTCCATAAAAGCATTTCAGAGTGATGGTGGTATAGAATTGATTAACAACAGAGTTCGGGATTTCTTTTCCACCAAAGGTATTCACCACAGATTATCTTGTCCCTACACTCCCCAACAAAATGGTCGTGCGGAGCGTAAACATATACATATCACTGAATTTGGTTTGTCCCTCATGCTTCATTCCAGTGTTCCTTCTCATTTTTTGGTGGATGCATTTGCCACTGCAGCTTATATTATCAACCGCCTACCTACTCCCCTGCTCGGTGATAAGTCCCCGTATGAATTGCTCCTTCATACACCTCCTATTTATGGCAATTTCAGAATATTTGGTTGTCGAGTTTTTTCGTATCTTCAGGATTACTCCTCGCACAAACTGGCTCCTCCCATAAAGGGTTTCGTTGTTACGATCCGGTCGCTTCCCGCTTCTACACTACTCGTCATGCTTAGTTTGATGAGTCATCGTTCCCCTTTTCCGGCAAGGGCTCCTCGGCGGATTCTCGGTCCCTTGATTACAACTCATTTCTAGTTAAAGAATCTCCTACTACCGAGCACGTTCTTCGTCATGCACCTGTTGCTCGCCCTACTCCTACTCGCATCGAGCCTTGCTCGCTCTGCCCGCACCCTTCCGAGGCTATTTTTGATCTGGCTCCTCGACTAATGACTCCTCGCCCACGAGGCCCCTCCTGTCGAGCAACCTCCTGCTCATCCCGCTTTGCCTTCTGCCGACCAGCCCTACGCTCCCCGATCCACCCATCCGATGGTTACTCGGGCACAGTTCGGCATCTTCAAGCCTCGCTATGTCACTGATATTGCGACCACAGACTTGTTAATTGCCCTCGCTGTCTCCGATGAGCCCAAGGGGTTCAAGTCCGCCATGAAACTTCCTCATTGGACGACGGTCATGCGTTCGGAGCTCGATGCTCTCCACGCGATCCAAACTTGGGATCTGGTTCCTCGGCCGTCGAACACGAACATTGTTGGTTCCAAATGGGTTTTTCGAACTAAATTTCATAGTGATGGTTCAGTTGATCGCTACGAGGCTTGACTGGTCGCCCAGGGCTTCTCTCAGATTCCTGGCTTCGATTTCTCACACACTTTCAGCCCGGTCGTCAAGGCCCCTACCGTTCGCATTGTGCTCTCTCTCGCTGTTCGAAATGGCTGGCCCCCTAAATCAGTTGGATGTCAACAATGCCTTCTTGCACGGTGTTTTGACCAAACCCGTTTTCATGTCTCAACCTCTAGGTTTCATTGATCCTCGCTTTCCAGATCATGTTTGTCGACTCAAGAAGGCTCTGTATGGGCTCCGTCAAGCGCCTCGGGCTTGGTTTGTTCGGTTCAGTTCCTCTCTCGCCTCTCTTGGTTTTCACTACAGCCGAGTTGATACCTCCCTGTTCTACTTCACTCGCAAAGGGGTCACTCTGTATCTTTGTCTCTATGTCGATGACATTATTCTGATGAGCAATGACTCTACCTTCCTTAAGCGTTTCATTACTCGCGTTAATGCAGAGTTTCGGGTAAAAGATTTGGGCGAGCTTAATTACTTCCTCGGTCTTGAGGTGTCTCGTTCCTCGGACACTTTGTTTCTTGGCCAGGCCAAGTACGCCCATGACATCCTCGCTCGGGCCGATCTTCTGGAATCCAAACCAGTCTCTATTCCCCTGGTCGCTGGTTCCTCGCTCATCAGCACTGGTGCGCCCTTCAATGACCCCACCCTATATCGTTCTCTGGTCGGCGCCTTGCAGTATCTCACCATCACTCGCCCAGATCTCTCCTATGATGTCAAGCACTTTAGTCAGTTCCTTCACTCTTCCACAATGGATCACTTCGCCGTCGTAAAAGTGTATTCTTTGCTATGTTCAAGGTACTATCAATTTCGGTCTCACCTTCACACGTGGTTTCGATCCCTCTCTTGTCGGCTACTCGGATGTTGATTGGGCTCGGTGTGTTGAGACACGTCGTTCTACGTATGGGTATTCCATCTTCTTGGGTGGTAATTTGGTTTCTTGGAGTGCGAAAAAGCAGCCCACCGTCTCTAGGTCCAGCTGTGAATCTGAATACCGTGCCATGGCCAACACTGCTCAAGAGATCATCTAGGTCACCCAACTCCTTCGCGAATTGGGTGCTTTGCCCCCTGGTCGCCCTCTTCTTCTCTGTGACAACAAGAGTGCTCTCTTTCTCTCTCAGAATCCTGTTGCGCATAAGCGGGCAAAACACATTGACATTGATTGTCATTTTGTTTGGGAACTTGTCTCTTCTGGCCGTCTCGCTGCTTAGTTTGTTCCCTCCGAGCTCTAGGTTGCCGACATCTTCACGAAGAGCCTTCCTCACCCTAGCTTTGAATTATTTCGTTCCAGGCTTTGCGTGTCCATTCACCCACTGCATCGTTTGAGGGAGGATAATAGGAAATAAATAAATACATTATTGTTTATCATATCTTTGTAAATATTTCCTTTTAATTGTTTGTTATTATTTCCTTGTAAATCTCTTGTACCTTGACTATATATATTATACCAGTGTAAGACCCGCGTTTTACGCGGGATTGAAATAAATTTATATTATTTTAATTTAAATTTATTAATTAAAAAGACCTTTGAAACATATATATATATATATATATATATATATATATATATATATAATACTTCCTCTGTTCCATTAAAAGTTATCTAACCTTTTTTTTTCCATCGTTTGAGTTAAAGTTACTAGTTCCTTTTTAGTCAAACTACGTCCTCTCACGTTTCATTACATTTTTTCCTCTCTCAATCACATCACCCCTAATGTATCTATTTATTTTATCATATTTCTTAATTCCCGTACTCAAAATTCAAAGTTCATGGGTAGTTTTCACCAGAACTGATGAAGTAATAGAATAAAAAATACAGCCTCATCATAAATATGAAGAATTGACGGTATACGTAGAGTGAATATCTTCTATAACACCTTTAAAAATAATAAGAGAATTTGTATGAAATCTCACAAAAAATCACTATCTTTTCTCCAAAGTCAAGATAGACATTAATACATCATGACTTATAACTATATCTTTCTTAAACTTCGATCAAGTGACTCAAAATTAAACGTTTAAATTTTACTAAATTTGTATTATTAAGCATGCAATTAAAATTAATATTCTCAAAATATTTTTGATATATATATGTATATATTATTCAATATTTAAAATTTAAAGTCAAGTGATTAACCCACTTTATTTTCTTAGATATTATTGATATGAAAGTTAGTATATTTGACTTAAATTGAAACAACTCTTATATTATCCATAATTAATTAATACGATATTAATAAATAAAAAAAAGGAAAATAATAACAATATTTTTAATGCAATATTTATATATCAAAGATAAAAAATAGAGAAATTTGGTGGAGGGAGAGATTGAACAGAGGATGTGATATGTGTCGCCACAAATATATAATATTAAGATATCACATTTAAATCACTTATCAAATTAATATTATAATAATATAATTGATACCAATTTTGTCTACTTACTTCACTCAATTTAATAAAAATAAAAAATGTAAAGAATTCATCAATTCTTCAATGTTATGAAACCCACTTAAAATAATTCATTCAATTGAATTATATACTATACACGCGTCTTACTTTTAATTATTTCGAAAGAATAAAAATTATATGAGCAAACCACCCTCGTCTTAAATGTATTGAAGTAAATAGAGTTGAATTCCATATAATTAGCTCAGCTATTTATTTGATATTAAGATTGGTGTCTCATGAATTTCCATATAATTAGGTTGAAACGGTTCAATTCCATATAATTAGTTCAACAATTTAATTTGATAGTAAACATAATATAAAAATATATAATTTCTATAAATTTTGCTAATTAAATTCAGAACAATATACATGATTGAAATAAATAATTGAATAGAATTATGATTTGGTTGAATGAATTTTTTTCTTGTAACCAATTTATTTTCATATAATTTGTTCAACAGTTTAAAATTAGGCAAAAATTCTTATCTTACAAAAATAATATTTGTTAAAACTCAAAAGTTTACATTTAAATAATTTAAAATTCAATTTTTCTTAATTAAATGAAATTAGAAATTAAGTCAAAAGCTTACATTTAATTCGATTTTCTTTTATTAATTGCATTTATTTAAATATTCTTTAAAATATAACTTTAAAATAATAGAATAAGTATAGTTTAATTTGTTACCTAATAAGTTGTATTGTGCTATTAATTTTTCTAACCAAATTCACAACTATACATAATTGAAGGAAAAAATTGAATAGAATATTAATTTGATTACCTAAATTATTTCACAAAAATAATATCATAATAAATCTTTAAATTTTAGAATTATATAATAATAATTGTAGATGTTGTTAATTCTTAAATGTCTTAACATTATCAACAACATCTTAATTTGACCTTCCGAGATTTTTTCTAAGTCTTTTCTGAAATGCTACATTAAATGTTGATCTGAATGTTGTCGCATTTCTGGCAGGATCTAGAAGCTTCTACAAGGATCTGGAACCTGGAAGATTCCAGAACATTTGAGAACATGCTAGAACAGCCTAGATACATTTGGAACGACCTGGAGCAGCCTAGAAGGATATAGAAAGATCATGGAAGTTGTGGAAGTTGAGTTTCCTAAAAAATAGGACCTCAATGTGGAAGCCTCTAGAATTCGCACCTCACATCTATAAATACCGATTGAAGGCTTCATAATTCAGTGTGCTCTATTCGATCAATATCCTAGACCGAGCGTTCATCCCTGTTAGGAAATTGTGGCCAATAGTTCTACATTTTAGTTCATACGTTGTATACCACCCGTATGACTGTGTGTCTTCTTATCTATTGAGAGTGTAATCATTAGATAGACTAGGCATTTCGACAGTGTATAATTTATACACTTAGTTCGTTTTCTAGACTTGGCACCTGCCTCGTTTATAGTTTCGTTGTGAAAGTTATTGTTGTAACATTTCACACAACATTTGTACTTGAAGATAAGTATTGATTTTACGCCATAAGGCAGACATAGATTTTTATTTATAAAATCTATGTTAAAAGTATTTCCATTGTGTCTCGTTTGTTTTTAGTGTTTCAAGTCTTCCGCTGTGAATCTTAATTTCTGATATTCTGTTAGAGTCAGTGTTGCACTATTTGTCACAACATTCTGTGCAACATTTATCTACTTATACTTAAACACTTCTATACACTTTCATATACCCACACACACTTTCAGTTGGTATCAGAGCTGATACCTGACGACACTAGGTTAGATCTTTGGTCAAGTCTGTTTTTAGTTTAGTTTAGCAATGGAAACACATCATATATCCACTGCACTTAGGCCACCCATTTTAGATGGTTCGAATTATTCTTATTGGAAGCCTAAGATGCGTATGTACATCAAGTCAATTGATGAACGTGCTTGGAGGACTGTACTTACAGGTTGGGAAGCTCCAAAAAGACCAGCAGACGCAGATGGTGAAGTTCAACTCAAAAAGAGAAGTTGATTGGACGGCTGATGAAATAACAACAGCAAGCTACAATTCTAAAGCTTTAAATGCTATTTTTACTTCTGTTGATGTTTCAATGTTTAAAATTATATCTAACTGTTCTACTTCTAAAGATGCATGGGACAGGTTGCAAGAGCATTGTGAGGGTTCAGACAGTGTTCGAAGGACTAAGCTTCGAATGTTGGGGACAAAGTTTGAGAATCTCCGAATGAAGGAAGATGAAACCATTTCAGCCTACAATGAAAGGTTAAGTGAGATAATCAATGAATCACATTCTCTTGGTGACCCTATTTCTAATGTTAGAGTAGTTCATAAGATATTAAGATCTGTTCCTAAAAGATTTGATGCTAAAATTTGTGCTATTGAAGAGGCAAAAAATACAGATACATTAAGTCAAAATGAGTTAGTGAGTATTCTTAGAACATATGAAATAAACACTAATCAAGTTGATGAAAATGATGCTGATAAGAAAGTTGTGGTTTTTAAAGGAGAAACATCAAACATTTCTGAGTCTCAACCTATCATTACTGAAGTTGATTCTGATGAAGAATTGCTTGATGAATGTCTCAACAATCCTAACAACATTGCCTTGCTCACTAAGCACTTTAATAAGTTTCTTAAGAAATCTGTGAACAAATCTAGAAATATTCAGCCTAAGATTCAAATCAACACATCAACACCTCAACCAGAAAGGAGGAAATGTCAATTCACACTGTAGACACCTAAATTTTAAATTCTTTTGGGCCTCTAAAGTCCAGTAAATCAAGACGGGCCTCTAAAGTCCAGTAAATCAAGACGGGCCTCTAAAGTCCCATAAATTCAAGACGGACCTCTAAAGTCCAATAAAGCAAGACGGGCCTCTAAAGTCCTATAAATGAAAATGGGCCTCTAAAGTCCAACAAACCAAATCAAGCCCAAATAGGGTATTCTTAGCCCATCAAGTAATTCAAATTTTGAATTAGCCCTAACTACTTGCACAAATATCTCCTTGGCCCATGAGAAACCCTAGGTTCTACACCTATAAATAGAGGTCTCATTTCATTCATTTCAGAATCAAGAAATCAGAAGCATTCAAGGCTCTAAAATTCTCTGCAGAGATTTTAGAGTGTTCTTCAGCAATGGGAGGATCTTCAAAGGCGTTCTTCGTGCAAAGCGGCAAGAAACAGTGTTCGAGTGGAGATCAAGGTGCCAAGCCTCTTCGATTCGGCGTTTCTTCAAGGCGTTCTTGGGGAAAAGCAGCAAGAAACAGTGTTCGAGTGGAGATCAAGGTGCTAAGCCTCTTCGATTCGACGTTTCTTCAAAGTTCTTCGTGGATCTTCAACGGAAAAGTCCCGAAAAAGTCCCGAAAAGTCCCGAAAATCAACGTTTAATCCAAAATACGGCATCAAGCCTTTGGATTAACGTTAAAAAGTCCCAAATTCAAGAACGATCTTCAACGACGTTCATCCAAAAAGTCCCTAAATTCGGCGGTTAATCCAAAATACGGTGCTAAACCTTTGGATTAACGTTATAAAAGCCCCAAATACAAGATCGGAAAGGATTCGGCTGCGGATCCAGCTCCAAAAGCTCAAGAAATCCAAGTGAAGTTCAAGAAGAGAGAATCAAAGGAGAAATTAGAGATTGTAACCCGCAAATACTCAGTTTTAATCCGAAATTAAATAAAATCGTTTACCATTTTCGCGTTTTTATATTTAATTCACGAATTTGTGTTTACAAATTGGCACGCCCAGTGGGACTATCTCTACCTCTCATCTCTACTCTTCAAGCAAATCAAGTCACGACGATGGCGCCAATCAAGATTAAGATCAAGAGAGGCGTTGCACCCAGATCAGTTGACGTCGACTTTGAAGACGTGAACGTAGTCACGAGAACGTTGTCAAGAAGCTCGAAGTCATCGTCTTCTTCAAGGAAAACTACTATAGAGGGTCCACCACCCAACACTGCGAATGAGGAAAACAACCCAGCCTGTTCCCCTACTCATTCCACGACGAGCTCATTAGATTCAAACACAGCTTCAGCAATGGTGACAAATACCACGACTGTTGAGGAGCAATTGGCAAGCTTGACTAGAGCTATAGAAGGACTCACGAAACATGTCCAAGAACAGGATGTTCAGATTGCTAAGCTGATGAGCAATGCAGACAAAGGGGAGTCAAGTCGAGCAAAAGAAAAGCGAGTCGAGGGGCATGATGTGGAGATGTCTGGTGAACGTCAACAGATGGAAATTGACCCAACTCTTAAGGAGTTACAAGTTTCTCCCGATGGTTTGGTGCCCGTTAACCAGCTAAAAGAAATCATACTTGGGGCAATCAAAGATAAGTTCGAGAAAAATCACAAGTCTTCATTCACCTACAGCAAGCCTTACACGAAGAGGATTGACAGTTTGAAGATGCCAGCTGGTTATCAACCTCCAAAGTTGCAGCAGTTCGATGGCAAGGGTAATCCAAAGCAACATATTGCTCACTTCGTGGAGACCTGCAACAATGCCGGCACGTATGGAGATCATTTGGTGAAGCAATTCGTGCGCTCTTTAAAGGGCAATGCGTTCGATTGGTATACCGATTTGGAAGCTAGTTCGATAGAAAGTTGGGAGCAAATGGAACAAGAATTTCTCAATCGATTTTACAGCACTCGTAGAACGGTTAGCATGCTTGAATTGACGAACACTTGTCAATCAAAGGAAGAGCCGGTGATCGATTACATAAATCGATGGAGAAATCTAAGTCTAAATTGCAAGGATAGATTGACTGAAGCTTCAGCCATCGAGATGTGCATCCAAGGAATGCAGTGGGGTCTTCGATATATCCTTCAAGCAATTCGACCAAGATCATTCGAGGATTTGGCTACTAAGGCTCATGACATGGAGTTGAGCATGTCTACAAGTGGATTTGAAGGGCCGCTATCTCAAGAGTGGGGGCAAAGGAAAACGAGTTTGAAGGAGTTGCAACGAAAGCAATATCCATTTCTAGACTCAGACATCCCCGAAATTTTCGATGACTTGATCAAGAATGATCTCATTGAACTACCACGAATGAAATGACCCGATGAGGCTGGGCGAATGGACGACCCCAAATATTGCAAGTACCATCGATTGGTAGGACATCCAACTCAAGACTGTTTTATACTTAAAGAGAAAATTATGCAGCTAGCCAAAGAGGGGAAGATCTTGCTAGAAGAAAGTGTAACAACGGTGAATCACATCACAGTTGAAGACAATCAAATGAAGGAAGATTACGCAAATGACGCCTACAAATTGATTTCTAAAGACGGCGTATACATTGGTCCCATGAACGGAAAGTTTTTGAAACACTACTACGCGTAAAGAAAACAAGTATGCTCCATAAACGCACGAGCCTAAACTGCTTGTTGCTCCATAAACGCATGAGCCTAAACTGCTTGTCGCTCCAAAAATGCACGAGCCTAAACTGATTGTTGCTCCATAAACGCATGAGCCTAAACTGCTTGTCGCTCCAAAAAATGCACGAGCCTAAACTAATTGTCGCTCCAAAAATGCACGAGCCTAAACTAATTGTTGCTCCATAAACGCACGAGCCTAAACTGCTTGTTGCTCCATAAACGCATGAGCCTAAACTGCTTGTCGCTCCGAAAACGCACGAGCCTAAACTGATTGTTGCTCCATAAACGCACGAGCCTAAACTGCTTTTAGCTCAATAAACGCACGAGCCTAAACTCCTTTTTGCTCCATGATGCACGAGCCTAAACTGCTTATTGCTCCATAAACGCACGAGCCTAAACTCCTTTTTGCTCCATGATGCACGAGCCTAAACTGCTTATTGCTCCATAAACGCACGAGCCTAAACTCCTTTTTGCTCCATGATGCACGAGTCTAAACTGCTTATTGCTCCATAAACGCACGAGCTTAAACTGTTTGTTACTCCATGATGCACGAGACTAAACTTCTTATTACTCCTGGTACGCACGAGTATAAACTGTGTACGACAACCATCAAAGTTAAAGAATAGTCACTCATGGGCCCGCATGTGGGAAATCATTCGAAAGTAATTCGCAATTCGTCCACATCAAAGACAAACGTTCTCGTGAACGAAATGCGAGGGGGCATTTGTAGACACCTAAATTTTAAATTCTTTTGGGCCTCTAAAGTCCAGTAAATCAAGACGGGCCTCTAAAGTCCAGTAAATCAAGACGGGCCTCTAAAGTCCCATAAATTCAAGACGGACCTCTAAAGTCCAATAAAGCAAGACGAGCCTCTAAAGTCCTATAAATGAAAATGGGCCTCTAAAGTCCAACAAACCAAATCAAGCCCAAATAGGGTATTCTTAGCCCATCAAGTAATTCAAATTTTGAATTAGCCCTAACTACTTGCACAAATATCTCCTTGGCCCATGAGAAACCCTAGGTTCTACACCTATAAATAGAGGTCTCATTTCATTCATTTCAGAATCAAGAAATCAGAAGCATTCAAGGCTCTAAAATTCTCTGCAGAGATTTTAGAGTGTTCTTCAGCAATGGGAGGATCTTCAAAGGCGTTCTTCGTGCAAAGCGGCAAGAAACAGTGTTCGAGTGGAGATCAAGGTGCCAAGCCTCTTCGATTCGGCGTTTCTTCAAGGCGTTCTTGGGGAAAAGCAGCAAGAAACAGTGTTCGAGTGGAGATCAAGGTGCTAAGCCTCTTCGATTCGACGTTTCTTCAAAGTTCTTCGTGGATCTTCAACGGAAAAGTCCCGAAAAAGTCCCGAAAAGTCCCGAAAATCAACGTTTAATCCAAAATACGGCATCAAGCCTTTGGATTAACGTTAAAAAGTCCCAAATTCAAGAATGATCTTCAACGACGTTCATCCAAAAAGTCCCTAAATTCGGCGGTTAATCCAAAATACGGTGCTAAACCTTTGGATTAACGTTATAAAAGCCCCAAATACAAGATCGGAAAGGATTCGGCTGCGGATCCAGCTCCAAAAGCTCAAGAAATCCAAGTGAAGTTCAAGAAGAGAGAATCAGAGGAGAAATTAGAGATTGTAACCCGCAAATACTCGGTTTTAATCCGAAATTAAATAAAATCGTTTACCATTTTCGCGTTTTTATATTTAATTCACGAATTTGTGTTTACACACACCAATACTGTCAAAGAGTGAAGGTAAACCAAGGTATGATCCTGAATTTCGAAAATCAGTTCAATGCAATGCTTGTTCTGGTTATGGCCATTATGCAAATGAATGTGCCAATACTAGACTTAAGCAAAAACTGAATTTTAGTGCTACCTTGAGTGATGATTCTGATGATGATCTTGATGAATTGAATCAGAATGAATATTCTAATTTTACCAGAATTGATTATAATGATTCCTCAGATGATGATCTGGATGAAACAGATTCTGATGCTGTACCTGATGCTTCAACATCTACAGCAACATCAGAACAGAGTCACCCAGATTTGAACTGTTTTAATGGTTTAGTTGATGATGCAGGAAAAAGGACTGATGACAATGAATACCAAAAGCTGTTAGATGATTGGAAGAATCAGAAACTCACCCTTGATTCTCTGAATAAAAGGAATGAGGATCTGACAGACACAATCACCAAGCTAGAAGTTATTCTTACCAAAAGAGATCTGGAAATCTGTAACTTAAAGGAGAAACTGATAAATTCTACTTTATGTTTCAAGAAATATTCCAAGAGTGCTTCTGAGGTAAATAATGTTATAGCTACTGGTAAATCTAACAATCATGGTTTAGGTTATGATGGTACTACTGCTTCTATTTCTGATAAATTTAGAAAACCTGTGAAATTTGTTAAGGCAAATGTTGACACATCTGGGTCAACATCTGCAGAAACAGAGTCTCACAAGGTTAAAAGGAAGTATATCTGTCATTACTGTTTCAAAATTGGTCATATTCGTCCTTACTGTATAAAGTTGTTTGAAGAACAGAAAAACTTGAAAATGATGCATAAGAAACTGTCACATCCTGGTAAACAGTTTTTGAAATCTGCATGGAAACCAAAAGCTACCTGTAATGTTGTTCATACCTCCTTAAAAGCATGTCTACCTGATTTGTGGTACTTTGATAGTGGTTGTTCTAGACATATGACAGGACGAATTGATTTCTTATCTGATTATGTGACCTTGAATAGTGGTAGTGTTACATATGGTGGAGGTTCTAAAGGAAAAATTGTTGGTAAAGGAACTTTGAATGTTGAAGGTTTTCCTAAGCTTAAAAATGTATTACATGTTGATGGCTTACTTGCAAATCTGATTAGCATTAGTCAACTTTGTGATGATAATTTGCATGTGAAATTTGATAAAGATTCATGTTATGTTCTTAATAAAGATGAAGTTTGTGTCATGACTGGTACTAGGTCAGCTGATAATTGCTATCTTATTGGAACAAATCTGTGTAACTTGTCAAAACATGATGAAAATGTTATATGGCATCAAAGATTGGGTCATGCAAATTACAGAGCACTGAAAAAGCTAATCAAAGCAGATGCAGTAAAAGGAATTCCAGAACTGAGGTTTCACAACACCACTGTATGTGGACCATGCCAAAAAGGTAAGCAGGTAAGAATGTCACACAAAATGCTGTCACATTGTACTACACATCGATGCTTTGAATTATTGCACATGGATTTGATGGGTCCTATGGAAACTGAAAGCATTGGAGGAAAGAGGTATTCCTTAGTTGTAGTAGATGATTTTTCTAGATATACCTGGGTAGAGTCTTTGAGAGACAAATCTGAAACATTTGCTGCATTTAAAATTCTTTATAAGAGGTTCAAAAATGTGTTTAACTTGAAAGTTGGCCGTATTAGAACTGATCATGGTAGGGAATTTGAAAACAACATGTTTAATGATTTTTGTGATAAAAAGGGTATCTTACAAGAATATTCATCTCCTAAAACTCCACAACAAAATGGAATTGTTGAAAGAAAGAATAGAACTTTACAAGAAATGGCTAGAGTTATGCTTACATCCAAATGTCTTGCTAAGAAATTTTGGGGAGAAGCATTGAATACTGCATGTCATATTATTAATAGGGTTTTTATTCGTTCTAATACTAATCAAACACCTTATGAGATTTTGAACAACAGAAAACCTAATGTGAAATATTTTCATGTATTCGGTTGTGTGTGTTATATTTTGAATGATAGGGATCAACTTCATAAGTTTGATTCTAAAAGTGATAAAGGTTTCTTTTTAGGCTATTCTAGAAATAGTAAAGCTTATAGAGTTTATAACCTTAGAACTAACACTGTTCAAGAATCTGTTAATGTTGTGTTTGATGATGATAAAGGTCTTACAGATGACAAAGATGAAGAAGATGTATCACAGGTTACTGACACTTCTGAGAATACACTGAAGTCTGAAAATGTTGCACCAAATGTTAACACATCTGGGTCAACATCTACAGAACAGTCAGCTGTAAATTCACAGAATGATCAGTACATTCCCAAAACAAATCCTTCTTCAAGAATAGGCAAAAGTCATCCTTCTGACCAGATCATAGGCGATGCTACAGTTGGAGTGCAAACAAGAGGAAAAGTAAGATCAAACAAGGTAGATGTGGTAAGAACAATATGCATGTCTTCTATGTGTAATGTTGTAAATGCTGAATGCTATTTATCTGAAATTGAACCTAAGAGTGCTAAAGAAGCCTTAACTGATGAAAACTGGATTAATGCTATGCATGAAGAACTTGGTCAGTTTGAAAGAAATGAAGTGTGGACACTTGTTCCTAGACCTAGTCATACTAATGTCATTGGAACAAAGTGGATATTCAAGAATAAAACTGATGAATCTGGTAATATTGTTAGGAACAAAGCTAGGTTAGTAGCACAAGGTTACACCCAAGTTGAAGGAGTCGATTTTGATGAAACTTTTGCACCTGTTGCTAGGATAGAATCTATTAGATTACTGCTAGCTATTGCATGTTTTATTGATATTAAACTTCATCAAATGGATGTAAAGGCTGCATTTCTAAATGGCATATTAAATGAAGAAGCATATGTTGAACAACCTATAGGATTTGAAGATCCACAGTATCCTGATCATGTATATAAACTTAAGAAAGCTTTATATGGCCTTAAACAAGCTCCTAGAGCATGGTATGGTAGGCTTACTGACTTTCTTTTGGAATATGGATTTATTAGAGGAGAGGCAGATAGAACTTTGTTCATTAAGCACACTGAAAATGATATACTAATTGCTCAAATATATGTTGATGACATTGTGTTTGGTTCTACTTGTGATAAAATGTTGAGTAAATTTGTTGAGGCAATGACTGCAACATTTGAAATGAGTATGGTTGGAGACTTGAATTATTTTCTAGGTCTTCAAATCAAGCAATGCAGCAATGGTATTTTCTTCTCCCAAAGTAAGTATGCTAAGAACTTGGTTAAAAGATTTGGTCTTGAGAATTCAAAACCAATGAAAACTCCTATGGGATCTTCTTTGAAACTTTGCAAAGACAGTGCTGGAACAGATGTTGATCCAACACTTTACAGATCCATGATAGGTAGTTTACTGTATCTAACCTCTAGTAGACCAGATATTATGTACAGTGTGTGTGTTTGTGCTAGGTACCAAGCTAATCCAAAGGAATCTCACCTGAATGCTGTGAAAAGGATTATCAAGTATGTTGCAGGTACAAGTGACCTTGGAATCTGGTATACTAAGGACACCAACAACATTCTGATAGGCTACAGTGATGCTGATTGGGCTGGAGATATAGATGATAGAAAGAGTACGAGTGGAGGATGTTTCTACATGGGAAACAATCTTGTTTCATGGCACAACAAGAAGCAGAATTGTGTTTCACAATCTACTGCAGAATCTGAGTATATAGCTGCTGGAAGCTGCTGTACACAACTCTTGTGGCTGAGCAAGATGTTCCATGACTATGGTATTGAGAATGGTATACTTACAATCTTTTGTGATAATACTAGTGCCATTAACATTTCTAAGAATCCTGTACAACACTCACTCACAAAGCACATTAGCATAAGACATCACTTTATAAGAGATTTAGTAGAGAAGAACATTGTGAAGTTGGAGTATATACCTACTGAAAAACAAAATGCTGACATTTTTACTAAGGCATTAGACCATGAGAGATTCTCAATCTTGAGGAAATCTCTTGGAATGAGCACTATCTGAAAAATTCGGATGGATGTTGTCACAAATGCGTCAGACAATGTGCACATTTTTATTAATTTGATACCAGACAAGTGGTAGATATACCAGACAAAAGCACATTTTTACTAAGGCATTTAAAATATAATTATTATTATTGAAAAGTGGTAGATATTTTAACTGAAAAGTGTAATTCTTATTATTGAAAAGTGGTAGATATTTGAACTGAAAAGTGTAATTCTTATTATTGAAAAGTGGTAGATATTTTAACTTAAAAATGTAATTTTTATTATTGAAAAGTGATAGATATTTTAACTGAAAAATGTAATTCTTATTATTGAAAAGTGGAAATTTTGTTACTGAAAAGTGGTAGATATTTTAACTGAAAAATATAATTTTTATTATTGAAAAGTGGTAGATATTTTAACTGAAAAGTGTAATTCTTATTATTGAAATTGGAAATTTTGTTACTGAAAAGTGGTAACTATTATTATTGAAAAGTGGAAATTTTGTTACTGAAAAGTGGTAGCTATTATTAGTGAAAAGTGGTAATTTTGTTACTGAAAAGTGATAATTATTATTAGTGAAAAGTGGAAATTTTGTTATTGAATGGTGGTAATTGTTATTAGTGAAAAGTTTAAAAGTGAGTAATTATTGAGTGAGTTAGGGAAAAAAAAAGAAAAAAAAAAAACGAAAAAAAACAAGCTTGAAAAAAAAAAACGAAAAAAAAAACAAGTTTGAAAGGATTTGAACATGTGACCTCATGCTTATGAAGGGTATCTATAACCACCAAAACATTCATTACTTTATTATGTATACTTGTCTTTATAAATAGATATAGGATTGACCTGTGCATTAGTGTGCACACAGGAGACCAACTCTAAAAATATATAAATTTTAAAAATCAATTAACAATTTTTTTTTTTAATTCATATATTTCACGGCTCTCAATCTTCTTAAGTTATTAGAGTATATCAAATATATCGATTAATATTTGATGATAAATTTAAGGATCCCATGTTGATCCCATGCCGCCACCAGTGCCCTCGACAGATTTAAGGATCAGTGTTCGCACGAAGAAGCGCCCCAAACACTTAGATTCGTATGAGACTACTCTACCCCCCTCAGTCGACCATTCAAGATCCATTGCCAATTCAGTCGCCTCGACGGTACATCCCCTTTCCCGTTTCATTTCATATAATAAATTCTCTCCTGCTCACAAAGCTTTTCTAGCTGCCATCACGTCCCGTGATGAGCCTAAGTATTTCTCACATGCCATTAAAGACCCATTATGGCGTGAAGCCATGAAAAGGGAGATCAATGCATTAGAAACTAATGGAACATGGATTTTGACCGATTTGCCGCCCGGAAAGAAAGTTGTTGGTTCAAAGTGGGTGTACAAAATCAAGTATAAGCCTAATGGTGATGTGGAACGATATAAGGCTCGATTGGTGGCCAAGGGATTCACCCAGGTTGAAGGAGTTGATTTTCACGAAACATTTGCCCCCGTTGCCAAACTTGTTACTGTTCGTTGCATGTTGAAGGTTGCCGCTCAACAAAATTGGGAAGTCCACCAACTCGATGTTAACAATGCGTTTCTTCATGGCGACTTACATGAGAACGTTTATATGCGCATTCTACAAGGTTTTGCAAGAGAAGGAGATACACAAGTTTGCAAACTCCAGAAATCACTTTATGGTCTGCGATAAGCCTCCCGGAACTGGTATGAAAAATTCACACATGCTCTTACCGTGATCAGATTTTGTCAATCACGGGCTGATCATTCCCTCTTCACCTTTCGAAAAGGTGCCACTTACGTTTCCGCTCTCATTTACGTCGATGATGTTCTCTTAGCCGGGAATGACCCAAATTTCATTGCATATATTAAACGATATTTGGATGCCAAGTTTAGCATTAAGGATTTGGGCATGTTGAAGTATTTTCTGGGAATAGAGGTCGCTCGTTCACCGGATGGTTTTGTGCTTAGCCAACAGAAATACACTCTTGATATATTGGAAGAAAGTGGATTACAAGGCTGTCGTCCTAGTGCATTCCCCATGGAGCAAAATTTGAAACTTAGTCCCGATGACGAGACACCCCTCGTTGACGCTACTCAATACCGTAGATTGGTTGGACGTCTTCTCTACTTAACTTCTCTACTTAACCATGACTCGACCCGATATTGTCTTCTCGGTCAGCCAGTTAAGTCAGTTCTTAAGTCAACCTCGCCAAAGCCATCTCAATGTCGTGCACCGTGTCCCGCGCTACTTAAAACAATCACCTGGGCAAGGTATTTTTCTCTCGTCGCGTGGAGGTTTTGACCTTGAAGGGAATTGTGATGCCGATTGGGGTGGTTGTCCATTCACTAGGCGGTCCTCTACCGACTATTTTATTACTCTTGGAGGTTCTCCAATTTCGTGGCGTACAAAGAAGCAATCTGTCGTATCTCGGTCTTCTGCGGAGGCTAAATATAGGGCAATGGCCACAACAGTGTGTGAAATAATTTGGTTACGATGGTTGTTGGAAGATTTTGGCATTAAACAAACTGGTGCTATACCACATTATTGTGATAATCAGGCGGCACGACACATTGCCGTTAATCCGGTTTTTCATGAGCGCACAAAACATGTTGAGATGGATTGCTACTTCGTTCGTGAAAGAGTCGCAAATGGGGATATCAAACTGTGCATGATTTCTACGTCAAATCAAGTGGCAGACATTTTCACTGAGCCACCTGGAGCCGATCGTTTCCAATTTCTTCGCAACAAGTTGGGTGTTCGGGATCTTCACACTCCAACTTGAGGGGGAGTATTAGAGTATATCGAATATATCGATTAATATTTGAGATTAATATTTGATGATAATATCTTGAGACTATCTTGAATCTTGAGAATGTCTTGTTGACTTATTCAACGTCATATTTTTACTTCTTTATCTTTAGTTGGTTACAAGCCCAAAGGCTTCCCTCTTGTATATATAGTAGCCCTTTACGACAGTTTAATATTAAACAGAATACATTCTCTTCATGTCTATTCTTCTCAAATTTATCATAAGTGGCAACTCTCTTCCACTACTATTTCAAAATTCTCAACTCTCATTATTTTTATTTTAATTTTTATTAGTGCAGTATGTATTACGCGGGATTTAACTATGTGACATCGAACAAATAAAATTCAAACAATAAATTTTATGATTTTCAAATTGAACTTGTTAATTACTCATTCATAATATCATGTATTATTGAAATGTAATCATTTAATTAAATTAATTTGAACAATATACTTTTAAATAAAAGATTATGTAAAGTTCCCTTCAACCTTCCTCAAAATTTTATAAAGTTATTGCAATGAACAATTTTTAGCTTTCTCATACATTATCATAAATCGATAAATTGAACTTTAGAAAAATTACATGATAAATTTAGGATCATAGAAATTATTTATCTCAGCAACCATATGATTCTATGTAAAGTTCCCTTCAACCTTTTCTTTAAGATTTTATAAAGTTATTGCAATATACATTTTTTTAGCTACATTAATAAATTGGGATTTAGAAAATTACATGATAAAGTTTAAATTTAGGGTCATAAAAATTGCATATTTCAACAACCATACAAATCTACCCTTAATTACTTCTGAATCCTCCCTCTCTCTTACGTGGCATCTCACTTTTCTTTCTTTCTAATTTTCTTAAATTTTACAATTTTTTTTGGGTATCTGAATCCTCCCTCTCTCTTAGTGGCATCTCACTTTTCTTTCTTTCTAATTTTCTAATTTTCTTAAATTTTACAATTTTTTTTGGGTATCGCTACTAACACCCCAAAACATGTTATACACACCCCATCATTTTAAAAATAAAAATAGATAATTGTAAAATGACTAAGTAACCCTTATACAAATTAAAGATAATTTTTTTTAAAAAAATTGAAAAAATCTTAAAATATAATTAAAATCTGAAAAGTATTTTAAAATATTAATAAAATCTTAAAAAATAATTAATTTAAATAAATCAAATATTTTTTAAAAATAATCTGAAAAAATTAAATATTTTTTAAAAAGAAAAAAAAATTATTCAAATAAAAATTAATTAAAAATAAATAAATTCGTAAATATTTTTAATAAATCGTAAAAAATAATTAATTAAAAAATCAATTAAAATTAAGAATTCGAATAATGATAAATAAAATCTAAAAAATTAAAAATCACCTAAATCTTAAGAATTAATTCAAAATATTAAAATATAATTGATTTAATTATTTTTTAAAATTTAGTTGAAATTTTTAATTTTTATTTAGCTTTATTTTATTTTTAAATATTTTATTTTTTAATTTAATATTGAGTTGATTTTTCTTTATTATTTTATTTAATTAAAAAAATTAGTTAATCGATAATTTTTTATTTTATTTGATTTATTTTTCAGATTTTATTTAGGTTTAATTATTATTTTTTCATTTTCTTTATTTTTTTAATTTTTTTTTATTTTTATACGTTTTTAAAGATTTAGTTAATTTTTATTAGTTATGAGGGTTTAAGGGTAAAAATGAAATAATTGGGGTGTGTATAGTAATAAAAATTGAATTTTAAATTTTAATGGGGTGTGTTTAACATTTGGGGTGTGTATAACATTTTATGGGGTGTTATTAGCCCCACCTTTTTTTTTTCTCACTCTCTCCTTTTTTTTTTTTTCTCGGTCTCCTCTAGTTTCTTTTTACAGTTTTTTTAATTGTTTTTTCAATTCTCTCCCCTTTTTCTCTCATTAATTATTTTCTTTTACATATAAATTCTACGTTTTTTCTTATTTCTTATTTTTCTCTCTTACCTTCAAATTTTAAAAATTTAAAATTCTAAGAATTTGGATAATGATTAAAAACCGTTTGCTTAAAAAAAATCTTATTCCTTCTCTTTCTCTTTTTTTTTTCTTTTCTTTCTCTTCTTTCTCTTCCTTTTTTCTCTTGATTCTTTTACAGTTTTCATAAATTATTTTTTCCTCTCTCATCTTCTCCTCCACTGTCAAGATACAAACGTATCATTGCACATAGTTAAATTAGTCATTGATTTCTATAAAATTAGCCATTGATTTCTGTAAATAGTATACTGTATCGTCACAAGAGATTAAAAGTAAAAATTGTGCGATCTTGAACTGTATTTAAAAGACAATAATCAGAAGAATTATTTTAAATTGATGGTCATTAATTGATGAAAAGGTGAGCATTTCCTATTTTATATAAGTACTGTTCTAAATTTCTTTTGTTTTTCTCACTATTTTCATAACAACATGTCCTCACATTTTACTCTACTAAATCTGATTATACATGTGTCTTTCTCATTTTAAATTTAATTGTTTCTTAAAAAAAAAAACTTGTGCCATGCTGTTTTTTTATGTTTTTTGGTGTATAAGATTAACCGTGTTTCTTTTGATTCTTTTGACAGTGAGCATTGTATATTTTAAAAGTGGCCAAAACATCTCATTTCAATTTTTACATTTTTGCAAGGGCAGAGAGGATCAGAAGCTTAGAGTTTCTTCCTTCCCAATGTTAAGAGTTTTTTTTTTTTTTTTTACTACACATGCTCTCATTTTCTAATTTTTTTACTCTCCATCAATCTTCAATTTTGATTCTGCTAAAACTTTTACAATTAACAACAATTGGCAATGTCTTCGAATCTTATTATTATTTCTTAAACATATTTTCATAATTTTAATCCATGAATTTTTTTATTACAATTCTCAACGTTTTTCACAACTCAGATTTGGTTACAATGAACATTTTTTTGGTTCTATTTTTTTTAGTCTTCTTATTCTCACTGTTACTTAATGTTTCACGTTAATATAAAAAAATAATAATAACAACCAGTTAAAAAAATCTCTTAATTGTTTTCTAAGTTCATTTTACATCATTATTTTTATTTTGCAGGTTTGATTATTGAAATGAAAATGTATTATCTCGGTTACATCATTAATTGAAGGAGTGAGATCTCTTGAATGTGCTTAGTTTTGAGACAAAAACTTCAATTGTTATAATTATTTCATTGTACATTTGTTTTAGTTCAAACACTCTCATTCTTTTTGTGTTTAAATAATTATTTTAGCTTTATTTGTATCTTGAATATCTTATTTTATTTGTGTTTTGAGGATTGTTCACGTTGGGGTGGTTGCAATTAATAATTTATCCCCTAGATACTTTGTTTTGACTATTCTCAACTATGATTTACCACCACTCATTGACTATGAGCATAGATTTTATTTGTAATGAGATGTTAAAATGTTGTGGAATCACACATTTCTATGTTAACGTTTATAGTGATGGGTTTATATGTCACTAGTGTAAGACCCGCGTTTTACGCGGGGTTAAAATAAATTTATAATACATTTTAATTTATTAATTAAAAAAGTAATCGTTAAAATAGGTATATATTTATAAATTTATCATTCTATTCAAATATAAAAAATAAAATGTTGTATCAATATAAATTACACCATATGTATAAAAAAACAATAAAACAATATTTACTTTAGGATTTAAACACCTGGATTTGGATTTTAGGTTCCTACACCTATTTTATTTCGGAATTTAAATATCAATTTTTAAAACTCACTCAAAACTACGCGTATCAAACATATTGATTTGACATAAAGTTAAAATCTTTATAATACTTCAATCATTATAATCTTTCTCGACAATAGTAGTACAATATAATAAATTCAATTATTGTACAATTATCTACTCATTATAATATCACTCAACAATAATATAATAATACAATTTAATTCAATCTCTTACCCGCTGATTTGACATAAAATTAAACTTTCTGTTATTAAAAAAATTCAAAAGAATTACACATATTACTATTTATTAAAATTTTAAAAACTTTTTTTTCAAAACATATTTTATATAATTCTTTTAAATATACATGGTATGAAATTTTATTTATTTTACTGAAGAAGAAAAGAAAATAAGAAAATGTTTAAAAGGTGATGGAAAAATAATTAAAATAAAATTTGTGGGGGAAGAGATGAGGAAGACATAAAATGACTGAATATCCAAAATTTAATTGGCCACCAATGCCTAAACATAGACATAGTCTTCGAGTAGGCTCAAAAGTAAAAAATATTTTTGATAAACAAAGACATTAAATCATATATTAAATAAAACAATAATAAAATAAAGAAAACACCTAAAAATAATAATGATGTCACTATCTATATATCACTCAACAAAATCAAACAAAATAAGTAACCAGGTACACTCTTGAAGTTCTTTTTTTTGGATGAACGGGCTCATAATCAGGCAATCAGCCCTAAAATGAGTGATTTAGATTAGCTCATACAATATATATATATATATATATATATTTATATTTATTGTATTATTAGTGGTTCACACCTATTATTAAAAATTATTTTATTCATCTTCAACTATCAAGACAACAATCCTCCACAATATTTCTCATTTTTTACTATTAGGGTATATTCACATTTTCTTAAGCACAACCATGTGGAATAATTCAATGAACAACCAACAATGCTCATCTACATGATTATTTTGATTTCCATTGTTTAACTATTTTATAAATATCTTATATCTGCGATCTACCATTCTTTTTATTCTCCATAAACATGAAAAAAAAAAAAGAATTCGTTGATCAAATTTCATCTCAAGAACTGGAAAAGTAAATGGTAATTACTTCATATTTAAGTGACAATAGACTCAAACAAAAATAAATCTTAATAGATCAAAACTATTAAACCTACTTCTTTGGTCTTCCACCATTGTATCAAATGCCTACGTCCCATACATAAAACTCGTAGAAAAGTAATGTTTAAATTATGTTTTCAACCTAAGTGTACTTGAACTATTCCATCAAAATAGAAAAAACAAAGTATTACATAAGATAGAATATGTAACTTGCAATTTGTCGCAACAATGAGTCTCACCGCTTAAAAAACCATAAGGTCCGCAAAAATAGAAAGAAAGATGAAAATGACAAAGAAATTCAGAGTATTAAGAAAAGTGTAAATTAATTATAGGCCAAAAGAATAGATACTCACCGATGATATTATGGAAATAATCATAATCATCACGAAATAAGTAATCTGAAAATATTAAATAATAAACAATGAAATTCTTGGCGGAGTGAAGCAGTGGTGGGAGAGGGTTGAGAGGATTCGAGAGGATGAAAGGATAACAATTCACACATCTCTATAAGACTGAAGAAAAGGAAGAAGAATCTAAAAAAAGTATAACGATCTAGAAATTGTACGAATTAAAATTAGAAATTGACTCACCATTGACACGCTTACCACAACGACAGAATGAAAGAGGGTTGGGAGGAGCTTAGAAGATTAAAGGTAAAGTTGAAAATAAATTAAAATGTAAGTAAATCTTAGTCATTAAAGGCACACATTAAAATTTAGAACATAACTCCTAGAATTAAAGTTGGAAAAGAGAGTGAATGAAGGAGAATAGAGAAAATTTGAAATGGAGTAATTTGAAGAAAATGAGGTTGAGATAGATTAAGGAGGTTGTGACATGTGTCACAAAATAGGTTTGCAAATATATATTATATGATTTCTATTCAAATGAAAATCTCCTTATTTTACATTTGGATTTACATTTATTGATAAATCATTTGAATTTATTCTCGAGTAATAATTACTATTTTATATTGATTGTAAAATTATTGAGCCATTTTGCAATCACTACAAAAAACGCGGAGTTTGCCGACGGAAGGCTACCGACGGAATCCATTCTGTCGGTCGGACCGACGGATCGCCGACGGAATTCTCGAATCGACTGACTCCCGACGGAATACAAGATCCGTCGGGACCGGCCGACGGACTTCCCGACGGAATTTAGTTCCGCAGCCAAACAGTGTCGTTTCGCCTTGCGTGCCGACGGATTTTTTCCGTCGGTCGTTCAAATTTCAACTGCCGACGGATATATCCGTCGGTAGCCGACCCACTTTGACTGACACATTAATATTCGCGTGCTACCGACGGAAATATCCGTCGGTAGCCGCACCGCTTTGACTGACTAATTAATATTCGCGTGCTACCGACGGAAATATCCGTCGGTAGCCAAATTTTTTTTTTATAAGAACTGCCGAAGAGAGGCAGTTCTTCCCCATAAGGGAAAATTTTTTTTTGCTTTCGTCCCCCTCTCCCTGTTCGTCTCCTGTTCGTGGATTTTCTTGTGCGTGGTGCGTGGATTGATCGACAAAGGGCATTACGATTATCTACTCCAATTTTCTTCAATTTAAACGGTACGTTTTTTCTTAATTAATTTTAATTAAGTTATTGTATTATAAATTGCATGTTAATTATTATAAATTGCATGTTAATTATTATAAAATTTCATGTACGTAGTTGATGAATATATATGTATAATTCATTCAAATATATGTTTTTTATTGGTTAATTGTAATTAATTAATGTATGTTAGTTCAAATATATAATGTAGTTTTGTTAGTTCGTTTTTGATAATTAAACTAGGTTATTATTGTTGATTAAATTAGTAATTATTCTTATAAGTAGAGGTTATAAATTGCATGTTAATTATTATAAAATTTCATGTACGTAGTTGATGAATATATATGTATAATTCATTCAAATATATGTTAGTACGTGGATTATATGTTTTTTATTGGTTAATTGTAATTAATTAATGTATGTTAGTTCAAATATATAATGTAGTTTTGTTAGTTCGTTTTGATAATTAAACTAGGTTATTATTGTTGATTAAATTAGTAATTATTCTTATAATTAAACTAGGTTATTATTGTTGATTAAATTAGTAATTATTCTTATAAGTAGAGGTGTTGTAAATATAGTAATTATTGTTATTGTTTAAATTAAGTAACGTGATTTAAATATGGTAAATTATTGATTTCATTAGTAACGTGATTTTGTTATTGATTAAATTAGGAAATTATTGACTTAAATTACTAAAATGTTATTAATTAAAATAGAAAATTATTGATTTCATTACTATATTAATTATTGACTAATTTATTATACTTTTAAATTTTATTTATTAAAATAGATGAGTCAAGATGCTAGTGGGGCCTCAGGATCTCGACGTAGGAGAGGCTCACTTAGGCCTGTTGAGCCTGCTACGTTGACGTCGTCGGCATCCGTTCCACAGCATTCGCCACCGTCATCTCAGTCGTCGGCAGCTCGTGGACATCCCACGCGGCCGGCTCGAGAACACAGACTGAAAATATGGATTGAGGGTGTACAGTAAGTAATTAATTAAATAATTTTAAGGTTTAACAATATTTAATAGCATCAATTTTTGTAGGTTTTTTTTTTAATTTATAATGTGTTTGTTTCTTAATATATAATGTCACAGCTTACTTCCTGGTAATGAGATATCGAAGGTTTGCTCTACGGTGATTACAGCGTGCAAGATTGTTGCGAATGGTTATTCTTGGCTGAAGGTGCCGCAGACGAAAAAGGATGAATACTGGGAGGAATTCCAGGTATTTGAGTGCATTCAATTAAATATTAATAAACAATTTATTATATATATTATTTGATAAATATGCTGATCGAATATGTGCAGAAACATGCTTATTGGCAGAGGGAGTTATTTTCGGACAACGATATCCACCGTCACTGGCTATCTTCATGTCAGTCTAGGTATAACGAGATAATGTACACCTGGAGGACTGCTTGGCGTAAACGTGGCGTGGTGTAGACGTTGGGGGTGGACGAAAATGGAGTCAACGTGTGGAACACGTTGACCACGTATTGGAGTAGCCCGGAGTACATGAGGAAGTGTGAAATTGCTCGAGCCAACCGTACAAGTGATGGGGGAGGTGGGATGTCAAGGCATCGGGGGGGGCCCGATCCGCGTATGAGCACTCAATTGCTCTAGTAAGTGTTCACTAAATTTATTTCAATTATTTATATTATATTATATAAAATAATTTTTATATGCTCATTTTGGTACGAAATAGGAGCGGGAACTTGGGCGTGAACCCACACACGTGGATCGGTTGAACGTTCTTCATCCGTTTGATCCAGATTCACAGACGTCCACATATGGACGCACTACCCAACTTCACGTAAGTGTAATTAAATTGTGATGTTTTTTTAATATTTAATTAATTAAATGTATTGAACTATGTATTAATTTAATTTTTTTGTAATTATGTAGTTGGATGTGAACTGGAGGATTGAAGAGGAGACGACACAGGTTTCTGCTGAAGCCGGGCCCAGCGCTCCGCCTGATCTTAACCGGATTTACCTGGACGTTGCCCCGGCTGATCGAGGACGGGTCCTTGGCCTTGGCCGGATGAGCCGCTCAGTGAGAGCTGCGTCGTCCAGTTCGTCCCAGCGTGCATCGCAGGCCTCTGTATCCTCCACTGTTGTTCCGGACCCGAACGTAGTACACATGATGAACCACTACTTCCGACAGCTAACTGACACTATGGGTCGATCGTTGGGGATGTCTTCTGAACAAATAAATACATGTTTTGAACAGGCGATGAGCGTTCCCCCTCCGCCTTTCGATGCTCCGGTTGGTCCAGTTCCCCCTCCGCATTTCGATGCTCCGGTTGGTTCAGTTCCCCCTTTCAATGCTGCAGATGCAGAGGCAGACGACGACGGCTTGGATTTCATTGGTGGTGGTGATGAAGAGTTTTTTCCGTATAATGGTTGATGTTTGAACTATTTATTTTTCTGTCGAACTATTTAATTTTCTGTCGAACTATTTATTTTTTCTGTCAAACTATTTAATTTTCCGTTGGACATATTTATTTCGGTTGATCGATGTTTGTCAATGGATTGTTTATTTATGTTATTGTTTTTAATTTATACATAATACATAATTTTTCGTTAGATTTTGGTATAAAGTAAAGTATTTTTTATTTTATTTTTTCGATTTTTATTTTATCCCGCCAATATTACCGACGGAAGTAAATATTCCGTCGGAAATAATGTCTGCCGACGGAAATAAATATTCGTCGGAAATAAAGTCTGCCGACGGAAATAAATATTCCGTCGGAAATAAAGTCTGTCGACTGAAATTACGTCGGCCAACTACTCTACCGACGGAAGTTTGGGCGGCACCCTACCGACGGAATTTGGAATCCGTCGGTAGATTCAAAATGTACGCACCGACGGAATTTCAAAATCCGTCGGTAGCGCGTAATATTTATAGAAAGTTTCTTCCCCTTTCTCTCTCTCAGTCGAAAAAAATTGTAGAAATTGTATGAGAGCAAGCAAATGGAGGTACGTTTTTCTTTTTTACTTGGTTAAATTTTCTGGTTTAGTTGTGCATTTTATATGGTTATAGTTTAATTAGTTGTGCAATTTATATATTTGTAGTTTAGTTGTGTAGTTTAATTAGTTGTGCATTTTATATATTTGTAGTTTAGTTGTGTAGTTTAATTAGTTGTGCATTTTTTTATATGTTTGTAAGAATTTTATGTTAAATGTTTAACAGATGGAATTGCCGGATCGTCGATGGATGTATGAAACTCCTAGGTTCATTTTAGGAAATGTGAATAGTGAATTTTACAATGAACTTGTGTCATTTGTTGAATTTGCAAAGCTCCACCCACATTACATGCATGGAGATTGTATCAAGTGTCCGTGTAATGCCAAAAAATGTCAGAATAAAATATTTAAGTCGATTGATGAGGTTTTGGTACATGTTCTGAAGAATGGTTTCACTGTTAATTATTATAACTGGACATTTCACGGCGAAGGACGTTGGCCTTATAACTTTGATCAAGTTTTATACTATTACACTGCTGGTATCTATGAAAGACAAATATATGGTAATCAAGCCGGCACGAGTAATGAACAACAGTTTGGGGAGGGAGAACAGTTTGGGGAGGGAGAACCCAATATGTATCAAACAATGATAATGGAAGCCGGTTTTTCAAATGTAGAAGAGCAGCCGACGGATGAAGCATTTCGGTTTTATGAAATGCTCAAATTATGCGATCAAGATTTGTATCCGGGTTGTGATTCTCACTCTGAACTGTCATTTAATGCCCGACTTATGGCTATCAAGACCGAGAACAAGCTTTCTAACAGGGCATATGAGCAAATGACACAATTATGTAGTGAGATCTGCCCTCCTGAGAATAAGGTGCCTACAACGTATCATCAAAGCAAGCAAATGATGAAAAATATGGGATTGCCGGTCGAGAAGATTGATTGTTGTGTAAACGGTTGCATGTTATATTGGGGTGATGAAGATAACAATCTGAACATGTGTAAGATGTGTGGTCATCCTCGTTACAAAGAGCCACGTCGGAAGGGGCCCGCTGGTCAATCGAAGTCGTCGAAGAAGAAAGTGGCACACAAGAAGATGTATTATCTTCCAATCATTCCCCGTTTAATGAGATTGTATCAATCTACTGCCACAACACAAGACATGACGTGGCATGCAACAGATTCGTCTTCGACCGAGTCTAGGGAGATGCGACATCCGGCGGACTCGGAGGCCTGGAAACACCTTGACAACGTGTATCCCAATTTTTCTTCTGAACCGAGGAATGTGAGGCTAGGTTTGTGTACTGATGGTTTTGCACCGTTTGGGAGCTTTGGAAAGCAGTATTCGTTGTGGCCGGTGATTCTGACTCCGTATAATCTTCCTCCATGGATGTGCTTGAAACCTCAAACAATGTTTCTAACTATATTGGTGCCAGGTCCGTCGAATCCAAAGGATAAACTTGACGTTTATCTCCAGCCTCTTATAAAAGACTTGATCTTTTTATGGGAAAGTGGTGTCAAAACGTATGATGTGTTCAGAAAACAGAATTTCACGATGCGTGCTGCTGTATTGTGGACCATTAGCGACTTTCCTGCATATTCTATGTTGTCTGGGTGGAAAACGGCTGGGTTTCAAGCATGTCCGTATTGTATGGATTTTTCTGAAGCTTTCAGTCTTGAGAAGAGTAAGAAAGTTACATGGTTCGATAATCACCGAAAGTTCTTACCTCAAGATCATCCATTTAGAAGGAATAAGAACAACTTCTTGAAGAACAGAACAGTTACACACAATCGACCGCCCCTTCGAAACGGTATTTTAATTATACAATTATTTGATCTAGTATAATGTTATACGTATATGTTTTATTAATTTCTTCTAGTATAATGTTACCGTACAGGACAAACGTTGTTACATGAGATTCAATGGACGGGTTTGAAAAAATCTACTGAGGAAAATGCAGCTGAACACAACGGTCGAATCCCAGGTGGATGGAATAGAAAGAGTATTTTTTGGGATTTGCCATACTGGAGTTCACTATTGATCCGACACAATTTGGACGTGATGCACATTGAGAAGAATGTGTTTGATAATGTGTTCCACACAATGATGAACACAGAAGGCAAGACGAAAGATACTCCAAAGTCCCGGGAAGAGTTGAACATTTATTGTCGTCGCGAAGAGTTGAAAATGGATCCCAGTACAGGTAGATATCCGAAGGCTTGCTACACACTGGATAAGCCACAGAAACAACAACTGTGTTGTTGGATTCACGAGTTGAATTTTCCAGACAACTACGTGTCAAACTTGAGTCAATGCGCAGACATAAACAGGGGTAATGTTTCAGGGATGAAGAGTCACGATTGTCATGTTTTTATGCAGCGCTTGATACCGATTGCGTTCCGAGACGTTGTTCCTCTCAATGTGTGGAGGGCTATCACTGAATTAAGTCTTTTTTTTAGAGATTTAACATCTTCAACGATCAAGATCGATGATATGATTCGTTTGGAGCAAGACATTCCAGTGATTTTGTGTAAGTTGGAACAAATTTTTCCACCTAGCTTCTTCAACTCCATGGAACACTTACCCGTTCATTTAGCGTATGAAGCCAGAATTTGTGGTCCAGTGCAGTACAGGTGGATGTACCCATTTGAAAGGTAAACGCTTACATTTTTCATTTTTTATATATACTACATGCATGCATGTTCACTGAATTAAAATATATGTTTTTTATTATAAATCAGATATCTCCACAACTTGAAACGCAATGCTAAACAAAAGGCAAATGTGGAAGCATCGATTGTTAATGCATATTTGAATGAAGAGGTTGGCATGTTTTGTTCTTATTATTTTGAAGACCATGTCAACACTCGGTTGAGAAGTGAACCACGTAACTACGGTGGTAGAGATACAGACAATATCGGTGAAGAGGTTGATGGAATGCTGTCTATATTCAAGTCTAAGGGACGACCAATAGGAAAATTCACTGAACGAGAGTGGGAGTCGAACAGAGAGGCAGAAATAGCACAAACGTATGTGTTATTGAATTGTGATGAAGTTCAGCCTTACATTGAGTAAGTATTTCATATTTTTATCATTACTTCATTTATGTAATTTAATATTAATTGTGATTGGATGTTGTGAATTAGGATGTATACTCAAGAACTAAGACGAACAGAACAAAACATCTCAGATACAGATATAGATGCTCGTCTTCAACGTGATTTTGCCCGATGGTTCCAACGTTGTGTGAGTACCATTTCCTTAAATTTTACGTAAATAAATATGATTCATAATTAATGTTAATTATTTGAACTGTATAGGGACGGTCAAACGATTTTGGGAATCGATTCTTAAAGGATCTCAGCAAAGGACCACTACGTCGTGTAAAGACTTACAACGGCTATATTGTGAAGGGCTACAGATTTCATACATCTGAGTATGCATCGAGAAAAGCGACTACCAACAGTGGTGTTTGCGTTAGCAGTGCAAACTACAATGCAGATGCAAGTGACTACTATGGGGTGTTGCACGAAGTCGTTGAAGTAGAATATCCGGGATATCCAACAAAGACTGTAGTGTTGTTCAAGTGTCATTGGTTTGATTCAGGCCCTTCAGGAACAAGGATTCATCCGGAGTACAAACTCGTCGATGTTAATCCGAAAAGGAGCTATATCGGGAATGATCCATTTGTATTTGCCCATCAAGTATCTCAAGTATACTACTGCAAGTATCTAGTACGATCACGTAGTAAAATTGAATGGCACGTTGTTTGCAAAGTAAAGGCAAGATCAATGGTAGAAGTCCCTACAAAGGACAGGAGTGATGAAGATGATTCTCCGTTTCAAACGGAACAAATAGAGGCTAGAACTGAAGTCTTTTCGGGAGATTTGAATATCCACGTAGACTTGACGGGTGGAAATTCACAATTGATCGAAATTGAAAACGATAATGAAAATGAGGAAGATGATGAAAATGAAGAGGAAGAGGATGAGGAGGAGGAGGAGGAGGAGGAGGATGATGAAGAGGAGAAAGATGAGACAAATAATCAAAAGTAGATGAAGAAGATGAAGAAGATGAAGAAGAAGAAGATGAATAATAAATTATATAATGTAAGCTAATTATTTTATTATATGTACAATTTAAAAATATTTATCATTAAGTTACAACTAAAAATTGTGAAAAAAATTAATTTTTTGAAATTTTTTAAAATATAATTAGCAAAAAAATGAATATTTTAGTAAAAAAAATGAATATTTTAGTATTTAAAAATATATAAATTATAGATTACAAATTTAATTATTTAATTTATGTGAATGACATTGATTTTTTGAAATTTTTTAAAAAATAATTAGCAAAAAAATGAATTTTTTACTAAAACATATTAGTATTTTAGTTAAAATATGAATATTTTAGTATTTTAAAATATATAAATTATAAAAATATAAATTATAGATTTCAAATTTAATTATTTGATATATATGAAAGAAATTAATTTTATGAATTTTAAAAAAAAAATGGGCCGAAAATGAGTACATATACAATTAATATCACAATTACGAACAAGTAACACACTTGTCCGAGTGGTAGGCGCCCCTCTCTAGGCGCCCACACACCCGGGTTCGATTCCTAGCAAGGCCAGAATAAATGGTGGCCTTAATAACAGGTAGCGGGTCGGGGTCGGGGTCGGGTCCGATCCGCCCCAGTAATTTTTATTTGGGTTACCTTACTACCGACGGATAATTCCGTCGGTACTACCAACGGAACCAACGACGGGTTAAAAAATATAAAATCGAGTTCCGTCGGCAGATCCGTCGGAAAGTACCGACAGAAGCTGACGGATATATTTTTGAAAAAAAAAAATTCTAAAATAAATTTCCGTCGGCAAGTCCGTCGGTACTACCGACGGAAGTCCGACGGAATTGTCGACAGAAATCAGACCCGGTTTCAAAACGGGTCATTCGGCCTACCGACGGAATGAGATCCGTCGGCAGGCTCGACTGATTTATTCCGTCGGGAATCCGTCGGTACTACCGACGGAAAAAAAAATTCTGTCGGTAAACCGGGCCGACGAGCCTAGAACCGACTGAATTATTCCGTCGGAAACCACGCCTACCGACCACAATTCCGTCGGTAGATCCGTCGGTAAAACGCGTGTTTTTTGTAGTGAATTTTCTATCTTATTAAATAATACTCCGTAATGTAACTTTTTTTTACAATCCCGGAAATTTTTTTCGGGTCTTTGCACTAGTTACATTATAAAAAGAGATTTCTGAATAATATAATGTCCAGCTCCGCTCCTTATACAAATCCAACAATGAAATAATTCATCTTACATCCAAACAAATACTCAATGCTTAATTGCAATCTCGCATAACTGAAAGAACACTAAATATGAATCAAGTTGCAAACCATACAAATTCCGCACTTTCAATTTTTTCATACACATACGAGTATATAAACACTTTGGACCCAACACAAATTTAGTACTAACAGTTGTGTTAGATATTTGTCAAACTGGTTTACTACTTAGCTATCAATAGAGTAATTATCTCTCAGTGTTGTTCGTCATACACACTATCGATCAGACATCCCTTCAGAAACTAATATCATAATCCACCAAAAATTTAATTAAATTAATTTGGACAATATACTTTTAAATAATCTTTTATGTAAAGTTTCCTTCAACCTTCCTTAAAATTTTATAAAGTTATTGCAATGCACAATTTTTAACTTTTTCAAACATTATCATACGTCGATAAATTGGACTTTAGTAAAATTACATGATAAATTTAGGGTCATAGAAATTGTTTATCTTAACAACCATACGATTCTATGTAAAGTTACCTTCAACCTTTTCTTTAAAGTTTTATAAAGTTATTGTAATGCACATTTTTTAACTACATCAATAAATTGAGATTTTAAAAAAATTACATTATAAATTTAAATTTAGGGTTATAGAAATTGCATATCTCAACAGTTATACAATTAAACTACATTATAAAAAGAGATTTCAGAATAATTTAGGATCATAGAGATTATTGAAATGTAATAATTTAATTAATTTGGATAATATACTTTTAAAGGGCATGGCTACTAACACCCCATAAAATGTTATACATGCCCCAAAATTAGGGTAGTAAACAAATCAAATAATTTTAGTCGATTCAATATTCGTATTTGAAATTTTATTATTCAAATTGGTATATAAATTTTCTTTTTGACAAATTATAATATTCGATTCAATATTAGTAAGTATTCAATTATAGTTATAATATATATACTGATGCGTCGGGTTTGAACGCTCAACAATTTACCAAATTGTCCTTGGGCCACCGATAATAATCAACTCGCCACAGTGCTGTCACGTAGCTCCGTATGACCTGCAAAACACGCAGGAGGGGTCTCCGGCGTGGGGACTTCGACACTCTAGTCAGAAAACCGGTGACCACCAAAGAAAAGGTGTTCGGAAGACAGTCAACCGGAGTTAAAACGGTCCTCCACGATGCAATAATATGCTCAAGTATGAATGCACGCGTATGAAGTGTGCTTAAGTGTGTATGTTACGTAAAAAAATATATGAAAGGAAGGCATGAATTATTTATAAAGATACCTTAGGGGAAGGGATAACCATCTCTCCCTATTTCTCTGTTCAACCATGGATTTCGAACTTTTAGGGAGCTGGACGAAGTCTCCTTTGATCTGTTCGGCAAGCAAGACTTAGATTCTGACCCACTTGGCCCAGTCAAACATTGACTCTATAGTGGGCAACAACCCCACTATTCTCTCTACTACTGGGATTCAGCCCCGATAATTTTGGGACAAGTCAAGGAGTCAGCCCCGGTCAACTGAGCTTAGGCCCGGTTCCCTACAAACTTGTTAAGAAGTGGGTCTGGGCCTGGTTAGGTCTTGGGCCTCGAGGCCCATGGGAGGTCACAGCCATATAATATGGCCCGTACTCGGAGTATCAGTCTTAGTGGGCCATACTTATCATAGTATGGGCCTAAATCACGTAATTTATACATAATTAAAGGAATAAATGAACGAATAGCATTTAATAAATAATATTACCCGTATATTTCACGTGTCACTATCTCATAGGACGACACATTTTGGCCGCATCATATACATAAATATACTTTTAAATGTATATTTGTCTCATGTCCTATAATATTATTTAAATTATTATTTTACAAATTTCTCCATAAAATTTTGAATCGAATAGTATCGAATACGAATCAATTTCGAATCGAATACTTGAAAAATAATGTTTAGAACATGTATAAAAAAATTCTAATCGATTAATAACGAATAATCATTTGAATCGAATACCGAATCAAATTTATTATTCGAAAAATAATCGAACACGAATATTCAAATACTTTCACAAATCGAATAGAATACTGCAGTATCCACTTCGCTTCGATTAGTTTACAACCCCCCAAATGTTAAACACACTCCATTAAAATTTAAATATAATTTTTTATCACTAAACACACCCAAAATCTCCATTATTTACCCTTAATCCCTTAAAATTAATACAAATTAAAAAAAAAATACTAAAAATATAGGCTAAACAAACCCGTTCTATTATACACACCCCATGACTTCAATTACTACCCACACCCAACATAAAATATAATTTTAAAAAACAATTAATACCCACACCTAACTTTAATTTAGGCAATTATAATTCAATTCTTAAAAAAATAAAAAATTACTAAAAAATTATTCTCCACTAGCGGAACAGAAGAAACATGGTGAAATAAGAAGAAGAAAAAAGTGGGTTCAAGTTTGAAAGGAGGAATTCCAACCGTGCATATTTGTCATTCAGAGTTTTCTACCGAACAAAATGAGTAAATTTGATACACTTAATCTCCATTTTTACGCAGTTCTTTTAGTTTTTATCAAACTGTAGGGTTTTAAATTTTTCTGTGATTTTTTTTTTTAAATTGAGTATAATTGTTAAAAATTGGGATGTAGATAGAAATTTAAAAATAAATTCTATTTTATATGGGGTGTGTAGAGTGGTTGGGGTGTTTACAGTAAAACTGGGGAGTTTGTTTAGTAGTGGCCCCTTAGAAATCAATCAACAAAAAAAATCTTTAATTCATATATTTTACGGTTCTTAATCTGCTTACGTGGCAACGATCTCCCACCATTTTTTTCAAAATTCTCAACTCTCATTATTTTAGTGCAAAACCCGCGTATTACGCAGAAATTAAAGATAATTTTATATATTATTATTTTAAAATATAATTAAATTATTTATTTATTTATAAATTTAATTTAATGTTCAAATTTTTTTAAATTCATACTAATGTTAAATTTACAATAAAAAATAAAATTAGTAGAAATGAAGAATAAGAGGAGAAAATAAATATGAGAAATTTTGATGGTTGAAAAAAGAAAATAAGAAAGAGAAAATAAAAAAGATAATGAAAAAAATTTGAAGTGACACGTAGAAAAGAGAAGATTCAGAATTAGTATATAAGGTTAGATTTAACTTTTTTTTTTTTATATTGAGATTTGGCGACGATCACTTGTTTCATCGCGCTCCCTCGAAACACCCTTTTTATTTATTTTTAAAACTCGAAACACCCTTTTTATTTATTTTTAAAACTCATATATTGTCCCACGTAACTTGTTTTCTCGTCCTCAATTTTGTTTTGAAATAAAAAGCTGTTATGGACAATTCTATCCTTTTCTTTTCTTCTTTTCTCATTGAGATAAAAATCGTTCTCTATTTTTCTTACTTTCTCCACCACACGCCGCCTCTATTTCACAACGTACTTTCTCCTCATTTACCCGCTCTAGCTTATTCTCACTTTTCTCTTTTTTTCCGCTTATTCTTCTTCCCCACATTCTCTCTCACGTATTCATTTGAGTTCTTCCTCGATATAAATTGGTGGTTTACATCTTTCTATTGGACCTATATTAGTAAATACACTCTTATTCTTATTTATTGTATAGGCCCATCTTAGTTTCCTATGGGCTCTCTTATAAAGCCCGGGTTAGGTTAGACCTAACTATCTCTTGTATAAATACCCATTGTAAATCATCTTTAGAAACTAATCAAGAAATAATATTTCCAATATTCTTCATTTATCTATATGGTATCATCGAGTCATTTGGCTCACGCCTGATCCAAACCCTAGCCGCCGCCGCCGCTGCCGCTACAACAACCCTAGCAGCAGTCGCCGCCGCTCTAACCCAGCCGTCGCTGCCTTCATCCTCCTGACCAGCCGCCGCCGCTCTAAAACCCAGCCACCGCTGCTCAGCTCCCTGAAGCGCAGCCGCCACCTCTGTTCATCCTAAACAACATCCTCTCTCTCCGCTGCTCTCCTCCATACAATGGCCAACCCGCCTACGATGTCCTCTCTCGTCACTTTTAAGGGACTTGCGCAAATGTCTCTAAAACTCACCTCCACCAACTATGGAGCCTGGTCCTTTCAACTGTGCCTTCTTCTCACAGGTCACAATCTCCTTGGCTATGTCCTAGGTACACATCCGTGTCCACCTTCCACACTTCCAGCTGCTGACGGTGATGAATCCACCACTGCCATCTCCAATCCTGCACACGACCTATGGGTGTGTCAGGACAATCTCATTCTCGCAACCTTGGTTGGCTCTATGTCCCCGGAACTAATACCCTTTGTTGCATCGACAAAAACCTCCTGCGAAGCCTGGAAAATGCTTGAGAGCATGTATGGAAAGCCCTCGCGAGGTCGCATTCTTGCCCTCAAAACCAAGTTTCGCTCTCTATCCAAAGGTGCTCGCCCGGTCTCCGACTTCCTCATGGAAGTTCGCTCTGTGGTCGACGAACTTGCTCTCCTCGGCATTTCCTCTGATGCCGAGGACGTCACTCTCCAAGTCCTCACTGGCCTTGACGAATCCTACAATGACATAGCCAATGCCATCCAAGCTCGCGAACAGCCCATCACCTTTGCTGAGCTCTGCGACAAACTCCTCAGTGCCGAGGTTCAAATTTCCTCGCGACCATCCTCTGCCGTAATGCCTGCATCTGCACTTACTGCTGGTAAACATCATCATCGCTCCTCGCGACCTGACACGAGGGCTAAAACTGTTGACACTCGTCCTCGCCAATCCTCGCAAAGACCCTATCTTGGCACATGCCAATACTGTCGAGCACCGGGCCACACTGCTCGCACCTGCCCTGAAATTCCTTCTTCACCCTCGCTCCCTGCTTCCTCTATGGGACCTCGCCGCTCACACGGGCAGTACACACCAACTTCCCGTCTAAATCAGACAGCTGCTCGTCCGGCCTACTCGGCTCACTCAGCCTCCTCGGCACATCCTGCCGAGCACTGGATTCTTGACTCAGGCGCTTCACATCACATCACCAACGACCTCGCCAACCTCTCCCTTCACTCGCCCTTTGGTGGGTCTGACAATGTAGAAATTGGTGATGGTAAAGGTTTATGCATATCTCACACTGGCTCTATGCGCTTTCCTCAACTTGAGTCTCTCAGTTTTTCGAATGTCTTGGTCGTCCCACACATCTCGAAAAACTTGATTTCAGTCTCCAGTCTCTGTCGTGATAATAATGTTAACATTGTTTTTGATCGCTCTTCCTTTCAGGTACGGGATGGTCACTCGGGGAGCATTCTCCTCGTTGGGAGTCGTATCAATAACTTATATGTCTGGCCGGCACAAATGTCTATCATCCCTCCACAAGCCTTCGCCACTCAACACCTCACAACGACCACCTGGCATGCTCGCCTTGGCCACCCATCAACAAAAATACTTGCTCACACCCTCTCTACACTTAGCCCATCCAGTGCACCCTCCAAACACTTCAACTGTAACTCGTGCTCATGTATCAAGAGTCACAAACTACCATTTTATGATTCAAGCATTATATCTACTAAACCACTTGATGTTATTTTTTCTGATGTTTGGTCGTCGCCTGTCTTATCTCCTGATAATCTAAAATACTATGTGCTATTCGTTGACCATTTTAGCAAATACATATGGGTGTACCCCCTAAAAAGGAAATCGGATGTTCTTTCCACATTTACCACATTCAAAGCACTTGTCGAAAACAACTTTCAAAACACAATCAAAACCTTTTACTCTGATAATGGGGGAGAGTTCATTGCTCTTCGCCCCTTTCTTCAATCTCATGGCATCGCACACCTCACCACCCCGCCTCACACTCCTGAACATAATGGCTTATCCGAACGTCGCCATCGCCATGTGGTCGACACAGCCCTTGCTCTCCTTCACCATGCTTCCATGCCCCTTATCTATTGGCCCTATGCTGTGTGCTCGGCAGCCTACATCATAAATCGTCTTCCTAAGGTCAACCTCAACATGTTATCCTCCTATGAAAAGCTCACTGCTCGCCCACCTAATCTAGCCAAACTCCGCATATTTGGCTGTCTCTGCTATCCTTTACTTCGCCCTTACACAACTCACAAACTTGATCCCCGCTCTACTCCATGTATCTTTATTGGATATATACTCGCCCACGCAAAGTGCCTACCTATGCCTTGATCGCTCATCCAACAGAATCTACACCTCGCGGCATGTTCAATTTGTTGAGCATACGTTCCCCTTCTCCAGCCCCCCTCCTAATCCTTCTCCCTTAGCGACCTTCAACTCCTCGCCACCTACCTCCTCCGAGTCCAACTCCTCGCCCATTCTCCTAGCACCTCCACTTCCCAACTCTATCCCACCCGTCCTCGCCCCTGACCCAGTGCCGAACACGCCTCAGCCGACCACAACTGCACCTGATCTTCCCCCCCGTCCAGTGCCAACCACACCCCAGCCGACCACACCCACACCTGACATCCCTGTGCCGACCAATGCTCCCCCACGACCTTCTGTACCTCGCATGGTTACTCGAGCTCAAAATCATGTGTTCAAGCCTAATCCGAGGTATGGACTCACTTCTACCATCACCTCTGACATTGAACCAAGTTGTGTTTCACAGGCCCTCAAGGACAAAAATTGGCGAGCAGCCATGTCAGCTGAATTCGATGCTCTTCTTCAGAATGGCACTTGGGACTTAGTTCCTCCCACTCCATCTCAGAACGTGGTCAGCTCCAAGTGGGTCTTTCGTATTAAACGAAACCCTGATGGATCTCTCGACAAATACAAAGCTCGCCTGGTCGCCAAAGGCTTTCACCAACGACCAGGTGTTGACTTCACTGAGACTTTTAGCCCGGTCGTCAAGCCAGCCACTGTGCGAGCAGTTCTCAGCATTGTTGTCACTCAGCATTGGCCCCTCCAACAGTTCGACGTCAACAATGCCTTCCTCCATGGCACACTTGCTGACACTGTTTTCATGGCTCAGCCCCCTGGCTTTGCAGATAAGACCTTTCCATCTTATGTTTGCAAATTACACAAATCTATCTATGGCTTGAAACAGGCTCCTCGCACGTGGTACTATGCTCTTCGCTCCTTTCTTGAGGAAATTGGGTTCACTCCCACTCGCTCGGACGAATCATTGTTTGTCTACAACAACTCTGGGGTGGTCGCCTACTTCCTCGTCTATGTCGACGACCTCATCCTGACGGGTAACAACAAACCCATGCTCGCCCGTGTGGCTGCCGACCTTCGTGCTCAATTCTCGGTCAAGGACCTTGGTCCTCTTTCTTACTTCTTGGGAGTGGAAGTTCTCAGATCTAAAAACTCATGCTTCCTCTCTCAACGCAAGTATGTTACTGACCTGCTCGCCCGGTACAACATGCTCACTTCAAAACCTGTTCGCACTCCTTTACCTACCTCTGCTCGCCTGTCTATCTCAGATGGGTCCTCGCCTGCAGATGCCACCCAATATCGTCAGGTCCTTGGTTCCCTTCAATATCTACAACTTACCAGGCCGGACATTGCCTTTGCCGTGCACAAACTATCGCAATTCATGTATGCACCCACCATCACTCACTGGGGTGCTGTCAAACGTCTACTACGGTACTTGAATGGTACACGGAACGTTGGGGTCACTCTCACCTCTAGTCCATCCTCATCACTTCACTGCTTTACTGATGCGGATTGGGCCGGAGACACGGACGACCGAACTTCCACCAGTGCCTACATTGTATTTCTAGAGTCCAACCCTATCTCATGGTCGTCCAAGAAACAAAAATCTGTTGCTCGCTCCTCGACTGAAGCTGAATATCGAGCACTTGCTGCTGCTGCCTCTGAAGTTCAATGGCTCAAATCCCTATTTCAGGAACTCCACTTCTCCACTTCACCTACACCAGCCCTTTACTGCGACAACATTGGTGCTACCTACCTGTGCTCGAACCCCGTCTTCCACTCACGAATGAAGCACATTGCCATCGACTTTCACTTTGTTCGTGATCTCATCAAGACAAAACAACTACGTGTGTCTCATGTCTCTTCCGCCGATCAACTTGCGGATGCTCTCACGAAACCCCTCTCCAGCACTCGCCTACAACTTCTCATGACCAAGATTGGACTCACCAATGGTGCTCCATCTTGAGGGGGCGTATTGGACCTATATTAGTAAATACACTCTTATTCTTATTTATTGTATAGGCCCATCTTAGTTTCCTATGGGCTCTCTTATAAAGCCCATTAGGGTTAGGTTAGACCTAACTATCTCTTGTATAAATACCCATTGTAAATCATCTTTAGAAACTAATCAAGAAATAATATTTCCAATATTCTTCATTTATCTATACTTTCTATCTTCAATGCTGCCGAATTTGACGCGTCTGTTAACGTTTCGCCGCAACTTCCTATTTTATCGTGTTGGCTTGCTACTTAATTATATTAGGTATTCTGATAGTCTGATGTATTTTTATTTTATTTTTTGTGATTTCAGGGTTCTGTTTCTTTAGACCAATTTTTAAAACTTGAAATTTCAAGAAGCTTTTCATTATATGCATTGGAGATGATGTTAAGGCCTAAGGGGATGATTTTTTGGAGAGTGAGTTTCAAGAATCTGTCAGGAGTTTGGCAATTAACATTCTTTCTCTCTAAATTTATTTTTGGTTTTTTTTTTTTCAGTGTTCTATACCAAGTAAAGTAGTGTTCTATACCAAGTAAAGTAAAACCTCTATAAATTAATACTCTATAAATTAATAAACTTTCTAAAATAATAAAATCTTCCAGTCACTACTTGAGTCTTTATAAAAAAATCATCAAATTCGATAAGATAATAAGATAATATTTTTTCGAAAAATCCCTTTATAAATATTAGGTCTCATTAAAACTCTAAATTAATAATTCATAAATATTACAATTATAAATATTATGATAATTTACTAAAATATGAATCTATTGTACCTTAACTAACTTTCAAATGATATTTTTCATGAATACACTCTTGTAAATCTTTTTTTAGTGCACGTGGGATGGTCTCTCTTATACTCACATAATGCTTTATGCATTTGATCATTCATGGATGATTTTGCGATTCCTTTTAGGCGAGAAGACATGATTGGGTGTTGTGAATTATTTTATTTCCACATTGATATTTATATAGTGGAGTATATGTTTCATTCACCATGCATGAATATATTTAAGTGCAACGAATTAATGTAAACATGTATACAATGAATATATTTAATAAGTTATAAAGAACTGATTTCAATACATATGCACTAAATTTGCTAAATTTCAAAAGTCTCTATTTTAATTAATAAATATTAATTTATTGATAAATTAATACCTCTTTAAATTAATAAAATTTCACGGTCCCAAGATTATTAATTTATAGAGGTTTTACATAATATCCAAAAAAAATTTTTCAGTTTCAATTTTCTTTTCCGTGTAAATTTATATTTTAAATTGATATATTTCTAGATCTTATTATCTCAATTGTGCTAAATTTGTGTGAATGGTTTTTTTATTTTATTTTTCCACTTAAATTTGATTGGTTTCATGTACTGTTCAGGATGATAGAAAAAGTTATTTCACATTCTTGAGTTTGTACTTTAATTTTTGGACTAGTCTTGTATAAAATATTGTATATATGCATTTCATTTATTCACACACATGTTCTTTATAAATACACCCACAAGCTTAATTCACACACACATTTTTTATAAATACACCAACAAATTTAATTCACACATACATTTTTTATAAATACACCCACTAACAAATTAATTCGAAATTTTTAATCCGTTTATTTTACTCGTTTCTGTGATTTTTTTATCTTTTATTTTATTGTCGAACGCGGGATATTAAATGTAGTAATTCAAATTGTAATATGTAGTAATACACATTATTTTATGTAGTAATAACACGAACTATTTATATAATAATACAAATTCTTTTATTTAGTAACACATTTTTTCTAGTGTTTTTATTGATGTAGTAACTCACATTATAATATGTAGTAACATATATTATCGAATGTAGTAAACACAATAATCATGTTGTAATACAAAATGTTTTATTGTAGGATGATGCGAAAAATATTAGATCATTCGATAAAGTTACATATAGTAACAAATGTCTATTCAATGTAGTAATTTAAACTGTAGTATGTAGTAACATATAATTTTTTATGTAGTAAAACAAATTATTACATGTAGTAATAACACAATTTTATAAAGTAATACTGATTCTGTTATATTTTTATATATTTTTTTATTGATTAAGTAACCCACATTATAATATATAGTAACATATATTATTGCATGTAGTAAGATATATTTTTGCACGTAATACAAAATAATATTGACCCATAATAATTAGTATTAAAGAATATTTAAGAAATATAAAATATTTAAGGATTAAGGTCATCGTAAATTGCAGTGTCCGACCGCGGCCTGAGGTGACCGAAAACTGCTCGGAGAAGACGACCATGTTCAATTTCTGTCAGTGGGTGCATTTATAAAAAATGTGTGTGTGAATTAAGCTTGTGGGTGTATTTATAAAAAAATGTGTGTTTGAATTAAGCTTGTGGGTGTATTTATAAAAAATGTGTGTGAATTAAGCTTGTGGATGTATTTATAAAAAATGTGTGTGAATTAAGCTTGTGGGTGTATTTATAAAGAACATGTGTGGGAATAATTGAAATGCATGTATGCAATATTGCATATAAGTTTTTGTGTTAATTTTTTACATATGTTATATCACCATAAAAAACACTTACAGTAATTCAGAAGAAAGAAAATATCATCACCACTGTTAAATAAAAGAGCCAAAAGGAAACAAATATGTCCAAACGCTATAGGAGATCAGTCTAACAACATTATAAATTTCTGAAGCACAGCAAAATGGGAAGATCAGAACCTGCATTCCTAAAGTGAATTCTTTATATTCAAGATGCCCCTTCCTTCCTTTTCGAATCAGCAATTGCTCAAACCTTGAGGAAAAAAAAAAGTGAACACGAAAAAAAAAAAGTGAACATGATACGCACCAATCAGAAACATAAGACAACACTTAAATAAATTGAATCAAACCTAAGTAAATGGAAACATTTCTTGTGCCAAAAAAAAGTGAGAACAGAGGACTTCGATATACCGTTATATGAATAAACCTTGTATGGAAGAACCAAAAGGACAGCCGTTTGGCAACCTCCATCGGAAGAATCACCGGCCTTAAAAATTCCCAAAACCAATGAACATTTGCAAGTGCTTGAGGATAGTAACTGCTTTGGAGAATTATATGTATATATTTACCTGTAATTTATTCCTTAGTACATAGAGATTTACCATCAAGTCTCCTATTCTAACCAACTTCTTAATCTGAAGGTCCTCTTCTTTATGCTAATTGTCATTACAGACAGTAAATTGTCATCAAACAAAGAACTTTCAACCTCATATAAATGATAAATCATTAATGAATTACCCGCCGGTATGTAAGAAACATTATGGATTTGAATATTTGATTATGATAAACTTAGGAACCGGATTGAATGGCTGAAGCAAATTTCTACAAGCCATATAAAACAAGGCCAATGCACAAAGTGCCATTGAGTACGAGAGTGTATAAATAATGGTTACATAGAGATATGACTGCACTGAGTTGAAATTTTCATCTTCATATTTCCCTTTTGCATACAGTACTAAAGCAACTACAACCAAAACGGGCTTCAAAAAGCGTCTGTATAACATCATCAACCATAAGTTAATCAAAACCAACTTAGGAGGTGCAATATTCACATTTAGTACTTAACCAACCATCTACGAGAAGTGAAAGAGCTCCTCACCAACAAAAGTTGAGTCATTTGAGCCAAAATCAATTGAGAAACTAAAAATTAGGGCTTAAGCAAATTAGGCCATCACCATCGACATCATCGTAAGAAAGTTTAGAATGGAAGATAAATTAAAGCTTGAACATACATTAAACAGTATCATGTCCACAAATTAAATGAAACCATTGTAAGAATGAATAATTAATTCACAAAATTGCAAGAGTACATAACCAATTCACGAAAAATTGCTCAGCAGAATCCACAAATTAAAATTGTTGAACGATTGAATATATAATCCAAAAATCAGAATACATTTTACCATAAGAATCCAGAATCCAGTATCAAGTATCAACAGATGTTAGGGCTTCGCGAAGGAGAAGGCCTAGGCGTACGGCGGGGGCGAAGACACCGGTCTCACGTCGACGACAATGTCCAGAAGCACGACTGAGCGGCGGCATGGTGAGAGAATAAAAAACTGAGAGAACGACACGGTGACGGAGCTCACGACGACGACGTTCTGGACACTCCTTCGCACATAGATGCGGGCAGTCGATTTGGAGCGAGCACGCGACTATAGTTCCGCCCCTACTTAGACGACTGACCGAATGGAGAATACACCATTACACCGCTTGAGAGAACCGTGTGAGGAAGAAACTCTGTGATAAAATGAAAAGCTCCATCTTGAAAAACCTAAAATCATGATTAAATTCGTTTTTTTTTTTTAATTATGATTTCAAAATAATGAAATTTGTATTAAAACTAAAAGGGGTAGGATATATAATACTCCCTCCGTCCCATACTTGAAGTTACAAACCAAATGCAGCTTCAAGTATGGGACGCCCAAAATGGTAAAATGTAGCTCCCATACTTGAAGTTACAAACCAAATGCAGCTTCAAGTATGGGACGCCCAAAATGGTAAAATGTAGCTTCAAGTATGGGACGGAAGGAGTATATATTTTTTAAAATTTATATTAAAGAAGGACAATATAGTAATTAATAAAATATAATTTAAAAAATGATTTAATTAATCTAAATCTGTATAACAGGTAGCAGGTTCATACGACGCATACGATGCCATGTGACACATTTCGACGCGCTGACTATATAGTCACTTTGTACTATTTGACTACACTAAGAAAAATCCAACCTAGAATCACACCTACCAAAACAAACGCTGATGTCTGCAATTTTTTTTTATATATATATAGAAGTATTAAAAAACAATTGGGGGACTACAGACCTTTAGCCAAGCTGACGGTCCGTCCTTGCTTATTCGATCTCTTTATTTTCTCTAGAATTTTGTACTGTTAACATGAAGTTTTATTGATTGTGTCTAAGGTAGATCAAATTCACAGACTTTAAGATGTTGAAACAATGTTTGAATAGACAATAAACTTAAATTCTTAGTATTCTTGGTCACTATGATCTTCATACGCCATCTAGAGGTTCAAATTTAATACTTTTAAATTTACCTTTCTGTTGGTGTACTTCTTACCAAGAGTTTCAATCTCGTTGATAATCTTTGTGAATCTAGCATCTAGCTTGTCAATGGCCTCATTAGGCTGCATTTTAATTAAAAGTTTCATACCTTTGAACAGTTGCGGTGAATTTGTTCTCTTTGATTTGCTCTGTGCCTTCACACATTACAACTAACGTATCCCACATCTCTTTGGTTGATTTACATTTATAAACTTTGTCAAGATAATCATTAGAAAGAGTATTGAGAATGAGATTCTTAGCTATTTTGTCGAGATTGTTTTGTTTCATCTCATCTGGAGTGAGGCCAACTCTGGCCTTTGAGACTAGCTGACCAACTGGAACAGTTGCATTCCCTGTGGCTGTATTACGAGCCATGATAGTAATTGGGCCATCGGTGATCACATCCCACATGAGGCCGTGAATCTGGCAAAAATGTGTTTCCATGCACACTTTCTAGTACTCATAACCTTCATGTCACACCCTAATTTTCATAAAAGAACATTTTACAAATATAATTAACAATTTAAAATTTTAAGGGTATGAACCAAAAATTTTACTTAAGAAATAAGGCTTACAATTTTATTTTACAATAAAGATAATTAACAATAAGCTTCGAATAAATAACAACTCAGAAGAATTTTAAGATATTTAGGAAACAACAACTTCTCAATTGATTTTACTAGATGATTGTCATCCACCGCTCCTCCTCGCCACCAGCTCCTAAATCTGAAAATGTTAAAATGAAGGGGTGAGCAAACCACAGCTCAGTGGGGACATGCTTGTCAAAACTAAATATAATAAACAATTAAATTACCACAAACGTAAACATGCATTTAATGTATTGCAATTTCTCAACTTCTCGTTTATAAAGGTTAGAAGACCTACTTCTCAACTTCTTGTTTATAAAGGTCATAAGACTTGTATTTCTCAACTTCTCGTTTATAAAGGTCATAAGACCTGTACTTCTCAGCTTCTCGTTTATAAAGGTCATTACCTGTACTTCTCAACTTCTCATACATAATTATTCACATTAGTAACAACAAAATTACAAATCGCATTTAAAAATGACAAACAATTAAGATAGAAATATCCACCTCGATATATGAACGTGAAAATGATATGTGAAAACATCGTGTGAATTATTTCTCGTAATTGTCGTCGCCTAACCGTGCGTTACATAAAATAACAAATAGTCGAGTTTTCTTTTAAACTATATTTAAGCTAACCTATTAGTATGGATATTTTATAATTTAGCCTCTACATAAAGTAGTATATATATATATATATGTAACGTGAGAGGAGCTGAAAGAACATGCACTACAAAATATTGCTCAAAAGGAGAGGGGAAAGGCGACAGATTCGTTGTCTTTAATTAAAATGGCGACTGTATAGGCGAGTGAAGGCCCCAGTCACCAATATGCTCATTGGCAATTTAAAGGCGACTGAATTATTGAATATGTTGCTTTTTTGCGAGTGTAGAAGGTCGGCCTTAGGCGAGTGCAATATCCGTCGCCTTTTGTCGACTGTCACATCTGTCGCCAATAGGCGACTGCACGTTTCCGTCGCCTTTAAGCATTGGCTATTTTTCGCGAGCAACATGAATTGATCCCGCGACCTCTCGGTCGCGAAGCATTATGGGTGCCCCTTGTGTGCCGTTTAGGTTAGGAGCTTTAGTCGACATGTTGTAAATACAATTAATACATATATATATATATATATATATCTATTTATAATGAGAGACGGTTTTATTTTCAGTTTTAAATCTCAATTTTTTAATAAATCTGTATCTATTAGAGACTGATTAGGTGTCCGTCTCAAAATTTCGGTATCAAAATCAGGAGCTTTTTTTTGTAGTATATAATCTAATTTCATTTTTAATTCTTTAATTCAATCCATTTTAACTTTAATTGTTTATTATTAAATTGTCAAAGCATATGATATATTTATTTCTAAATGAGAATTTACTAAATTATGTGTTTCAAATTAAATAATTTAATTACGGTGATTAAAAATATCAATTCACAACATTTAAAATATCATTACATACAACATTGAGTATAATTAAAATCATCTTCATCTTAATTAATTTCTTGTTCAATACAAATAACACCACACACAACATTAATTAAATTATTTTCATGTTAATTCTCAAGTTTATTTTCAATTAAAATAACATCACAAACAACATTAATTAAAATCATCTTCATCTTAATTAATTTCTTGTTCAATACAAATAACACCACACACAAAATTAATTAAACTATTTTCATCTTAATTCTCAAGTTCATTTTCAATTAAAATAACATCACAAACAACATTAATTAAAATCATTAGCATGTTCACGTACGTCAATTCAAATAACATCACACAAAACATTAAAATAAAAAATTCTCAACTTCGATTTAAAATAAACATAACAAAGTAATAGAAAATGTATCACTCCTCATCACCATCATCATCATCAGCAACTTCACTTTGATCCTCAACCGGGTCACCATCCTGAACGTTGTTCATCATCATCAGCAGCTTCACTTTGATCCTCAACCGGGTCACCATCCTGAACGTTGTTCGACCCCGACGCCCCACCCATCCGACCCATCATCACCTGCATCTGTTCCTCTAAATGTTTGCGTAAGCGCTCCTCCGTCTGCTGCATTTGTAGGAGTAAGCGTTGCTCTCTGTCCTCATTGATTCTCCGTTCATCAGCAATAGCATTGTCAATGTCAGCTTGGGAATATCGTCCAAATGACGTACCGACTGACGTCTCGCCAGGACCGGAGGAGACCCGTCTGTTCTTGCCTACTTGTCCAAGACCCTTAACACGTCCATGAGACATGCCGACATTCTTCAAGTACAATTCAGACATGTCGGGTATATATGGGGTCCGGGTCGTTGAACCATCCTCTGAAGTATGATCATCAAACGGGTGACCTGAGAGATTGGTCAGCTCCTCCTGTACCTGGTCCTATACGTGCATATTTAAAAGTGGGTTAATACATTTTCAAGTACAATTAATTAATTAAATATATATTATATTTAATGTTATATGTATACACTTACAAGAATATCACCCATATAACCATATGTGTGTGTGCTATTGTTGTAACAATGGTAATATTCTACTATCTCCCAATCGTAGGCAGGTCGTCCCATCTTCTGCTCCTGTATTTTGAATTGAAGACACATATGTAGAAATAAAATAAAAATTAACTCAAATTAATTATAATTGACCACTAATATTTACAATGCGCTGTGCGACCTCTGCTGCTCCACAAGCTCCGCCTTTGTGAGTACCATAACCAGAACCCGGACCTCCACGCTCAGAGAAGCGGTTCTTACGACACTGCTCGCTCTTCTTAATTGTGGCAGGATCGTTCCAGTGACAAACTAAGTGGTTCCAAACATTGACATCCCACCTCGAGCAAATTGACGTCATATGCCTTGACAATGAGTTTGTTTCATGTATTCAAAGTTTATGACTTCCTTTCTTTTTTCCTTTTCCTTTTTTGGTTGATTCTCTATCTTATGAGAATTGACAGATGATCCAGATTTGCTTCTCTTTTATGATAAATATTGATTTTTTTATTTATTTATTTCTTATACAGTTGATGGAATGTGTAGATTAAGTTGAGATAGAATATTGACTTTTGAATTTATTAGGATGGAAAGAAAGCGCATGATGTGAAAGAAGATGTAACGATAATTACATATTTTTCACACCATGTGTTTGTGGATATGCTTCTTGAGACTAGGGGTGTAAACGAGCCGAGTCGAGCTGAGCTCGAAACTTGACTCAATTCTTATACTCGAAGCTCGAAACTCGACTCGATTCTTATACTCGAAGTTCGAAACTTGACTCGATCGAGTCTAAAATTTTAAAGATCGAGCTCGACTCGATAAGAAACTCGATAAACTCGAGCTCGGCTCGACTCGATTACTCGTATATAAATATAAATTATATATTAATGGTAAAATAGTAAATATTGTTCAAGCTCGAATAGGCTCGCGAGCCTTTCGAGCCGAGTATTTATAAGCTCGAACTCGGTAGCTACTCGAGTAGCTCGAAACTCGACTCGACTAACTTTGAGTCAATTTCGATATTTTTTCGAGTCGAGCACGAACTCGCGAGTAGGCTCGACTCATATACATCCCTACTTGAGACGCAGATTATGAAAAAGTGGAGAGTGAGCTGGAGAAATTGTGGTCTTCTTTGGAATTTATTAAGTGACAGATTTATTACTTGGGTATGCTAATAAAATTATTTTGTACTTAACTATAGTTTCTCAAAAAGGAAAAAGATTATGGTAAGATATGGTTTATTGAAGGTATATAAGTTATTTTTCACAAAGTGAGTGTATTATAGAAATGTTATTGGTCTTTTGTTCTTCTCTTATGTTTAAAAAATTAAAGCACCTGCTTTATTTTATTATGTTGTGCAATAATGTTGTAATGTTTTATACGTACAATTGAGGTAAATTAAATTATTGACGCATTAGTTTTTGTCCATATAGGATGATGCAGATTGATCGAAAGTAGGAGTGAAGGGAGTAAATATATTTTCTATATTAGATGAGAATTGTTTAATTATTATTAATGTAGAACCTGATTCATGCTTCATCTGTTGGTTCAGGACCATAAACTGATGATGATGGAAACTGCAAATGAGATTGTAAAAGCTCCGGAGAACGATCTTATTTTTGCAGAAGATATGCCAGAAGAAGAACAATAAGTTGTTGTTGTAAGTTCCATCATTTTGTGGAAATAAAATAACTTAACTGACTGAATTTATTAGTTAACATAATAGAATGATATATTATATGAATAGTATAATATACTATAGGTAGGGGTGGGAAAATATACCGAAATTTCGGTATACCGAGCTTATCGTACCGAAAAATACTTAAATTATCAAAATTTTCGGTACGGTATGATACCATACAGATATTTTCGGTATGACAACGGTATGGAAAATGGTCATACTGTGGTATTTTGGTATATACCGAAAATTTCGGTAAGTTCAGTATACCGAAAATATCGGTATATACCGAAATATTAATAATATAATTATTTAATAATATAACTAAAATTTTAAATTAAAAAATAAATTAAAAAACATTTTTTAAAATGCAATCTACTGACTCTACTTACGCTTCTATATATCAAAAAGGAAAACATTAAAAGTTATCTCACTTCTCTCTCCCCCTTCGAAAGAAAATGAAACCCTAACTTAAGCAGCGCCACTTGCACCGTCCACAGTCCACACTCCACAGCCTAGCGCCGCTGCACGGCCCCGCGTCGCCGCCTCTACACGCCCACGTTGCACGCTGGCCACCACCGGCTCAGCATCTTGCTAGACATTCATGTCAAACACATAAGGTAATTGGATTTTAGATTTTGAATTTTGAATTGGTAATAGGTAATTTGGTATGATTGTATGTCTGTCAATTGTTAATTGATATTTTGGATTTTGTAGTTATTGGTATTTGCCTAATTGGTTTACTGTGTTAAATAAGAAATTATTATTCTAAACTCTCAAGATAAATCTATTTTAAAAGAAATTACTCTGTTCGTGCTGCGTGACGTTCTATACATTAAACTTTTATTAGGACGGTGTAATTATTATTACTTTTTTAATTAACTTATAAAGTTTGTCTAAATTACCAATAAATTAATTCATTGGTCCAAATTTGAAAATTACGTGAAGAAATTGCAAAATAAATTAATTCATTGTTCGTGTTTACTGTGAAGATAATTATTTCAGTTGAACCGAATTTTGGAGTTATTTGTATTTTTATAACTTTCAGTTTTAATAATTATTTCTTTTATTTTTCAGATGGAATCTGAATCTTCTCACACGCTTCAAAGTCCATCTGAAACACCAAATACAACAGATACGGAACCACGTGATCGTGAAGATAGTTCAAGTAAAAAACGAGCAAGGCACGAATCGATGAAGCCTCCGGTAGTACCTAAACAACATAGAAGCCCATATTGGGCGCATGTTACGAAGGGGACTCGAACAATGGATGATGGGAGCATAAAATTAATGGGGATATGCAATTACTGTAGTGTTGAGATTCCCGTGTCTCTAGGAAGTACTAGTGGATTGAAAAATCACTTGGAGAAAAGGTGTAAGTCAAGTCCATTGTACGAGAAGAGAAAAAGTGAGAAAAGCCAAACGGTGTTGACAAATGAGACTATTAGGCAAGGAAGTGCTTTGGTTTCTCACAGTTTTAATAAAAAATGGTGTGAAATGAAGCTTACGGAGTACGTGATTAAGGATGAGGTCTCTTTTCGAGCTGTCGAAGGGAATGTGTTCACAAGCTTTGTTAATGAATTACAACCAAGATTCAAAATCCCTGATCGAAAGAAAGTTGCAGGTATGGTTTACGATTTATTCTTAGTAGAGAAAGCTAAGATAAAATCTGTGATTGGTAGCCAAAGAGTGAGTATTACCACCGATAATTGGACATCCATTCAAAACATAAATTACATGGTCATCACAACTCATTTCTTAGATAGTGAATGGAAATAGCATAAAAGGATTATTAATTTCACAAAAATTAATAATCACGTTGGGGAAGAAATTGACAAGATGGTTGAGGTTTGTTTGAGAGAATGGGGGATTTACAAAGTTTTTTCAATTGTAGTTGATAATGCATCTTCTAATTATACTGCTATTGATTATTTAAAGAAGAGAATGAAAAGTGAAAATACATTGTTGTTTGGTGGGAAATACTTGCATTTGAGGTGTGCATGTCATATTCTTAACTTAATTGTTAAGGATGGTTTGAAAGAGCTTAATATATCGATTAAAAGCATAAGGAATGCAGTTAGTTTCATTCATTCTTCCCCTGCAAGATTGAATAAATTTAGGGAGTTTGTTGTGCTTGCCAAATTTAAAATATGTCAACTGTGCTTATGGATGTCAAAATTAGTTGGAATGCAACTTATAAAATGCTTGATGTTGCATTAAAGTTTAAGAGGGTGTTTGATAGGATGTCTGAAGAATCGACACATTTTATGAATTATTTTCGTGAAAAGAATGAAAAAGGTAAGGAAAGGATATGACCTCCTATTGAAGATGATTGGGAGAATGCAAAAGCTTTTGTGCATTTTTTGAAAAAGTTCTATGATGCCACTTTAGAGCTAAGTGCATCTAAAACTCCTACTTCTCAATTGATTTATCAACCCATGGTAGCATTGCAAATTGAGATTGAGAAAAGGAGTAGTGATGAATCTGATCGAACTCTTAAAAGGGTTGCTAGTGCAATGAAGCTGATTTGATAAGTATTGGAGGGATTGGGATAACGTGAATCCTTTGATTTTTATTGCCAATGTTTTGTATCCGAGAAACAAGTTTCAAATGATCAAGGTTAGTGTCAAAAAATTAGGAGGTAATCAATTCAGAGTTCAAGAAGTCATTGATATAATGAAAACGAATTTGGTAACTTTGTGGATGGAGTATAAGGGAATGAATGATGCCATGAATGTTGAGAAACAAAATGTGTAAATTGAGGATGCTAGTGGAGATGGTACTAGCATTGGTGGTGGTGATGATCTTTATGATGAATTGTATGGTGATGTGGCTACACAAAATGAAGAAGAACAACTTCAAGAGATATCCAACGAAGTGGATAAATACCTAGCTGATGATATTGAAAAACGATCTAATTAATCTTTCAATCTTTTGGAGTGGTGGAAAGGGGTTGAATCTAAGTACCCTATCCTTTCAATTATTGCAAAGGATATTCTTGCAATTCCAAGTTCGACCGTTGCTAGTGAGTCGGCTTTTAGTTTGGGCAAGAGGGTTTTGGGTCCTTTTAGGAGTAGTCTAAGTTCTAAAATGGTAGAAGCATTGGTGTGCACTAGTGATTGGCTAAGAGGACAGGAGATAAAATTTTATAAGGATCCAACCGATGATAACCTTGAATTATACAAGGAAATTGAAGAAATTGAAAGGGGTAAGAGTTTATATTATAAATTTTATTAATAGTTTTTAAATTCCTATTTTATGATATTTTTTGTTCACTCTTTTTAATTCTTCTTTTGCAACTACAATTACGAATCAAAATTCTTCTCTAACTACCATTCAATCATAAACTTGAAAAGGTTGAAAAGTAAGAATATATTTATTTTTTACACTTTAATATCTATAAATTGAAATTGATTAAGTTTTATCTTTTGCGGGTCTTTTGAGATTATTGAAGTTGAACTAGAATTGTATTTTGTATTGTTGAATTTGAATGAAAATTGTATTTTGTATTGTTGAATTTGAACTATGATTGTATTCTCTTTTAATTTGTGTTTGATATATTCAGCTATTTATGATTTTTATAATTAATTTAGGTATTTCAGTAGGATTAGGTATACCGATATTTCGGTATGATAACGGTATCAATATTTTCGATATCGAAATTTTCGGTATGATAACGGGATGGCGCGGTATGGTTCGGTATACCGTACCGAACCACCCCTAATTATAATTATAGGTAGCAATCTTTTATTTATGTTAATCATTATCTTTGAATATATTTTTAAAGATATGATTTATATTTATTTCCTTATTTATCTCACTTGTAATCGATCACTCATATCATCTCATTAACGGTGATTGAATATAATTCTCAAATGGTATCAGCCTAATACACTGAAACCATAATTCCCTTTCTCCCCTTCTTTTCCTCCCTATTTTTTCGGCGACTCCGACGTGCTGGTATCCCCCGTGGCGGCCTTGCCTCACACAAAAACTCAAATACCCTTCCCCTTTTTTCTTCTCTATTTTTTGGCGCCCTCGACGAGCAGGTTTCCCTCGTCGCCACATTTTTTTATCTCGAACGAGCTGGTCTCCCTCGTTCGCTCTCTTGGCCGCTTTTAGCCGCCAATGACGAGCTGGTATCCCGCGTCCCCCTCTTCTTCTCGAACGAGCTAGTCTCCCTCGTTCACTCTCCCAACCGCTTTTAGCCGCCTCGACGAGTTAGTATACCTTGTCATCCCCCTCTTTTTCTTCTCGAACGAGCTTGTCTCCTCGTTCCCTCTCATTGTCGTTCACGCTATCTCCATGACCGTTTTCACTCGTATGGTGTTAGTCACACTCACTTACACACTTCATTTCTCTATAGCCTCACGCTACATCTTATTTCTTCTACTTTCCTCTCTATTCATGACTGACTTCATTGGCTTCTCGCCCCTCCAATCTATCTAGTTTGTGCTCGGTTTAATTGCTTCCACTAAACTTGAAAGTGTTTCTTGCCTAATTTCTTGTCATCGTTCGTCCTACAAAGGGTTTCGGTGTTTCGATCCATTTGCTTCCCGCTTTTAGGCGCCTTGGCATATGTCATATTTGGTGATTCTGAATTTCCGTTATTTCTCCTGTTGTATGGCAACAAAAGTGCATTATTTTGCGGATGTCTTCACAAAATTTCTATCTCAAACCCGTTTTAGATTGTTGCGTATCAAACTCGTGTTCATTTACATTCTCAGCTTCGCTTGACCGGGGTATTAGAGAATATAATAGAATAATATATTATATGAATAGTATAATAGATAGAAAATTTCATTTTACGTCCCGTAACTTAGGCCTAATCCAGAATATATCCTTTAAGTTTTCACATTTTCAATTTACGTCATAGGTTGTCCAATTTACATCCTTTTTGGTCCAATTTACGTCATTTCCACCGGAAAATTGGAAATCCGGTCAAATTGTCCAATTTACATCCTTTATGTTTCAAAATTATAAATTAATAATTAAAAAATACTGAAAATTAAAAAATCTCATTAAAAACTTATATATTGTGTAAAGTAAATATAAAAAATCTAAAAAATTTATAAATTCTACATTCAAAAAATCTGAAAATGTGTAATTTTTTTTTTTCTAAAAACTAATAAAAATAAAAAAACCTATAATTTCTACCATTCAAGAAATCTGAAAAATGTGTAAATTAATTTTTTTTTTCTAAAAACTCATAAAAATAAAAATATCTATAAATTAAAATTTTAAAAATGTTTAAAATAAAAAATTCCACAATTTTAAAAATATCGTGAAAATGAATTTGGGACGGTTCCAAAATCGATCAAGATGTGGAACTTCCACTCAACCTCGACGATGACTTGGAAAATCTCGTGGGACCCAAAATATTTTGGAGTTCGAGCAAAAATTTAATGGTAGACGAGTCTGAATCAAGTCTGAAATATAATGAAATGTTAATAATTTTTATTATTCTTATTAGATTTTTAGAATTAGTAATTTTTTATCTACGCATTTTTAATAAATTAATGAGATTTTTAGAGTTTATAGAAATTTTAATGAGATTTTGAATTTCTTATTTTATAAATTACATCTTTTTCATTTTTTGAATTGTAGAATTTTTTATTTTTTGTATTTTCAAAATTTTAGAATTTTTTATTTTTATTTTACACATTTTATAACTTGTAATGATATTTTCGAAATTTTAGTGATATATTTTGAATTTTATTTTACACATTTTTTTTTAATTTTAATGAGATTTTTGGTTTTTAATTATACTTTTATAGATTTTTTATATCTTTAATGGGATTTTTAGAAAATTTTAATTATTAAATTTTAATTTTCAAATTTAAAGGACATAAATTGGACTATTTGGCCGGAAATCCAATTTATTCTTCACATTCCGGTGGGTTTTAAAATTTTCCGGCGGAAAGGACGTAAATTGGACAAAAAAGGACATAAATCGAAAAAGTAAAACTTAAAGGATATATATTGAATTAGGCCTAAGTTATCGGACGTAAAATGAAATTTCCCCTATAATATATTAGGGGTGATCATGTGTAAAATATTGTATATATGCATCAACCCAAATCACACCCACGTTCTTTATAGATACACACACTGATAGCCCAATTCACACTCAAATTCTTTATATATACACACCCACTGACAACCCAATTTACACCCACATTTTTTTATAAATACACCCACTGACAGCCAATTCACTCCCACATTTTTTATAAATACACTCACTGACATAAACTGTACATGTTCGTCTTCTTCGGACAGTTTCCGACCACCCCAAGCCGCGACCGGACGCTGCAATTTACGACGGTCTTAATCTTTAAATATTTTCTATTTTTTTGAATATTCTTTAATAATTATTATGAGTCAAATTTATTTTGTATTATTACATACAATAATATATCTTAATACATGCAATAATACATATTACTACATATTATAATGTGAGTTACTACATCAATAAAAATACTAGAAAAAATATTTTACTACATAAAAGAATCTGTATTACTATATAAATTAGTTTGTGTTATTACTACATACTACAGTTTGAATTACTACATTGAATAGTCGTTTGTTACTATATGTAACTTTATCAAATGATCTAATATTTTTGCATCATCCTGCAATAAAACAATATGTATTACAACATGGTTATTGTGTTTACTACATGCGATAATATATGTTACTACATATTATAATGTGAGTTACTACATCAACAAAAAAAATGAAAAAAATGTGTTACTAAATAAAAGAATTTGTATTACTTTATAAAATAGTTTGTGTTATTACTACATAAAGTAATGTGTGTTACTATATATTACAATTTGAATTACTACATTTAATAGCCCGCGTTCGACAATTAAAAAAAAATCACAGAAACAAGTAAAATAAACGTCGGTCAAAATATAAATACAAGTGGGTCAATTGACAAATACAATAATTAACCTAAATGAATTAATGGTGGTCCAATAACATATATTTTTTCGTCCATTGACTTAATAAGTCAATATTTCCAGCCCAATTGACTTAATTGTCAATATTGCATGTGTGCAATATTGCATATAAGCGTTTGTGAATATATTATAGGTAGCAATCTTTTATTTATGTTAATCATTATCTTTGAATATATTTTCAAAGACATGCTTTATATTTATTTCCTTATTTATCTCACTTGTAATCCCTATATATAGTGGACCACTCATAACATCTCATTAACGGTGATTGGATATAATTCTCACATAATTTTTCAAAGACTTACATGGCTGGTCAAAGTTCTTCCTTACCAATTTACCATGAAATTACAATGAACTATATGACAAAAATATGTCAAAATACCACTGAGGAATGCATGTCTTACATTTTTTTATTTCCTTTGCTATAATATTATAAGAAGGTTTTTAAGTAAATTATTTTGAATTTACTTTTACCATGAAATTACAATGAACTAAATGACAAAAATATGTCAAAATACCATTGAGGAATACATGTCTTACATTTTTTATTTCCTTTGCTATACTATTATAAGAAGGTTCTTAAGTAAATTATTTCGAATCTACTTTTGTTTCTGTTTGTCTGGATGCATGGGAGATTAAAGTAATTAATTTTCTAATAGCATATTGATGATTAGTATGTTACTAAGTTCCATGTGCCTCATTGAAAGACAAGTTCAAGTATAATGGCGTATATATTAGTTTGTTTGGTTATTTTCTTTTGTGATGCATTTTGCGCATGCATGCTTTCTGAAAGATGCTGCTTTGTCAGTGTGAAATTTTAACTGCTTTACAAATCTAACATTTTGTTTTGCTCATATTTGTTATAGGGCCATTCTACTAGTTTGATAAATCTGGGAAATACCTGTTATATGAACTCCACAGTGCAATGTTTACGTTCAGTACCAGAGTTAAAATCTACTCTTTTAAGGTGAGTCGTCTCTTTACATGGAATAATATTTGCGTTAAAATAATTCGATTGTGCTACTATAGTCGGACTAGAAATATCTTTTGTTTCATTGTGGATTTTATGCTTTCAATTATCCTCCTCCTAATCGAAGCAATTATGTGGATCAATATATATGGAATTTATTCACGTGTGTTAGTACGTGTTGGTTCCTAATTATATGAACTTTTTTGTAGGAGTAATTATTTTAACTATGTAAACATTCAAGCGAAAATGATTGCTTTCCATACGAGATGTAATGTTGTTTACTCCTCGTTCTATAATGTATGTTGTCATAGTAATTATAAGAATTGTATCATGTTGTTTTAATCGTTGCATTTTATTTTAAAAGTCTTCCTTTGCGATTGGGTTGTAACCCAATACAATTGCAAAGTTAATGACTATTTATTTTTAATTGCACAGAATGGGACATATTCTCTTTTTCATGCTATGTGACCAAAGCATAGAAGATAACTATATTGAATAAATAATTAATGGTTTGGTGGGTGATAATAAAAATATAATTTCTATTTTGAGACATAGATGATAGATATTAAGTTTGAATGAACAAAAAAATGAATACTTACGTACAAAGTTTGGACGGACAATGTACTAGATAAGTTGTTTTTTTTTTCTTCTTATAGATGGACCTAAATTGAACAAACTATGGTAAAAAAATAATATTGTTAACGGTTCAGGACCCTTACATTTCGATAGAATGAGTTAGATGAGAAATATAAATGATGTAGTGTTGAGGATGACCATATGTGGGAGATATCATGAATTGTTAAATGATATCCCTATTTCGAAAGTGATGTTTATTCTAGCTATTACCCTACCATTAAAGATGAGTTCAACCCAATACTTTATTAGTTTAATGAATTGTGACTATAGGCTTTGTTGGAATTAATTAATTAGAAATCAGAATTACCAACTTGTAATTCGTAATGCAGCGGAATATATCTAGAACCCTGTTGAATTCCACGTACGTACTGTGATCCTCGTAGTCAGAAAGTCAATCACGTGAATCCCACGAATTGCTTCCAATATTCACAATCTAAGTGCCTTTACATGTATAAGTGTGTGATGCGTATTGAGTCTGACAGAATACAAAATTCTGTTCCTGTATTATGTCTGTATTCTGTCTTTTGGAGTGGGGTGAGAAAACATAATTCTCATTGCGTTAGTTATTTGGAAAATCCAGTTGGATTTTCTTATATAGGAGGTTATCCCAATAACTGCTCCTATCTTTATCCACATTCATGTGTGGATTAAATATAAATAATTAATATTAATTAATTATTATTCTATTCAACTTTCATCTCCCACTCACACATGAAGTTTGAGTCTTATACTTCTTTACTTCACTTATGTATACCATCACATAACACATTTCCATATAGGAAAATAAATTGTGTGGCCCTCGAGAATATGAGTTTTCATGCTATACACTTGTTAAGGATATATAGCAACTTAACCAGTTTTATATGAAGATTATTTCAAAACTCATTATACCCCAAAACTCTTTCAATTTAACATCAGTTGACATGTCTCTTTAAATCCCTTGAACATAAGAGCATATTCAACCTTTTATCAAATCTATTTATTCATAATCAAATTCCTAACTCGATTGATCGATCAATGAACATAATAGAACATGTTAATAAAGACGTCCTTTCTTTTACACTAATATTCTCCAAACTTCCACTATAGATGCTTTCCTAGACATGCACCGCATTTCCATATTGGTAACATGCTAAAGTAGCAACACCAGAGTGATGACCTAATAATATAGTAAAAAGTCTTAAGGGTACTTATTAGGGGATTTCTTATCCCTCAAGGCCTCATACAATGAGAAAATGGGGATATCTTTCTCATTTCCTTATGGTCATCTTAATACATGTGGTATGAAACACATGTCACGATATCTTAACTTTCCAAGATGGAAGCGTATGTCATTCTTGAAAGTGTGTTTGGGGTGTATAGAAGTGTTTAAGTATAAGTAGATAAATGTTGCACAGAATGTTGAGACAAATAGTGCAACACTGACTCTAACAGAATATCAGAAATTAAGATACACAGCGGAAGACTTGAAACACTAAAAACAAACAAGACACAATGGAAATACTTTTAACATAGATTTTATAAATAAAAATCTATGTCTGCCTTATGGCGTAAAATCAATACTTATCTTCAAGTACAAATGTTGTGTGAAATGTTACAACAATAACTTTCACAACGAAACTATAAACGAGGCAGGTGCCAAGTCTAGAAAACGAACTAAGTGTATAAATTATACACTGTCGAAATGCCTAGTCTATCTAATGATTACACTCTCAATAGATAAGAAGACACACAGTCATACGGGTGGTATACAATGTATGAACTAAAATGTAGAACTATTGGCCACAATTTCCTAACAGGGATGAACGCTCGGTCTAGGATATTGATCGAATAGAGCACACTGAATTATGAAGCCTTCAATGGGTATTTATAGATGTGGGATACGAATTCTAGAGGCTTCCACATTGAGGTCCTATTTTTTAGGAAACTCAACTTTCACAACTTCCACGATCTTTCTAGATCCTTCTAGGCTGCTCCAGGTCGTTCCAAATGCATCTAGGCTGTTCTAGCATGTTCTCCAATGTTCTGGAATCTTCCAGGTTCCAGATCCTTGTAGAAGCTTCTAGATCCTGCCAGAAATGCGACAACATTTAGGTCAACATTTAATGTAGCATTTCAGAAAAGACTTAGAAAAAATCTCGGAAGGTGAAATTTAGATGTTGTTGATAATGTTAAGACATTTAAGAATTAACAACATCTACAATCTCCCCCAATTTGACCTTTCGACTACAACACACCTGATGCACATATATTTCTATACATACTCAGTATTATGTACTTAGTTGAGGTTGACATCATTGCTAAGCACTAGTCAAGACAATACCTGTTGTAATCGTTGGATCAAATCAAATGAAGATCAAGGATAATTTCATAATGATCCGTGCCAAAGGATCAAAACTATTTCATCCAAAATAGAATAAGTATAAACTATACACTTACTCACAACATAAGTAACTATACTAAGATAATAAGTTGAACTGGAAGAATTAACTTAGAATCTAAGTAAGACACTAACAAAAACACAATAATAAAATCAGAACAAAGAGGAGTAAACAAAACAAAGACTCCAGCAACCTGCAGTAAACACATGATAATTTGTAAACCTATTAAGCAAATGCAGTAAACAAATATCATCAAATGTAACCATAATTTAAGCAAGTTGCAACAAATAAACAAACTAACATCTAAGAAAATAAATAACAAGTGTATCAGAATTTCAGAATACTTAAACATTAATTACAGAGATTGAACTGAATAAATGGCATAAACAGCAGCCATTATGAAATCAGATCTCCCCCTGTCTTGTAGCTTGTCCCTGTTCATCAATGTTCCTGTTCATCAGCTTCATCCACAAAGTAAATAGATGCAAGATGTGCAACTACATCAGTAACAGCAGCATCTCCTCCAGCATCAGGTACAGCACCAGCATCAGCAGCAGCTGGAACTCCATCTTCATTTATCTCCTCAATGACCACATTGGAGTTGGATGGTGGTGGTACTCCCCCTGTTGTAGGTGAAAGGAGGTTGGTCCACCTGTCCTTCAGGAACTGGAGTTCATCTATTGTTTCCTGCAAGTGTTGGAGTTGGAGTTTGATGAATTCCTGTGAAAGATACACATTACCAGAAATGTTGACACGAATGTTCTCAACATTTGGGGGTGCATTTCTCTGATGTGTTCTGGAAGGGCCTGGTTGAGCAGAAGTAGAGGGTCTGGAAGATCTCTGTGGACTATCAGTACCAGGAGCAACTATGGGCAGATCAATGATTCTGTCCCCAATCAATAAGGCAGGAGCAATAGCAAGTAATGACACTCTCCCCCTCAAAACATCAGTCTTCTTAGCAGTGAAGCCATGGTGCTTCAGATAGTTTGAAATCAAGACTGGATAGGGCAGATTTCCTTTCCCAGTAGTTTTCCCAGAAAATTTCCTCATATGGTGAAAGATAGTATGTCCCAGATTGAACTTCTTAAGTATAGAAATCCTATACATAAGAATGGCTTGGTCTCTTGTAATCTTAGTGGTGTTGGTAGTGGGAATCCAATTGTATATGATCAGCTTATACAAAACAGAATGTAAGGAGGTTAAGTGTCTAGCTAGCATCTTCCTAGTCCACTTAGTCTTTCTACCCCCTGTGATTGCAGTAATCACAACATCCATATCTGGATCATCATCCTCATCAACATTAGGAGTGTGCAAGAACTCATTAATAAGTTCTGGAGTGAATGGCACATCCCTCCCCCTAAAATTAACAGTACCATAAGACCTAGAACTTCTTTTTCCATAACTTTTCTTCATACAGGCATAGAATTCATAAGACCAGTTTGTAAGAAAAGCTTCACCAAATGTAGCAGCATTCAACAGATTTCTATCCTCTAAAAACTTAATCAACCCTTTACTATCAAAATTAGGCACATTAATTCTTTTCTCAATCAACAGCTTCCTCTTAGAGTAAATTTCTAACCTTTTCTCAACATAGTTAGAGTGATCAGAGATACCTTCACTTTCTTCCTCAGAAGGCAGTTCCTCATCAGGATCAGTGTCTCCATCATGTGCAGAGGAGCTTTTGGATGAGCTCTTTGCTTCAGCAGATGAGCTCTTTGCCTCAGAAGATGAGCTGTCCCCATTTCCACCATCATCAGGTTCTGGTGTGGACTCTTTTGCAGCAGCAAATGACTCAGCATTCTTCTTAAGAGATTCTTGCATGTCTCTTAGGCAAACATTGAAATCAGAATCAGAGTCTGATTCAACAGGTTCTTCTTCAGGGATCATCTTGGCCTTCCCTTTGCCTTTGGGATCAGTATCAGCTTTCTTCCTTCGTTCAACAACAGCTTTCTTTGGTTTCTCAGCAACAGTCTTTGGCTTCTTTGCAGCAACAGTGGTAACTTCGGTTTCTTCATCAGAATCAGTGAACACTTGAATGGGTTCACCAGCATCAGCTCCAGCTTTCTTCTTCTTCCTCATGGATTCAGAGTAATCCACACGAGTGAATACACGGTACGATCTCCTTCTTTGTACAAGGCTTCTCTGTCTTTTCCCTTTCTATGCATTTTTCTTGAAGGGAATAGGAGCAGACTCTTCAGAAAGTGAGAGAGATGAGTTTGTACCACTGTCAGAAGCTTGGGCGTCCTCCATTTCTTCATCCTCAGAGTCGGATGCAGCAGCAGCTTCTCCTTCAACAACGGTATCGACATGTTCCTCCGTTGAAACTGGAACAGTAGGATTAGGGCTTTTTGTTGCAGCAGTCATTTGAGCAGTCTGATCGGCCAAATAACTTGAGATATCCACAGTGATATCTCCGAATTGCATCACAGGTAGATGCCCGGTAGTTCGAAGAGTTGCAGACACTTCTTCGACAGCTTTTGTAAACTGTTCAACGGTCGAATCTTGTGGGATTTGGGTAGTTGTTGGAACAGGAGTGGTTGTTGATGGGGTTGCAGAGACATTGGAGTCGGCATTTGAGGAGTTGGATTGTTGTGAAGCCATTGAAGCAAGAATTTCAAGGGAGTTTTGGGCAGTTCGTTTGGAATTTTCAGAAGCAGAGTGTGAGTGAGAGTGAGATTGAGGTTGGTTTCCAGCCATTAAAGGGACGGTTTGAGTTTCGAGGCACGAGGTGTGAGAGTGTATACAACAGTTTTGGGAAATACACGGCCAAACACAATTTCTGCAAGAAGTGTACTTAACAAAGCTCGACAAAAATCACAATTAGCAGCATAAATCACAATTTTGAGTTTTATAGGGAGAATGTGTTTAGTTGGAGGTTAAAACGAATTATTCCAGAAATAATTTGATAGTGCTCCACATTTTTCGCCACAACCTAGATCATGGTTAATTAGTGGGAAAAATCAATTTTATTAATTAATTAAATAATTAAGAAGTTTCTAGAATTCTTTACTTAGTCCAAGCATAATTTGAAAAAAAAAAAACGTGGATTAGTTATATAATTGAATAAATAAAATAAATCTCAAAAAATAATTAAATAATTACTACTTATAAAAATAAATTCGAATCAGGCAATGTTGTGCTCAAAACTGTAACATACACCTCAACACGGGTTTTACATGAATTTGCTTCATTTGTGTTGCACTATAATTTTTTCTTTTTGTGTTATAGCATCTAATTTGTATTGATCCATTGTTCCTGTAGAGTACATCGTAGTAGCGAACTCCGTGCCCCATACTTACTTAATGGATTACAAATATATTGATGTTTTTACCAAAGAATCACCTTTTGAAAAGAAGGCATCGTAGTAGTGAACTCCGTGCTCCATAGTTACTCAGTGATTTGGTACATCTTTTAGTATGCTAATAACATTCTCATTTTATGCATTTGAGAGGTGTAAGACATGTTTATTTTTGCACTACAAGGTTCTTAGATTCGTAGATATTTTACAAAGGAATTATTTAACTAAGTAAGAAATAAATTCAACTTATAAAATTTTTACAACCCATGATGTTGTCCCAAATGCTGACGCATTTGTGACAACATCCATCAGAATTTTTCAGATAGTGCTCATGCCAAGAGATTTCCTCAAGATTGAGAATCTCTCATGGTCTAATGCCTTAGTAAAAATGTCAGCATTTTGTTTTTCAGTAGGTATATACTCCAACTTCACAATGTTCTTCTCTACTAAATCTCTCATAAAGTGATGTCTTATGCTAATGTGCTTTGTGAGTGAGTGTTGTACAGGATTCTTAGAAATGTTAATAGCACTAGTATTATCACAAAAAATTGTAAGTATACCATTCTCAATACCATAGTCATGGAACATCTTGCTCAGCCACAAGAGTTGTGTACAGCAGCTTCCAGCAGCTATATACTCAGATTCTGCAATAGATTGTGAAACACAATTCTGCTTCTTGCTGTGCCATGAAACAAGATTGTTTCCCATGTAGAAACATCCTCCACTCGTACTCTTTCTATCATCTATATCTCCAGCCCAATCAGCATCACTGTAGCCAATCAAAATGTTGTTGGTGTCCTTAGTATACCAGATTCCAAGGTCACTTGTACCTGCAACATACTTGATAATCCTTTTCACAGCATTCAGGTGAGATTCCTTTGGATTTGCTTGGTACCTAGCACAAACACACACACTGTACATAATATCTGGTCTACTAGAGGTTAAATACAGTAAACTACCTATCATGGATCTGTAAAGTGTTGGATCAACATCTGTTCCAGCACTGTCTTTGCAAAGTTTCAAAGAAGATCCCATAGGAGTTTTCATTGGTTTTGAATTCTCAAGACCAAATCTTTTAACCAAGTTCTTAGCATACTTACTCTGGGAGAAGAAAATACCATCACTACATTGTTTGATTTGAAGACCTAGAAAATAGTTCAAGTCTCCAACCATACTCATTTCAAATGTTGCAGTCATTGCCTCAACAAATTTACTCAACATTTTATCACAAGTAGAACCAAACACAATGTCATCAACATATATTTGAGCAATTAGTATATCATTTTCAGTGTGCTTAATGAACAAAGTTCTATCTGCCTCTCCTCTAATAAATCCATATTCCAAAAGAAAGTCAGTAAGCCTACCATACCATGCTCTAGGAGCTTGTTTAAGACCATATAATGCTTTCTTAAGTTTATATACATGATCAGGATACTGTGGATCTTCAAATCCTATAGGTTGTTCAACATATGCTTCTTCATTTAATATGCCATTTAGAAATGCAGCCTTTACATCCATTTGATGAAGTTTAATATCAATAAAACATGCAATAGCTAGCAGTAATCTAATAGATTCTATCCTAGCAATAGGTGCAAAAGTTTCATCAAAATCAACTCCTTCAACTTGGGTGTAACCTTGTGCTACTAACCTAGCCTTGTTCCTAACAATATTACCAGATTCATCAGTTTTGTTCTTGAATATCCACTTTGTTCCAATGACATTAGTATGACTAGGTCTAGGAACAAGTGTCCACACTTCATTTCTTTCAAACTGACCAAGTTTTTCATGCATAGCATTAATCCAGTTTTCATCAGTTAAGGCTTCTTTAGCACTCTTAGGTTCAATTTCAGATAAATAGCATTCAGCATTTACAACATTACACATAGAAGACATGCATATTGTTCTTACCACATCTACCTTGTTTGATCTTACTCTTCCTCTTGTTTGCACTCCAACTGTAGCATCGCCTATGATCTGGTCAGAAGGATGACTTTTGCCTATTCTTGAAGAAGGATTCGTTTTGGGAATGTACTGATCATTCTGTGAATTTACAGCTGACTGTTCTGTAGATGTTGACCCCAGATGTGTTATCATTTGGTGCAACATTTTCAGACTTCAGTGTATTCTCAGAAGTGTCAGTAACCTGTGATACATCTTCTTCATCCTTGTCATCTGTAAGACCTTTATCATCATCAAACACAACATTAACAGATTCTTGAACAGTGTTAGTTCTAAGGTTATAAACTCTATAAGCTTTACTATTTCTAGAATAGCCTAAAAAGAAACCTTTATCACTTTTAGAATCAAACTTATGAAGTTGATCCCTATCATTCAAAATATAACACACACAACCAAATACATGAAAATATTTCACATTAGGTTTTCTGTTGTTCAAAATCTCTTAAGGTGTTTGATTAGTATTAGAACGAATAAAAACCCTATTAATAATATGGCATGCAGTATTCAATGCTTCTCCCCAAAATTTCTTAGCAAGACATTTGGATGTAAGCATAACTCTAGCCATTTCTTGTAAAGTTCTATTCTTTCTTTCAACAATTCCATTTTGTTGTGGAGTTTTAGGAGATGAATATTCTTGCAAGATACCCTTTTTATCACAAAAATCATTAAACATGCTGTTTTCAAATTCCCTACCATGATCAGTTCTAATACGGCCAACTTTCAAGTTAAACACATTTTTGAACCTCTTATAAAGAATTTTAAATGCAGCAAATGCTTCAGATTTGTCTCTCAAAGACTCTACCCAGGTATATCTAGAAAAATCATCTACCACAACTAAGGAATACCTCTTTCCTCCAATGCTTTCAGTTTCCATAGGACCCATCAAATCCATGTGCAGTAATTCAAAGCATCGATGTGTAGTACAATGTGACAGCATTTTGTGTGACATTCTTACCTGCTTACCTTTTTGGCATGGTCCACATACAGTGGTGTTGTGAAACCTCAATTCTGGAATTCCTTTTACTGCATCTGCTTTGATTAGCTTTTTCATTGCTCTGTAATTTGCATGACCCAATCTTTGATGCCATAGAACATTTTCATCATATTTTGACAAGTTACACATATTTGTTCCAATAAGATAGCAATTATCAGCTGACCTAGTACCAGTCATGACACAAACTTCATCTTTATTAAGAACATAACATGAATCTTTATCAAATTTCACATGCAAATTATCATCACAAAGTTGACTAATGCTAATCAGATTTGCAAGTAAGCCATCAACATGTAATACATTTTTAAGCTTAGGAAAACCTTCAACATTCAAAGTTCCTTTACCAACAATTTTTCCTTTAGAACCTCCACCATATGTAACACTACCACTATTCAAGGTCACATAATCAGATAAGAAATCAATACGACCTGTCATATGTCTAGAACAACCACTATCAAAGTACCACAAGTCAGGTAGACATGCTTTTAAGGAGGTATGAACAACATTACAGGTAGCTTTTGGTTTCCATGCAAATTTCAAAAACTGTTTACCAGGATGTGACAGTTTCTTATGCAGCATTTTCAAGTTTTTCTGTTCTTCAAACAACTTTATACAGTAAGGACGAATGTGACCAATTTTGAAACAGAAATGACAGATATACTTTCTCTTAACCTTGTGAGACTCTGTTTCTGCAGATGTTGACCCAGATGTGTCAACATTTGCCTTAACAAATTTCACAGGTTTTCTAAATTTATCAGAAATAGAAGCAGTAGTACCATCATAACCTAAACCATGATTATTAGACTTACCAGTAGCTATAGCATTATTTACCTCAGAAGCACTCTTGGAATATTTCTTGAAACATAAAGTAGAATTTATCAGTTTCTCCTTTAAGTTACAGATTTCCAGATCTCTTTTGGTAAGAATAACTTCTAGCTTGGTGATTGTGTCTGTCAAATCCTCATTCCTTTTATTCAGAGAATCAAGGGTGAGTTTCTGATTCTTCCAATCATCTAACAGCTTTTGGTATTCATTGTCATCAGTCCTTTTTCCTGCATCATCAACTAAACCATTAAAACAGTTCAAATCTGGGTGACTCTGTTCTGATGTTGCTGTAGATGTTGAAGCATCAGGTACAGCATCAGAATCTGTTTCATCCAGATCATCATCTGAGGAATCATTATAATCAATTCTGGTAAAATTAGAATATTCATTCTGATTTAATTCATCAAGACCATCATCAGAATCATCACTCAAGGTAGCACTAAAATTCAGTTTTTGCTTAAGTCTAGTATTGGCACATTCATTTGCATAATGGCCATAACCAGAACAAGCATTGCATTGAACTGATTTTCGAAATTCAAGATCATACCTTGGTTTACCTTCACTCTTTGACAGTCTTGGTGTGAATTGACCTTTCCTCCTTTCTGGTTGAGGTGTTGATGTGTTGATTTGAATCTTAGGCTGAATATTTCTAGATTTGTTCATAGATTTCTTAAGAAACTTATTAAAGTGCTTAGTGAGCAAGGAAATGTTGTTAGGATTGTTGAGACATTCATCAAGCAATTCTTCATCCGAATCAACTTCAGTAATGATAGGTTGAATCTCAGAAATGTTTGATGTTTCTCCTTTAAAAACAACAACTTTCTTATCAGCATCATTTTCATCAACTTGATTAGTGTTTATTTCATATGTTCTTAGAATACTCACTAACTCATTTTGACTTAATGTATCTGTATTTTTTGCCTCTTCAATAGCACAAATTTTAGCATCAAATCTTTTAGGAACAGATCTTAATATCTTATGAACTACTCTAACATTAGAAATAGGGTCACCAAGAGAATGTGATTCATTAATTATCTCACTTAACCTTTCATTGTAGGATGAAATGGTTTCATCTTCCTTCATTCGGAGATTCTCAAATTTTGTCCCCAACATTCGAAGCTTTGTCCTTCGAACACTGTCTGAACCCTCACAATGCTCTTGCAACCTGTCCCATGCATCTTTAGAAGTAGAACATTTAGATATAATTTTAAACATTGAAACATCAACATAAGTAAAAATAGCATTTAAAGCTTTAGAATTGTAGCTTGCTGTTGTTATTTCATCAGCCGTCCAATCAACTTCTCTTTTGAGTTGAACTTCACCATCTGCGTCTGCTGGTCTTTTTGGAGCTTCCCAACCTGTAAGTACAGTCCTCCAAGCACGTTCATCAATTGACTTGATGTACATACGCATCTTAGGCTTCCAATAAGAATAATTCGAACCATTTAAAATGGGTGGCCTAAGTGCAGTGGATATGTGATGTGTTTCCATTGCTAACCTAAACTAAAAACACACTTGACCAAAGATCTAACCTAGTGTCGTCAGGTATCTGCTCTGATACCAACTGAAAGTGTGTTTGGGGTGTATAGAAGTGTTTAAGTATAAGTAGATAAATGTTGCACAGAATGTTGAGACAAATAGTGCAACACTGACTCTAACAGAATATCAGAAATTAAGATACACAGCGGAAGACTTGAAACACTAAAAACAAACAAGACACAATGGAAATACTTTTAACATAGATTTTATAAATAAAAATCTATGTCTGCCTTATGGCGTAAAATCAATACTTATCTTCAAGTACAAATGTTGTGTGAAATGTTACAACAATAACTTTCACAACGAAACTATAAACGAGGCAGGTGCCAAGTCTAGAAAACGAACTAAGTGTATAAATTATACACTGTCGAAATGCCTAGTCTATCTAATGATTACACTCTCAATAGATAAGAAGACACACAGTCATACGGGTGGTATACAACGTATGAACTAAAATGTAGAACTATTGGCCACAATTTCCTAACAGGGATGAACGCTCGGTCTAGGATATTGATCGAATAGAGCACACTGAATTATGAAGCCTTCAATGGGTATTTATAGATGTGGGATACAAATTCTAGAGGCTTCCACATTGAGGTCCTATTTTTTAGGAAACTCAACTTCCACAACTTCCATGATCTTTCTAGATCCTTCTAGGCTGCTCCAAGTTGTTCCAAATGCATCTAGGCTGTTCTAGCATGTTCTCCAATGTTCTGGAATCTTCCAGGTTCCAGATCCTTGTAGAAGCTTCTAGATCCTGCCAGAAATGCGACAACATTTAGGTCAACATTTAATGTAGCATTTCAGAAAAGACTTAGAAAAAATCACGGAAGGTCAAATTTAGATGTTGTTGATAATGTTAAGACATTTAAGAATTAACAACATCTACAATTCTTTTATTCCACATCGTATAAATCACAGTTCAAGTGTATCCTCGACACTTAACTTGAATTTCCTCCCATTATTGTCCAGAAAATTCGTTGATTTAGCTTCGTAACAAGTTAAATAGATTTGTGGTAAGATCAATTATGATTATTTTTAAATAATCTCATCTCTGCACATACCTCGATGTCAAAGACGATTGCTTGTATGAGAAAGCCAATCTTTACTTGTCGACATACTATTATATGAATCATCATATAATTCAAAATACATAAATGTTCAACAACATTAACAACTACAACGCACTATGTTCAAAATCCACACAAACACAAAACCTTAGATGTTAAAACATCTCTCAAGTATATGTTTAACAAAAGGATCTACAAACATCAAGTGAGTAGTCATGTATTTTAAGAATCACTCTTTTCTTCTTCTTTTAATGTTTCTACAAAGTCAAAACTTTGTATCTAATTTGTTTGGTTTTTCACGAAACTTGAAATCTCGAGTGTAAGCTTTAATTCATTTGATCACTACAATGAATCACTACAACTCCCACTGAAGTGTTTGATTATGTAGTAAATCACCACAACTCCCACTAGAGTGCGAATCGTTACAACCCTCCCACTGGAGTGTTTGATTCCACAGTGAATCATTACAACTTCCACTAGAGTGTTTAATTCAGCAATGAATCGTTATAACTCCCACTTGAGTGTTTGATTCCACATTGAATCATTATAGTTTCCACTAGAGTGTTTGATTCCACAATGAATCAGTAACACTCCCACTAGAGTGTTTGTTTCCACAATGAATTGCTACAACTCCCACTAGAGTGTTTAATTCAACAATGAATCGTTACAACTCCTACCTAAGTGTATAATTCCATAGTGAATCGTTACAGTTTCCATTAGAGTGTTTGATTCCACAATGAATCAGTACAACTCCCACTAGAGTGTTTTGTTTCCACAATGAATTGCTACAACTCCCACTAGAGTGTTTAATTCAACAATGAATCGTTACAACTCCAACAGGAGTGTATAATTTCAAAGTAAATCACCGCAACTCTTACTGGAGTGTTTGATTCCACGATGAATCGTTACAACTCCCAATGGATTGCTTACTATTTTCAAAAGTTTCAATAAATTTCTACTCAAAATATTTATATTCCATCTTTGAGTCTTCGGACACTCATTATAGTTCAATGACTCGTCTTTTACAACATGAGTATCAACATGCTTTCATACATCCATTCTGAATCTATTCTAGAAGTCTCTATATGTATGTCTCCTGAGATAACAACTTCTCTAAACTATCTCTATGAATATTTTCACCAAAATATACTCATTATTATTTTCCAGCTAACAGTGTATCAACATATGTATGACATAATTACAAAACTTCTTATGACCGTTTAACATAAGCACAATGGTCTTTGTCTATCATCACAAAGTTACATGAGACAATCATTCATTGAAGTCTCAAGTACCACTATCTTGAGGATTGTTTAAGTTCGTAAATTGATCTCATCATTTCACAAACATTATCCTCTTCTTTGAAGAATGAATCCCACTTATCTCAACATGTGGATTTCTTCTTTTAATTATCCATTGAGAAAACACAATCTAAACGTCCATTCTAATGTAATTCTAAATCTAGCTAGAAATAGACGAATCAATGTAAATTTCACAACAGGCGGAAAAAGGTTTATATACCCACTTTTGAGTATAAATTATTTTCTACCAAGTGAATTTTTCCACCATGTTGATGTTGATATAAGTGTTTTGTTTAATGATCCAACACAAACAGCCGAGTGTTGTGTTTAATGTTCCCAACACTTATGACAACATCAGAATTTGCCCTTTTTTTCTCACTAACTCCGATCTTACGCTTGTTGTATAATGATGTCCCCAGAGCAGTTAGAAGACGTGGGCAACACCCAAGTCATGCCATTGCGTGGGAGTGAGAAGTTATTAGACATGGTATAACAAGTTCCTAAATTCTAGGAGTGGTGGAGAGAAGTTTATAACCGCATGATCTCACGGCTGTGATGATCATGGGAGTTGATGGCAGTTCGTGCATAATGCATATAAATACAGAAGCTGCCCTCAACACAAGATACACAAGAAGAAAAGCTAAAATCGATCACTACTCTATTGAACGCTATATACGCTTCTAGTTAGGAAAATCATTGTTTCTTCTTGTAGTTCTTCACATTATTGTAAACCCGAATAGTAGTGTGTTTGAACATAGTCTTATTTACTAGGTTGTGTGATTAGATCTATGAGGGAGATAGTTTCATAGGATCTAGTAAATTATATACACTTTCGTAGTGTCTTTATACACCTCAAAGAGGTTGTACTCGTTTCATATATTTTTATATAGTGAACAACATAGATTATTTTATAATCTATGCAAATTTTGAATACTTCTATTTTCACAACGTGCATTTTAATTTCCGCTGCATAGTGTTGTCTGGACAGTGCCAACACGACAGACAACATCTCTGATTTCGCACGCACACACACTTGCAGTTGGTATCAGAGCCAACTACTTAATACACTAAGTAGAGATTCTGCTTAGAGTGTGTAAATCTGAAATGGAGTATCCACTTTCACCCGCACTAAAGCCTCCGATTCTAGATGGCACGAATTATGCCTTCTGGAAACCAAAGATGAGAATGTACATCAAATCCATTGATGAACGAGCCTGGAGGAGTGTTCTTGCTGGTTGGACTCAACCAAGAACCGCGGCAGATGAAGACAATGAAGCTCAGATCAAGAGAGAGCTCGACTGGACGGCTGAAGAAATCACAACCGCAAGTTACAATTCAAAGGCGTTGAATGCAATCTTCACCTCAACTGATGCCTCAATGTTCAAAATCATATCAAACTGCATTTCATCAAAAGATGCATGGGATTGATTGCAAGAACATTGTGAAGGATCGGATAGTGTACGAAGGACAAGACTACGTATGCTTGGAACCAAGTTCGAGAATCTGAGGATGAAAGAAGATGAAACCATTTCATCTTACAACGAAAAGCTGACTGAGATTTCAAATGAAGCTCATTCTCTTGGAGATCCAATTTCAAACCAAAGGTTAGTACATAAAATTCTTAGATCAGTTCCTAAACGTTTTGAACCTAAGATATGTGCTATAGAAGAATCTAAGGATACTGATGTGTTAAGCCAAAATGAATTGATTGGTATTTTGAAAACTTATGAGATGAACATTTCTGAAAAGACTGATAATGAAAAGAAAGTTCTTGTTTTCAAAGGTGATGCCTCATCATCTACATCATTAGGTTCTGAAAAGTCTCCTTATGTTACTGAAATTGATTCTGATGATGATGATATTGAGGAATATTTGAATAATCCCGATTACATGGCATTTATTACTAAACAGTTTAAGACTCTCATGAAGAATAAGAGATTCAAAGACAACATTCAACCTAAGGTTCAGATTAATAATACTCAACAATTGCCTATTAGGAAGAATACTTTTAATCCTGCTAGACAATTAGAAAGAGGAAACAGGTTTAGATCTGACCAGGATTATAGGAAGAATGTTAAATGTGATGCATGTTCTGGATATGGTCATTATGCTAATGAATGTGCCAACACCATTCTAAAAAAGAAACTTAATTTCAGTGCTACCTTAAGTGATGAGTCTGATGTTGAACATGATCCTGAAAAAGGCCTTGAAAAAGCCTTCTCTGCTAGAATTCTATATGATGATACTCTTGATGATGATCTGGATGATTATTACGATGTGAGGACAAATGTGCCATCATTTGGGAAATCACTGAATAATGATATTCCAGAAGTTAACTGTTTTACAAGTTCTGTTTCTGAGACAGGTACATCAAGTAAAACAGGTTTATCCAGAAGAGATGCTGACATACAAGATTTGTCTAATACTATTTTCAAACTAGAAAGTCTTTTGACAAAGAAGGATAAGGAAATTTCAAAACTTAAAGAAAGACTAGAAGTGTCAATTCTTGATTTTAAGAAATATTCTTATGAAAAACCTTTAACAAATGAAAAAGTTTTCAAGATATCTTCTGAAACTGAGAAACTTAATCATGTAATTAAGTCTCTGAATTTTGAAAATTCTGATTTAAGAGAATGAGTTACTAAACTTGAAGGTATTCTGACAAGAAAAGATATTGAAATATCTAAACTTGAAGAAAGAGTGAAGGAAGCCTCACTGAGTTTTAAAAGATTCTCTGAAGGAAAGATGAAACTGGAAGACTCCCTTATGACCAACAACTCAAGAAGAACAGGTATTGGCTATCAAGGTAAAACCTCAAAAAATTCTGAAACTAAGAAACCTACTGTGTTTGTAAAATCTGAAATTAATTGCAATTCTAATGTTTATGCTAAGACTCAGATCAATGTTAAAGATGTGATATGCCATTACTGTTTCAAAAAGGGTCATAAAAGTCCTTAATGCTTGAAAAAGAAAAACCATCTGAAAAATTCTGTATTGCCTGGAATGACTCAACATTCAAGATCTCACAACAGTAAATCTACATGGGTTTCAAAAGAAAATACATTGTGCAATGTTGTTCATATGTCTCTAAAAGCACGTATTCCTGGATTATGGTACTTTGATAGTGGGTGTTCTAAACACATGACAGGTCAAATTGATTATCTTACTGATTATACTGTTTATAATGGTGGTAATGTCACATATGGTGGTGGATCTAAAGGGAAAATCATTGGTAAAGGGACATTGAATGTTCCTGGTTTTCCTAAGTTATCCAATGTTCTGCATGTTGATGGATTACTGGCCAATCTTATAAGTATTAGTCAATTATGTGATGTTGATTTGCATGTGAAATTTGACAAAAATTCATGTTATGTGTTAGACAAAGATTCTGAATGTATCATGATGGGAAACAGGTCTGCTGACAATTGCTATCTTATTGAATCTAAACTTGTTTGTAATAAGGCTAAGGTTGATGATACTACATTGTGGCATCACAAACTTGGACATGCTAACTACAGACAACTTGATAAACTTGTCAGATTAAAAGCTGTTACAGGTTTACCAGATCTGAAATTCTCAGATAAAAAGGTTTGTGGACCTTGTCAAAAAGGCAAATAGGTCAAGGTGTCTCACAAAATGTTGGGACATTGCTCAACCAAACATTTCTTCGAATTACTGCACATGGATCTTATGTGTTGGTCCCTGAACGAGTAGTGAATGGGATTAAAGTCTAGAGGGGAGGGGTGAATAGACTTTAAAACTTTTTCAAGAGAGTTGGGAACCTCTTCTGATTGCTATGTCAGCTGGACTACAAGTCTGTTGGTCCAGATGACTATAGTGATCTGATAGAGGAGGTTATATGCAGAATTATGGTAGGCCTTGTTTAGACTCGTTCTTTTGTTTCTTGTGAAAGTATTTAACTTGTTTTCTTTAATGAAAGTACTCAGCTGATGCTGGTTTGAAAGCTGTGGCCTTGTTTTGAAGAATATTAAAATCACAGTATGCACTATATAACAGTTAATGAAATGACAGAATGTAAAGTGCAATAAGTAAATAACACCAGGTTTATAGTGGTTCAGATATACGATCCTACGTCCACTCTCACGTCCTAACGTGATATTTAATCCCTTTAATTTACCGCAAATTACAAGGGTCTTGACCTTTATAGTCCCAAGGATAGGACTTTGAGATCTGAGCCGTCTTAACAGCTACGGTCTCCACAAGTGATTGTAAGCACTTGCACTTTGAGGGTTTCAAAAACTTTAACCTTTCGGAGAGGGTTTGGGGTTTTTGAAGAGTATCCAACTAATGATTCAAGCTTATAATTTGCTTAATCACTTTGCCTAAAACAAATGATATACAATATGAATAGGTTTCAGGTTCTTAAGGGTTGGATAGAAATCACTTAAGAGCTATGGATAATCTAATGGATTCTGGCTCTTTGAGAATTCTTGAGACAGTATGACTTTAGCTTGATTGCTTTCTAGACTTTGTTGAATTCTCTCGTTGTGACTTCGTACTTGTGATTTCTCATCCTCTTGTATTTATAGTGGTGATTGCTTGCAACTAGCCGTTGGAGTTGACTAGCCGTTGGGGCAATCTTTCCATAATGGCTTGATTCCTTGATTCCAGTCGCTTGATTGCTTCAATCCTGGGATCATGTTAATCTTCTAAATAAGGTAGGTCTTTGTTTAAATTGCAAGATGACTTTGGAATCAGCCGAGTCCTGGAAGAACACATAGTCTTCTGATCTGAACTTCTAGTCTTCTGACTACTCTTCTGGCCTTGTGTCTTTTGTCTTCTGATATCAGCAGAGTAAAACTCTTCTGATCTGGCAGTTCTTTTGTCCTGCTTTAGGCCATCTTCAATCTGGGACTCCATCAGTTAAGTAGGTATACAAGCACCTTACTTAACTGGTCTTCATGGATCTCCTAGTCTTCATGTCTTCTTCTCTTCTCATCTTGAGGCAGCGCATGTAAGTCGGGACTGTGCTGATCAGCTGATATCTATACAGTTGATCACACAAGACTAGTCTAAGCTGTTCTATACAAAGTCAGCTGATCCTATTACATTTATAAACTCTAAGTGTTTTGGCCATCAAAACTATTCTAACATCAAGTGGGGCTTAGGGTGAATTTATATCCCAACAATTTCCCCCTTTTTGATGAAGCCAAAACTATATATGATAAATGCTCTTAATAATATAAGATAGGAGTTTATAAACTTCATAAAAACTGAAGTATCTGATGAAGACAATGAGAGTTTGTCTTGAAAGCAAAGAGAACTAAACTTGAATATATATGGAGCTTTTACAGATTACAAGTAATAGTTTCTTTAAAGCTTTGAAAGTGGTCTTCATCAGGTCTTCTGATCTTCAGATGCGGAAAGCAAGGTACAGACGAGATCGAACTTCTTCCATGTGCTGCAGGTCTGTAACATTCTCCTCTTCATAGATCTTCTCTAGGATCCTTTTGACTTCAATTAAGTCTGTTCTTCCAAAATCCAGAGTGGGAGGATCCCATTTGGGTTCTTCAGGAGTTAGGATTCTGCAGTTGTCAAGTTCTTTGGCTGTCTTGACTACTTCATTCCAGAACTCTTGATCTTCAATGTTCATGAATTGATTGAACTGGAAGAATTCATCTTCATAGGTTGGGAGAGGGCCAAATTTTCTTACAATGTGGTGTTGAATTTGCCATTTCTTCTTTAGAGGGTACCACCTTGGTAGCTCATCTTGAAGGGCTAAATAATCCACATAGTTGCTATCAAACACCGGAACTTTATCTTTCTGTGCCAGAGCATTTTCTTTCAATGCTTTGTCCTTGAGAGCTTTCATGAGTTTGGCTATCTTCCTGTCAAATTTGGCTTTGACTGCTTTCGCATCTTTTAGCTTCTTCTGCTTAAGCTCTTGAGCTTCAAGCTCTTTTCTTTTCTTCAACTCTAAAGCCTCTTTCTCTTCTGCAGTAGGCTCTGCTGGAGTTGACTTCTTGCTTGACTTCTGAGCTTGCTCATCTTCTTGCTCATCTGCCTTCCTTTTCCTTGTCATCCTCTTCTCAGGAACTTGTTCTGTAGAGGCAGTGATCTGCAGACTTTTGGCGGTTGCTTGAGTGGGAGCTTGGATGTCTTCTTGAGCAATTTCTTTGCCTTTGCCTTGCCTACTCTTGATTTTGCTTGATAGACCACCCAAGGTTTCATTCAGCTCATCTTGAGATACTACCATTACAGCTTGCTGTGCAGTAGCCTTCTCTAGAGCTTTTATCAATACATCTTCCCCCTTTTTGGCTTCAGCAAGTGCAGCCGCAAAAGGCTTCATGGCATTCAGAATCTCCACTCTCAGAGTTTGTTGAAGAGCCATGGCATTGACTTTGCCAATATGGGTCAGATGAGTGATGCTATGGTCTAGAATCTGAGCATGAGAGTTGGAGGAGGAGGCAGCTTCTAGTTTAGCTGTAAGTGCTTCCAATTTGGTTGCTGTCTCCTTCAGCTGAGTCTGAAGTTTTTCATTCTCTGCTGTAGCTGATTGGAGAAGAGCTCGACCTTCAGTAGCTCTTGCTTCAGCATCTTCAATTCTTTTCTTGTAGGTGTTTTCCATGCGGTTGACCTCATTAGTGCAGAGATCAGCAAACCTGGTGGAATAGTCACCTGCCTTCTTCAGAATGCTGGTCAGATACTCACTTATCTGATTGTGAAGTGATTCTCCAAACTTGTCTTCAATGTCAATGATCTGGTCATGAAGACGAGTTCTCTGCTCCTTAACAGCCTTTTCAACATATCTTCCAAGCTGTAGACCTAAACCCTTCTCAAAGTGTAGGTCTATTGCAGCCTTGACCTGTGAGCATATGTCTGCTGTATAGTCAGCTGTTGAAGTAGAAGTTGAGGTAGTACCTTGAGGCTTTGGATGAACAATCAGGGCTTTGCCTCTTTCTTCAGCTGAAAGATACTCTTCATTGAGAAATGAGGTAGTGGCCTTAACCAGGTGGGACATGATAGTGTCTCCTTTATCAATGAAGTGAGTTAGAGTATCCTTAGGCATGAAGTGATCAGGAATAGTGATTACTTCTCTTTCAATCTCGGTTCTGTCAGCTGGTTCAGCTGAGTCTTCCGCAGGAACGGACGCAGCTGAGTCATTCACTTTTGCTGTGTCAGCTGTCTGCTGACCTGATATGCCTTCTGGGATAGAGGCATCATTAGTTGGAATTCCTAGAATCCTGTGGCACACTGCTGTAAAGGCTTCTTCGGGCAGCAGCTGAGCAAAAGATTTAACTTGAGCAACTTCTTTTTGCTCCATTTCCCAGTCGAGGAAATTAGCTTTTCCTCCCATTCCTTCCATGACCTCAATAAGGTCATCCACATCATCTCTCCTGAGTTCAATCCAGGTGCAGACTCTGAGAACTTGTTCAAACTGAACTGATTCCTCATCAATGCCAGGAATAGTAGACTTGAGCAGGTTTGCTATCTTCATCCTCATTATCTTCTCCCTTGTGCACATAGGATAGTGTACCATTCTGTACTGAGGTTGAGAGGGACCAGCTTGAGCCAGGTCTGCTGGTGCCATATCTTCTGGAACAGAAGGGACAATGATGGTAGGAGTTTGAGTATTTGGGTTAGTTTCCTCTGCTGTGTGAGTATCAGCAGGGATTTGGGAAGTGATATGTTCTTGATCTTCAGTGGTCTGTTCATCAGCAGGGTTTTGAGTCTGCTGGTCTGGTTCAGTACATTCATGAAGATCGGTAGAAGGTTGAACCTGTAGATCTTGGACATCTGCTGTGTGAATGTCAGCAGGGGTGTTGGATGGAATCTGAGTTTGATCAACAGAGATCTGTGATTGGGTGTCTGCTGTTTGAACATCAGCAGGGGTAGGCAATAGTGATTCAGGGGTTGAAGTAGGTTGAGCTTGTTCCTCTGCTGTGTGAGTATCAACAGGGATTTGGATATCAGTGTTTGAGTGGTCAGATGGGTTGGAGTCATCAGAAGGGTTGAAGGATGCAATCGGGGCTATTAACATGGGAGTAGGAAGCCTCGATTTCTTGGACTTTTTGCTGAAAGAAGAATTATTCTTCTTTCTCTTCTGACCCTTCGACAATTTAGAAGGAGTAAAAGTGGGAGAGGGTTTAGAGGTACCTGCCTTCTTCAAGGGAGAGGCAGTGGGAGTGGCATCTGAATCAGATGGGGAGATGAGCCCAGATCTGATTAGATATCGTCTTTGTGCTAAGGTCTGATTGTCATCATCATCATCCTCAGCAGCCTTCTTCTGAGCCTCTTCTTTGGCTGGCTCCTCTTCTTCTTCAGCAGAGTCATGATCAGACTCTTTTGCTGCCTTCTCAGCAACATCTTCGGAAGATGCTTCAGCCAACAGCTTCCTCTTCTCTTCTTTCAACCTTGCTGCCTCAGCAAGAGCTTCCTTTCTCAGATAATATTTGGAGATGTGGAAGGTCTTATGAGGTCCCATCTTGTACTTCTTTGGGAGAATATCTGGAAGGATGATGCTCAGCTTGTTGACAAAGCTGACTGTAGCTGCCACCTTCCATACTCTCGATTGTAAGTCCAAAGTGACTTTCTTTGCCTCAAGGGCAATTCTTTCTAAGAATAGTCCTTGCCAGTCTCCATCGATCTGATCCCAGATTGCGGCCATAACTCGAACCTTTAAAGTAGTAACAACATCATGACTGAATGTGTTACCAAGTAACATCTTTCTTGCAATATCCATCAAGGTTTGGAATTTAGGTTCAAGTTGGGATTTCTTGAGCCCAATTGCATCAACAACCTTGATTTTTCCACCAGTAAACATCTCCATATACTCATTTTCTCTATTCATGATGTAGTTGGAGATATTTATTTTCCCCCTTGACACGCCAAACAATTCCTGAAGGATTTCCCTTGTAACCTTGACTTTGTGTCCATTCATGACACTTTCAACATGAGAACCCTTCATCACAGCGTTTGCATAGAATGCCAGTACGTCTTGTTCATAAACATTAGTTGGTGCTGCTTCCAGAAAGTCTCTGAGTTTAAGATTGACGCACCTAAGCAATATCTCCTTGTTCTCATCTGTGTGTTTGCCTTTGAAAAATAGAGCATTCTCTGTAAAAATCTTCCCTTCCTTGGACCACTTTGCAGCATCCAAGGTGCCAGTGCTCTTGGTCTTCTCGTCGTAAATTTCAATGATTGCCATAGTAGAGTTTGAGTGTTAGGGTTTGAGGGCTTGAAAGAAATTTGCAGAACGCGAGAGAGTATTGTGAGTAATGTGAGCGACAGGGTTTGGAAGAGGTTTTAGGGGTGTGAATATATACTCCAGAAAATTTTGATCTAACGGTCAGATTTGGATTTAATTTGGAGTAGAGCCCAAGATTTCCTTCTTTGATTTCTTAAATTTGCCGGCTGATTTTGCCATGTGGCAGTATTTGATTTGCTGGCAATATGGTACTTGAGTATTAATGACATCATTACCAAAAATAGCCGTTGTGACTAATTTATGGTAAGAATTGATCATCAAGGCCGTTTTCTATAAGAGAGTTGCATTCCTTATATAAGCCAATTTGTTTAATTACATTCAGGAATAAATCTAGAATGAATTACATGATCAAGACTAGTCATTATACTCTAAATTGGAGTGATTTGGTCAGCAGAGTGAGGTCTTCTGAGTTCTTCAAGATGTCTGCTGATTTTCCTTGAAAAGTCTTCTGGTCAGCTGAGTTGGTCTTCTGATCAACTGAGTAGAGGAAACGGTGTTTGCTGTGATGATCCAACCTGGATGATCCTTCCAGCTTTATTGTGAGTGATGATCCAACCTGGTTTGATGGATCTTTCAACTCCTTCTTTAAATCAAGTGGGACTAGCCTAGACAAGATCCCACTGATTTAAATGATTCTCACCATCGGATGTTCCTCATCATCAGATGGGATGTAGCATCTAATGTGTCCTTGTTGAATTTCTTCGCTTCTCTTGAAGGGGAAGGAAGATTGAAGGGTGCTTCAATGGAGTTGAAGAGAGGGCCATGGATGCAGCCTTCATGTTCTGTTTAGACACAGTAGCTTTTGATAACAAGCTCTCCATGTAGGACTTCTCCCTAGAGAAGAAGCTCTGCTTGCTTGCTACTTTGTCCTCTGCATCTCTTCCTCCTTTAGCTGTCAACAAGAACGTCTCTTCTTCCTTTAGCTTTCATGGTCATACTCATGTTGAGTAAGCTAAGTAAATAGATCTGCATCATCTTCATTTTCGGGACAAATCTTCATCTCCTTCACCCAAAACTTTGGTTGAAGAATGATCTCCATTCCATCTCTTCTTTCAATTGTCTCCATACCTGAAACAAGAATAGTGTTAAATGATTTGTGTTCTTAGGTGTTCTCATAACTTCCTCCTTTTATAGGGGTAGAAATGAGGTAGTGGAGTGAAAGATGACAAAACTATAGAGGTGATAGGTCTGAATTTCTGAAAAGTGATTTCTTAAGATCAACAGTGAGATTCTTGATCTAAGGGTGCACATTTAAGGATATTCAGACTTTATCTAATGGAATGCAGAAATTATAAATTTTGACCATGAGTTATTTGAAATCCGTACAGTGCATGCATACTGTTGAGTCGGTGAGGATGGTGTGTTAATCCAACCAAGTATGACTCAGTAGTATACTGTATGTATGTATATGAATAAAGTATTTTATGAAGAATAGTTTATTAATATACATAGTTATACATTGCTTAGAGTAAAGAGATCAAATAACTTTGTTCAGGTCTGCTGTATGTATGTATATATACTATGCAATGCAGATCTTAGAGTATTTCATCAAGGATTCTTAAGGTATCATTGATTCCCCCTTGATTAGATAACTCTATGTTTTCCCTCATCTCTATTTGTCTTCATTGGGAAAGAACTTACCTGAAGATGAGGGTGTCTATTCACCTCATCTGATCCTCCTAGTCTGCTGCAAAATGTATCAGCTGAGGTCTTCAGCTGATCTTGTGCTCTTTATGTGCTTGGGTCCAAGAGTCCTAAGCTATAGCATAGGGTCTTGAATCTTTCTTCAGCTAGGGGCTTAGTCAAGATGTCTGCTCTTTGGATATCTGTGTGAATTTTCTCCATCTTGATGTCCTTCTTTTCAAGGTGGTCTCTTATAAAATGGTGTCGAATGTCGACATGTTTGCACCTTGTGTGGAGGACTGGATTTTGAGTGATGGCAATGGCACTGCTGCTGTCACAAAAGATAGGGACTTCTCTTGCCTCTACATTGTAATCTTTGAGTTGTTGAACTAGCCAGAGTAGCTGACTACAACAACTTCCAGCTGCCATATATTCTGCTTCAGTGGTGGATGTTGCAACTGAGGTTTGTTTCTTAGAGAACCATGATATCAACTTGTTGCCTAGAAATTGACAGGTTCCTGATGTGGATTTCCTATCAATTCTGCATCCTCCATAGTCTGAGTCAGAATAGCCACTCAATTCTAGATTGTCATCAGCAGGGTACCATAGTCCTAAGTTGACTGATCCTTTTAGGTACTTGAGAATTTTTCTTGCTGCTTCTAGATGACTTTGCTTTGGGTTTGCTTGAAACCTAGCACATACTCCTACAGCAAATGTTATGTCTGGTCTGCTGGCTGTAAGGTATAGTAGAGATCCAATCAGTGCTCTATATTCAGCTTGATCAACTGCCTTTCCGGACTCATCTGGTTCCATTTTGAAAGATGTCATCATAGGAATCCTTGCAGTTTTGCTTTGTAGAGCTTTGAATCTTTCTAGTAGACTCTTGGTATACTTGGACTGGTTGATGAAGATCCCTTCTGGACTCTGCTTGACTTGAAGTCCTAGGAAATAGTTCATCTCACCCATCATGCTCATTTCGAATTTTCCTTGCATAAGTTCAGAGAACTTCTTGCACATCTCTTGATTGGGTGATCCAAATATAATGTCATCTACATATATTTGTACCATTAGAATGTCTTCTCCTTCTTGTATTCTGAAGAGAGTTCTGTGCAGACCACTCCTTGATGTCTTGAGTATCTTTGATGATGGTCTTCTTGAGTCTCCATTTCTTGGTTAGAGAGTCTAATATCTTTAGATTTTTCTCTCTATTTGTATATTTCTTGCCCAGAGATTCTATCTCATTGATGATCTTGGTAAATCTATTGTCTAATTGATCAATAGACTCTTCTGGTTGCATTTTGAAATGTTCAAACTTCTTGACTGCCGTTGTCAACTTGCTCTCCTTAATCAGCTCGGTTCCTTCACAGAGGAGTGCTAGAGCATCCCACATTTCCTTAGCTGTTTCACAATTGATTACTTTTGCAATGTACTCATTTGGAAGAGTTTGCATGATGTAATCTTGAGCAATGCTGTCAAGATTTGACTGCTTCATCTCTTCTGGTGTGAGATCCTTCATCGGCTTGGGGGCTAGCTCTCCAACTGGAACTTCTGGATCACCATTTGCAGTGTTGACTGCCATGATGGTGATTGGACCTTCGGTGATTACTGACCACATCTTGTAGTGGACTGATGTGAGATTCTTCCTCATCCTGATCTTCCAGTAATCATAATCCTCCACTGAAAACTTAGGCAACTTACGCATATTAGCACTCATGTTGTATGAGTTTTCGAAAACAAGTTTTTCAAAAGAAAAAGATCTGTTCAAGAGGACTACAGAGAGACTCCCTCAAGTCTTCTGATAATCTAGAGACAGTAGTCCGTTAGAACCACTGCTCTGATACCACTTGTTGGTCCATGAACGAGTAGTGAATGGGATTAAAGTCTAGAGGGGAGGGGTGAATAGACTTTAAAACTTTTTCAAGAGAGTTGGGAACCTCTTCTGATTGCTATGTCAGCTGGACTACAAGTCTGCTGGTCCAGATGACTATAGTGATCTGATAGAGGAGGTTATATGCAGAATTATGGTAGGCCTTGTTTAGACTCGTTCTTTTGTTTCTTGTGAAAGTATTTAACTTATTTTCTTTAATGAAAGTACTCAGCTGATGCTGGTTTGAAAGCTGTGGCCTTGTTTTGAAGAATATTAAAATCACAGTATGCACTATATAACAGTTAATGAAATGACAGAATGTAAAGTGCAATAAGTAAATAACACCAGGTTTATAGTGGTTCAGATATACGATCCTACGTCCACTCTCACGTCCTAACGTGATATTTAATCCCTTTAATTTACCGCAAATTACAAGGGTCTTGACCTTTATAGTCCCAAGGATAGGACTTTGAGATCTGAGCCGTCCTAACAGCTACGGTCTCCACAAGTGATTGTAAGCACTTGCACTTTGAGGGTTTCAAAAACTTTAACCTTTCGGAGAGGGTTTGGGGTTTTTGAAGAGTATCCAACTAGTGATTCAAGCTTATAATTTGCTTAATCACTTTGCCTAAAACAAATGATATACAATATGAATAGGTTTCAGGTTCTTAAGGGTTGGATAGAAATCACTTAAGAGCTATGGATAATCTAATGGATTCTGGCTCTTTGAGAATTCTTGAGACAGTATGACTTTAGCTTGATTGCTTGCTAGACTTTGTTGAATTCTCTCGTTGTGACTTCGTACTTGTGATTTCTCATCCTCTTGTATTTATAGTGGTGATTGCTTGCAACTAGCCGTTGGAGTTGACTAGCCGTTGGGGCAATCTTTCCATAATGGCTTGATTCCTTGATTCCAGTCGCTTGATTGCTTCAATCCTGGGATCATGTCAATCTTCTAAATAAGGTAGGTATTTGTTTAAATTGCAAGATGACTTTGGAATCAGCCGAGTCCTGGAAGAACACATAGTCTTCTGATCTGAACTTCTAGTCTTCTGACTACTCTTCTGGCCTTGTGTCTTCTGTCTTCTGATATCAGCAGAGTAAAACTCTTCTGATCTGGCAGTTCTTTTGTCCTGCGTTAGGCCATCTTCAATCTGGGACTCCATCAGTTAAGTAGGTATACAAGCACCTTACTTAACTGGTCTTCATGGATCTCCTAGTCTTCATGTCTTCTTCTCTTCTCATCTTGAGGCAGCGCATGTAAGTCGGGACTGTGCTGATCAGCTGATATCTATACAGTTGATCACACAAGACTAGTCTAAGCTGTTCTATACAAAGTCAGCTGATCCTATTACATTTATAAACTCTAAGTGTTTTGGCCATCAAAACTATTCTAACATCAAGTGGGGCTTAGGGTGAATTTATATCCCAACATTATGGGTCCTATGGAAACAGAAAGTATTGGAGGTAAAAGGTATTCTCTAGTTGTGGTTGATGATTACTCTAAATTCACATGGATTGAATTCTTAAAAGATAAATCTGAAACTTTTTCCATTTTCAAAATTCTGTATAAAAAATTTAAGAATGTTTTCAATTCCAAAGTTTGCAGAATTAGGTCTGATCATGGAAGGGAATTTGAAAATAGTTCATTTACTGAGTTTTGTGAATCAAAAGGTATTATACAAGAGTTTTCATCACCTAAAACTCCTCAACAAAATGGTATTGCAGAAAGGAAGAATAGAACACTTCAAGAAATGGCTAGAGTCATGCTATGTTCTAAGAACTTATCCAAAAGATTTTGGGCAGAAGCTCTTAATACTGCTTGTCATATTGCCAATAGAGTTTACATTAGAACAGATTCTACTAGAACTCCTTATGAAATTCTGAATAATAAAAAGCCTAACCTTAAATATTTTCATGTTTTTGGTTGTGTATGCTATATCTTGAATGACAGGGACCAGTTACATAAGTTCGATTCAAAAAGTGATAAAGGGTTCTTCCTTGGCTATTCAAGAAATAGCAAGGCCTATAGAATTTATAACTTTAGAACTGATACTGTACAAGAATCTGTAAATGTTGTTTTTGATGATGATTCAAGTATTACATGTAAAAGCATTGAAGATGAAGACATATCAGATTTGATTGATGTTCCAATCAATACTGAAAATGTTGAACAGGTTCAGAATGTTGAGAAGAAAGATGACACACCAGAGGAAACATATGATAATGCAGATCCTGAAAATCTGTATAATCTCCAGAAAACTCCCTCCATACGGATTCAGAAAAATCATCCACAAGACCAAATCATTAGTGAACAGTCTACAGGTGTTCAAACCAGAAGAAGAATGGGTATGAACTCAAAGGAGGATGTGGTAAGGTCTATATGTATGTCATGTATGTGTAGTAAAGTTAATCATGAATGCTATCATTCTGAGATTGAACCTAAAACTGTTAAAGAAGCATTAGATGATGAAAATTGGATTGAAGCTATGCATGAAGAACTTAATCAGTTTGTTAGGAATGATGTTTGGACATTAGTTCCTTGACCAGACCATGTTAATGTCATAGGGACCAAATGGATTTTAAAAAACAAGACTGATGAGATGGGAAACATAATTAGAAATAAAACTAGGTTGGTTGCTCAAGGATATACACAAGTAGAAGGTGTAGACTTTGATGAAACATTTGCTCCAGTTGCTAGAATTGAATCCATTAGGCTATTACTTACTATTGCATGCTATATTGATATAAAATTGCACCAAATGGATGTTAAAGCTGCTTTTCTAAATGGCATTCTTGTGGAAAAAGCTTATGTTGAACAGCCAAAAGGCTTTGAAAACCCTGATCATGTCTTTAAACTGAAAAAGACTCTATATGGCTTGAAACAAGCACCTAGAGCATGGTATGAAAGGTTAACAGATTTCTTGATTGAGTTTGGTTTTGTAAGAGGAGAAGCTGACAGAACACTGTTCATCAAACATGATAAAAATGATATTATGATTGCTCAAATTTATGTTGATGATATTGTATTTGGTTCTACTTGTGATAATATGCTTAAACACTTTGTGAATGAAATGACATCTACATTTGAAATGTCCATGGTTGGTGATTTAAATTACTTCATAGGATTGCAAATAAAACAACAAAAAGATGGGATTTTTATTTCACAAAGAAAGTATGCTAGAAGTCTTGTAAAAAGATTTGGTTTAGAGAGTGCTAAACACATGAAAACTCCTATGAGATCAACTCAGAAACTGAGTAAAGACAATGTTGGCCAGAATGTTGATCCAACACTGTACAGATCAATGATAGGCAGTCTTCTATATTCAAGCTCCAGTAGACATGATATTATGTTCAGTGTTTGTTTATGTTCTAGATACCAGGCTAACCCCAAAGAATCACATATGAATGCTGTCAAAAGAATCATTAAGTATGTTGCAGGAACAAGTGATTTAGGCATCTGGTATAGCAAAGACACAAACTGTACCTTAATAGGGTATAGTGATGCAGATTGGGCAGGTGACTGTAATGATAGGAAAAACACAAGTGGTGGTTGCTTTTATATGGGAAACAATCTGATCTCTTGGCACAACAGAAAACAAAACTGTGTCTCTCAATCAACAGCAGAATCAGAATACATTACAGCAGGGAGTTGTTGTACTCAATTACTTTGGTTGCAAAAAATGTTTCATGATTATGGCTTACCTAGTGATGTTTTGACTGTGTACTGTGATAATACTAGTGCTATAAATATATCTAAAAATCCAATGCAACACTCATTAACAAAGCATATAAGTCTTAGACATCACTTTATGAAAGATCTTGTTGAAAATGAAGTTGTTAAGTTGGAGTACATATCTACTGAAAAACAATTGACTGATATATTTACTAAAGCTCTTGATGACAAGAGGTTATCATCTCTTCGAAAATCTCTTGGCTTGTGTAATATCTGAAAATATGATCAAGGGTGTTGTATCAAATGCGGCAGCATTTGAGACAACACTAAGATAAAGTCTCTTATTTGTTTCCTTGCTTTAATTTTCGTAATTATTGAATTAATGAAATTCCTTGTGATTGCTATTTGAATTCTGAGTGACTTGTGAAAAATACTAAAAGAGCCTATACACCTCTCAAATGCTATAAAAGAAAAAACACATATTAGATGCTTTATAAATCACTAAGTAACTATGGGACACAGAGCTCGCTACTACGATGATCTCTTTTCAAAAGGTGATATAAATTGCATCAATATATTCACAAATCCGTTGAGTAACTATGGGGCACGGAGTTCGCTCCTACGATGCACTCTTTTCAAAAGATGGATCAATGTGAAGTGTGATAAAAAAAAAAAAAAGTTATTAGAGCAACACATATGATGAAAAATCATGAAAAAACTGTGTTGAGGTGTATAGAATGCCAACAATAGTAAAAACACTCGTTAATTCAAATTCTTATCCCAATTTTCGTGGAATTAGTTATTTTTTATAATTATTAAATATTATTCTCTGAAATATTTAATTTGACTTAGTCTTCCTTGTTTATTAATTCTGGTATTATATTCCGCTTTTTATTAATTTTTGTTTTTTCAGAATTGGTATTCTCCATGTTAACCACGATCAATTAGTGGGAAGTTACCTCCACTACTTCACTTCCCTCACTCTCCAAATCGTGTAACTCCTTCTTCTCAATTCTCCATATAAGATGAGTCTCCATAATAATGTTGGAAAATACTTGAAAAGCCTTGTTAATTCTTTTAAGCCTGGTAATTACTGATCTTAACTTAATTTACAACACTCAAGTATATCTAGTACCTATGTCATATCATTCCTTGACTCATACTTTTTAAAACCTGTTTTTGCATTTATCTGAAGAATTCGAAAGGTCTCCAGAATTAACTTTTTGTCTCGTTTTATGTGTACAACTCCTATTATGTCTAACAATTCTCAGGACTCTACTACACACTCGAACTCAAACTCAAGCAACAAGAATTCTCCAAATCCTCTCAACCTTCTAGCAGAAATGGCTTCATCCAACTCACCAAACTCTCCATCATTCACTGTAGGAACCATAGTTGTTCGTTATGCTGAAGCCCAAACTCCCACTCAAACATCTCCTCTCGAGATCGTTCCTTACAATCCATTTGACATTCGCACAGAAATTGCAAATGCGAACGCAACTGCTAAAATTTCGGCCTCCAAACCACCAAATGAGCCCGCATCTGAAACCACTCCAGTAACCTTACACTTCCCTCTGGGCACCCCTTTCAACACTTTGAAGGATGCCTTCGAAACCCTAAGCCTAAAAACAGCACACCCTGTTTTAGTGCTTGAAGGAGATACACTGGACAATGCAATGTTCAAAGGTGATGTGGACATGCATACTCAGCAGGAATCATCAGATGATGAAGTTCTAGCCGCTAAGTTCGAAAGGTTACACCGGCAAAAAAAGGGCAAGAAGAAGGCCGTGGCTGTTCCTACTGCAAGAAAGTGGCCAGGTGGAAAGAGGAAGTCCCAAAGGAACCTGGGCAAAATCGTTGACTACACTGGAAAGAAGAAGCCCAGAACAGATGAGAACTCATCCGATCCCATTGCAGTGTCCGACTCTGAACCAGAAGCAGAGCAAGAACAAACTACAACCTAGATGGAAGAAGCAGTGGCTGTCAATGAAGATGATGTAGATGAAGTTGCTGAGGAAATGGAAGAGGAGAGTGAACCCACTCCACCAGTCAGACGATCAAAAAGGCTTCGAGAGCCCGAGAGTGTTGCCTCTCCGATGGCAACACCAGAATCATCAGATCAAGAACAGTCATCCAACTCTTCAGATGAAGATGAAAATGAGGTATCTTCTTCTTCTAATGATAGGAATAATGACTCTGATGAGGATTATAATGATAAGTCAAGCTTACAGTATAGAACTATAAGAACTAGGCAAATTCTCAGTGAAAGATTGATTAAAATTCCTGATTTTGAAGAGATGAATCTGCTTGATTGGTTTAAGGAATGATCTTTACTGAATGCCTTACAATTTGCTTGTCCTTATGTTGTTGACTGGATATATGAATTCTATGCTAATATCCCTCAATTTGCTGGTGATTCAAACTCCACAAGATATGGACAGTTTTGGTTTAGAGGAACTAGGCATATGATTACCCCTAGAAGGATCAATATTCTGCTTAAAACAAAAATTATGGAGGATCCTGTTGTTACTGATCATGATGTCATGATAAGCATTTTGACAGGGGGAGTAATCACTAAATGGAGAAGAAGAATTTTAGCCTCTAAACTGACTAGTTTGTATTCTGTCTTGCATAAACTGGTTTGTTTTAATTGGCTGCCTAGCATAAACAATACCACTCTCACCTTAGAACAGGCTGTTTTGATGTACAAGATTGGACACTTAAAAAGGTTTAACCTAGGACAGGTTATTTTCACTAATATGATGACCTTTAAGTTTGATATGGCTGGAAGAGGCATACTACCTTATCCATGTCTTGTGTACAAATACCTACTGGACAAAGACTTTGAGAGATATGAAGATAAGTTGTAAGCTCCTATATCCCAGGGTTCAGCATCTCAAACCAGTTCTTAGTAAGAGGTGAAAGGGTGGTTGATCTTCCTTTAGGAAGGAATGATGATGAAGCAGGCCCAAGTACAACAGCTAGTGTTCCAGCAAATGATGCCTTCCACAGTTCCACACTGCCTCCAGAAGGAGCTGCCTCCTCTATTTATTTATCTTCCCATTATATAATGAGGCAAATTGATATCTTGAAGGGATCTATTATTAATTTGCAGCACTCTGTGGAGGATCTTCTTCTCCAAAAGAAATTTTGTATGGATCTCCTTTCCACTTCAACATGGGGAGTAGCTGACAGTTCACACAATCAGCCTACTAATATTGTTGCTCCTGTTGTAGATGAATCGGGTTCAATTCTTGGCCGAACTACTGAACTTGCTGCTGACACTACAATGAGTGAGAGAGATGAACAGGACATCCAGGATCTCTATGGTGATCTGTGATCTAGATGCATGATAAGCTTGAAGACAGGGGGAGAACTTACACTATGGGGGAGTATATGCAGACTATGGAGATGCAGCTGATACACACTCAGCCCAATCTTTTCCCATGTGTTAATCCAGTTCTTATCTTGTTGTAAAAACTTTGTACTTATGTTTTTTTTGTTACAAACTCTGTTATTTACATTCTGTAATTATTTAGGATTTATTTTTGTCTTAGTTATTTAAATCTAAACAAGTTTTTTGGTTTAGATGTTGTTAATTTTAATTTGATCTTATACATATTATTACTTCATATTTTTGGAATATCAATTGTGTAAATTTCTTAATCAATGTTTCTGTTGTGTGAACTTCAGTTATGTTGATGTAGAAAGGTCAAATTGGGGGAGATTGTTGATGTTGATATAAGTGTTTTGTTTAATGATCCAACACAAACAGCCGAGTGTTGTGTTTAATGTTCCCAACACTTATGACAACATCAGAATTTGCCCTTTCTTTTCTCACTAACTCCGATCTTACGCTTGTTGTCTAATGATGTCCCCAGAGCAGTTAGAAGACGTGGGCAACACCCAAGTCATGCCATTGCGTGGGAGTGAGAAGTTATTAGACATGGTATAACAAGTTCCTAAATTCTAGGAGTGGTGGAGAGAAGTTTATAACCGCATGATCTCACGACTGTGATGATCATGGGAGTTGATGGCAGTTCGTGCATAATGCATATAAATACAGAAGCTGCCCTCAACACAAGATACACAAGAAGAAAAGCTAAAATCGATCACTACTCTATTGAACGCTATATACGCTTCTAGTTAGGAAAATCATTGTTTCTTCTTGTAGTTCTTCACATTATTGTAAACCCGAATAGTAGTGTGTTTGAACATAGTCTTATTTACTAGGTTGTGTGATTAGATCTATGAGGGAGATAGTTTCATAGGATCTAGTAAATTATATACACTTTCGTAGTGTCTTTATACACCTCAAAGAGGTTGTACTCGTTTCATATATTTTTATATAGTGAACAGCATAGATTATTTTATAATCTATGCAAATTTTGAATACTTCTATTTTCACAACGTGCATTTTAATTTCCGCTGCATAGTGTTGTCTGGACAGTGCCAACACGACAGACAACATCTCTGATTTCGCACGCACACACACTTTCACACCCCACTCTAGACCCATTGGTGTTTCTTTAAAATTTGAGAATCCATTTATTCTCAATTGCTTTGTATCTCGATAAAAGATCAACAAGTTTCAAACTTGGTTTGACCTTATCAACTATGTCATTTCTTCCATTGCTTCCATTCATTAGTCTATTATAGAACAAGCTAGAACCTCTGAAACGATTGTATGTTCTTCCTCATTCATTAAATACTTATCTCATTTTCTGAAGATACATAAAAGACATGTCCTTCAATATCATGACATCTCTTAGACATACATTTCCTAGAATTTTCAGATTGAAACTCTGTGACATCTTTTATAGATAATTACTCTCATCAAGATCCATCTGATCTTTAATGGGTAAACTTCTATCAAATATCACATTAAGTAAATCAATTCCACTTAGATCTGATAGAGAGTGATTTTTTCAATAACAAAAATGGTTTAGCATTCCAAATGCTTCCAATATTAGAAAATTCATTTTTCAGAAAATGATATTATGTGATTCTATCTCATGTCACACTCTCAACTCCGCAATCTTTGATCAACATGTATCGTTAGATTTAGCATAATATCCTTATGAAGATACGTTTCTAAACCCTCAAACCCAACCTTTCACACTGACTCGTAGAATCAAGTATATAAGTTATGGATATCAGATACAAAAATTACTCAAGAACAGGTATTTCACTCGTTCAGAGTTTTAATGGAGTTGAAGTAAATATCCATGAATAACTTTATAAAAAAAAACGCTGACAATTATTAACAACTCATCTCCCAAAGATGATAGTTAAAATTTTGCCATCATGGATCTCATCATATCCAGCAACGTATATTCCTTCTTACAGTCACATCCTTGTGCAACAATATAATGTTTTTATAATTTTCGTATAATGTTATTTTCATTACATAGTTCCTTGAACTTGTTTGATAAACATTCACGTTATATAGGTTCTTAAAACCTCTAAACTTGTGTTTTATTTTTTATTCTCAACCTCTATTAGGTAATGTCTAAAGTAATCCAAATGCATAGACTTTGAGAAATTGTATGCACAAGTCCAATACGTGAAAAATTATCCACGTAAGAAGTGAAAACAACCAGCTCCATGTTATTTGACATTTAAAAAATCACATTTATCATAACGAAATATATGCAATGAAGAATTAGCTATAATAGTTTAATTAAATGGTTTTCCAGTAACTTATGAGCAAGACAATATCAACGTGTTAAGAACTCAACTTATAAAGACGAACACCGTAGTCCTTCTTTCACAAGTCAGTTCTCCTAATCTTGCACAACATGACTTAATCTAGCATACCGAATTTCATCAATAATTCAAGCATTGCTAGATGAACAAACACCCAGTAACTATGAACTCGCTTCATAAAACTAATTGTTGTTCTCATACAAACCAAAATCATATAAAACTTAGAAAAATGTTTAGTACCACAATTCACATCGTTTATATTATTCACAACCATCTCTAAAGGAAATAATAAATCACATCTCAATCATAGAAGAACAGGTCCAGAGGTGAGATCCTGAGTGATCTTAAGAGCAAACTAGACATCATGCATTATGAAACACTGACCTTTGTCAATCTCAAGTTTTACGAGTCTGTAAACTTTAACTTGAGCTCGGTTTCCTACACAATTCAATCTCGTCTTTCTTCGAATAGACAAAGATCTACAAATGCTCATATGTCTTTATTCAATGGCCTGTCATTCATGTGTCTATAATCCTCAATCATAAGATTTAGACGGAAATACAGTACTAAGACATTTATGCCACAACAAAAAATTAGAATGAACTATCTTGTCCATTGTGGACTGTTGGTCCTTGATGGAGTATGACACAAGTGTATGCGGGAGGGGGGGAATGCACTTGTGTATGTAAATTCTTTCTTTTTCAAAACAGATTGATCTTATCAGGGAGGTTGTCTGACAACTAGCCTGAGTGAACCTCAACAGATACTTGTCCTACTGAAAACTTATGAAGTGATCAGTTGGATAAATATCTAAAAGAGTTGCTAAGTGCGGAATGTGGTTGACCTTTTCTTGAAAGAATACTCCAAGTTAATTTCTGAAAACAACCAGTTTTTATTGACTTACTGAAATTAACTCTTTAGGAATGAATAATTGCAAGTAATGTAAGTAATAATAAGAGTGCAGTAAGTAAATGACACAGCAATTTATAGTGGTTCATAGTCTCAAGCTCCTACGTCCACTTTCCCTGATTGAACAGGATAATTCCTTAACAATGGAATTAACTTATTTTATAGTGCTAAGGTGCACCGATCAACAACAATATCTTAGTGCTTTGATCCCTAGGATAATCTGAGTCCTAGTGCTCAATCTCTTTGAGTTAAGACTGTGATTTCAAATAACAGTCCTTAACTCCTCACTTCTACAACAAACTCTACTTCACTTAATGAGGTAAAGGTTTGAGGTTTTGGTTCCAACTAGTAGAGATATCCTTTACAATAAGAACAGTGTAAAGGCTTAGGATATCTCAATGCTAAGCTTGGGATATTACAAGAAATGACTCAGCTTTTGAAGTGATCAGGAAACTTGGGATTATGAAGAACAAATTTTGTTTCCTTTGATTGCTTGATGATAGTTTAATAACATATAGTTGCATACTTGAATCCTTGGATCACTTCTGAATTTATAGAGCAATTTGATCAACTATCCGTTGGAGAGATAACATTTCAAATTGTCTATTTGCAGCTCCATTGAAACGGCTATGGAGGGCAACCTTCTATTATCCAGTGTGTAAAAGGCTCTTCAATGGTTGCTTGAATGAATGTGTTGACTTCTGAAAAATGTGGCTGTTAAGACTTGTGTCAGTTTCCAAATTTGCACATTTCCCAAGGTTGATTGTGGCAGACTTTGTACTCTACCAACGGTCAGATGGGACAAGTGTCCTGAACATTCCTGCTGCAAGTTGGAATGTTCCAACATTCATTCAATTCTTCAGTCTTTAATGCTTGTTCAGGCTTGATGGCAATAAATGCTTTATTAACTATGTATTCTGTGTACCCATCATTCATTGCTTTGATCTTTAATTCTTTAAGGCTGATCTGATATAGCTCTTATCAGTACATTGCAGCTTGACTTCTTGTCTTTGATCACTCAGCCATGTTGTCCTCTTCAGCATACTTGTTATTTATTAATCAGCAGACTTGTCCTAAGAGACTAGATTCAACCAAGCTGCCTAACATTCCAGCTTTGGACAACTATCCTGATCTATAAATCTCACAACATTTCTGAGATTTAGACTTACGCATTTTTACTGTCTCAACTATCCTGAGACAACTAGACTAATGCATACTTAAATGTATCTCAAGTAATTTGATCATTATCAATCAGGGGTTTTGGTATCTTAATCAAAATCAATTTATTTCCCAACATGGACTTAGGATATTCACGAGTATAATGACCACGCTTGTTACATCTATAGCATGTCATCTCACTCTTATCCATTTTTAGTCTAGAATATTTCTTATTCTTATTCTTATTCTTCTTAGCATTAAGATTGGTATCAAGATTTCCAGTAGTGTGTCCGATCTTAGACTACTAGCTATGTCCTTTCTTTTTAGTATCTCTTTTGTTTAGAACTGGATTCAGAAATGAGAACATTTGATGTAGACTTAATCAACTTCAAGTCACTCATCATATAACTCAATGTTTTGAGTTGTCTAAGTGAAAGTCTCAATACTTTCAACAAATAACATAACGAACCTCAAGTGTTCCCAATTTTCACGAAGTGATCGGATTCAATCCCGAATTTTATGTTTCTCAGAAAATGAAGTATCACCATACTTTTCCTTCAGATATTCTCAAATATCATGGGTAGTACAGTGTTGTTCACAATTATGGATCACGTCATCAATGACCGAGTTTACCAGTATTTCACAAGCTATGCGAATATCTTTCAATTATGGTAAATGTCTTGACCCTTATTAATGTGAGTCTTCATCATAACTTCAGGATCATCCATAATATGGTTCATAGTATCCAATGAATCATGTTCTTTCAAGAACATTAAAAATTAATTATGACACCATGTGTCATTATTATCGCCTTTGAGTTTTTAATCTAATTAACTCAGCGATCATTGATTTTTGTCTGGTTTTTAATCGAAGTGATTAAACAAGTTAATATTTATTGATGTTGAAGATTTGGTGATGTTATCGAAGATGTTATCACACAAGGCTGCAACATCTTAATTCAACCTTTCTTATTTTTCCTAAGTCTAAATTTTGTTTTCTAACTAATGCTGCTTTGGATGTTAGTAACATCGCAGGTTGAAGATCTAGAATATTCTACACGGTTCCAGACTGGAAGGTTCTGGAAGGTTGCAGAATTATGTAGATCATGCGGTTGCTTTGGTAAATGTCCAGAACTGGCTGGAAGAACCTAGAAGGTGGTTGGGAGAAAAAGAAGTATTGAGATCCTACATTTTAGGAGATCATGGATGAAGGTTCTAGGCTCCATATCCACGCCTATAAATAGACCAGAAACGTTTTCATCATCCAACCAACGAAGTGCCATTCTTTAAGTCCTAAACTAGCGTTCATCCTGTTAGGAATTATTTGCCATTGGCATGATCTTGTCGTTGTGCCGAAGAATCCAACTTCTTGTACAACATAGACTTTTAGATTATCAAGCCTTATTTTTGTTGTGAATATTTATTCACACACCATTTTTATTCACACACTGATTAGTGAAAGTTTAGCTATGAGACTCACACATAGATTTTAAATTAAAATCTATGTAAAAGTTATTTCAGTGTCTTCGTGTTTTCATTCTCTAAAGTCTTCCGCTATTCGTATTCTGATATTCTGTAATCGAGTTAGTGTTGCATTGAGTGTTCTAACATTTAGTGTAGCATCAGTCTTATTTTACTTAACACGCACACTTTAAGTTGGCACCAGAGCCAAAACCTGACGTCACTAGGTTTAGATCCTTGTTTTTAATAAGTGTGTTTTAGCATTATTGTGTCTTTGCAAAAATGGAAACACATCACATCTCTACAACACTTAGGCCACCCATTTTAGATGGTACAAATTATGCATATTGGAAACCTAAAATGCGCATGTATATCAAATCTATTGATGAACGCGCATGGAGTACATTACTTACAGGTTGGGATGCACCAAAAACTCCAGTAGATGAAGACAATGAAGTTCAACTCAAGAAAGAGGTTGATTGGACGGCTGACGAGATAACAACAACAGGGTTTAATTCTAAAGCTTTAAATGTTATTTTTACTTCTATTGATATTTCTATGTTTAAAATTATTTCTAATTATTCAACTTCTAAAGAAGCTTGGGATAGATTACAAGAAGGTTTGAATAGTGTACGAAGAACAAAACTTCGAATGCTAGGAACTAAATTTGAAAATCTCTGAATGAAGGAAGATGAGACCATATCATCTTATAATGAACGTTTAAGTGAGATTGTCAATGAATCACATTCTCTTGGTGATTCTATTTCAAATGTGAGAGTAGTTCGTAAAATTTTGCGTTCAGTTCCTAAACAATTTGATGCAAAAATACGTGCTATAGAAAAGGCTAAAGATACTCATAAGTTGAGTGAAAATGAACTAGTAAGTATCTTAAAACTTATGAGATGAACACTGCTCAATTTGATGAAAATAAAGATGATAAAAAGGTGATTGTTTTTAAAGGAGAAACACCACAAGGCTCTGAAATATAGCCAATTATCACTGAAGTCGATTCAGATGATGATGTGATGGACCTATGTTATGACAATCCAGACCATATGGCCTTTCTCACTAAGCATTTTAACAACTATTTGAAGAAAACAATGAACAGGTCCCAAGGGAATATTCAGCCAAAGATCCAAATCAATACATCAACACCACAACCAGAGAAGAGAAGGAGTCAATTTCCACCAAGACAATCACAAAGTTAAGGTAAACTAAGGTATGATCTTGAATATAGAAAATTAGTTCAATGCAATGCATGTTCTGATATGGCCATTATGCAAATGAATGTGCCAATACCAAACTTAAGCAAAAACTGAATTTTAGTGCTACCTTGAGTGATGATTCGGATGATGAAGATGTTAAATCAAAAGAAATTGAATTTGCTTTTCATACTCAGATTGATATGATGACTCTTTAGATGATGATCTGGATGAAATAAACTCTGATGTTGAATTGGATGTTACAACATCAGCAACAATATCAAGTCAAAATCACCCAGATTTGAACTATTTTAATGCATTTGTTGATGATACAAGAATAAGGAGAGAAGATTCTAAATACCAGAAGTTGTTGGAGGATTAGAACTCTCAGAAACTCACTCTTGATTCTTTGAACAAAGAGAATGAGGATATGAAAGGAACAATTACCAAACTAAAGTTATCCTTACCAGAAGAGATTTAGAACACAGCAAACTAAAGGAAAAATTGAAAAGTTCTACCTTAAGTTTTAGAAAATATGAAAAGAGTGCTTCTAATATGAATGATGTTTTGGTATTTGGTAAATCTAACAATCATGGTTTAGGTTATGATGGTGAAACTGCATCTATTTCTAAAAGATTTAAAAATCTAGTGAAGTTTGTGAAGGCTAATGCTAAAACATATGTTGAAGCATCAACATAAATAAAACCTCACAAAGCTAAAACTTTTAAAAGGTTATTTGTTTGCCATTATTATTTTAAATTAGGTCATATTCGTCTTTATTTCTTGAAAATGAAGAAAAGTTTCGCTAATGAGAAATTGTTACCCAAAAAGTTGTCACATTCGAAGAAACATTTCTCAAAATCTACTTGGAAAAAGAAATCTGATGTTACCTGTAATGCAATATATACCTCCATGAAAGCATGTTTACCTGGTCTATGGTATTTTGATTGTGGTTGTTCTAGACATATGACAGGACAAATTGACTACTTATCTGATTATGTTACTGTAAATTGTGGATATGTTACATATGGTGGAGGTTCAAAAGGAAAAATCATTGGAAAATGAACTCTTACTCAGTCTCGTGCACAGGTTGTCTTGAATCCTATATGATGGATGACGAAGTCTGGTCAGATCCCAAGTCGTTTACTTCATATTTGTGACTCTTGCCAACAATTGGTTCTTTAACGGGCACTTGACTCGAACCGCCAAGCAAGGTTTTTAACTTATCCACCAACGGTGGAAGCAGGAAGAGTTCATCGACCAAGTGGAGCAAATCAGTAATGGATATCTCCCATCTTCACATGAACGTAGACCACGAAACCCTCTTAGACCAACTGAAATGTTGAAGGTTTTCTAAAGCTTAAGAATGTCTTTCATGTTGATGGCTTGCTTGCTAATTTGATTAGTATAAGTCAATTGTGTTATGATAATTTGCATGTAAAATTTGACAAAGATTCATGTTATGTTCTTGACAAAGATGATGAATGTTTAATGACTGGTACTAGGTCAGTTGATAACTGTTATCTTATTGGAACAAACAATGTATGCAATTTGTCAAAACATGATGAAAATGTTTTATGGCATCAAAGATTGGGTCATGCAAATTATAGATCATTGAAAAAGCTAGTCAATGCTAAAGCTGTGAATGGATTACCAAACTTGAAGTTTGACAAAAACACTGTATGTGGACCATGCCAGAAAGGTAAGCAGGTAAGAGTGTTGCATAAATTATTGTCACGTTGTTCTACACATCGTTGTTTTGAATTGCTGCACATGGATTTGATGGGTCCTATGGAAACTGAAAGCATTGGAGGAAAAAGGTATTCACTTGTTGTGGTAGAGGATTACTCTAGGTTTACCTAGATATAATTCTTAAGAGATAAATCTGAAACATTTGATGCTTTTAAAGTTCTTTACAAAAGGTTCAAAAATGTGTTTAACTTGAAAGTTAGCAAGATTAGAACTGATCATGGTAGAGAATTTGAAAATAGCATGTTTACAGATTTTTGTGAAAAGAAAGGTATAATGCAAGAATTTTGATTTCCTAAAACTCCACAACAAAATGGAATTGCTGAAAGAAAGAATAGAAATCTACAAGAAATGGCAAGAGTCATGCTTACTTCTAAAAGTCTTGCTAAATGATTTTGGGCTGAAGCATTGAATATAGCATGTCATATTACTATTGAATATAGCATGCCATATTACTAATATAGTTTATATTCGATCTGATTTTAATCAAACATCTTATGAGATTTTGAATAACAGAAAACCAAATGTGAAGTACTTTCATGTATTTGGTTGTGTGTGTTATATACTGAATTATAGGGATCAACTTCATAAGTTTGATTCTAAAAGTGATAAAGGTTTCTTCTTAGGCGCGCTATTCTAGAAATAGTAAAGCTTATAGAATTTATAACCTTAGGACTAACACTGTTCAAGAATCTGTTAATGTTGTGTTTGATGATGATAAAAGTCTTACAGATGGAAATGAAGAAGAAGATGTTTAAGAAGTTACTGAAAAATCTGGAGATTCTCTGAGAACTGAAAATGTTGCTCCTAACGTTACATCATCTAGAACAACATCGACAAAAAATTCAATAGAATCTACACAGAATAATCAGTATGTTCCCAAAAGAAATATTTCTTCAAGGATTGATAAAATTCATCCATCGAACCTGATCATAGGTGATGCTACAGTTGGAGTGCAAACAAGAGGCAAAGTAAGAGTCAATAAGGTAGATGAGGTAAGAACATTATGCATGTCTTCTATATGTAATGTAGTAAATGCAGAGTGTTATTATTCTGAAATTGAACCTAAAAATGTTAATGAAGCATTAACTGATGAAAATTGGATTAATGCTATGCATGAAGAACTTAATCAATTTGAAAGAAATGAAGTCTGGACATTAGTTCCAAGGCCTGACAACACTAATGTCATTGGAACTAAATGGATTTTTAAGAATAAAACGGATGAGTCTGGTAACATTGTTAGGAACAAAGGAAGATTAGTTGCACAACGTTATCCACAAGTTGAAGGAATTGATTTTGATGAAACTTTTGCACCTATTGCTAGGATTGAGTCTATTAGATTATTACTAGCAATTGTAAGTTTTATTGATATTAAACTTCATCAAATGGATGTAAAAGCTGCATTTCTTAATGGAATTTTAAATGAAGAAGCATATGTTGAACAACCTAAAGGATTTGAAACTTTACAATACTCTGATCATGTATATAAACTTAAGAAAGCTTTGTATGGTCTTAAACAAGCTCCTAAAGCATGGTATGGTAGGCTTACTGACTTTCTTTTGGAATTTAGTTTTATTAAAGGAGAAGTCGATAGAACTTTGTTCATTAAGCAATCTGGAGAAGATATGTTAATTGCTCAAATTTATGTTGATGACATTGTTTTTGGTTCAACTTGTGATAATATGTTAAACTAATTTGTTAAAGCAATGACTACAATATTTGAAATGAGTATGGTTGGAGACTTGAATTATTTTCTAGGTCTTCAAATCAAGCAATGCAAAGATAGAATATTCTTCTCTCAAGGTAAGTACGCTAAGTACTTGGTTAAAAAGGTTTGGTTTTGAAAATTCTAAAAGCATGAAAACTCCTATGGGATCTACTTTAAAATTGTGTAAAGACAATGCTGGAAAGATGTTTATCCAACATTGTACAAATCTATGATAAGAAGTTTGCTTTATCTAACCTCTAGTCGACCAGATATTATGTACAGTGTTTGTGTTTGTGCAAGGTATCAATCTAACCCTAAAGAATCTCACCTGAATGCAGTTAAGAGAATCATAAAATATATTGCAGGTACAAGTTGTTGGGATATGAATCCTAATACAAGTCCTAAATGATGAAAAGATGAGTTGAGTTTTGATAAGCCAAAAGAAGACTTGAATAATTTCTAAGTGTTGACTGATCTAGTCTAGTTATGTGAGTCGTCTTGAGCAGATCAGTAGTGTACAAAGTTGAGTACAAAGTTAAGTAAAAGAAAAAGATAAGTATGGAAAGTTTAAGTATGATTGAAAGATAAGTACGAATTATAAGTACTGTATAGGTTGTTGTACTGAGCTAATTAAACAATGTATAGAAGCTCATTATTGTTTTGATTTGTAATCGCATATCTCATTGTATAGATCATAAGGTGACTAAGCTGAATTTATAAAGCTTAATGTAATGTAATAGTTTTGTTAAAGATTAGATGATAGGACTAGTATAGTGTTGGTTCTATATCGAAGTCTACTACAGAAGTCTATTGAAGAAGACTCGCGCAAGACAAGACAAGTGCTGAAGATGATTAAGATTTTGTCTAAGTGTTGAAACCAGACAAGACATGTGCGCGACAAGTTGAAAGAAGAAACTGCTTAAAGTTGGAAACGCGTATGAAGATAAGTATTGAAGAGTTAGTTATGGAATAACTAATTAACTGAAGAAACGCGTAGATGGATAAGACGAAGCGGTTAGAAGTTGGTTATCAAGATAAGTTGGTTACATAACAGAAAGTTCTTGATATTCAGAAGTCTATAAATACTCCAAGGTATTCAACGATTCAAGACTACTGATACGCTACTGAAGCACTGAAATTTACTAGAGATATTCAAAGCAAACAAACTCTCAGAGTTCAAGTTCAGAAAGTTCAAGCCAGAAGACAAGTGAAGAAACCAGAAGGCTACTACTGAGCTAAAGAGAAGTTTTATTTTACAATTTGTTCAAGTTGCTAGTTACTTGTAAAATAGCTACTTAGATCGAAGATATATCTGGAGATATAATCGTGAAGATCAAAGTTTTATTTCTTGGGACTCAAAATCACAAGAACACTCGACTGGAAGAGTTAATAAGAATTTCGCAACTGGAGTTGTGAGAGTGGATGTAGACAAGGTGTCGAACCACTATAAATCTTGTGTTGTTTACTTTACTATTTTATTTGTGTTTGATTGATTAACTGTTGAATTGATTGAATTGCATATAAGAACAAGACAAGTAGAGTATTCATAACAGTGTTCATCGATATTAGTTGAGTATAAATTTGATTGGGCTCATTGTTAATCTGATTATTCCGCATAGTGTACTTTGATATATTGAAAGATTTTGAAAAGTCTATTCACCCCCTCTAGACATTTTCCTAGCTTACTCAATATTAAAAACTCAACTAGGGACTTACACAAGTGAACTTGGGATTTGGTACACAAAGGATACAAGTAGTACAACTTGGTATGTGCACAACTTGAAAATCTAAGATGGATGTTGTTACAAATGCGGTAGCATTTGGAACAACATCAAGGGTAAGTATAATCTTGATTGATTTAATTTATTCCATAATTCGTTAAATAATTCCTTTGTAAAATATTTTTTGAATCTGAAATTTGTGGTACAAAAATAGACACGATTTTATGTTGGGATATAAATTCACCCTAAGCTCCACTTGATGTTAGAATAGTTTTGATGGCCAAAACACTTAGAGTTTATAAATGTAACAGGATCAGCTGACTTTGTATAGAATAGCTTAGACTAGTCTTGTGTGATCAACTGTATAAATATCAGCTGATTAGCACAGTCCCGGCTTACATGCGCTCCCTCAAGATGAGAAGAGTAGATGACATGAAGACTAGGAGATCCTTGAAGGCCAGATAAGTTAAGGTGCTTGTATACCTACTTATCTGATGGAGTCCAAGATTGAAGATGGCCTAAAAACAGGTTACTGAATTGCCAGATCAGAAGAGTGTTACTCGACTGATATCAGAAGACAGAAGACTTAAGGCCAGAAGAGTAGTCAGAAGACTATGAGTGAAGATCAGAAGACTAAGTGCTCGTCCAGGACTCGGCTGATTCCCAAAGTCATCTTGCAATTTGAATGAAGACTTACCTTACTTAGAAGATTGACATGATCCCAGGATTGAAGCAATCAAGCGGCTGGAATCAAGGAATCAAGCCAACATGGTAAGATTGCCCCAACGGCTAGTCAACTCCAACGGCTAGTTGCAAGAAATCACCACTATAAATACAAGAGGATGAGAAATCACAAGCACGAAGTCACAACGAGAGAATTCAACAAGCTAAGCAAGCAATCAAGCAAAAAGCCATACTATTTAAGAGTTCTCCAAGAGCCAGAATCCATAAGAACATCCTTAGCTCTTAAGTGATTTCTATCCAACCCAAGAACCTGAATCGTATTCATATTATAAATCTATTGATTTAGGCATAGTGGTTAAGCATATTATAAGCTTGAACCATTAGTTGGAAACTTTCAAAAACCCCAAACCCTCACCGAAAGGTTAAGTTTTTGAACCCTTGCAAAGTGCAAGTGCTTACAATCACTTGTGGAGACCGTAGCAGTTAGGACTGCTCAGATCTCTAAGTCCTACCCTTGGGACTATAAAGGACAAGCCCTTGTAATTTTTGGTAAATTAAAGGGATTAAACATCACGTTAGGACGTGAGAGTGGACGTAGGATCGTATATCCGAACCACTATAAACCTCGTGTTATTTATCTTTCTGCACTTTACATTACTGTCATTTATATACATCTTATATAGTGCATACTGTGATTTAAAGCTATCTTCAAATCAAGGCCATAACTTTCAAACCAGCATCAGCTGAGTGTTTTCCTTAAGTAAAACAACTTGAAATTTTCAAAAGAAACAAAAAGAACGAGTCTAAACAAGGCCTACCATAATTCCGCATATAATCTCTTCAATCAGATCACTATAGTCATCTGGACCAGCAGACTTGTAGTCCAGCTGACATAGAGATCAGAAGAGGTTCCCCACTCTCTTGAAAAAGTTTTAAAGTCTATTCACCCCTCCCCTCTAGACTTTAATCCCATTCACTAATCGTTCAGGGACCAACATTTTACACCTCTCAAATGCATATAAAATAGAATGTTGTTAGCATACTAAAAGATGTAGTTAATCAGTGAGTAACTATGGAGCACGGAGTTCACTACTACGATGCCTTCTTTTCAAAAGGTGATTAACAAATACATCAATAGGTTCATAATCCATTGAGTAATTGTGGGGCAGGAAGTTCGCTACTACGATGCACTCTTCTAGAAAAATGGATCAATATGAACTAGGTGCTACAACACGAAAAGAAAAGAAAAAATATAAGGTGCAACACAAATGAAGCAAATTCATGTAAAAAGAGTGTTGAGGTGTATTTATAAATGTCTTGAGTACAACATTAAAAGATTTGAATTTATTTTTATTAGTTGTAATTATTTAATTAATTTTCTGGAATTTATTTTATTAAATGGAGTTAGTGGATAAAATGCAACCCACGTTTTTTTGTTTTCCAGGTCATGCAATTTTATTTAATTAATTTTGAGCTAATTTATTTATTTAATTAATTCTGCATTTTATCCACTAACTCCATGATCCAATATGGGATACCCACATTCTTCTTCTTGACTGAAATTTATGGTATCACTATCTGATCATGCACATTTATTCCAAAATTTTATAAAAGTGGTGGGACATTTTAATAACTTCCATTCTATACTCTATAAAATCATCTCGTGGCTATGTTTAATTCATTAGTGTAAGTTGAATTTTATAAACTGAATTTTCCAGAAATACAAATTGCAATTGCCTGTTTCGAATTGCGTGTCCACTTTCTTGTGCACTAATCATTCTTTGAAGGGATTTAAAATGAAAAAGATGGGAAACACTTCATCTTCTCTAGCTGAAAATACTCCATCGTCATCCTCTTCGAACCCACTGCACCTACTCGCTACAATGGCTTCTAACCAATACACCGGAAACACTGCTCCGATCACCACTGTCGTACTGTCACCACCGCCACTAGCTGCTCCGGCCACCGTCGTCATTCCTCAGAATGCAACCATCGAGGAATTTACAAGAGTAATTCAAAATATTTCTTCCAACCTCTTAAATTCGATGCATATGCCTCAAATTTTTGTTGGAGACGTTCTATTGAATTTTCGTACTCAAATTCCTACTCCAATTCAAACCACAACCTCTACACCACAAAATCCCCAAACTGCAAACCCCTACTGAGCCCGAAATTTCACCTGAAATCATTTCCGAAACCACTGAAACCACCATCATACTGAAACCGCTCCGATTGTTTCTATTGTTGCTGAAACAACTGAAGCAACTAAGGGAGATGATACTCCCATGGCCGATGCTGCTCCTGAAAGAGCAGAGGACTCAACCCACACTGGTTTCTCTCTCTCAGAATCAACTGAGTCAGAGCCTATGCCTCTGAAATCATCCTTGGCTAAAGGAAAATGAAAGTGGAGCTCGAAGAAACCAAAGAAGAGGTCCAACCGAGTGTTTTCGAGGGTGAACTATGCTAAGAGTTCACGAAAGAAGAAGCAGTTGGGAATAAAATGAGATTTTGATTAAGATAACAAAACCCCTTTGTTGGGATATGAATCCTAAAACAAGTCCTAAATGATGATTGAAATATAAAAGATAAAGTTTTGATAAGCCAAAATAAGGTTGAATTTTTCTAAGTATTGACTAATCTAGTCTAGTTAAGTTGAAGTCATCTTGAACAAGATCAGTAGAGTTCACATGAGTTAACATATGAAAAGACAAGTACTTATAATTGATATCGTGTTATTACTTCATATGTGTTTATACTAACTGTGTAGATTGTTATTGAGCTATGAATAATCATTGTATAGAGCTCATAATTTCAAATGTAATAGATAGATTCATTGTATAGTTTTCTAAGTTGATTAAGCTTGTAACAAGAGCTTAATGTAATGTAATAGTCTTGTTAGGATTAGATGATAGGACTAGATTAGTTCTATGATTGTAATCTGGAGAAGTCTACTGCACAAAACAAGAAGAAGACGAAGTCTACTACTACTGGACAAGACATGTGCGCGACTCAACAAGACAGGTTAACTTGAAGTTAGTTACAGAAGCGTGTTAAAGATAAAGATTGAAGAGTTAGTTAAGGAATAACTAATTAACTGAAGAAACGCGTTAAAGGATATGGAGAACAGTTACAAGTTAGTTTTCAAGAAAAGGTTGTTACACAACTGAAAGTTCTTGGAATTTGAAGTCTATAAATACCCCAAGGTATTCATTGGTTAAAGACTACTGAAATACTGATACTACTGTATATTGAAGTATTATTGAAGATTCAAGTGAAGAAGTTACTCTCAGAGATTGAAGTTCAGAAAGAAGCTACGCAAGACAAGTGAAGAACAAGAAGGCTACTACTAAACGAAGAGAAGTTTTATTTTCGTTTCCTATTTCAAGTTGCTAGTTACTTGTAAAATAGCTAGTTAGATCGAAGAGGCACTTGGTAGTGTTGTCGAGAAGATCTAAGTCTTATTTCTTGGGACTTAAAGCTACAAGAACATATTACTCCATTGGACGAGTTAATAAGAATATCACAACTGGGTTGTGAGAGTGGATGTAGACAAGTTGTCGAACCACTATAAATCGTTTGTGTTGTTTACTTTACTGTTTTGTTGGTATTAATTGTCTAATTGTTTAAATACACTTCTAAACTAGATTAGTTGAGTATAGAACAGAGTTCTTTGAATTTTAAAGGATTGAGTATAAACTTTAATTGGGCTCATTGTTAATTTCGTATTCCGCACATTGTAATTCTGATATATCGAAAGATTTTAGAAAAGTCTATTCACCCCCCTCTAGACATTTTCTTTAGCTTCCCTCGATATTAACTCAACCTTTGGGACCTACAAGTGGTATCAGAGCAGTAGTTTACGAACTGCTGTTTCTTGATAACCAACTCAAGACTTGGGTGAAGTCTTGGTCCGTGTCTATACGTGCTCTTACGTGTTCTTTATCGCTGAACTTGAAAACATCTGTTTCTTGATACTATACTGTGATATTCGTATCTTCTTGAATCATGTCTCTCGAAATTAGTGCTAACAAGTTACCTAAGTTCCAGGTTCAAGATTATGACTATTGGAAGCTAAGGATGGAAGCCATCTTCAGTTCCACTCACGACTTAATGATCTCCGTCATCACTGAAGGTCCGATAGTGACCATGATCCCTAATACTGCTGCCCTTGACACAAATCAACCCGTGGGTACACTCGTCAAGAAACCAAGGTCAGAACTAACCTCAGAAGAAATGAGACAGAATAATTTGGATAGCTTGGCCAAGAATTACATCTTACACACTCTTCCTAACGAGTATCTGGGAAAAGTGTTAAAATGTAAAACTGCCAAAGAAATGTGGGATCGCTTAGCTATCATTTGTGAAGGGACATCCCTAATCAAAGAAAGCAAGCTTTCTACAGCAGTCCAAAGATTTGAATCATTTCATATGAAAGCTGGCGAAACAATAGACCAGTTGGATACTCGTTTTACCAAAATCATGAATGACTTGGAAGTCCTTGGTAAATCTTATACTCCGCGAGAAATCAATCTTAGGATTCTCAAAAGCCTTGATAGTCGATGGAAAATGGTAAAAATGCTTGTTAAGAATACCCAAGATATAGACGTATGGACAGCAGAGACCATGTTTCAAACTCTAAAGGCCCATGAGTTTGATTTAGACGAAGATGAACCTATAGTAAGTAGTGACAGAGAACATGCTGTATCTAAGAACGTTGCTTTTAAGACTAGTTCGTCTAAGGTAGACAGGTCGAAGTCTAAGACGAGGTCTACTTCTGTGAAAGACGAGTTAGATACTGATCTTAGTCTGAAGGATCAGGTAAGTCTCATGGTTAGAAAGTTTGATAGGCTGAATAAACGTTTCGGAAGATATAAGAAGTTCTATAGAGAGCATAGAGGGTCTGCTTCTAAGAACTCGTCTGAGACCAGACGAGACCGAAACTTGTCCGAAAGGAGAGACGAAGTCTCGAAAGGTAACAGACAAGATAGAGAGTCTGATGGTAGGAAGATTACTCGTTCTGATAGACGTGATAAACGAAGGAATAACTCTCCTATTAAAAAGGCTACTAATGATCTCTTGTGCTATAACTGTGAAAAGCCAGGTCACTACATATATGAATGTCCAGACCTGAGTACTGATGATCGAGAAGAACGCAAAGCACGAAGGGAGACAAGATACAATCGTGGCAAGAAGGCAATGATGGCCAATGATGACTTTGATTCTGATTCAGACGAGTTGCCATCATCCTCATCTAGCTACCCGTCTGATCCAGATCACGATGAAGCCTTCATAGTAGATGATGGTCTATGCTGCATGGCTAAAATCGACCAAGAGGTATCATCTGCTACATCTTTTCAATCTTGTGATGAATCAGAATCTAATGAAAGTGATACTGCCAGTAGCAAAGTAGGGAGTAGCCTTCAGCACTCTACTAGTGCAGTTGAAGACGACCTCCTACTTGCCAACCAAGCAATCATTGAAGTCAGTGACGAAAACATCATTTTAAGACAAGAAATCATTGATCTTAAGGAAGCTCAGTCTAAAGTAGATCCTAATATAACAGTCCTAAATGAACGCTTGCAAGAAGAGTTGAGTCAACTCAAAGACAAGTGTGCATTAACAGACAAGTTGTATCAAGACCTACTTAAGACACATGCTACTGAGAAACATGAATTCAATGTTTTAAAAAGTAAGTGCAAAAAGCTTGAAGAACGTAATAAGTTCTTAGAAACCGAGGTTGTCACTCTAGACCTTAAACTTACTGACCCGGTTAACTCCTCTAAGGTTAACCTTGAACTGTCAGATAGGTATAGGGCTCCTGCTGACAAGACAGGCATAGGTGCTGAGACACCCAGCTCGTCTACTCAAGCTCCTAAGAACCCTACTATTTTCATCTCAAGCTCTTTGACTAATGATAAAGGAAAAGGACCAATGATATACGATATTGATACTCCATCTAAAGGTACTGTACCAAAACAAGCTCGAGTTAACATTCCAATTACCAAAGGAGGTAAAAAGAATGGTAACAACAAGCCTGTTCAACCTAGAACTAATCTTCTAAGGACCACTAATCGTAGACGACCCAACCAGGTCAGATACGAGGATTGGTATCCTGAGGAGACGAGTACTAGACAAGTACAGACTAGACGACAAGAGTCTCGACCTCCTTTCATAAAGCAGTCTCAACTCTACTCGTCTAGACCTAGACAGGAAGGCTCAAAATATCGTACACAAGCAGTCCTATATCCTCCACCTTTGTCATATGATATCGAAGGAGAAGACAGACCTAAACATGTCTATAAACCGTATGGACCTAATGCATACAAACCCTACTATGACTATCATAGACAAGTGCCTGCTCAAGTAGAGATTAAGTCAAAAGGCTATCTCCAAAGAGTAGACCCGAACTCGACTGATAGGCCAGATAAGGACAACAAGGTCTTATTTTGCAACAAATATGGCCGAAAGCTTAGAAGATCAAACTTGTTCAGGACTCCAATGTACATTTGGATTCCATTGAACTCGACTAACCCCCCAGGACCCCAATAAACAAGGAGGGTACCTAAATTATGAAATATCATCTAATGCAGGGTCGACTCGATCTATACAAGAAGGGTGGCTCAATAGGAGAAACTTGGTACATAGACAGTGGTTGTTCGCACCACATGACTGGTACCAAGGCTCTCTTATCAAGCTACCATGAGCAAGAAGGACCAAAAGTAATATTTGGTGATAGCTCCACTGCTGTTACCAAAGGATTCGGTTACATTCGGAATGGAGATATAGAGATCCAAGATGTCTCATATGTTGAAGGCTTGAAATACAATTTACTCTCTGTTTCACAATTCTGTGATCGTGGATACAAGGTGCAGTTCAAGAGTCGCAAATGTGAAATCATTGACAAGAGGACACACACAGTCCTACTGGTCGGCATAAGACAAGGAAGTGTGTACATAGTGAACTGGAACAGTTGTCCGAGGGACACCTGTCTACTTACTAAGAATCCTAAAGAACTTGGCTGGCTCTGGCATAGACGCCTCTGTCATCTAAACTTTAAGGTTCTTAATAAGATAGCCAGAGACTACCTTGTGGAAGGTATTCCCAATGAAGTCTACTACAAGTCACATGTATGCACGTCCTGTCAGAAAGGTAAACAGGTAAAAGGTTCCTTTAAATCTATTCCATCCCTCTCAACAAGTAGAGTTCTCGAACTCCTACATATGGACCTACATGGCCCAATAACTCCTCCAACTTTGAACGGTAGAAGGTACACACTTCTTGTGGTAGACGACTACTCTAAGTTCACTTGGGTAGTCTTCTTACACAAGAAGAGTGATACACAAACACTTTTGCCTGATCTGTTGAAGAAATTACAGGTTGAGAAGAATCAGTCCATTGTCAAGATCCGTAGTGACAAGGGTACTGAATTCATTAAATGCTATATTAAAGAATTTTGTTCTAAGCGTGGCATCCAGCACCTTACTAGTGCAGCAAGGACACCACAACAAAATGGAGTAGCAGAGCGAAGGAACAGAACTCTTAAGGAGGCCTGCAGGACCATGCTGACAGAGTATGATACTCCTCAGAAGTTTTGGGCAGAAGCTATCAATACTGCATGCCATTCCCAAAACAGAAGTGCCATCAATAAAGCACTAGGTAAGACGCCCTATGAGGTATGGAAAGGTAGAAAACCCAGAGTTCCATATTTCCATATATTTGGCTGTAAGTGTTTTATCCATAACAATGGGAAAAACAAGTTGAATGCATTCGATGCTAATGCAGACGAGGGGATATTCTTAGGATACTCCTCGACTAGCAAAGCATTTAGAGTATTCAACTACTCAACCCTTTGTGTGGAAGAAACACCACATGTGGTTTTCGATGAATCTCAACAGGACTCGTCTGCCAACAAGATCAGTGAGAAAGTTACTGAGCTAACTATCGAATCTGACAAAGATTCAGAGGTATATGAATCCGTTCAAGCATACAATCCATTCATGAAAGCCCTCGAATCTGATGACAAGGAAAAGGTAAGTGCTCAAGGTAAGTCTACTAGACCAGTAGACATGCCTGCTCTAGTTGACTCATCTACTCCAGGTAAATCTGTTGATGATACAAATGATGTTGACTTGCATGATGTTGTACATGATATAGATGATAGTGCTACTGTTAAGAATAGAAATACATGGAAATCTGCACATAATACTAAAAATATCATTGGTGACTCTACTGTTGGTGTAAAGACTAGACGACAACTCTTTGAGTTGCAAGAACAACCTAGTCCATCTCTGTTTTGTTGGTGTTGTTTCCTCTCATCTATCGAGCCTAAGACCATTAATGAGGCATTGGCTGATAGTAATTGGATCATCGCTATGCAAGACGAGTTGAACCAGTTTGTTCGAAACGACATCTGGGAACTTGTCGATAGACCGAAACATCATAATGTAGTTGGCACTCGATGGATTTTCAAGAATAAGAAAGATGAGAATGATTTAGTCGTGAGGAATAAGGCTAGACTAGACGCCCAAGGCTATTCACAAGCTGAAGGCATAGACTATGATGAAACCTATGCTCCTGTTGCTAGACTAGAAGCCATTCGATTGTTTCTTGCATATACTGCTTACATGAAATTTACCGTATACCAAATGGATGTTAAAAGTGCATTTCTTAACGGTATTCTTGCGGAAGAAGTGTATGTTGAACAACCTCCAGGTTTCGAAGTCAAAGGTGACCAAGTTTACAGATTAAAGAAGGCCTTATATGGACTAAAGCAAGCTCCAAGAGCCTGGTATGATACTCTCTCTCTCTCTTTCTATTAGAAAATGGTTTTACTAAGGGCAAGGTCGATAGAACCCTGTTCAGAAGACAAGAAGGGAAGGACATTTTACTCGTCCAAATTTACGTAGATGACATCATTTTTGGGTCACCTAACAAGAAGCTGAGTGAAAGTTTTTCAACACTCATGCAAAGTAAATTTGAGAGTTATCTATGATGGGTGAAATGAATTACTTTCTTGGTCTTCAAGTAAAACAGACCCAGAAGGGATTTTCATAAATCAAGCAAAGTATACTAGAAATCTACTAGACAAGTATGGTATTAAGACATGCAAGTCCACTGGCGTACCTATGCTACCTACCTACAAGATGGATCCAGATGAACAAGGTAAATGTGCGTATCAAACACATTATCGTGGTCTTATTGGTTCATTACTATACTTGACTGCTAGTAGACCTGATATTGCATTCTCTGTTGGTGTATGTGCTCGTTTTCAAGCTAATCCAAAAGAGAGTCATATGGAAACCACTAAAAGGATATTGAAATATTTGAAAGGAACCATCAATCGCGGTATATGGTATCCTTCAAATGATGATCTATCTCTAAGTGGCTACTCTGATTCTGATTTTGGTGGTTGTAGAATAGATAGGAAATCTACATCTGGTTCTTGTCAATTCCTAGGCACAAAACTCATTTCATGGTTTTCGAAAAAGCAGACTAGTGTTGCAACTTCAACTACCGAAGCCGAGTACATGGCTGCTGGTAGCTGTTGTAGTCAAATACTCTGGCTCATGCAACAGCTTAGAGATTACAATATACATGAATCAAATGTTCCTATTTTCTGTGATAGTAACAGTGCAATTGCCATTACACAAAACCCTGTTTTGCACACACGTTGTAAGCATGTTGATGTGAAGCACCATTTCATACGTGATCATGTAGAAAAGAAGGACATTCGCATGGAAAAGATTCATACTGAGTTTCAAAGAGCTGATATTTTCACAAAACCATTAGCTGAGGCACGTTTTCATGAGTTATGCATTAGTCTAGGGTTAATTGATTTAGACCCTACTTGCCTGTAGCTACGCACTAACTAAACAGGTACATCAAAGAGATAAGGAGACAAGATCACTAGACCAGAGCGCTCGACTAATCACTCTACAGACAGGTATACAAGGATAGACTAGATGACCAAACAACCCGATGAGGAAGCTCGTAAAGCTGAGGGTAATACTAAGGGAATAAACATTTAAGGGGGAATCTTTGATTTCTTAAAGAACCTTATGTTGACTCTTAAGTTTGTTAATAGTCATCTTGTTTGATCCTTGACCATTAAGCCAAATTGATATTCATCTTATTTATTTTACTCTACCTGTACCTACGATTACGTGTTACAAATAATAAGACAGGTACATAAAGGTGTTCGACATTCAGAATAGATAAGCACAGTCGAAGGGGGAACTCGACTGGTGTTCATAAGACTACTCGTCTTGTGCAAATTAAGCCTACTCGCCTTATGGAGCTTAGGCCTACTCATCTGTTCTGGATGGACTCGAACAGACAAGCTAAGTGTTCTTTTGATTAAAATGTGTTAAGTGTTTATTCGAAACAAATTAAGGGTATTAAAGTAATTTTATATTGTTAAAATTTGAATATCCTAGAATTAGATTTATTCACTCCCAGTTAATGAGGTGTATACATTCAGCTCGCAATCATCTATACTAGGTCGGATGAATTCACTCTCCTATCCAACCTAAGAAGAGGCGGATTTCAACTTTTACAAAATCAAATCACATTATCTTCTCGGTTCCGTAACCGAATACCAAAAGTCCCGACCGTTGGATCTAATCCTTCGATCTTGGCCATTGGATCAAAAATTCAGTTTTGAACAAAACCCAACTCTTGCACACATTTTACCCCACGTTTTTCACAACTCTACTACGTGCTAACAGTTGATTTCTTGCTTATTCAATTCTATTGTTCATAACAACTCATTCACCATGTCGATTCGATCGGAACAGTTTGAAAAACTTCTACGAATATGCACTTGGGTGGCATTGAAGAAGTCTGGAACAGATGACCTTTTCGAAGTCATCTTAGGAAAAGGTGGTATTTCAAACTTCATGGACTGGGAGATGGAACAAAAGGAGAACAGTGGTGTTCGAGATCACTCAGAGTTATTTCCATCTCATGCCATTACTGCTCTTGCAAAGAGACTACTGAACATTTCTGATGATCAAATGTGTTCGGAATCACATTTTGACATGGGCGTTCAAGTTTCAGAAGCTGACTTTGCAGAAGATGTAGTTATGATTGAAGCTGCACCAGCTGAGGAAATCCAGTCTACTGATCCGATTCTCGACTTGGAGAATGTTTCTGATCAAATAAGAGGTCTTGTGTTCGAATTTCAAGTAGAACATGCTCATGGTCCACGATGCAACGTTGGACAGATCACAGGACAATTTGAGAAGTATTTCCCATCAGAAACGTGTGCTTACTCTGCTAAACTAGTCGAGTTGGTGAAAAGAGAGTCTGATGATGCTGAAAGAAAGGCTCAAGAAGCAAGGTTAGCTATCATTCCCTACTCTCCCCATCTTAATTTGAAAGCTATTGCTGGAAGTATGCTTCCAGAGGCTGAAGTAGTTGAAGACGAGGTCGTGACTGCTGCTCCAGAAGGCCAGTTGGTGGAAGTAGTATCAATTCTAGAAGATGAGATTATGGAAGAAGCTACTCATGTTGAAGTTGGACAATCGTCTCAAACTATCCCAGCCGCTTCAATAGATGAGTTGAAAGAAGACTTGAAAGTTGTAATCAAGATGTCCATGGATGATTTTCTCAAATCTGAATTAAAGAAGACTCTTGTTGAACAGAACAGTGTCCTTGTGACAAGTTCAAAAGAGATGATCTTGAATGAGGTCAACCAGATAGATGCAGAATTCAGGCAACAGATGTTTGAGCAACTTGAAGGATTTCTCCAGGATCAAGTTGAATACTCGGAGAAAAGCTCAGTCGATTTTGCTCGTGTGTTAGCTACTGAATCCAGGAAGATGGAAAGAGTCTATAGAGCAAGAATCGAGGTTGCTGATGTTCAAAGGAAGGAAGCTTATGATCAGTTAGCACAAGCTAGAGAAATTATTAGTGCTATGACTGACGAGAACAAGAAGTTACGTTTGACTGCAACGCATTTTAAAAATGAGTTGAACTTGTCTACTCAAAAGCTGGAATTGGTGGCAACCAAGCTGGACAAGTTGAGTCAAAATGGTTCTCATGAAAGGCAGATTGAAAGAGCCACGAGTCTTATGAAGCAAGCTATGTTTGAAGAGATGACTCGTTTCACTTCTCTTTTCTCTCTCCAGGCGACTGATGAAGCCAAAAAGGGGGAAGAGACAAAGACAAGTCGAGTTGATATTGTTGATGAAGGTGAAAAATCTAAGTCCAGTGCTGAACCAGAAGCGAAGGAAGCTGCTGAAGCTGTGCAAGATCTCAGAAGGCCTAAGAGAGGCAAAGGCAGGTTGGTTAAAACTGCAGAACTTGAGCAAGCTAAGGCTGAAGCAGATGAGTTGAAGAAGAAGGAGAAGGGCAAAGCAGTTGCATCTCCTGAAGCCGAAGTTCAGACTCGACTGGTATTTAAAAGGAAATCTATTCATATAGAAGAGCCGAAAGAGGTGGAGACAACAACAAAAGTAAAGAAGCAGAAGGTTGTTGATCCAAGTAATGAAGCTCATTATGCAAGCAAGAAGAAGGTTGGAAAACATATTGAGAATTTGCAGAAGTTGAAGGCAGATGAAGACTAGATGGAAGATCAGTTCATTGACTACTTCATAGATAAAGAACATCGACCTGAATGGATGAAAGTGAAGAGGCAATGGGAACTTGATCACTGGATTATTCGAAAGTATGGTGATTCTGAAAGTCCAGATGAGTTATATTCAATGTTTGATAAGTTCATGGAAGGTCAGAACCAAATGCTTTGGAATCTGATTTTAAGGATATCTGCTGGAGCGAATTTCAACATTCTTATTCCTGAATTTCCAAAGTGGAAATGTCCTATGACAAGCTCTGGTAGAAGAGTTGATTTCAATCAAATCAAGAAATATGAAGAAGAGTTACGTGAGAAAGAGAAGATTGATGATGAAGACCATATTAGAGTTATTCACATGAGACTCCTTGATGCATTCTGTGTTCCTAACCCAGAAGGAGGTACTCTTTCAGATTAGATTATCTGCTCTGATTACTTAGTTTTTTTTTGGTCAGATTACTTAGTTTTTTTTGATTTAGTATGTGTAATATCTACTGATCATATTTTGAATGAATGAAAAGATAAAGTACTATTTGATGTTTAAAGACAAGATAACTACTTAACTAGTCTACTATTATGAAAAGATTCAAGTAGTTTTGGCTTCATCAAAAAGGGGTAAATTGTTGGGATATGAATCCTAAAACAAGTCCTAAATGATGATTGAAATATAAAAGATAAAGTTTTGATAAGCCAAAAGAAGGTTGAATTTTTCTAAGTATTGACTAATCTAGTCTAGTTAAGTTGAAGTCATCTTGAACAAGATCAGTAGAGTTCACATGAGTTAACATATGAAAAGACAAGTACTTATAATTGATATCGTGTTATTACTTCATATGTGTTTATACTAACTGTGTAGATTGTTATTGAGCTATAAATAATCATTGTATAGAGCTCATAATTTCAAATGTAATAGATAGATTCATTGTATAGTTTTCTAAGTTGACTAAGCTTGTAACAAGAGCTTAATGTAATGTAATAGTCTTGTTAGGATTAGATGATAGGACTAGATTAGTTCTATGATTGTAATCTTGAGAAGTCTACTGCACAAAACAAGAAGAAGACGAAGTCTACTACTACTGGACAAGACAGGTGCGCGACTCAACAAGACAGGTTAACTTGAAGTTAGTTACAGAAGCGTGTTAAAGATAAAGATTGAAGAGTTAGTTAAGGAATAACTAATTAACTGAAGAAACGCGTTAAAGGATATGGAGAACAGTTACAAGTTAGTTTTCAAGAAAAGGTTGTTACACAACTGAAAGTTCTTGGAATTTGAAGTCTATAAATACCCCAAGGTATTCATTGGTTAAAGACTACTGAAATACTGATACTACTGTATATTGAAGTATTATTAAAGATTCAAGTGAAGAAGTTACTCTCAGAGATTGAAGTTCAGAAAGAAGCTACGCAAGACAAGTGAAGAACAAGAAGGCTACTACTGAACGAAGAGAAGTTTTATTTTCGTTTCCTGTTTCAAGTTGCTAGTTACTTGTAAAATAGCTAGTTAGATCGAAGAGGCACTTGGTAGTGTTGTCGAGAAGATCTAAGTCTTATTTCTTGGGACTTAAAGCTACAAGAACATATTACTCCATTGGACGAGTTAATAAGAATATCACAACTGGGTTGTGAGAGTGGATGTAGACAAGTTGTCGAACCACTATAAATCGTTTGTGTTGTTTACTTTACTGTTTTGTTGGTATTAATTGTCTAATTGTTTAAATACACTTCTAAACTAGATTAGTTGAGTATAGAACAGAGTTCTTTGAATTTTAAAGGATTGAGTATAAACTTTAATTGGGCTCATTGTTAATTTCGTATTCCGCACATTGTAATTCTGATATATCGAAAGATTTTAGAAAAGTCTATTCACCCCCCTCTAGACATTTTATTTAGCTTCCCTCGATATTAACTCAACCTTTGGGACCTACACCCTTCAGACATGCCAAATAGATAAGTCAAATTGAAAGAATATGTTTTAGGAATGTTGGAACATATAAATCAGGCTAGTTGAGAAGTTGGTATGTTAGGCAGTTCTTAGATGTTTTAGATGCACAAGTTGAGGTGGAACACAAGCTTAAGTGATTGCAAGAATCAAGTCCCCTCAAGGCTCAGAATCAAGGTTGATCCCAACACTGTTGAAGTATTGAATGACCAACTGTGTTGATGATCAAGACAACTCAGTTAAGAGACAACCTCCTTGATGATTAACTCAGAAGAATACATCAAGTAGATCAAGTATGTTGATGTATATGCAATCAAGTTCAGAGGAGATGTTCAGTAGAATTGTCCAAGCACACTATACCAGAAAAGACTAAGGCAAGAGTCAACTGTGCTAAAGGGGTCAAGACCACTGATATGGAAGCATGAATGCTTAGAAGCCATCAAGTAATGATCAGTGAAGTTAAGGAGCCAAGTCATCTGATAAGAGCTATGCCAACACTGCTGATAGGACAAATCAGCTGAAAGTGATAAGCAGACCTGTCCTGATGATAAGGAAAGTTGTCCTTATCAAGGAACCAATGATCAGAAGTAATGTCCATGTTTGATCAACTGAATCTTCAAATCAGACATTGGGAAGAGTGCATCAAAGTCAAGACAAGAAGCTTTCAGCCGTTTACTTCCCAAAACAAGGATATGTCACTTTCAAGAAACTGTCTTCAAGTTGCAAAGTTCAAGGAAGACATATATAGACATTTTAAGGCTGTCTCTCCAAAGGACATAACCTCATTTTGCTCTATAAATACTAGAGTATGGAGACCATTCAATGTGTGGAAATTACTAGCATTCAAAGCCAACACGTCTTAAGCACTCACAAAGAATATTTCATTCTTAGAGTTTCCATACACTTCCAGTTACCAACTAAGCTGAACTCATTGTAAATCATACAAAGCTTAGAGAGATATCCTATCCTTACACTAAGCTCAATTGTAAATGATATCCCACCCTAGTTGGAACCAACATCAACCCTTAAACCTTTCAAGGAAAGTTAGGAGGATTGTTGTAGTAGAAGTGTAAGAACTAACTGTCAAGAGAAGAAAAGTTTAGTTCTGAGTTGAGAGAGAGTACTAGGACTCTGAATTCCTAGGGATCAAGGCACTAAGGAGTAGTGTGGTTGATCAGTGCACCTTGGCACTATAAAACAAGTTAATTCCAAAAGAATGAATTATCGTGTTAAATAAGGGAAAGTGGATGTAGGAGCTTGAGTATCTGAACTACTATAAACCTCTTGTGTTATTTACATTCAAGTATTTTCATACAAGTAACACATACATACACTGCACACAAACATACATTCAAAAGACAAACATCACAAGTGTTGCAAAACTGGTTTGGGACAAGTCCCCTGAAAACAGTTTAGTGTTAAGAAAGACATCAAAATTAAATAGGAGTTTAAATATAAAGGGCAAAACGTAATTCCACACATATAACTTAATTAGATAGTTATTCAACTAAGTACTTCATAGTACTTAGTAGTTTGATTATCTTAAGAAAGTTATACATACTCAGAGAAGTTGTCCAAGACAACTCTGCTGATAGGCTGTTTGTTTAAAACTGAAAAAGATTTGCATACACAAGTGCATTCCCCCCCTCCATACACTTGTGCCATACTCCTTTCAAGACCAACAAGTGGTATCAGAGCAGGGGTTCAAAGACCATTGCTTCTGAAAATGCATTTTGATTTTCAAAACTAAAGTTTTAGTGTGGTCACTGAACTGATCTTTCTAAATTCTTAACACATTGTTATCTAACCCCTCTTATCTGAGATATGGCAAGGAACAACCACAACAACAACAACAACAACAATAATGCTGTTCCACATGATGTTGTGGAGACCATAAACAATATGGATCCAGATCCAGTCAATCACATATCTCATCATAAGTTGCCCATGTTCTCAATTGAGAACTATGATTTCTGGAAAATCAGGATGAGAGCTCATCTTGCATGCCTCCACAATGAGATGCTGAGAGTCATCACAAGGGGACCATTCATATTCACTCAAGTTAAGCTGAAGGTTACTGAATCTCAAAGAGCTGATCCAAGGCAAGAAATCCCCAAGGATGAAGATGACCTCACCACTGAAGAAAGAAGGAGACATAACCTCAACTATCTAGCAATGAATACTCTCTATCAAACAATTACAGATGCAGTAATGGGGAGAGTCTACCACTGCACAACAGCCGAAGAAATATGGGATACTCTTGCAGAAATGTGTGAGGGTATTGACAAAATCAAGGAGAATAAGCTCCAAGTTGCTGTGCAGAAGTTTGAACAATCCACAATGGAATCAGATGAAGCCATTAACAAGTTTGTTGGTAGATTCACTTATATAATGAATGAGATCAATTCATTGGGCAAAGTTTACTCAAAGAGGGAGATTGAACTCAAAATTCTAAGAAGTCTCACTCCAAAGTGGGATGTATATTCTGTGATGATGCAAAACACCAAGGATCTCTCTACCATGCCCATGCAACAAGTCTTCTCAAAACTCAAAGCTTATGAGTTTGATCTCAACAGTAGAAAGCCTACCGAAGAACCTTCCTTACCAACCAAAGGAGTGGCATTCAAAGCCAAAGCTGCTGAACCAGAAATGTAGTCAACTCCAAGGTCTTCAAAGTCAGTCTCTAAGGCTGAAATGAAGGAAGAGCTAGCCCTTATGGCTAGAAGGTTTGAAAAACTCAACTCAAGGTTTGGTAGATACAAAAAGTTATACCAAGACAACAAGGTCAGGAGAAGGTACAACTCTCCTGAAGCTAAGGCTGAGGACAAAAGGCCTGAAGAAAGAAAGTCAGAGGACAAGTACTCTGATAGGATGATGATGAAGAACTGTGCTACAACTGCAACAAGAAGGGGCACTTCCAGTATGATTGCCCTGAGCTCAGCTCTAAGGAGAGAAAAGAGAGGCAAGCCAAAAGGGATAGAAGATTCACCAACAGAAAAGCCATGATGGCTGGTGATGAATCCCAAAGTGCTGAAATCTTCAACTCTTCTGATGATGGACTGTTTTCCAGCAGTAATGATGATGATATTTGCAACATGGCTATTGAAGATGATAAGGTATCTTCCACTTCTAGTTCACCAACATTTCAATCACTGAACACTAGTGATGTCAACCTGAAACTCTCCTTAGGAAAGTTGATGGAAGACTTCACTAGATTACAAGAACTTCATGATAACTGTGTGAGAGAAAAATGAAAGATTGTATTCTGAATTTGCTAAACCTCCTGAACTTGTAGTTGACATCAAATCTATTGAGTTGTATAAACAAATCTTGAGAGAACTTAATGAAGCATCTCTCAGGATAGTTGACCAACAAAAGCAGATTGATGAATATGATGTTCTTAAAACTCTTCAAGCTAAACTTGAAAACCTGTCACATGAATATGATGTTCTTAAATCAAGTGAAGAGAGCCTGAAAATTAAGATGTCTGCAATGAATAAATCCTCTAAAGCAATAGAGGAAATTCAAAGCTTCCAAAGACCTATGGCTCAAAAGAGTGGATTGGGATATGATTCATTTGAATCTTCACCTTGCCTTAGTGTTGCTTCGACAAGTAACACTAAGAGAATCTTTGTTAAGTCAGTGGCATAATTAGCTGAAAATGAACTAACTCAGCTACTGAACAAAGGAAAGGGCGAAGTTAATGAGTGTGCCCACTCAAGTATTCTAGAAGACTAGGCCCATACCTAAGGAAATGGCCAAAGTCTCTAAATATAAGAGAAATTGTGTTCAGCAGAGTAGACCCAATGGAAGGGCAACTCCCTTGAAAAACATACAGATAGGTTGTCCAAGGTATTTTCAGCCTAGGCCAACTCTTCTGAGGCAACCTCAGCTAAACAGACCAAAAGTCAACTCTCCTCAGAGGCACAATAAAATGAGACAACCAAAACTCTACATGTCAAAGGGTAATGGTCATCTATATGCCCATCCTCAAAGATTTCATCAAGCTGCACAAAGAACTCATAAGTTCAGGAGAAATGTCAACTCTCCTGACACTTACAGAGTCAACACATTCACACATTCTTTCCCAAAGGCATTTAAGGGAAAAATTGTGTATGTTGATGAAAGAGGAAAACAACTTAGCCACCTTGAATCAATTAGGGTTATTAGGCAAGTTAGGGTTCCTAAAGGTACAACTAACCTCTCAGGACCCAAAATTTAAAGGGTACCTAAAGCTTGATCATTGCAGGTACCAAAGGACCACAAGAAGATGAGGAGCTTAAACAAAAAGACAGCATGGTACTTGGACAGTGGACGTTCAAGGCACATGAATGGAAACAAAACACTCCTCACTAAATTCATTGAACAAGAAGGTCCTAATGTCACCTTTGGAGACATCTCACAAGCAACTACAAAAGGTTATGGTACCTTGATCATTGGTAATGTCAAGGTATCCAATGTATCTTATGTGGCTGGTCTCAAATATAACCTCCTATGCATAAGTCAGTTCTATGATAAAGGGTATAAAGTTGAGTTCTCAAGTGATAAATGCTTAATCAATGATAAAATAACTCAACAAACTCTACTGACTGGTATTAGAAAAGGAAATGTATATTTTGCTGACTGGGACAACTCTACTGATGCAACATGCTTCATTGCTAAGAGCTCAAATGAACAAAGCTGGTTATGGCATAAGAGACTTAACCATCTGAACTTTAAATCCATGAACAAGCTTTCTAGAAATGCATTAGTAAAAGGACTGCCTAATGAAGTTTTCATTAAAGAACATGTTTACAAACCATGTCAAGAAGGAAAACATATTAAAGCTTCATTCAAAGGCAAACCAGTCATCTCTATTGACAGGGTACTTGAACTGTTACATATGGACTTGTTTGGACCAATTACCCCTGCTAGTATTAATGGAAGAAAATATACATTGGTTGTAGTAGATGACTTCTCTAGGTTCACATGGGTAGTATTTCTCCTTAATAAAAAGGAAACTTAAGTCAAAGTCCTTGAACTTCTAAAGAGACTATCAAATGAGAAAAGCCTTAATATCATCAAAATAAGATCTGATAAAGGCACTGAGTTCATAATTTCATACATTAATGAGTATTGCATTGAAAATAGAATAACCCATGAGATCCTGCATTAAACTTTCCTAAATTTTATGATCCTAGTGACTCAACCTCAGTAGAGGACAACTCTACTGAAGGGATCAGGAAAAGGAGGAATTGGTTATCTGACCATCCAACTAACCTAATACTTGGAAATCCAAGTATAGGAGTCAAAACTAGAAGGTTTCATGGTGAAAATGCTTTGTTTTGTTGCTCCTTATCAGAACAGGAACCTCAAGACATTAAGGAAGCACTACAAGATGCAAATTGGATTATAGCCATGCAAGAGGAGCTGAACCAGTTTACAAGAAATGATGTTTGGGAACTGGTTGACAGACCATCACATCAAGATGTTATTGGAACAAAGTGGGTGTACAAGAACAAGAGGAATGAGAATGATGTGATAGTCAGAAACAAGACCAGATTAGTGGCCAAAGGATATTGTCAATCAGAAGGCATAGACTATGATGAGACATTTGCACTAGTGGCAAGACTTGAAGCAATAAGGCTATTCTTAGCATATGCTGCCCACAAAAGGTTCAAAGTCTATCAAATGGATGTCAAGAGTGCTTTTCTAAATGGAGTACTCAAGGAATAAGTCTATGTGGAGCAACCACCAGGGTTTGAAGAGGGAAACCAGGTGTATAGATTTAAGAAAGCCCTTTATGGACTTAAGCAAGCTCCAAGAGCTTGGTATGACACCTTATCTCAGGTCCTGCTAGATCATGGTTTTGTCAAAGGGACAGTGGACAGAACCTTGTTCAGGATCTGTGAGGGAGATAACATCTTGCTTGTCCAAATATATGTTGATGACATCATATTTGGATCCCCAAATGAGAAGATGTGTGAGAAATTCTCAAAGCTCATGCAAAGCAAGTTTGAGATGTCAATGATGAGGCTGATGAATTTCTTCTTGGGACTTCAAGTCAAGCAATCAAAAGAAGGAATCTTCATGAATCAGGCCAAGTACACAAGGGAGATAATAAAAAAGTTTGGGTGTTCAACAAGCAAGCCAGTGAGAATTCCAATGAACACAAACTGGAAGATGGATCCTGATGAGAGTGGTGTTTCAACCAACTCTACTGAGTATAGAGGAATCATTGGATCCATTCTATATCTCACAGCCAGCAAACCTGACATCACCTTTGCAGTAGGTGTATGTGCAAGGTTCCCAGCTAATCCTAAGAAGAGTCATCTAGAAGCTGCAAAGAGGATCTTGAGATACCTCAAAGGCACTGAGAATGTAGGCCTTTGGTATCCAGCAGATGACAACACTGAGTTAACTGGCTACTCAGATGCTGACTATGGAGGATGCAGAATTGATAGGGAAGTCCACCTCTGGAACATGCTAATTCTTGGGAAGCAAGCTCATCTCTTGGTTCTCAAAGAAACAAAACACTGTGGCAACTTCAACCACTGAAGTTGAGTATGTTGCAGCTGGAAGTTGTTGTGCTCAAATCCTTTGGTTGAGACAACAACTTAGAGACTACAATATCAACTCTACTGAAGTGCAAATATTTTGTGACAACAACAGTGCAATAGCTATCTCACAAAATCCAGTGTTACACACAAGATGTAAGCATGTGGACATCAAGCATCACTTCATAAGGGATCATATGGAGAAGAAGGACATCAAGTTGGTGAAAATCCATACAGATCACCAAAAGGCTGATATTCTCACCAAATCTCTTGCTGAAGCAAGGTTCATGGAACTTTCAGCAGAGTTGAGACTTTTTGATCCAGGAAAGATGGACAAGTAAGCCCAATGGAGTTCAACAATCAAGGGGGAACAAGAATTGTTCATCAGCAGACTTGGGCAAAGTCTACTGAATCTCAGGAGAGATGACCCAAGCTGATCAGAAAAGTTGGGCAGATCAATTCATTGGTCTGGGCCCACTTCAGGAGATTTGGGTCAGGACATTTGTCCATGTGGGGCCAGATAAGCTGAAATTGCTATCAAAACAAATCTAGGTTTGATAAGCACCTATTTTGGGTAATCATTGCCTAATTTGATGGTTGTCCCATTCCTCTTCAAGCTATCACCTTTACAAAGATTTAATTTGTCCCCTACCCAAAAAGTCACTTTCGAAGCATTTAATGCAAAGATTCAATTCCATTTTGCATTAAACATTTCAAGCCCACAATCTACTTTGATAACTCCCACATCCATTAAAAACCTTAAATTCTTATCCCACGTTTGATAAAGCAGTTTTTAAATTCAGAAATCAAATTTCAACAGTTGGATCATCAACTGGCCAACTCCCCTGAATTAATCCTGGCCATCCAATATTTGATTTCCTCTTTTACCAACTGTTGAATTTCCCTAAGACTCACAAACTCAAATACATACATCCCTTTTGGAATATACTCCAAGTCTTAAGAAGCCCAAAACTCTACATTATTTCCCACGCATTTTTACAACTCTCAAACCCTAACCAGATTTTTCAAAACCTTCAAGCTTTCTTACAGTCTCCAATGGCACCCAAGATTAGACAAGACAAGCTTGTTGACTTCTCAAATGAGAAGTTGGACATTGATTTGAATACCTTAGCCACAAAATAACCTCACATTCGAACCAATCATCTCTTTTGGGAGTGAACAGCCTGAAGTTCTTCCCACTCTCAGATGGCTAAGGAGGGTAGATTTACAAAAGTTCATGGACAACAAACCAAGCTCATGCCTTGAGCAATACATGGCTGAGTTCTTTGTTTTTCTCAAATGGAAAGGAAAAGCAACTGGAGGAGCAGTTTCTACAAAATTGGCCTATGTTGATGAAGGTCAGTAGGAGGAGAGCTCACACTTGGTCAAGTTCTCTGAGGAGGACTTAGAAGGTGCATTTGGATTGCCTTCAGAATGAAGGAATCCAGAATCTTATTATGTTGGGCATGAACAAGATGTTGCCCAAGCATGGCTCAAATCTCCAGTTCCATTATCCTCCACTCAACACAAGAATACTCTCAAACCTGAATTCTTCACACTTTTTGAAGTGGTGACCAAGAGAATTCTTAGCAATACTGGAAGTCTTTAGCAAGCAAGCTTGCCAAGAGTTATGATCATGGCTGCAGTGATTGATGCCAGTGACAAGGGCATCAAGTTCAATTGGAGAGACTTCATCCTGGGAGAGATGATGAAGGAAAGGGCCAAGTTCAAGGTGAAAGCCCACATGAAGGTGGTGTTGGAGGGAAAATTGAGATATTACACAAGGGCAAGTCTCTTGATTGAAAGATTCTCCCACTACTCTCAGATGCAAACATTTGCCAAGCCCCTTCCTGCCCAAAAAACCATGTTCAGGAAGCTTTCCAAGAGTCTGAAATAAGGAAGTTGCAGGTGGCCAAACCTGCTGAAGTGGTGGAGCAAAAGCCCAAGATGAAGCCTAGGACAAAAGCAAGGGCAGTAAAGACAAGGAAGATGACACAAATTCTATCAGAAGAGGAGTCTGATATTTCAGGAGAAGTGGAAAAAGTTGCTGAAGAAGGGGTGAGTGTGCCATCTGATTCTAAGGAACTAAAGGAAAAGTTCCCAATGGCAATCAAGAAGAGCAAGAAGCAACCTGCTTCTAAAAAGAGGATCAGGGAAGTTGTCCCACGGGAGAAGGAAGTGGCAGTTCAAGGGCAAGTAAGAGAAGGAACAAGCCTTCTGAAAAGACGTTGAGCTTGCAGGAAGAGAAGACATTAAAGGTTGCTCTCAAGGAGAGTAGAGCTGAGAGCAGACCAGGGATAAAATCCAAGTCTAAATCGAACTCCCCTGATGCTGGTACCCCTGATTCTAAACTTCCTGAAACCCACATTTCAGAGCCCAACTCCCCTGACACCCATAAAACCCCTGAGAACCAAACCATCATTCCCTTAGATCTTACAAAGATATATTCTCCAGAGGGAACAACTCAAAGAAGTCCAATTGACATCTTAGCTGATATTGCAGTTGATGAATCAAGGTTAAAGTTTCCCCTTGATTCAATTATGCTTCAATACTCAAGATTTCGTGAAGCTTTACTACTAGAACCCACTCCCATTAATAAACTCCCTTCAGGAACATTGCTCTCAAAAGCACCTGAATTACCCCTTGCTGAGCCCAATATCCCTTAACCTATCCTTGAAGCCAACCCTTCTGATATTGTTGCCAACTCCCCTATAACCCAAAGTCCCCAATCAGATGGAGATGAGGAGGAGTATACCTTTGAAGGTATGCTCAGAGGTGGAGCCAGAGCTACAGTAGATAGCTTGTACCCCAATCTTGCTGAATTTCCAAGATTGCAGAGGGATTTCCATGATTTGAGAGCCTTAGTTGAAGTGAAAGACAAAACCATCATGGAAATTGCCCAAGTTATTCAAGACAAAGGTGCAAGTTGGTGGCAGATTGAGGAGAGTAGACTGCTTCACTTTGCTGGTGTACAAAAGATAAGATTCCTAACAGAAGAAGCTGTCTTTGCAAAGCTGGTGGCAGACAAGATTGCTGAAGAGAAAGATAGAATTGCCAAGGGTATCAAACACCCTGATAGCAGTTCTAATGATGATAGTGATGATCCTACAAATCCCAACCCTCCTGGTCCTCAAGTGAGCAAGGTTCACTAACTTACCTATGCAAGAACAAAGGGCTCTGTCTCTTCAGAGGTGTTGACCAAAGATGGTAAAACAACCAAAGATGCATCAGCCCATGATGGTTCAACTGAGCCTGAGGCACATCTAAATGATGTTGAGGCTTTCCAAGTAGAAGCTAGTTTGGTTAAAACCTCATCAGTGTCAGCAGAGTTAGATACTGACCAGCTTTTAACCATTCAGGATGACTCAGTTTAGTTAAAACCTCATGAGTGTCAGCAGAGTTGGATACTGACAAGCACTATGATCTCCCAACAATTGCCTTTTATGAATCCTATTGAGGATGTAGAAGCTACATGTTTAGGTGAAGGAGTTGAAAATGAGATTAGTCCTGAAAAACAAGAGGGAGTAGAGGAGGAAAGTGAGGTAGTAATCACTAAGATAGTGAGTGTACCAACTATAGAGGGAGAGGATGGAGTAAGTGAGGAGGACATTTTATTCTTGAAGTTAAATCTGAACTTCAAGAATCCCTTGATGAAAGGAGGTCTGTTCTTCATGAAAGTGAGATTATCATTAATGAAGGAGAAAAAGAAGTAGTTGAAAATGAGGAGAAGGCTGCTGATGAATCAGATCCTTATGAAAAAGAATTTGAGGGTGTTGAGGGTGTTTCTACTGATAAATTTTTCTGTGCAAATGCTGCAGGTAGGACTCTTGAGCAAATTTTTGCTGAAGATGTATTCACAGATGCTCCAATTCAAGCTGATGAAAGTGTATCCAAAGTAGCACTTGAGGAGCATTCAGCAAAGTTGGACACATTGGCCGAACAAGTAGAGACTGCCCATGCACAAACCTCTGAAGCTTTGGATGAACAAGGCAGAACACTTGCCTCAGTGGAGATGAGGCTCACTGGTTCAGAAGATGTGGTGTTGCCTACCATAGAAGCAAGGATACGTGGAGTTGAATCTGGGTTGCAGACCATCTCTACTGAAGTTTAGAAGGCTAAGCACAACATGGATAACTTCGCCAAATCCGTGAAGAAGGATCAGAAATTGCTTCTTGACAACCATAACAAAAATTTCAAAGCTCTCAAGTTGGTTGTGAAGCAGGCTATTGGAAAGAAAAGTGCTCTTCAGAAGAAAAGGGCAGAGGAGATGAGATTGGCTATGGTGAAGGAAGCTCCAGCCAAATTCTCTGAAGAAGTGATGGCCAAAATTTCTGAATCTGCAGTGGCCAACCTTACTGATCTTCTCAAGGCCAACCTTGATGCATCCCTTAGAACAACCTTGGAGGAGGTTGTTGAGCAGAAAATGAAGCATGTTCTTGCTTTCCTTAGCATGAGCAGTGATAGGATGCAAAACATTCATGATGATAGTGTTTACCTTCTTGAGGAGATAAAGTCCCTGAATCAGGCCCAATCCTTACTGGCTACAACAATGAGTGATCTCAAGCCCCAATGTTTTTATGAAGCCAAAAAGGGGTAAAGAGAAAGAGCAAGAGCCAAAGGTGCCTTGAAGATTGGAGAAGGCAATAAAGGAAAAGAGCAAGTGCTTGAGATAGAAGGGAAAGGCAAGAAAGTGCTGGACATAGAAGATCTTGATGAAGAAGAGCAACTAGCCATTGCTATGAAGAATTCTCTGGCCTCAGTGCAAGAAGAAGGTGCAAGATGGCAACAAAGGCTGGGTGGAGAATCAGCAGGCTTGGACAAAAGTGCTTAAGATGTCCAAGTCAGGGGGAAGGTCAAGAAAGCCAAAAAGAACAAGAGGAAAGCAGAGACCTTCACTGATTTTCCTAACAGTTTGGATTTGCCTGCTGAGTTCAGAGTAGATGAAGGTCCTACTCCAAAGTGCAAGACCCCAGTTCAGAGTAGACTGCTGAAGAAACTGAAGTGGCCAAGTGCCCTGAAAAGAAGAAGACCCCAGTTCTTGCTGATGATCCTTCCAAGAAATTTGAAGAAGGCTTTGGAGAAGATTATGAAACTCAGCAAAAGCTATCAATGATGAGAGCTCAGGAGAAACTGGAAGCATTGATGGAAGCTAACAGAGCTAGAGATAAGAGAAGAGAGAACTTTCAAAAGCCAAGGAGAAAGAGGGCCACTTACACTAAGCTTAAGTCACAGCTGTTGATCAAGATGGACACCAAGTATCCCCATCTTGATAAATGGGTCCATATACAGCTGAATGATGAATGGGAGGAAGCAAAGAGGGAGTTTGTTTATGACTTTTATGTCATAGGCAGATGGATGGATGAAGACATTGAATCCATCTTTACTCAGTTTATGTATGAAAACCATAGAGAGCTTTATCAGAAACTTTTTGCTGCTGCAGATATAGCAAGAGTGGAGTTCAAAGCTCCTGGTCCCATCATCTACATGCCTCCAAAGCTACAAGGCTACATTGATCAGCAGAGGAATCTCCAAGAGTTCATTGAAATACTTAAGATGGAGAATCTAAAACTTGGACCTAAGGGAACAAACAAGGAGGTTATGGACCTAAAGAAGAGGGTCTGGGCACAGTATGGGATGGTGCCACCTCCTGAAGATGACCTCTGAAACTGCTAAGTTTCCTTGTCCCCTTTGCTCATGGCTGCTGATATGTTATTTATGCTTATGATTTGTATTTGCTCTGAACACATGCTCGAATTGGTTAAGTTTGACTATCAACATGCTTTGTAATGCTCTAATCATATATGAATGATAGTTAAACACTCTTTGAATCAAGAGATAATTTCTCATTGTCTCAACTTGCCTGACTTAAACCTATATGCACTTAAACTGTGATTGTACTAACATCTTCTTTCAGGAAATTTGACCCTAGTCATCTCTACTGAAGGCATATGTAATAAGTATAGTCAAATCACCTTTGTATAGGTTTTGGCATCATAAAAAAGGGGGAAATTGTTGGGAATAAAATTAGATTTTGATTAAGATACCAAAACCCCTTCAGACATGCCAAATATATATTTTGAGTCTGTATCTCCAACGGACATATATAGACATTTTGAGGTTGTATCTCCAACGGACATAACCTCATTTTTCTCTATAAATACTGGAGAATGGAGACCATTCAATGTGTGGAAACTACAAGCATTCAAAGCCAACAATTCTTAAACACTCACAAATGTTGGTCCCTGAACGAGTAGTGAATGGGATTAAAGTCTAGAGGGGAGGGGTGAATAGACTTTAAAACTTTTTCAAACAGAGTTGGGAACCTCTTCTGATTGCTATGTCAACTGGACTGCAAGTCTGCTGGTCCAGATGACTATAGTGATCTGACTGAAGAGGTTGTGTGCGGAAATGTGGTGGCCCTGGTTTAGACTCGTTCTTGTAACTTGTTTTACTTTGTGAAATTACTCAGCTGATGCTGGTTTGAAAGTTATGGCCCTTTTTGAAGAGTGTTGAAATCACAGTATGCACTATATAATAATGAATGTAAAAGCAGAAATGTAAAGTGCAGAAAGTAAATAACACCGGATTTATAGTGGTTCGGATATACGATCCTACGTCCACTCTCACGTCCTAACGTGATGTTTAATCCCTTTAATTTCCACAAATTACAAGGGTCTTGTCCTTTATAGTCCCAAGGTTAGGACTTTGAGATCTGAGCCGTCCTAACAGCTGCGGTCTCCACAAGTGATTGTAAGCACTTGCACTTTGGGGGGTTTCAAAAACTTAAACCTTTCGGTGAGGGTTTGGGGTTTTTGAGATGTATCCAACTAATGGTTCAAGCTTATAATTTGCTTAACCACTATGCCTAAAACAATTGATATACAATATGAACAAGTTTCAGGTTCTTAAGGGTTGGATAGGAAGCACTTTAGAGCTATAGATAATCTAATGAATTTCTGGCTCTTGGAGAATTCTTAGAATAATGTGGCTTTTTGCTTGATGGCTTGCTTAGCTTGTGAATTCTCTCTTGTTTTGCTTCTGTGTTCAACCTTTTGTATTTATAATGAAGATTGAGTGCAACTAGCCGTTGGAGTTGACTAGCCGTTTGAGCAATCTTCCCATAATAGCTTGGTTCCTTGATTCCAGCCGCTTGATTGCTTCAATCCTGGGATCATGTCAATCTTCTAAATAAGGTAGGTCTTCGTTTAAATTGCAAGATGACTTGGGAATCAGCCGAGTCCTGGAAGAGCACATAGTCTTCTGATCTGTACTTCTAGTCTTCTGACTGCTCTTCTGGCCTTAGGTCTTCTGTCTTCTGATATCAGACGAGTACTACTCTTCTGATCTGGAAATTCTTTGTAATGCTTTAGGCCATCTTCAATCTGGGACTCCATCAGATAAGTAGGTATACAAGCACCTTAACATATCTGGTCTTCAAGGATCTTCTAGTCTTCATGTCTTCTACTCTTCTCATCTTGAGGATAGGCATGTAAGCCATGACTGTGCTGATCAGCTGTTATCAATACAGTTGATCACACAAGACTAGTCTAAGCTGTTCTATACAAGTCAGCTGATCCTATTACATTTATAAACTCTAAGTGTTTTGGCCATCAAAACTATTCTAACATCAAGTGGGGCTTAGGGTGAATTTATATCCCAACAATTTCCCCCTTTTTTGATGAAGCCAAAACTATATATATGATAAATGCTCTTAATAGGAGTTTATAAACTTCATAAAAACTGAAGTATCTGATGAAGACAATGAGAGTTTGTCTTGAAAGCACAGAGAACTAAACTTGAATATATATAACTTTTACAGATTACAAGTAATAGTTTCTTAAAGCTTTGAAAGTGGTCTTCATCAGGTCTTCTGATCTTCAGATGCGGAAGGCAAGGTACAGACGAGATCGAACTTCTTCCATGTGCTGCAGGTCTGTAACATTCTCCTCTTCATAGATCTTCTCTAGGATCCTTTTGACTTCAATGAAGTCTGTTCTTCCAGAATCCAGTTTGGGAGGATCCCATTTGGGTTCTTCAGGAGTTAAAATTCTGCAGTTGTCAAGTTCTTTGGCTGTCTTGACTACTTCTTTCCAGAACTCTGGATCTTCAATGTTCATGAATTGATTGAACTGGAAGAATTCATCTTCATAGGTTGGGAGAGGGCCAAATTTTCTTACAATGTGGTGTTGAATTTGCCATTTCTTCTTCAGAGGGTACCACCTTGGTAGCTCATCTTGAAGGGCTAGATAGTCCACATAGTTGCTGTCAAACACCAGAACTTTATCTTTCTGTGCCAGAGCATTTTCTTTCAGTGCTTTCTCCTTGAGAGCTTTCCTGAGTTTGGCTATCTTCCTGTCAAATTTGGCTTTGACTGCCTTCGCATCTTTTAGCTTCTTTTGTTTAAGCTCTTGAGCTTCAAGCTCTTTTCTTTTCTTCAACTCTAAAGCCTCTTTCTCTTCTGCAGTAGGCTCTGCTGGAGTTGACTTCTGAGCTTGCTCATCTGCTAGCTCATCTGCCTTCCTTTTCCTAGTCATTCTTTTCTCGGAAACTTGTTCTGTAGAGGCAGTGATCTGCAGACTTTTGGCAGTTGCTTGAGTGGGAGCTTGGATGTCTTCTTGAGCAATTTCTTTGCCTTTGCCTTTCTTGCTCTTGATTTTGCTTGATAAACCACCCAAGGTTTCATTCAGCTCATCTTGAGATACTACCATTACAGCTTGTTGTGCAGTAGTCTTCTCAAGAGCTTTTATCAATACATCTTCCCCCTTTTTGGCTTCAACAAGCGCAGCCGCAAAAGGCTTCATGGCATTCCGAATCTCCACTCTAAGAGTTTGTTGAAGGGCCATGGCGTTGACTTTGCCAACATGAGTCAGATGTGTGATGCTATGGTCTAGAATCTGAGCATGAGAGTTGGAGGAGGAGACAGCTTCTAGTTTAGCTGTGAGTGCTTCCAGTCTTGTTGCTGTCTCCTTCAGCTGAATCTGAAGTTTTTCATTCTCTGATGTAGCTGATTGGAGAAGAGCTCGACCTTCAGTAGCTCTTGCTTCAGCATCTTCAATTCTTTGCTTGTAGGTGTTTTCCATGCGGTTGACCTCATTGGTGTAGAGATCAGCAAACCTGGTGGAATGTTCACCTGCCATCTTCAGAATGCTGGTCAGATACTCACTTATCTGATCGTGAAGAGATTCTCCAAACTTGTCTTCAATGTCAATGATCTGGTTATGAAGACGAGTTCTCTGCTCCTTGACTGCCTTTTCAACATATCTTCCAAGCTGTAGGCCTAAACCCTTTTCAAAGTGTAGGTCTATAGCAGTCTTGACCTGTGAGCATATGTCTGCTGTATAGTCAGCTGTTGGAGTAGAAGTTGAGGCTGTTCCTTGAGGCTTTGGATGGACTGTCAGGGCTTTGCCTCTTTCTTCAGCTGAAAGGTACTCTTCATTGAGAAATGAGGTAGTGGCCTTAACCAGGTGAGACATGATGGTGTCTCCTTTGTCAATGAAGTGAGGTAGGGTATCCTTAGGCATGAAGTGATCAGGAATAGTGATTACTTCTCTTTCATTCTCGGTTCTGTCAGCTGGTTCAGCTGAGTCTTCTGCAGGAACGGACGCAGCTGAGTCATTCACTTTTGCTGTGCCAGCTGCCTGATGATCTGATATGTCTTCTGGGATAGAGGTATCAGTAGATTGAATACCTAGAATTCTGTGGCATACTGCTGTAAAGGCTTCCTCGGGCAGCAGTTGAGTGAAAGATGTAACTTGAGCAACTTCTTTTTGCTCCATTTCCCAGTCGAGAAAATTAGCTTTTCCTCCCATTCCTTCCATGACTTCAATAAGGTCATCCACATCATCTCTCCTGAGTTCAATCCAGGTGCAGATTCTGAGAATTTGTTCGAACTGAACTGATTCCTCATCAATACCAGGAATAGTAGACTTGAGCAGATTTGCTATCTTCATCCTCATTATCTTATCCCTTGTGCACATAGGATACTGACAAGCACTATGATCTCCCAACAATTGCCTTTTATGAATCCTATTGAGGATGTAGAAGCTACATGTTTAGGTGAAGGAGTTGAAAAGGAGATTAGTCCTGAAAAACAAGAGGGAGTAGAGGAGGAAAGTGAGGTAGTAATCACTAAGATAGTGAGTGTACCAACTATAGAGGGAGAGGATGGAGTAAGTGAGGAGGACATTTTATTCTTGAAGTTAAATCTGAACTTCAAGAATCCCTTGATGAAAGGAGGTCTGTTCTTCATGAAAGTGAGATTATCATTAATGAAGGAGAAAAAGAAGTAGTTGAAAATGAGGAGAAGGCTGCTGATGAATCAGATCCTTATGAAAAAGAATTTGAGGGTGTTGAGGGTGTTTCTACTGATAAATTTTTCTGTGCAAATGCTGCAGGTAGGACTCTTGAGCAAATTTTTGTTGAAGATGTATTCACAGATGCTCCAATTCAAGCTGATGAAAGTGTATCCAAAGTAGCACTTGAGGAGCATTCAGCAAAGTTGGACACATTGGCCGAACAAGTAGAGACTGCCCATGCACAAACCTCTGAAGCTTTGGATGAACAAGGCAGAACACTTGCCTCAGTGGAGATGAGGCTCACTGGTTCAGAAGATGTGGTGTTGCCTACCATAGAAGCAAGGATACGTGGAGTTGAATCTGGGTTGCAGACCATCTCTACTGAAGTTTAGAAGGCTAAGCACAACATGGATAACTTCGCCAAATCCGTGAAGAAGGATCAGAAATTGCTTCTTGACAACCATAACAAAAATTTCAAAGCTCTCAAGTTGGTTGTGAAGCAGGCTATTGGAAAGAAAAGTGCTCTTCAGAAGAAAAGGGCAGAGGAGATGAGATTGGCTATGGTGAAGGAAGCTTCAGCCAAATTCTCTGAAGAAGTGATGGCCAAAATTTCTGAATCTGCAGTGGCCAACCTTACTGATCTTCTCAAGGCCAACCTTGATGCATCCCTTAGAACAACCTTGGAGGAGGTTGTTGAGCAGAAAATGAAGCATGTTCTTGCTTTCCTTAGCATGAGCAGTGATAGGATGCAAAACATTCATGATGATAGTGTTTACCTTCTTGAGGAGATAAAGTCCCTGAATCAGGCCCAATCCTTACTGGCTACAACAATGAGTGATCTCAAGCCCCAATGTTTTTATGAAGCCAAAAAGGGGTAAAGAGAAAGAGCAAGAGCCAAAGGTGCCTTGAAGATTGGAGAAGGCAATAAAGGAAAAGAGCAAGTGCTTGAGATAGAAGGGAAAGGCAAGAAAGTGCTGGACATAGAAGATCTTGATGAAGAAGAGCAACTAGCCATTGCTATGAAGAATTCTCTGGCCTCAGTGCAAGAAGAAGGTGCAAGATGGCAACAAAGGCTGGGTGGAGAATCTGCAGGCTTGGACAAAAGTGCTTAAGATGTCCAAGTCAGGGGGAAGGTCAAGAAAGCCAAAAAGAACAAGAGGAAAGCAGAGACCTTCACTGATTTTCCTAACAGTTTGGATTTGCCTGCTGAGTTCAGAGTAGATGAAGGTCCTACTCCAAAGTGCAAGACCCCAGTTCAGAGTAGACTGCTGAAGAAACTGAAGTGGCCAAGTGCCCTGAAAAGAAGAAGACCCTAGTTCTTGCTGATGATCCTTCCAAGCTATTTGAAGAAGGCTTTGGAGAAGATGCTGAAACTCAGCAAAAGCTATCAATGATGAGAGCTCAGGAGAAACTGGAAGCATTGATGGAAGCTAACAGAGCTAGAGATAAGAGAAGAGAGAACTTTCAAAAGCCAAGGAGAAAGAGGGCCACTTACACTAAGCTTAAGTCACAGCTGTTGATCAAGATGGACACCAAGTATCCCCATCTTGATAAATGGGTCCATATACAGCTGAATGATGAATGGGAGGAAGCAAAGAGGGAGTTTGTTTATGACTTTTATGTCATAGGCAGATGGATGGATGAAGACATTGAATCCATCTTTACTCAGTTTATGTATGAAAACCATAGAGAGCTTTATCAGAAACTTTTTGCTGCTGCAGATATAGCAAGAGTGGAGTTCAAAGCTCCTGGTCCCATCATCTACATGCCTCCAAAGCTACAAGGCTACATTGATCAGCAGAGGAATCTCCAAGAGTTCATTGAAATACTTAAGATGGAGAATCTAAAACTTGGACCTAAGGGAACAAACAAGGAGGTTATGGACCTAAAGAAGAGGGTCTGGGCACAGTATGGGATGGTGCCACCTCCTGAAGATGACCTCTGAAACTGCTAAGTTTCCTTGTCCCCTTTGCTCATGGCTGCTGATATGTTATTTATGCTTATGATTTGTATTTGCTCTGAACACATGCTCGAATTGGTTAAGTTTGACTATCAACATGCTTTGTAATGCTCTAATCATATATGAATGATAGTTAAACACTCTTTGAATCAAGAGATAATTTCTCATTGTCTCAACTTGCCTGACTTAAACCTATATGCACTTAAACTGTGATTGTACTAACATCTTCTTTCAGGAAATTTGACCCTAGTCATCTCTACTGAAGGCATATGTAATAAGTATAGTCAAATCACCTTTGTATAGGTTTTGGCATCATAAAAAAGGGGGAAATTGTTGGGAATAAAATTAGATTTTGATTAAGATACCAAAACCCCTTCAGACATGCCAAATATATATTTTGAGTCTGTATCTCCAACGGACATATATAGACATTTTGAGGTTGTATCTCCAACGGACATAACCTCATTTTTCTCTATAAATACTGGAGAATGGAGACCATTCAATGTGTGGAAACTACAAGCATTCAAAGCCAACAATTCTTAAACACTCACAAATGTTGGTCCCTGAACGAGTAGTGAATGGGATTAAAGTCTAGAGGGGAGGGGTGAATAGACTTTAAAACTTTTTCAAACAGAGTTGGGAACCTCTTCTGATTGCTATGTCAACTGGACTGCAAGTCTGCTGGTCCAGATGACTATAGTGATCTGACTGAAGAGGTTGTGTGCGGAAATGTGGTGGCCCTGGTTTAGACTCGTTCTTGTAACTTGTTTTACTTTGTGAAATTACTCAGCTGATGCTGGTTTGAAAGTTATGGCCCTTTTTGAAGAGTGTTGAAATCACAGTATGCACTATATAATAATGAATGTAAAAGCAGAAATGTAAAGTGCAGAAAGTAAATAACACCGGATTTATAGTGGTTCGGATATACGATCCTACGTCCACTCTCACGTCCTAACGTGATGTTTAATCCCTTTAATTTCCACAAATTACAAGGGTCTTGTCCTTTATAGTCCCAAGGTTAGGACTTTGAGATCTGAGCCGTCCTAACAGCTGCGGTCTCCACAAGTGATTGTAAGCACTTGCACTTTGGGGGGTTTCAAAAACTTAAACCTTTCGGTGAGGGTTTGGGGTTTTTGAGATGTATCCAACTAATGGTTCAAGCTTATAATTTGCTTAACCACTATGCCTAAAACAATTGATATACAATATGAACAAGTTTCAGGTTCTTAAGGGTTGGATAGGAAGCACTTTAGAGCTATAGATAATCTAATGAATTTCTGGCTCTTGGAGAATTCTTAGAATAATGTGGCTTTTTGCTTGATGGCTTGCTTAGCTTGTGAATTCTCTCTTGTTTTGCTTCTGTGTTCAACCTCTTGTATTTATAATGAAGATTGAGTGCAACTAGCCGTTGGAGTTGACTAGCCGTTTGAGCAATCTTCCCATAATAGCTTGGTTCCTTGATTCCAGCCGCTTGATTGCTTCAATCCTGGGATCATGTCAATCTTCTAAATAAGGTAGGTCTTCGTTTAAATTGCAAGATGACTTGGGAATCAGCCGAGTCCTGGAAGAGCACATAGTCTTCTGATCTGTACTTCTAGTCTTCTGACTGCTCTTCTGGCCTTAGGTCTTCTGTCTTCTGATATCAGACGAGTACTACTCTTCTGATCTGGAAATTCTTTGTAATGCTTTAGGCCATCTTCAATCTGGGACTCCATCAGATAAGTAGGTATACAAGCACCTTAACATATCTGGTCTTCAAGGATCTTCTAGTCTTCATGTCTTCTACTCTTCTCATCTTGAGGATAGGCATGTAAGCCATGACTGTGCTGATCAGCTGTTATCAATACAGTTGATCACACAAGACTAGTCTAAGCTGTTCTATACAAGTCAGCTGATCCTATTACATTTATAAACTCTAAGTGTTTTGGCTATCAAAACTATTCTAACATCAAGTGGGGCTTAGGGTGAATTTATATCCCAACAATTTCCCCCTTTTTGATGAAGCCAAAACTATATATATGATAAATGCTCTTAATAGGAGTTTATAAACTTCATAAAAACTGAAGTATCTGATGAAGACAATGAGAGTTTGTCTTGAAAGCACAGAGAACTAAACTTGAATATATATAACTTTTACAGATTACAAGTAATAGTTTCTTAAAGCTTTGAAAGTGGTCTTCATCAGGTCTTCTGATCTTCAGATGCGGAAGGCAAGGTACAGACGAGATCGAACTTCTTCCATGTGCTGCAGGTCTGTAACATTCTCCTCTTCATAGATCTTCTCTAGGATCCTTTTGACTTCAATGAAGTCTGTTCTTCCAGAATCCAGTTTGGGAGGATCCCATTTGGGTTCTTCAGGAGTTAAAATTCTGCAGTTGTCAAGTTCTTTGGCTGTCTTGACTACTTCTTTCCAGAACTCTGGATCTTCAATGTTCATGAATTGATTGAACTGGAAGAATTCATCTTCATAGGTTGGGAGAGGGCCAAATTTTCTTACAATGTGGTGTTGAATTTGCCATTTCTTCTTCAGAGGGTACCACCTTGGTAGCTCATCTTGAAGGGCTAGATAGTCCACATAGTTGCTGTCAAACACCAGAACTTTATCTTTCTGTGCCAGAGCATTTTCTTTCAGTGCTTTCTCCTTGAGAGCTTTCCTGAGTTTGGCTATCTTCCTGTCAAATTTGGCTTTGACTGCCTTCGCATCTTTTAGCTTCTTTTGTTTAAGCTCTTGAGCTTCAAGCTCTTTTCTTTTCTTCAACTCTAAAGCCTCTTTCTCTTCTGCAGTAGGCTCTGCTGGAGTTGACTTCTGAGCTTGCTCATCTGCTAGCTCATCTGCCTTCCTTTTCCTAGTCATTCTTTTCTCGGAAACTTGTTCTGTAGAGGCAGTGATCTGCAGACTTTTGGCAGTTGCTTGAGTGGGAGCTTGGATGTCTTCTTGAGCAATTTCTTTGCCTTTGCCTTTCTTGCTCTTGATTTTGCTTGATAAACCACCCAAGGTTTCATTCAGCTCATCTTGAGATACTACCATTACAGCTTGTTGTGCAGTAGTCTTCTCAAGAGCTTTTATCAATACATCTTCCCCCTTTTTGGCTTCAACAAGCGCAGCCGCAAAAGGCTTCATGGCATTCCGAATCTCCACTCTAAGAGTTTGTTGAAGGGCCATGGCGTTGACTTTGCCAACATGAGTCAGATGTGTGATGCTATGGTCTAGAATCTGAGCATGAGAGTTGGAGGAGGAGACAGCTTCTAGTTTAGCTGTGAGTGCTTCCAGTCTTGTTGCTGTCTCCTTCAGCTGAATCTGAAGTTTTTCATTCTCTGATGTAGCTGATTGGAGAAGAGCTCGACCTTCAGTAGCTCTTGCTTCAGCATCTTCAATTCTTTGCTTGTAGGTGTTTTCCATGCGGTTGACCTCATTGGTGTAGAGATCAGCAAACCTGGTGGAATGTTCACCTGCCATCTTCAGAATGCTGGTCAGATACTCACTTATCTGATCGTGAAGAGATTCTCCAAACTTGTCTTCAATGTCAATGATCTGGTTATGAAGACGAGTTCTCTGCTCCTTGACTGCCTTTTCAACATATCTTCCAAGCTGTAGGCCTAAACCCTTTTCAAAGTGTAGGTCTATAGCAGTCTTGACCTGTGAGCATATGTCTGCTGTATAGTCAGCTGTTGGAGTAGAAGTTGAGGCTGTTCCTTGAGGCTTTGGATGGACTGTCAGGGCTTTGCCTCTTTCTTCAGCTGAAAGGTACTCTTCATTGAGAAATGAGGTAGTGGCCTTAACCAGGTGAGACATGATGGTGTCTCCTTTGTCAATGAAGTGAGGTAGGGTATCCTTAGGCATGAAGTGATCAGGAATAGTGATTACTTCTCTTTCATTCTCGGTTCTGTCAGCTGGTTCAGCTGAGTCTTCTGCAGGAACGGACGCAGCTGAGTCATTCACTTTTGCTGTGCCAGCTGCCTGATGATCTGATATGTCTTCTGGGATAGAGGTATCAGTAGATTGAATACCTAGAATTCTGTGGCATACTGCTGTAAAGGCTTCCTCGGGCAGCAGTTGAGTGAAAGATGTAACTTGAGCAACTTCTTTTTGCTCCATTTCCCAGTCGAGAAAATTAGCTTTTCCTCCCATTCCTTCCATGACTTCAATAAGGTCATCCACATCATCTCTCCTGAGTTCAATCTAGGTGCAGATTCTGAGAATTTGTTCGAACTGAACTGATTCCTCATCAATACCAGGAATAGTAGACTTGAGCAGATTTGCTATCTTCATCCTCATTATCTTCTCCCTTGTGCACATAGGATAGTGGACCATTCTGGATTGAGGTTGAGCGGGACCAGCTGGAGCAATGTCTGCTGGTGCCATGTCTCATGTCTTCTGGAACAGAAGAAACAATGATGGTAGGAGGTTGAGTATTTGGGGTAGGTTCCTCAGCTGTGTGAGTATCAGCAGGGATTTGGGAAGTGATATGTTCTTGATCTTCAGTGATTTGTTCATCAGCAGGGATTTGGGTCTGCTGGTCTGGTATAGTGTCTTCATGAAGATCAGTAGAGGTTTGATCCTGTAGATCTTGGACATCAGCAGGGATAGGCAATATAGATTCAGGGGTTGAAGTAGGTTGAGCTTGTTCCTCTGCTGTGTGAGTATCAGCAGGGATTTGGATATCAGTGTTTGAGTGATCAGATGGGTTGGAATCATCAGAAGGGTTGAAGGATGCAATCGGGGCTATTAACATGGGAGTAGGAAGCCTCGATTTCTTGGACTTTTTGTTGGAAGAAGAATTATTCTTCTTTCTCTTCTGACCCTTTGATAATTTAGAAGGAGTAAAAGAGGGAGAGGGTTTAGAGGTACCTGCCTTCTTCAAGGGAGAGGCAGTGGGAGTGGCATCTGAATCAGATGGGGAGATGAGCCCAGATCTGATTAGATATCGTCTTTGTGCTAAGGTCTGATTGTCATCATCATCATCATCCTCAGCAACCTTCTTCTGAGCCTCTTCTTTGGTTGGCTCCTCTTCTTCTTCAGCAGAGTCATGATCAGACTCTTGTGCTGCCTGCTCAGCCAACAGCTTCCTCTTTTCTTCTTTTAACCTTTCTGCCTCAGCAAGAGCTTCCTTTCTCAAATAATATTTGGAGATGTGAAAGGTCTTATGAGGTCCCATCTTGTACTTCTTTGGGAGAATATCTGGAAGGATGATGCTCAGCTTGTTGACAAAGCTGACTGTAGCTGCTACCTTCCATACCTTCGATTGTAAGTCCAAAGTGACTTTCTTTGCCTCAAGAGCAATTCTTTCTAAGAATAGTCCTTGCCAGTCTCCATCGATCTGATCCCAGATTGCAGCCATTACTCGAACCTTTAAAGTAGTAACAGCATCATGACTGAATGTGTTACCAAGTAGCATCTTTCCTGCAATATCCAACAAGGTTTGGAATTTTGGTTCAAGTTTGGATTTCTTTAGCCCAGTTGCATCAGTAGCCTTGATTCTTCCACCTGTAAACATCTCCATATACTCCTTTTCTCTATTCATGATGTAGTTGGAGATATTTATTTTCCCCCTTGACAGGCCAAACAATTCCTGAAGAATTTCCCTTGTAACCTTGACTTTGTGTCCATTCATGACACTTTCGACATGAGAACCCTTCATCACGGCGTTTGCATAGAATGTCAGAACGTCTTGTTCATAGACATTAGTTGGAGCTGCTTCCAGAAAGTCTCTGAGTTTAAGATTGACGCACCGAAGCAATATCTCCTTGTTCTCATCTGAGTGTTTGCCTTTGAAAAACAGAGCATTCTCCGTAAAAATCTTCCCTTCCTTGGACCACTTTGCAGCATCCAAGGTGCCAGTATTCTTGGTCTTCTCGTCGTAAATTTCAATGATTGCCATAGTAGAGTCTGAGTGTTAGGGTTTGAAGGCTTGAAAGAAATTTGCAGAACGAGAGAGAGTAATGTGATTAATTGAGTAATATGAGCGACAGGGTTTGGAAGAGGTTTTAGGGGTGTGGATATAAATACTCCAGAAAATTTGATCTAACGGTCAGATTTGCGTTTGAATTTGGAGTAGAGCCCAAGATTTCCTTCTTTGATTTCTTAAATTTGCCGGCTGGTTATGCCATTTGGCAATTGTTGATTTGCTGGCAATATGGTACTTGAGTATTAATGACATCATTACCAAAAATAGCCGTTGAGACTAATTTATGGTAAGAATTGATCATTAAGGCCGTTTTCTATAAGAAAATTGCATTCCTTATATAAGCCAATTTGTTTAATTACATTCAGGAATAAATCTAGAATGAATTACATGATCAAGACTAGTCATTATACTCTAAATTTGTGTGATTTGATCAGCAGAGTGAGGTCTTCTGAGTTCTTCAAGATGTCTGCTGATTGTCTTTGAAAAGTCTTCTGGTCAGCTGAGTTGGTCTTCTGATCAGCTGAGTAGAGGAAACATTGTTTGCTCTCATGATCCAACCTGGATGGATCCTTCCAGCTTTATTGTGAGTGATGATCCAACCTGGTTTGATGGATCTTTCAGCTCCTTCTTTAAATCAAGTGGAGCTAGTTTAGACATAGTCCCACTGATTTAAATGTTCCTCACCATCGGATGTTCCTCATCATCAGATGGGATGTAGCATCTAATGTGCTCTTGTTGAATTTCTTCGCTTCTCTAGAAAGGGAAGGAAGGTTGAGGGGTGCTTCAATGGAGTTGAAGAGAGGGCCATGGACTCAGCCTTCATGTTCTGTTTAGACACAGTAGCTTTGCATAATAAGCTTTCCATGTAGAACTTCCTTCTGGAGAAGAAGCTCTGCTTGCTTGCTACTTTGTCCTTTGCATCTCTTCCTCCTTTAGCTTTCAACAAGAACGTCTCTTCTTCCTTTAGCTTTCATGAACATACTCATGTTGAGTAAGCCATGGATCTGGATCTGCATCATCTTCATTTTCTGGACAAATCTTCATCTCCTTCACCCAAGATTTTGGTTGAAGAATGATCTCCATTCCATCTCTTCTTTCAATTGTCTCCATACCTGAAATAAGAAAAGTGTTTAGATGTTTTGTGTGCTTAGGTGTTCTCATAACTTCTCCTTTTATAGGGGTAGAAATGAGGAGTGGAGAGAAAGATGACAAAACTATAGGGGTGATAGGTCTGAATTTCTGAAAAGTGATTCCTTAAGATCAGCAGTGAGTTTCTTGATCTAAGGGTTCACATTTAAGGATATTCAGACTTTATCTAATGGAATGCAGAAATTATGAATTTTGACCATGAGTTATTTGAAATCCGTACTGTGCATGCATACTGTTGAGTCGGTGAGGATGGTGTATTAATCCAGCCAAATATGACTCAATAGTATACTGTATTTATGTATATGAATAAAGTATTTTATGAAGAATAGTTTATTAATATACATAGTTATACATTGCTTAGTTGTAAAGAGATCAAATAACTTTGTTCAAGTCTGCTATATATATATATGTATATGTATACTATGTAATGCAGATGTTAGAGTATTTCATCAAGGATTCTTAAGGTATCATTGATTCACCCTTGATTAGATAACTCTATGTTTTCCCTCAGCTCTATTTGTCTTCATTGGGAAAGAACTTATCTGAAGATGAGGGTGTCTATTCACCTCATCTGATTCTCCTAGTCTGCTGCACTTGGATCAGCTGAGGTTTTCAGCTGTTTTCTCCTTCTTCATGTGCTTGGGTCCAGGAGTCCTAAGCTGTAACATAAGGTCTTGAACCTGTCTTCAGCTAGGGGCTTAGTCAAGATGTCTGCTCTTTGGATATCTGTGTGAATTTTCTCCATCTTGATGTCCTTCTTTTCAAGGTGATCTCTTATGAAGTGGTGTCGAATGTCGACATGCTTGCACCTTGTGTGGAGGACTGGATTTTGAGTGATGGCAATGGCGCTGCTGCTATCACAATAAATAGGGACTTCTCTTGCCTCTACATTGTAATCCTTGAGTTGTTGAACTAGCCAGAGCAGCTGACTACAACAGCTACCAGCTGCCATGTATTCTGCTTCAGTGGTGGAGGTTGCAACTGAGGTTTGCTTCTTAGAGAACCATGATATCAGCTTGTTTCCTAGAAATTGACAGGTTCCTGATGTGGACTTCCTATCAATTCTGCATCCTCCATAGTCTGAGTCAGAATAGCCACTCAATTCTAGATTGTCATCAGCAGGGTACCATATACCTAGGTTGACTGATCCTTTTAGGTACTTGAGAATCTTCCTTGCTGCTTCTAGATGACTTTGCTTTGGGTTTGCTTGAAACCTAGCACATACTCCTACAGCAAATGTTATGTCTGGTCTGCTGGCTGTAAGATATAGTAAAGATCCAATCAGTGCTCTATATTCAGCTTGATCAACTGCCTGTCCAGACTTATCTGGTTCCATTTTGAAAGATGTCATCATTGGAATCCTTGCAGTCTTGCTTTGTAGAGCTTTGAATCTTTCTAGCAGACTCTTGGTATACTTGGACTGGTTGATGAAGATCCCTTCTGGACTCTGCTTAACTTGAAATCCTAGGAAATAATTCATCTCACCCATCATGCTCATTTCGAATTTTCCTTGCATAAGTTCAGAGAACTTCTTGCACATTTCTTGATTGGGTGATCCAAATATGATGTCATCTACATATATTTGTACCATTAAAATGTCTTCTCCTTCTTGTATTCTGAAGAGAGTTCTATCAACTTTGCCTTTTGTATATCCATTGTCAAGTAGGAATTGTGACAATGTGTCATACCAAGCTCTAGGGGCTTGTTTTAGACCATAGAGAGCGTTCTTCAGTCGATATACTTGATCACCTTTTTCAAATCCTGGAGGCTGCTCTACATATACTTCTTCTATCAGAATACCATTTAGAAAAGCACTCTTGACATCCATTTGATATACCTTGAAGCCCATATATGATGCATAAGCTAGAAATAGTCGAATGGCTTCCAATCTGGCTACTGGTGCAAAAGTTTCATCATAGTCAATCCCTTCAGATTGTGAGTATCCTTTTGCAACTAGTCTTGCCTTATTTCTAGTTATCACATCATTTTCGTCCTTCTTGTTCTTGAATATCCACTTTGTTCCTACTACATTGTGGTTTTCAGGACGATCTACCAATTCCCAGACTTCATTTCTTTAGAATTGGTTTAGTTCTTCTTGCATAGCAGTGATCCAATTGCTATCTGTCATTGCTTCTTCTATGTCAGCTGGTTCAATGTTGGAGAGGAAAGCACACCAGCAGAACATAGATGATTGAGAATTATGATTCAGTTGTCTTCTTGTCTTGACACCTGATTCTGCTCCTCCTAATATGAGGTTTGATGGATGGTTGTTCCTCCATGTATGCCTCACTGGAATATCTTCATTGGATGAGTTTGGATCCTCATCTGATCTAGTGCCATCAGGATGGTTGACTTGATTAGGTCGATCATCTTCTGTATCTTGAGTGTCAAAGAGATCATTCCCCCTGGCATTTGGAATTGATGCATCTTGATTCTGGTCAGCTTGTCCTGCTTGAGTTTGAGATCTAGTGACAGGTCTATGAGGCATATCTTCCTCTGGTTCTTCAGGGAATGGTTCATTGACTTCAATAAATTCATCAGACCTCTTCTTGATCACTAGTTTCTTCATCTGTTCTGTAGCTGAGGTTGTTTCTACTGCATTCTTTTCACAAGATTCATCAAAAACAACATGAGGTGTTTCTTCCACAAGAAGGGTTCGTTTGTTGAGTACTCTAAATGCTTTGCTAGTTGAGGAGTATCCTAAGAATATCCCCTCATCTGCTTTGGCATCAAAAGCATTCAACTTACTCTTCCCATTGTTGTGAATGAAACACTTACAACCAAATATGTGAAAGTAAGATACTCTAGGTTTTCTTCCTTTCCACAGTTCATATGGAGTTTTTTCATGTATTTTATGAATACCTGACCTGTTTTGAGTGTGACAAGCTGTGTTGATGGCTTCTGCCCATAGCTTCTTGGGAGTAGAGAATTCAGCAAGGAGTGTTCTGGCAGCTTCTTTGAGTGTTCTGACTCTTCTTTCAGCTACACCATTCTGTTGTGGTGTTCTTGCTGCACTTGTCTCGTGTTGAATACCATTAGAAGTACAATAGGCAATTATATAAGAGTTAATGAATTCAGTGCCTTTGTCACTTCTAATTTTCACGATTGGTTCTCCTTTCTCTACTTGGATCCTCTTCAATAGTTCAGGTAGCTTCTGCTGTGTTTCACTCTTCTTGTATAGGAAGATAACCCAAGTAAACTTGGAATAATCATCTACAACAATAAGAGTGTACTTCCTTCCTGTTAGAGTGGTTGGAGTGATTGGTCCAAAGAGATCCATGTGAAGCAATTCAAGAACTCTGCTGGTTGATGCTGTCTTATTTGTCTTGAAGGAGACCTTTGTTTGCTTTCCTTGTTGACATGCATCACAAACCTGATCTTTACAGTAGAGTTCATTAGGCAGACCATCAACTAAGGATTCCCTTGCTAACTTGTTCATAGTCTTAAAGTTCAGATGGCTAAGACGTTTGTGCCATAGCCAGCTGACATCTTTAGGGCTCTTCACAAGCAGACATGTATCCTTAGGACAGCTGTTCCAATTTGCAAGATACATACTTCCCTTTCTAGATCCTGTTAGAAGGTTTTGTTTTGTTCTTTTATCACTTATGAGACATTCATCTTTAGAGAATTTAACTGAATAACCAGTGTCACAAAAGTGAGAAACAGATAATAGATTAAACTTAAGACCTTCTACATATGATACATCATGTACCTCAATGTCACCATTTTTAAGGGTGCCATATCCTTTTGTGCTACCGTGCGCGTTATCACCAAAGAAAACTTTTGGACCTTTCTTCTCTATGTAGTTGGTCAGCAGGGTTTTGGTTCCTGTCATGTGAGTTGAGCATCCACTATCTATGTACCAAGTTTCTCCTGCTAGACCTCCTCTTCTGTATAGGTCCTTCCTTTCCTGCAAGAAAAGTTAAGTTTTAGGTACCCATTTTGTTTTGGGTCCTTGGGTGTTAGTACTACCCTTGGGAACCCACATATACATTGGTCGTTTGAACAACCTTGAACATTTGAGTTGTTTCCCTCGGGCATCACAGAACCAAATCTTACCAGTCAGCACCTTGGACTGATCTGATTTGTTCTTGGTGTCAGCTAAGTAGTAGTCAAATGGTTTCCCTTTATAGGAGTGTACATACATGATCTTTTGACTAGTTACATTCGGCCTGGGTGCATTAGCTGGTCGATGCACACGATTATATGGACCATACTCTTCTGTTCTCACAATATCATAAGAGATAGGGGGTGCAAAGAGAACAGATTTGTTTGAAGAAGATTTCTTCTTCTTGGCTGGAGCAGCATACAGCTGAGACTGTCTCAGCCGAGATGGTCTAGGCTGTTTGCTGTTCCTCTGTACAGGCTTGGGGTTAGCTTGTCCTTTACCATTTTTGGTTTTGGGATAGTTAGCCTTAGCTGGTACAGATGCCTTTTGGTTCATATTGAGTTCATTGTGTTTAGAACACTCACCCTGTTCATGTGTCTGAGTAGTGCACTGGTTAGGTGTACTACCCCCAGCTGGAGAGGATGTTGATGGATTAAGTTCATAACCTAAACCCATCTTATTGCCACTTGATCTATAATATTCAGAGATACTTTCAATAGTAGTCGAAGCTTTATTGAATTCTGATATTTTTCGATCTAGGCATTCCTTCTCCTTTTCTAAGAGCTTATGTGTTTGGAAGAGATCATCGAACTTAGACTGAAGTATACGAAATTCTTTGGTTTCTAAGGCTTGAGTTTCTAACATCCCCTCATACAGCTGAGTTGTTGTGGTATTTTCTTCCTTAAGAAGTTCCACTTCTTTGGTCAACCTTTCATTCATGGTGACTAACTCAGGGGTGTTATCAAACTTTACCTTTTTCAACCTAGCAATTTCTTTCCTTAAATCCTTATTCTCCTCTTCCACTTCTATAAAGGCTCTAGTGGCAATATCCAGATCACCTTTTACCTTTCTTAAAGATTGATAATAGGTGTCTTCTGATTCGCCTTCAGATGAGTTTATGTCATCTGTTTGTGAGAAAATAGGTGAATGGAAAGTAGTAGTATAAGAGTTTACCTCATTTTCTCCTATGGCCATCATAGCTAGATCGTCTGAATCATCTGAAAAGATTTGATCGTCTGGTGATGTAGGAAGTTCATCACTTTGATATTCAGATTCTTCACTCACCATTGCCTTTTTGTCTGAGGTTCTTCTTGGCCTTCTTTCTTTCTTGTCATCCAAATCCAGCTCAGGACATTCATAGACATAGTGTCCTGGTTTGCCACAGTTGAAGCAAGATCCAGGTTTCTGATTTGAGTTGCCTCTCCTTGGAGGAGTGGCATCTCTTCTTCTAGATCCTCGGCTGTCAGATGACTCCACATCCTTTCTAGGATGTCTTTTTGGTGTTCTTTCTCTGGAGCCTCTGGAGGGTGAACTTGCTCTTCTATCTTTGTAGTTTCTATAGAATTTTCTATATTTACTGTTGAGGGTGTTCATCCTTTCAAATCTTTTGATCATAAGAGCCATTTGCTCTTTCAGGCTCATGTCTGATCCTTCACAGTCTTCTGTTTTCAGAGAGGTCTTGCCAGATGAGGTGCTTGCAGCTTTTGTATTGGCTGCCTTGAAGGCTACAGTCTTGGAGGTGGATGGGGTTGCAGTTGGCTCATCACTTCCTGAGTTCTCTTCTCTTTCAAGATCATATTCATGGGCTTTCAGGTTCTGAAATAGAGTTTGTGCAGACCACTTCTTGATATCTTGAGTATCTTTGATGATGGTCTTCTTGAGTCTCCATTTCTTGGTTAGAGAATCTAAGATCTTTAGATTTTTCTCTCTATTTGTGTATTTCTTGCCCAGAGATTCTATCTCATTGATGATCTTGGTAAATCTGTTGTCTAACTGATCAATAGACTCTTCTGGTTGCATCTTGAAGTGTTCGAACTTCTTGACTGCTGTAGACAACTTGGACTCTTTGATCAGCTCAGTTCCTTCACAGAGAAGTGCCAATGCCTCCCACATCTCTCTGGCTGACTCACAGTGGATTACCTTTGCAATGTACTCATTTGGAAGAGTTTGCATTATGTAATCTTGAGCAATGCTATCAAGACTTGATTGCTTCATCTCTTCTGGTGTGAGGTCCTTCATGGGCTTGGGAACCAGTTCTCCAACTGGGACTTCTGGATCACCATTTGCAGTGTTGACTGTCATGATGGTGATCGGGCCTTCTGTGATTACAGACCACATCTTGTAGTGGACTGATGTGAGATTCTTCCTCATCCTGATCTTCCAGTAATCATAATCCTCCACTGAAAACTTAGGCAACTTACGCATATTAGCACTCATGCTGTATGAGTTTTCAAAAACAAGTTTTTCTCAAAAAGATCTGTTCAAGAGGACTACAGAAAGACTCCCTCAAGTCTTCTGATAATCTAGAGACAGTAGTCCGTTAGAACCACTGCTCTGATACCACTTGTTGGTCCCTGAACGAGTAGTGAATGGGATTAAAGTCTAGAGGGGAGGGGTGAATAGACTTTAAAACTTTTTCAAACAGAGTTGGGAACCTCTTCTGATTGCTATGTCAACTGGACTGCAAGTCTGCTGGTCCAGATGACTATAGTGATCTGACTGAAGAGGTTGTGTGCGGAAATGTGGTGGCCCTGGTTTAGACTCGTTCTTGTAACTTGTTTTACTTTGTGAAATTACTCAGCTGATGCTGGTTTGAGAGTTATGGCCCTTTTTGAAGAGTGTTGAAATCACAGTATGCACTATATAATAATGAATGTAAAAGCAGAAATGTAAAGTGCAGAAAGTAAATAACACCGGATTTATAGTGGTTCGGATATACGATCCTACGTCCACTCTCACGTCCTAACGTGATGTTTAATCCCTTTAATTTCCACAAATTACAAGGGTCTTGTCCTTTATAGTCCCAAGGTTAGGACTTTGAGATCTGAGCCGTCCTAACAGCTGCGGTCTCCACAAGTGATTGTAAGCACTTGCACTTTGGGGGGTTTCAAAAACTTAAACCTTTCGGTGAGGGTTTGGGGTTTTTGAGATGTATCCAACTAATGGTTCAAGCTTATAATTTGCTTAACCACTATGCCTAAAACAATTGATATACAATATGAACAAGTTTCAGGTTCTTAAGGGTTGGATAGGAAGCACTTTAGAGCTATAGATAATCTAATGAATTTCTGGCTCTTGGAGAATTCTTAGAATAATGTGGCTTTTTGCTTGATGGCTTGCTTAGCTTGTGAATTCTCTCTTGTTTTGCTTCTGTGTTCAACCTCTTGTATTTATAATGAAGATTGAGTGCAACTAGCCGTTGGAGTTGACTAGCCGTTTGAGCAATCTTCCCATAATAGCTTGATTCCTTGATTCCAGCCGCTTGATTGCTTCAATCCTGGGATCATGTCAATCTTCTAAATAAGGTAGGTCTTCGTTTAAATTGCAAGATGACTTGGGAATCAGCCGAGTCCTGGAAGTGCACATAGTCTTCTGATCTGTACTTCTAGTCTTCTGACTGCTCTTCTGGCCTTAGGTCTTCTGTCTTCTGATATCAGACGAGTACTACTCTTCTGATCTGGAAATTCTTTGTAATGCTTTAGGCCATCTTCAATCTGGGACTCCATCAGATAAGTAGGTATACAAGCACCTTAACATATCTGGTCTTCAAGGATCTTCTAGTCTTCATGTCTTCTACTCTTCTCATCTTGAGGATAGGCATGTAAGCCATGACTGTGCTGATCAGCTGTTATCAATACAGTTGATCACACAAGACTAGTCTAAGCTGTTCTATACAAGTCAGCTGATCCTATTACATTTATAAACTCTAAGTGTTTTGGCCATCAAAACTATTCTAACATCAAGTGGGGCTTAGGGTGAATTTATATCCCAACAACAAAGATTATTTCATTCTTAGAGTTTCCATACACTTTCAGTTTCCAACTAAGATGAACTCATTGTAAATCATACAAAGCTTAGACAGATATTATATCCTTACACTGAGCTCAATTGTAAAGGATATCTCACCCTAGTTGGAACCAACATCAACCCTTAAACCTTTCAAGGAAAGTTAGGAGGATTGTTGTAGTAGAAGTGTAAGAACTAACTGTTAAGAGAAGAACAATTTAGTTCTGAGTTGAGAGAGAGTACTAGGACTCTGCACACAAACATACTTTCAAAAGACAAACATCACAAGTTGTGCAAAACTGGTTTAGGACAAGTCCCCTGAAAACAGTTTAGTGTTAAGAAAGACTTCAAAATTAAAAAGGAGTTTAAATATAAAGGTCAACCATAATTTCGCACATATAACTTAATTAGATAGTTATTCAACTAAGTACTTCATAGTACTTCATAGTTTGATTATCTTAAGAAAGTTATACATACTCAGAGAAGTTGTCCAAGACAACTCTGCTGATAGGCTGTTTGTTTAAAACTGAAAAAGATTTGCATACACAAGTGCATCCCCCCCCCATACACTTGTGTCATACTCCTTTCAAGACCAACAGAAACCCATGGTTGGTGATGTAGCTAACTCTCCAATTCAGGGCTTTACAGATTCTGAAAAGGATATCTCAGATGAAGGTATTGCTGATACTGAAGTTGGTGAAAAATAAAGCTCTGAAGAGGAGAATGTCACTCTTATGGATTTGTGCAAAAATAAAGGAAAGAAACCTAAGCAGAGGAATGATGCTACTCCAGTTGCTCCAGCAACTGTTGCAACCTCTGTTCCTGCTGGAAATGATCCAGATGATAGCAGTTCTGATGAGTCTGATCAACCTAACTCTGAGTCTGAGAACAGCTCTAATGGTGATGAAAGTACACCTACTTCTGAAACTGATGTAGAAATGGAGACCTCTGAGGATATGTTAGCTAATCTATCAAGGGGAAAGTTATTAATTGAACGTAGGATATCTGTGCCTGATTTTGATTCTAAAGGTTTTGTTAGATTTCTTGAGGATAAAAATTTGCTGCATGTTATTACGTTTGGTGAATCATTTGTTGCAACATGTTTTTATGAATTTTATTCTTATTTGAGAAAGAGCATTGGTAGAAGAACATCTCAATGGTATGGAATTGTAAGGTTTAGAGAAAGAGATCTTCCTTTTACACCCGAACTGATTAATGATTTTTTTACACCATGAAACTGTTGAGGAGGTTGAGGAACCCTCAATGGATGTGATTGCTCAAGCAATTACTGGTGGTAAGGTGATGAGATGGAAGAAAGTGATGCTTGCATGTAACCTTACTTCTTTATATTCAGTGCTACATAAGTTGATTGTGTATAATTGGATTCCATTCACAAACTCCACAAAGGTCACAATGAGTCAAGGTATACTTCTTTACAGAATTGTGGTAATGAGAAACTTTAATCTTGGGATGACAATATTTCATCATATGATGAACTTTTCTGGGACAGTGTCTGACAAAGGCAACCTCCCTTACCCGGCTCTTATCTATGGATATTTGAGACACAACAACTACCGAAGAGATAGACATGATATGTTGAGGGGGAGAGTTCCTCAAATTACAGTATCTCGTAAGCTGATGATTGGAGATAGAGTTGTTAATATCCCTATACAAGGTGCTGAAAGAGCTGAACAAGAAGTCCATGATGCTGCTCCTAATGTCCCAAACACTGCTAGCCACATTCTTATTTCTAGAGACTTTATACTTGCCCAATTAACTCATTTGCAGGATACCATTACAGTTCATGAAGGACTATTGGATGAAGAAGCTTTCTGCTACACCAGGGGGAGTACCTGCTACTGCTGCACTAGTCTCTGATGTTGGAGTCAATGAGGGAGTCACTGAGTCTGTGGGAGTTCGAATTGAAGAAGTTGATGATGATGCTGATACTAATGTTGTTGCACACTTTGCAACAATGGTGATTGAACCTGATGAAGAAGAACAAGTTTTTGCAGATCTTCTAGACCTTGCTGCTGGAAATGCTTGAAGACAAGGGGAGGCTGAACTTTAAAGGATGCAATGTGCATATTTCTATTGTTGCAGCTGTTGTTACAGCAAATGATGCATTCTGCCTCACTGTTTTATTTTACCTTATGCTCCTATGCTCTGATACACTGATTTGATTGTTTTAGCTCTGATTGACAGTTTGTTTTGTTAAGTTTTACAAACTCAGGAGTTTATAGTTTATTTTAGCTCTGATATTATATTAGTTGGTAGGAGTTCGTTTTACTATGAACTTATTTTCTCTTCACATTACTCTGATTATAACTTGTTTCAGTTTTCTAATTTAGCTCTGATTATTTCACTTTGAAACAGGTTGTGTTAAATGAGTATATTACTTACTCATTTTATTTTTGGAAGATATTACTTGGACAAGTGTTCTATTTAGTATTCAGAGTACTAATGGCACTTAGTCTTGTATATTTTCTTGTTTCTTTCACTATTTGATCATATGCTACAACAGGTGTTGACTTGACTAATACATGGATATGATGGTAATACTCTAGCATGTACATAAACCTGGTTTATATATGTTTACATATGTACATCACGTGTGCTGTAGCAGAAAGGTCAAATTGGGGGAGATTGTTGATGTTGAAGACTTGGTGATGTTATCGAAGATGTTATCTCACAATGCTGCAACATCTTAATTCGACCTTTCTTATTTTTTCTAAGTCTAAATTATGTTTTCTATTGGATGTTGTAACATCGCAGGTTGAAGATTTAGAATATTTTACACGGTTCTAGACAGGAAGATTCTGGAAGGTTGCAGAATTATGTAGATCATGCGGTTGCTTTGGAAAACGTCCAGAACTGGCTGGAAGAACCTAGAAGACGGTTGGGAGAAAAAGAAGGAATGAGATCCTACATTTTAGGAGATCATGGATGAAGGTTCTAGGCTCCATATCCACGCCTATAAATAGACCAGAACCGTGTTCATCATTCAACCAACGAAGTGCCATTCTTTAAGTTCTAAACTAGCGTCCATCCTGTTAGGAATTAATTGCCATTGACATGATCTTGTCGTTGTACCGAAGTATCCAAACTTCCTATACAACATAGAATTTTATATTCTTTGATAGAGAGATCATAGAGTTAGATTAGTTTTTGGCAGTGTATTTTTACACTTAAGCCATCTTTAGACTAGATTTATCATAGAGTTAGATTAGTTTTTGGAAGTGTATTTCCGTTATGAATATTTGTTCACACACCATTTGTATTCACACATTGATTAGTGAAAGTTTAGCCATGAGGCTCACACATAGATTTTAAATTAAAATCTATGTAAAAGTTATTTCTTGTCTTCGTGTTTTCATTCTTTAAAGTCTTCCGCTATTCGTATTCTGATATTCTGTAATTGAGTCAGTGTTGCATTGAGTGTTGTAACATTTTGTGTAGCATCAGTCTTGTTTTACTTAACACTCACACTTTCAATATTCATTTATGCATCATTATGTTTATTGTTAAGCTAACTGACATTTGAAAATTCGATACAAAATTTGATATAGAAAAATAACTTAGATCTATTAATCATCATTATCACTAAGTATCCTTATTTACCAGATTCAGCTCAAAAAACATGAACAAAATTAGTTCTAGCATTTAATTCAAAAATTAGATAAAACTCCCACTCAACAACATGAATCTGCATGCTTAAAATTTTATCAACAAAAATACAATAAAGCACAATCATGTCATAAGTTAAAACAACCCAACCAGGTAATCTAAAAACTATTGTTAGTCTAATAAACCAACTACAATTGTTATTTCAAAAAGATCTTATTTCAACTACACTATTAGGCAGTTAACTTGAAAATTCCAGATAACCTTCAATGTATTTTATGCACCCTTGTAGCACTACTTTATTACCAACATTATGGGAAAAATTATAGATCAGCGTTCTCCATCCGAATATTGCTCCAACTTTAGAACTACTTTAGAACGTCGGATCCCCGAAATCATTTTTAGCATGTAAACAAGTCATTCCAACGACTAGTTTACTAGTATCTTTTTACCCAATCATGTCAATAATTTTCATAAAATTATCACTTTACAATCTAGACATAATTCATCTCAGAAAACTACATTAAGTTCTCTTGAAATTGTCTTAGCTCCAGTTTTAACTCCAATTAAAACATGAGCTATGCAATCGGAATATCCTTACGTGATAATAAAAGAGTGATAAACTATACATCTCCATTAAGAAACGTAAAGTCCAAAAAAAAAAACTCTTGCTCTTAATCATGTAATTCTTAAAATCATGGAGCTTAACTCCATTATCTCGAATTTATTGAACATTAAATGTTCTAATTACTTTCGAGTCATACCCATAAAACGAGCAACCATTAAAACTTATTTAATGTTCACAAACTCTAACACATGAATTTCAAGCTCATAATTACACAAAGATATTAATTCAATGCGTATAGCTAATTCACAAGTGAAATAAGTCCAAAACAAGGTTCTCATTTCTATAGATAAATAAGTACTTAAACTTTTTTTTTCTTCAAATACCTCAAGGCTCCGTTTGGATGGAGGGATTTGATCTATGGATTTCAAATTCATCGTTCAAATCCACTCCCCTTGTTTGGATTAAAAATGAAATGAATGGATTTAAAATCCTAAGCATATTTTTTTAGTTAAAATTGAGAGGATTTTAAATCCTCTCTAAAACTATGTCATTTGAAATTCATCTATTTTCAAAACCTTTCATTTGAAATACCTCCTCAAATCAAATCCCTCCATACAAATTAATAATCTACACGAAAAATGGAGCTCGCATGAATTTTTGGAACTAAAAACGGAGTTATAACGAGCCTAAACGAGCCGAATCAAGTTTTAAAAGAGCGCACAACTATTAATTGTAGAATGGTCCCTAGAGAATATCTAATTCTCATTTAGCCACCCACAAAGTTTCTGAAACTTTTCAGAATTACCCCAGAAACGTGAATTTTTTTAAAAATTCATAACTCACTCGTTTCTTAACCAAAATTAACAAACTTTATATCGATTGAATCCTCATTCGACATACTTCAACCCAGTAACAAGAATTAATCACGATTCCCTATATATCATTCGTAATTTCCAGTCAAATTTTCTGTAAATTTTCAAAGACCGGTTTTTTTCTCCCAAACGGTAAGGCCGAAAAATCTAAAACTTTCCAGATATCATATACACTATACTACGCATTTACAATTTGAAATTCAGCCTCTAATTACACCGTTTGAAAAATTGAAAAATCTTAATAAATACAGATTCTCCATAATTGCATGCATAATTAACAAATCAATTATGAACATGCTTACATACGAATAATTAAGGCATACGTACGAGAATCCAACACAATGGCTCTGATACCATATGTTGGAATTAATTAAATAAAAATCAGAATTACCAACCAATAATTCGTAATGCATCGAAATATATCTTGAACCCTGTTGAATTTGACGTGTCAATCACGTGAATCCCACGAATTGCTTTCAATATTCACAATCTAAGTGCCTTTACATACATAAGTGTGTGATGCGTATTGAGTCTGACAGAATACAAAATTATGTTCCTGTATTCTGTCTTTTGGAGCGAGGTGAGAAAACAGAATTCTCATTACATTAGTTATTTGGAAAATCTCGTTGGATTTTCTTATATAGGAGGTTATCTCAATAACTAGTAATACCATAAATAGTAATCAGTAATACAATTAACAGTAATTAGTAGAGATGTCTATCGGGCTGACCCTAGCCCTATAGGGCCAGCCCTACAGGGCTACGGGCTAAACGGGTTAGGGCCTTAACCGGTTCATATTTAACGGGCCTACAATTGTTGGGACCTAACCACTGATCATTTACTAATTATGTATTTTTCTATTTTATTTGCTTGTTGGACGTGCCAATTGAGACCTTTAATTTTAAAAGAAAAAAAATTATTGTAGCCTGTTAGTGGCCCGTTTAACCCGTGGCCTGCTAGGGTAGAAAACAAAAGTATAATTTAAACCCAATTCTAGAACTCATTGGTCCTTAATATAACCTAATAAAACTAAACAAATATCATAATCTAATAAAAAATAGTAATAATGACTAATGGATGATAATGGACTTCTTATTTGCTTATAGTTATGGTTATTGATCAAATGACCCAAAAGTTGTTCTTAGGTTATTTATTAAAAAAGAAAGAAAAAAAGGTAACAACTCGGGCTAGCGGGCTGGCCCGGATTAGCCCACGGGCTAACCGATCCGGGTCAAAAAAGCTCAGTTTTAAACGGGCCTATAATTCATGAACCTTAACCCTATATTTTTCAGGGTTAAACGGGCCAGCCCGGTTAGCCCGGCCCGGATAAACATCTCTAGTAATTAGTAATATCTAATGCAATAACAAATAAATTCATACATCTAATTATATTCAGTAATACCAGAAACAATTATTACTAATACTACGAACATTAATCAGTAACATTTTATACAATAACAAATAATTCCACACATCTAATTGTATTCAGTAATACCATGAACAATAATCAGTAATACAATGAAAATATATACAATAACAAATAATTTCACACATCTAATTATATTCAGTAATACCATGAACAATAATCAGTAATCAATAGTCGTTTATACGCACACACGAGATTTTAGCGCACACCCCGTATGATTAGGACACACCCCATGAAAGACCGAAGATACTCTTCTTCTATGTAACCATAATTCTCCCCTTATTCTCTCAAACCATATAGCGTGAAAAACAAAATACGCCGCTTGGGACACCCACTCCTCTCCCGGCCTCGTCGGTCGCCGCTCAAAGCCTCGCTGCCACAACCTTTCTTCGTTGCCCCACAAAGTCTCGCCGCCATAGCCTCATTCGTCGTCGTCACATTTGTTTCGTCGATGTCACGCACGTCTGCTTCGCCGTTCGTCCAGACCTCACCGTCCTTCCAAGGCTGCTGTTGGGAATAAAATGAGTTTTGATTAAGATACCAAAACCCCCCTGAGACATGCCAAGTAGATAAGTCAATATGAATGAACATGTTTCAGGACTGTTGAAACATGTAGTCTAAGACAAGTAGAGAAGCTGATATGTTAGGCAGCTCTTAAAAAATTAGATGCACTAGTTGAGGGGGAATATATGTTTAAAAGACTACTCTGAATCATATCCCCTCAAGGCTCAAAATCTAGCTTATCCCAAGACTGCTGAAGGACAAATATGTTGATCAAGTCAAGACATCTTTAGATCAAGTCTTCTGAAGATCAAACACAGTGAAAGCAAACATCAATAGATCTGATCTATTGAAGTATACAAACTCAGAAGAATTGTCCAGCTAAATTGTTCAACAAGAATGACCAAGCAGAGTTGTCCCAGCATACATGAACCAGAAGAGTTTCAAGGACAACTATGCTGAAGTGATCAATACTACTAAAATCAAAACATACATGCCTATTGATCATCAAAGAGACATCTAAAGTCATGCAAAGGGAAAAGAGCCAAGTGTCCTGAAGAGAGCATGCCAATACTATTGATAAGTAGAATCTGCTGAAGTTGATAAGCAGAACTGTCCTAATGATAAGGAATGTTGTCCTTATCTCAGGATCATTGATAAGAAGAGATGTCCATATTTGACCAAGTGAATCTTGAAGTCAGACATTGGGAAGAATGCTGCAGAATGAAGACAAAGTTGTTACAGCCGTTTATTTCCCAAATTAAGGACATGTCACTATCAAGAATCTGTCTTCCAGTTTGAAGAGTTCAAGGAAGACATTTATAGACATTTGAGGCTGCCTCTCCAACGGGCAAATCCTCAAATTTGTCTATAAATACAGAAGTGTGAAGACCATTTGAAAGCATCCAATCTACCTCAACAAGACCAACTATCCTACAAAGCTCAAGTGCTTTCAAGCTTTCAAAGAGACTATCTTAGTCTTCAAACACTTCATCTAAGTTGAACCCCATTGTATATCCATACAAAGCTTAGAGAGATATCATATCCTTATACACTGATCTCCATTGTAAAGGATATCTCATTAGTTGGAACCTTACTCTAACCCTTATACCTTTCAAGAGAGAAAGTTAGAAGGTTGTAGTAGTAGAAGTGGAAGGAGCTGACTGTTGAGAGAAGAACAATTCAGTTCTGAGTTGAGAAAGGGTACTAGGACTCTAGACATCCTAGGGATCAAGGCACCAAGGAGTGGTGTGGTTGATCAAGTGCACCTTGGCACTATAAAACAAGTTAATTCCAAGAGTGAAAGAATTATCCTGTTAAATCAGGGAAAGTGGATGTAGGAGCTTGAGTCTCTGAACCACTATAAACTCTTGTGTTGATTTACTTTCAAGCATTAAAATTCATTCAACACTGCACACAAACTGAACTTTCAAAGACATATTCACAAGACTGTGCAAAACAGATTTGGACAAGTTCCCTGAACTGGATAAACTGTTAAGGTGATTTCAGAATTAAAAGGAGTTTAAACTAAAGGGTCAACCACTAATTCCGCACATATAACTCCCTTAGATAGTTGTTCAACTAAGTACTCAATAGTACTTAGTAGTTTGATTATCTATAAAGAGTTAATCATATCAGTAGAGTTGTCCAAGACAACCTTGCTGAAGACTGGTTTGATCAAAGTTTGAAAACATTTGCATACAAGTGTATTCCCCCCCCCCCCCCATACACTTGTTATATACTCCTTTCAGGACCAACAAGTGGTATCAGAGCAGGGGTTCAAAAACCACTGCTTCTGAAAATCCATCTTGATTTTCAAAGACACATTTTTGTGTGGTCACTGAACTGATCTATATCTGAAATCTATCATATATGTAACTAACCTATCTTGTTTTGAGATATTGCCAACAACAATGTTCCTCATGATGGTGTTCAAGGACTCAACAACATGGCCACTGATCCAATCAACCATATATCTCATCACAAACTGCCCATGTTCTCAATTGAGAACTATGACTTCTGGAAGATCAGAATGAGAGCTCATCTTGCATGCCTGCACAATGATATGCTGAGAGTGATCACAAGAGGACCTTTTGTGTTCACTTAAATCAATCCTAGGATGACTGAAGAACAAAGAGCAGACATAAGGGAAGAAATTCCCAAGGATGAAGATGATCTCACCACTGAAGAGAAAAGAAAAGATAACCTCAATTATCTTGCCATGAATACTCTTTATCAGACTATTCCAGATGCAGTAATGGGAAGAGTCTACCACTGCACAACTGCCAAAGAAATATGGGATACTCTTGTAGAAATGTGTGAGGGTACAGAAAAGATTAAGGAGAACAAGCTCCAAGTGGCTGTGCAAAAGTTTGAACAATTTACAATGGAGTCAGATGAGTCCATTGACAAGTTTGCTGGTAGATTCACAGATGTGATGAATGAAATCAACTCATTGGGCAAGTTCTACTCCAAGAGAGAGGTTGCACTGAAAATCTTGAGAAGTCTCACTCAAAAGTGGGATGTATATTCAGTGAAGAGAGCCTGAAATTAAAGATGTCTGCTTTGAAGAAATCCTCTAGAGCAATAGAGGAAATTCAAAGTTACCAAATACCTATGGCTCAAAGAAGTGGATTAGGTTTTGATCCATTTGAATCTTCACCTTGTCTTAGTGTTGCTTCCACAAGTAACACTAAGAAAATCTTTGTTAAGTCAGTGGCACAACAAGCTGAAAATGAAATAATTCAGCCACTGAACAAAGGAAAGGGCAAAATGAATGAGATGCCCACTCAAGTGCTTCGGGAGACTGGGCCCAAACCTAAGGAAAAGGCCAAAGTCCCTGAGCATAAGAGGAATGTTGGTCAGCAGAGTAGACCCAATGGTAGGGCAACTCTCCTGAACAATGTTCAGAGAAGTTATCCAAGGTTTGGTCAGCCTAAGCAAATTCTACTGAGAAAGCCTCAGCTGAACAAACCTAAGGACAACTATCCTCAAGGGCAGAATAAAATGAGACAAACAAAAACCTTCATGCCAAAGGGTAATGGTAACAAATATGCCTTTCCTCAAAGATTTCCTCAAGTAGCACAAAGAACTCATAAGTTCAGGAGATTTGACAACTCTCCTGAAACTTACAGAGTCAACACTTTCACACACACTTTCCCAAATGCATTTAAGGGAAAAACAATGTATGTTGATGCTAAAGGAAAACAACTTAGCCACCTTGAATCAATCAGGGTAATTAGGCAAGTTTGGGTTCCTAAAGGTACAACTAACCTATCAGGACCCAAAATTCAAAGGGTACCTAAAACTATCTAATTGCAGGTACCTAAGGGCCACAAGAAGATGAGGAGTATGAACAAAATGTGAGCATGGTACCTTGATAGTGGATGCTCAAGGCACATGACTGGAAACAAAGATCTCCTCACTGGTTTCACTGAAAAGGAAGGCCCAAATGTCACATTTGGAGACAACTCACAAGCAACTACAAAAGGTTATGGTACCTTGATAATTGGTAATATCAAGGTATCCAATGTATCTTATGTGGCTGGTCTCAAATACAATTTGCTAAGCATAAGTCAGTTTTGTGATAAAGGCTTTAATGTTGAGTTTTCTAGTGGAAAATGTTTAATCAAAGATAGAACTCAACAAACTCTACTAACTGGAACTAGAAAAGGAAATGTGTATTTTGCAGACTGGGACAAGTCTACTGATGTTGCATGTTTCATTGCTAAGAGCTCTAATGAACAAAGTTGGTTATGGCATAAAAGGATAATCCACCTGAACTTCAAATCAATGAACAAGCTTGCTAGAAATGCATTAGTAAAAGGACTACCTAATGAGGTTTTCATTAAGGAGCACGTTTGCAAACCATGCCAAGAAAGAAAACAGATTAAAGCCTCGTTCAAAGGGAAACCAGTCATTTCTACTGAAAGGGTGCTTGAACTATTGCATATGGACTTATTTGGACCAATTACCCCTGCAAGCATAAATGGTAGAAAATACACATTAGTTGTAGTAGATGACTTCTCTAGGTTCACATGGGTAGTATTTCTCCTTAATAAGAAGGAAACTCAAGTCAAACTCCCCGAACTATTAAAGAGACTGTCAAATGAAAAGAGTCTTAACATAATAAAAATAAGATCTTATAAAGGCACTGAGTTCATAAATTCATACATCAATGAGTACTGTATACAAAATGGTATAGCCCATGAAACTTCAGCAGCTAGAACTCCTCAGCGGAATGGAGTTGCAGAAAGAAGAAATAGAACTTTAAAAGAAGCTGCTAGAACCTTAATTGCTGATTCAAATTTACCTAAGAGGTTTTGGGCTGAAGCCATAAACACAGCATGTTATACTCAGGACAGATGTTTGATCACTAAGGGTCAAGGCAAAACCCCTTATGAACTCTGGAAAGGAAGACTGCCTAAAGTGTCATATTTCCACATATTTGGTTGTAAGTGTTTCATTCACAACAATGGGAAAGAGCAGTTGAAAGCTTTTGACAACAAAGCTGATGAGGGGATATTTCTTGGATATTCTCAAATCAGTAGAGCTTTTAGGGTGTACAACTGCAAAACCCTTATTGTGGAGGAAACACCTCATGTTGTGTTTGATGAATCTATTCTTGAGGTCAGGAACAAAAACCTGGACACTGAAGAAATCACACAAAGAACAACCAGATTGAGCCTAAGAGACAAGGACACTATATTCATAGATGTTGTCCAAGCAAATCCTCCTAAAAACATAACTCTGGACAACAATCCTGAAGAGAAATACTCCTGAAGCAAACCCCACTGAAGGAAATGGTGAACTGAATGACCCAATCCCAATTCACACTCAGGTAACAACTACCAATGAAGAAGCAGGCTCTGCTAAGGTAGTTAATGGATCTAATATTCAAGGGGGAAACATAAATGTTGAAAATGCCAATGTCCCTGACATTGAGGACAACACCCCTGAATATGATCCCGAATTAGATCCTGCATTCAATTATCCTGAATTTTATGAAACTCGTGACTCAACCTTAGTAGAGGACAACTCTACTGAAGGGATTAGAAAAAGAAGGACATGGTTGTCTGACCATCCTACTGATCTGATACTTGGTGATCCAAGTGTAGGAGTCAAAACTAGAAGGTTTCATGGTGAAAGTGCTCTATTTTGTTGTTTCCTATCAGAACAGGAACCAAGTGACATTGAGGAAGCACTTCAGGATGCTAATTGGATCATAGCAATGCAGGAAGAGTTAAATCAATTCACCAGAAATGATGTATAGGAGCTGGTGGATAGACATTCACATCAAGATGTTATTGGAACAAAATGGGTGTTCAAGAACAAAACGAATGAGAATGATGTGATAGTCAGAAACAAGGCCAGATTGGTGGCCAAGGGCTATTATCAATCAGAAGGGATTGACTATGATGAAACATTTGCATCTGTGGCAAGGCTAGAAGCAATAAGGCTCTTCTTAGCCTATGCAGCCCACAAGAGGTTCAAAGTGTACCAGATGGATGTCAAGAGTGCCTTCTTGAATGGAGTCTTAAAAGAAGAAGTCTATGTTGAGCAACCACCTAGTTTTGAGGTTGGAAACCAAGTCTACAGACTGAAGAAAGCTCTATGTGGACTTAAACAAGCCCCAAGCGCTTGGTATGACACACTGTCACAGTTCCTCTTGGACCATGGTTTTACCAAAGGAATAGTGGACAAAACTCTCTTCAGAATCACTAAAGGAGAGGACATCTTGCTTGTCCAAATATATGTTGATGACATCATATTTGGATCCCCCAATGAGAAGCTGTGTGAGAAATTCTCAAAGCTCATGCAAAGCAAGTTTGAGATGTCAATGATGGGAATGATGAACTTCTTCTTGGGCTTACAAGTCAAGCAATCAAAAGAAGGAATTTTCATCAACCAAGCAAAGTACACCAGGGAAATGATCAAGAAATTTGGGTGTACAACCAGCAAGCCAGTAAGGATCCCCATGAACACAAATTGGAAGATGGATCCAGATGAGAGTGGAGTCCCAACCAACTCTACTGAGTATAGAGGAATCATTGGTTCACTCCTCTACCTCACTGCCAGTAGACCTGACATCAAATTTGCAGCAGGTGTTTGTGTAAGGTTTCAAGACAATCCAAAGAAGAGCCATCTAGAGGCTGCTAAAAGGATCTTGAGGTATCTCAAAGGCACTGAAAACCTAGGCCTTTGGTACCCTGCTGATGACAACATTGAGCTAACTGGCTACTCAGATGCTGATTATGGAGGCTGTAGAATTGACAGAAAGAGCACTTCAGGGACTTGTCAGTTCTTAAGGACCAAGCTTATATCTTGGTTCTCCAAGAAGCAGAACACAGTGGCTACCTCCACCGCTAAAGTTGAATATGTTGCAGCTGGAAGTTGTTGTGCTCAGATCCTTTGGTTGAGACAACAACTAAGAGACTACAATGTCAACTCTACTGAAGTGCCCATATTTTGTGATAACAACAGTGCTATTGCAATATCACAGAATCCAGTGTTACACACAAGGTGTAAACATGTGGACATCAAGCATCACTTCATTAGAGATCATGTGGAGAAGAAGGACATCAAATTGGTGAAAATCCACACTGATCATCAAAAAACTTATATCTTGACAAAACCACTTGCAGAAGCAAGATACATGGAATTATCAGCAGAGTTGGGACTTCTTGATCCAGGGAAGTTGGATAAGTAAGTCCAAAGGAGTTGATCAATCAAGGGGGAACTGAAAGTGATGTTCAGCAGACTTAGTCAAGTCTACTGAAATTCAGAAAATTGATCAGGACACCTGTCCATTGAAATTCAGGACAGTTGTCCACAACATTTCAGGACACTTGTCCATGTAGGGCCAGATAAGTTGTATTGGCTATCAAATCAAATCTTGGTCTAATAAGCACCTATTTTGGGTAATCATTGCCTATTTCGATGGCTGTCCAATTCCTCTTCAAGCCATCACCTTTTCAAGGATTCGATTTGTCCCCTACCCAAAAAGTCACTTTCAATGCATTAAATGCCAAGATTTAACTCTTGTTTGCATTAAACAATTCAAGACATGATCTACCTTGGTAACCCCCCAGCTTTAAACAAACATTAAACTCCTTCCCACGTTTGAATGAAGACAGTTTTTCACTGTTCCATTGGTTATTAACCGTTGGATCAAAAGTGGCCAACTCCCCTGAAATTGATCTTGGCTGTCCAAATTGGATTTCCACAATTGTAAACTGTTTGAATTGCCGTAAGACTCACCTACTCATTGACATACATTCCTTTTGGAATATTCACAAGTCTTAAGAAGCCCACCAAGATTCATTCTTCCCCACACATTCAAACTTTATTGAAACCCTAGTCTTCATCTTCTCAAACTCATCTAAAAACCTTATTGTTTCTTCAATGGCTCTCAAAGCTAAACCTGAAATGGTTGTAGATTTCACCAACAAGGATCTAGACCTTGATTTTGGTTATCTCAGCCATAAAAACAACCTCATATTCAAGCCAATCATCTCCTTTGAATGTGGTGATCCAATAATTACTCCAACTTTGAGATGGTTGAGAAGGGCATGACTTCAAAAATTCAAGCAAGAAAAGCCAGATTCTTGCCTTGAGATCTACATGGCTGAATTATTTGCATTTCTTAAGTGGAGAGGGAAGCCAGAGGATGGAGAAGTTACAACAAGGCTATCCTACATAGCTGAAGGAGAAGAGGAAGAAAGATTTCACAGGGTGAAATTCTCTGAGGAAGATGTAGATGCTGCTTTTGGATTGCCCTCTGAAGGGAGGAATCCAGAATTCTATGGCAATGGCCATGAGCAAGAAATTGCTCAAGATTAGCTCCTAGTTCCAGGAACAATCTCATCTACACAGCACAAAAGGACTATCAAGCCCATGTTCCTCAACCTATTTGAGGTAATTACAAAGAGCCTTTTGAGCAACACTGGCAGTTTGGAGCAAGTAAGTGCTCCAAGAATAAGGATTATGGCTGCAGTGATTGATGCTAGTGACAAGGGCATCAAATTTGATTGGAGGACCTTCATCTTGTCTGAGATGATGAAGGAAAAGGCAAAGTTTAAGGTGAAAGCACACCAAAAGGTTGTGTTGGAGAGCAAACTCAAGTATTGCACAAGGGCAAGCATATTGATTGAGAAGTTTGCTCACTATTCTGAGATGCAAACTTTTGCCAAACCCCTCCCTGCCCATAAAATATTGTTCAGAAAGCCCAGTAAGAAGACTAAACAAAGGAGATTGCAGCTGGCCAAACCTGCTGAAGAGAAGCAAGAGGAAAAGCCCAAATTGAAAAAGAGGACAAAGGTCAGGGCTGTAAAAACAAAGAAATTGTCTCAACTTCCCTCAGAAGAGACATCAGGAGCTTCAACTGAGATTGAAAAGATTGCTGAAGAGGGAGTGCAAGTTCCTTCTGATCATTCAGAAGAATTGAGGCAAAAGTACAATGAAACAAGGCAGAAGAAGAAGGGTGATAAAAGGCCCAGGGAAGTTGTCCCTGAGAAAGAAGAAGGTAGTGGGAGCAGTATGGCAAGTAAGAGGAGAGCCAAGCCTACTGATAAGATTCTGGAGCTTCAGGAGGAAAGGACATTTCAAGTGGCTCTTAGGGAAAGTAGAGCAGAAAGTAGGACTAAATCCAAGTCCAGGACCAACTCTTCTGGTTCTGGAACCCCTGAGTCCAAAGTCCCTGAAAACCAAGCAATAGAGCCCAACCTCCCTGAAACTCAAAATCCTGAACCCAACTCCCCTGAAACCCATGTTACCCCCACAAACCAACCCATCACCCCTGTTGATCTAACCAGGAGATATTTTTCAGAAGGGAGTGCACAAAGAAGTGCAATTGATGTGCTAGCTGATCTTGCAGTAGATGAGACAAGACTTCTGTCTCCCCTTGACTCATCTATGCTCAATTATTCAAAACTTCTAGAAACTGCACTTCATGAGCCAACCCCCCTGAGCAAAGCCCCTTCAGATCATTTTCTCTCAAAAGTAACTGAAGTACCTTCTATTGAGCTCAACCCTTCTGAAGCCAACCCTCCTAAATTCAACCTCCCTGGAGCTGTTCTTCAAGCCAATATCCCTGAAACCAGAGCCATCTCCCCTATAGCCCAAAGTTCTCAATCAAATGAGGATGAGGAGGAGTATACTTATGAAAGTATGCTCAGAGGTGGAGCAAAGGCCACTGTAGACAGTTTGTACCCACAGCTTACAGAATTTCCAAGGCTTCAGACCATGTTTCATGATCTAAGAATGTTGGTGGATGTCAAGGATAAAACAATTATGGAAATTGCACAAGTCATTCTTGACAAAGGTGCAAACTGGTGGCAGATAGAAGAGGGCAGATTACTTCACTTTGCTGGAGTAAACAAAACAAGGTTCCTCACTGATGAGGAAGTATTTGCCAAGTTGGTTGCTGACAAAATTGCAGAGGAGATAGAGAGACTGGCTAAGGGTATCAAACACCCTGATAGCAGCTCTAGTGATGATGGTAAATATGATCCTTCAAACCCCTCCAAACCTTCTCAAGACAACCCTCCTGAGCCCTCCCAGACCAATCTCCCTGAACCTCCCCAACCCAACCCTTCTGAATCCAGCAAGTTTTCAAACCCTCTTGTAACCTATCATAGAAAAGGCTATGTCTCCTCAGAGGTGTTGACCAAGGATGGTGACACAGCCAAAGATGCATCTGCCAATGAAGGTTCATCTGAACCCAAGGCACAGCTTAAAGATGCTGAGGCTCCTACCCTAGAAGCTGGTTTGATTAAGGTCTATTCAGTGTCAGAAGAGTTGGACACTGATCAGCCCTTAATCATTTAGGATGACTCAGTCGCTGCTGATATAAGCATTGTGATCTCCCCACAACTGCCATCTTTGAACCTTGTTGAAGGTGGAGATGCTGCAGGTTTGGGAGAAGGTGTTGAACTGGAAAATTTAGTGGAAAAATCAGAGGGAGTTATGGATGAAAGAAAGGTAGTAATCACTAAGATTGTGAGTGTACCACCAAATGAGGGTGGAATAAGTGAGGAAGGACAGGTTATTCTTGAGGTCAAATCTGAACTTCAAGAATCCCTTGGTGAAAGGAGGCATGTTCCTTTCAGTGAGGACATTATTCATGAAGGAAGTCAAAAAGTAATTGAAAATGAGAAAAAGACTGCAGATGTATCAGAGTCTTATACAAAAAATACTGAGGGTGATGAGTGTTTATTCTCTAACCCATTTGACTTGTCTGATCTTGCAGGTATTTCTCTTGACCAAATTTTTGCAGATGACTTACTCACTGATGCACATATTCGAGTGGATTCCAGTTCAGCCCAAGCAATTCTTGGTGAACATTCAGCAAAACTGGACTCCTTGGCTCATCAAGTCCAAACTGCCTATGCTGAAACTATAGGCACCTTGGATGAGGAAGGTAGAACATTGGCTTCAGTAGAAATGAGACTGACAGGCTCAGAGGATGTGGTGCTGCCCACAATTGAAGCCAGAATCAGTGGAGTAAAGTCAGGGTTGCAAACCATCTCTACTGAAGTTCATAAAGCAAAGACAAGCATGGAATCAATCTCCAAAGAGGTCAAGAAAGAGCAAAAGCTGCTAAGAGATAATCACAACAACAATGTCAAAGCTCTTAGATTGACTGTCAAGCAGGCTCTTGGAAAGAAAACAACTATTCAGAAGAAAAGAGCTGAAGAAATGAGGCTAACAATGGTGAAGGCTGCCTCAGAAAAGTTTTCCCAAGAGGTGATGGCCAACATTGTTGAGAGTGCAGTGGCCAATCTCACTGATTTGTTAAAAGCAAGCCTTGATGCATCTCTGAAAGCAACCATGGAAGCAGTTGTTGAGCAAAAGATGAAACCTGTGCTAGCTTTCCTAAGCTTGAGCAGTGACAGGACGCAAAATATACATGATGAGAATGTATATTTTCTAGAAGAGATGAAGTCCCTGAACCAAGCCCAATCCTTGATGGCAACTACTATGAGTGAGCTCAAACCTCAATGCTTTGATGCTGCCAAAAAGGGGGAAAGAGAAAGAGCAAGGGCCAAAGGTGCCTTGATAATCGGTGGTTCAGATAAGGGTAAAGAAGCAAGGAGTTCTGAATTTGGAAGAGCTTGATGAAGAAGAACAACTGGCCATAGCATTGAAGAATTAATTGGCATCAGCACAAGAAGAAAGAGCAAGGCTTCAGCAAAGGCCAGGAGGAGAGGTTTCTGGTTTGAACAAAAGTGCTGAAGGTGTTCAAACTAGAGGACAAATCAAGAAGGCCAAGGGAAACAAAAGAAAGTCTGAGACATTCACTGACTTTTCCAACAGCCTTGAACTTCCTCCTGAGTTCAGAATTGAAGAAGAAGAGTCAATCACCAAAAAGGCCAAGACTGCTGAAAAGGTCAAGACCGCTGAAGTAACCAAAGCTGCTGAGAAAGCCAAGTCTTCTGAGACTGACAAGTCTACTGAAACTAAGTCCACTGAAGGTCCCAAAGCAACTGAGAATATTGAAGGATTTTATGAAGAAGGCTTTGGACCTCAACCAAAGAAGAAGAAAATTGTGCTGCTAAATGATCCATCAAAGCTGTTTCAGGAAGGTTATGGCAAGGATTCTGAAACACAGCAGAAGCTGGCCATGATGAGAGCCCAAGAAAAGATGGATCTGATGGAAGAAGCTAACAGAGCAAGAGATAAGAGAAGGGCTGATTTTCAGAAGCCCAGAAGAAGAAGAGCAACTTAGAACAAATTGAAGCCTCAGCTACTAATCCCCATGGACACCAAATATCCACACTTGGATAAATGGGTCCCAAAACAGCTGAATGACTCTTGGGAAGAGGCCAAAAGGGAGTTTGTTTATGACTACTATGTCATTGACAGGTGGAATGGAAGGGATGTCAACTCCACCTTCACTGAGTTCATGATTGAATATTACAGGGAATTGTATCAACAATTGCTTGCAGCTGCTGACATTGCAAGAGTTGAACTCAGAGCTCCTAAACCTATCATATTCATGCCGCCCAAGAAGGAAGGCTTCATTGATCAATCCAAGATCTTTCAGGAGTTCTTTGAGATCCTGAAGTTGAACAGAATGATGCTAGGACCAAAGGGCACAAATCAAGAGGCCATGGAATTAAAGAAGAGAGTATGGGCATAATATGGGATGGTGCCCCTCCTGAAGATAGCCTTTGAATTGGCTAAGTCCTATTGACCCTTATGTGCTGAAATGGATTAATGCCTGTCCTGGTTGCTGACTTGATAATATGTTCATTTATGCTGAAAATTGCTCAAGTCTGCTGATATGTGAAGTTTACTCTGATGACATTTTGCTCTGATACTTAAGGATTTATGCTCTGATAGTATATCTTGTTAGTTCATGCTCTGATCATGAACTGTATTTATTTTATGCTCTGATGTAATGTTTCATGCTCTAATATGTTTGTTCAACTATCAACATGCTTGTAATGATCTTTAAATGAATGGTAGTTGAACATGTTTTTGAATCAACATTACTGAATTCTAACTTGTCTGACTTATCAACCTCTATGCTCTGAAAAACAGAAAATACACTAACACATTTTCTTTCAGGGAACTTGACCTCAGTCACCTTTACTGAAGAAAAATGTAATAAGTGTAGTCAAGTCACCTTTGCATAGATTGTATAGGTTTTGGCATCATCAAAAAGGGGGAAAATGTTGGGAATAAAATGAGTTTTGATTAAGATACCAAAACCCCCCTAAGACATGCCAAGTAGATAAGTCAATTGGAACATGTAGTCTAAAACAAGTAAAGAAGCTGATATGTTAGGCAACTCTTAAAAAATTAGATGCACTAGTTGAGGGGGAATATATGTTTAAAAGACTACTCTGAATCATATCCCCTCAAGGCTCAAAATCTAGCTTATCCCAAGACTGCTGAAGGACAAATATGTTGATCAAGTCAAGACATCTTTAGATCAAGTCTTCTGAAGATCAAACACAGTGAAAGCAAACATCAATAGATCTGATCTATTGAAGTATACAAATTCAGAAGAATTGTCCAGCTAGATTGTTCAGCAAGAATGACCAAGCAGAGTTGTCCCAGCATACATGAACCAGAAGAGTTTCAAGGACAACTATGCTGAAGTGATCAATGCTACTAAAATCAAGACATACATGCCTATTGATCATCAAAGAGACATCTAAAGTCATGCAAAGGGAAAAGAGCCAAGTATCCTGAAGAGAGCATGCCAACACTGGAGATAAGTAGAATCTGCTGAAATTGATAAGCAGAACTGTCCTAATGATAAGGAATGTTGTCCTTATCTTAGGATCATTGATAATAAGAGATGTCCATATTTGACCAAGTGAATCTTGAAGTCAGACATTGGGAAGAGTGCTGCAGAATGAAGACAAAGTTGTTACAGCCGTTTATTTCCCAAATTAAGGACATGTCACTATCAAGAATCTGTCTTCCAGTTTGAAGAGTTCAAGGAAGACATTTATAGACATTTGAGGCTGCCTCTCCAACGGGCAAATCCTCAAATTTGTCTATAAATACAAAAGTGTGAAGACCATTTGAAAGCATCCAATCTACCTCAACAAGACCAACTATCCTACAAAGCTCAAGTGCTTTCAAGCTTTTCAAAGAGACTATCTTAGTCTTCAAACACTTCATCTAAGTTGAACCCCATTGTATATACATACAAAGCTTAGAGAGATATCCTATCCTTATACACTGATCTCCATTGTAAAGGATATCTCATTAGTTGGAACCTTACTCCAACCCTAATACCTTTCAAGAGAGAAAGTTAGAAGGTTGTAGTAGTAGAAGTGGAAGGAGCTGACTGTTGAGAGAAGAACAATTCAGTTCTGAGTTGAGAAAGGGTACTAGGACTCTAGACATCCTAGGGATCAAGGCACCAAGGAGTGGTGTGGTTGATCAAGTGCACCTTGGCACTATAAAACAGGTTAATTCCAAGAGTGAAGGAATTATCCTTTTAAATTAGGGAAAGTGGATGTAGGAGTTTGAGTCTCTGAACCACTATAAACTCTTGTGTTGATTTACTTTCAAGCATTAACATTCATTCAACACTGCACACAAACTGAACTTTCAAAGACATATTCACAAGACTGTGCAAAACAGATCTGGACAAGTTCCCTTAACTAGATAAACTGTTAAGGTGATTTCAGAATTAAAAGAAGTTTAAACTAAAGGACCAACCACTAATTCCGCACATATAACTCCCTTAAATAGTTGTTCAACTAAGTACTCAATAGTACTTAGTAGTTTGATTATCTATAAAGAGTTAATCATATCAGCAGAGTTGTCCAAGACAACCTTGCTGAAGACTGGTTTGATCAAAGTTTGAAAACATTTGCATACAAGTGTATTCCCCCCCCCCCCCATACACTTGTTATATACTCCTTTCGGGACCAACAGTTGCGTCCCAAGCCGCCGCCGTCCGTGGCTACGTCCCAAGCCCCCACCGCTTCCTCCTCCTTCCATCGCGTCCCAAGCCGTTGGTCCCTCTTTCGATTGTAAGTTAGAAAAACAGACTTGTTGCCTCCTCCCCGCTTCTACCGCCCTTCGTCGTCAATTTTCTTCAAGATCTCTCAACCTCAAAAGTCAGATATGTAAGTATTTTTTTTTCTTCTAATCCTCTCAATCTCAAAATCATTGATTTGTAAAAAAAATTGGTGGGTGTCCACCTCAATCTTGTGTGTGCATATAATCGTGGCATTTCATTAGATTTGTGCGACCCATTAATTGTCTGCACCGAAAAAAATAAATTTGGCACAAACTTTTAATGAAATTGAAGAGTGTATATACACGCGAGTGTATATACACGCGAGTGTATATAAGAAATTGATTATATTATATTTTATTTAAATTAATAGAAGGGCACTATAGTAATTTTAGGTGTAATTGTTTTTAAAAAATAATTTGGGGGGTGAAGTCAACAAAAGTGGGGTGTAAAATATCGTGGCCAATTTTTTATATATAAATTATGATTGATTGTATTATATTTTGTGTAAATTAATAGAAGGGCATTATAGTAATTTTAGATGTAATTTTTTTAAAATAATAATTATTGGGGGTAAAGTCAACAAAAGTGGATGTGTAAATAACCGTGGTTAATTGTTTATATATAAATTAGAATTGATTGTATTATATTTTGTCTAAATTAATAGAAGGACACTATAGTAATTTTAGATATATAATTTTTAAAAAATAATAATTTAGACGGTGAAATTAACAAAAGTGGAGTGTAAATAACTCTGTTCAATTGTTTATATAATTTGTGTGAGTGAAGTTAACAAATGTGGGAGTGCAGTGAATCATAAGATTGAAATTATGTGTGTACTGTACATACTATTAAGGTGGAGGGCAATGTGCCAATGACAATGCTTTTCAGGTTACTCAAAACTTGATGAAAGCAAAATTCTTGCAATTAATTGGTTTTACACGAAATTCTTGCAATTAATTGGTTTTGCGTGTAAATTTACCTTTTCGTTATCGTAATAATAAAATAAAAAAAGTGGTCCTGTAAAATCTAAATGTGGTAATTGGACCAATCTCAGAAATTGAAAATGCACTAAACTAGAAACAAAGGGCGAAGTAACTAATCCCAAAAAAACCTTGTAATTTCGTGTAATTGAAATCAAAATTAGTTGTGATTGGTGCAAATCAAATTATGTTTTTTGATTTAACTTAAGCAATTAGAAGTTTTTAAAACCGATGGGACTTTCTAATATAGTATAACATCTTAATAATGTTAGATTAATTACACGTCACTTGCCCTTGTCGTATACTACCTCCTCCAACTTTATTCAACAATGTTTAATATGATAGTAGTTTTTTTTATCAGTAAGGAGTATTTTTTCAGACAAGGTTTTAATGGCACCTCGTTCTCTGGTTCAAGTCCTAGATTTTTTATTTTTTTTTATAATCTATTATTTATTGTCAAGTACTCTCACAATATATACATATTTTTTATATCATTATTTTTTAAGTTCACTATACACTCAATTTATTTACTTTATATATAAAAGTTTATTGAGCTAGTATTGTTATCATGTCAACATGATAAAGATACATAATTTTTGTGTTTGTGTTGGATTCGTGTCAACTTGGAAAAATATTTCAATTGTATAATTTTTAGTTTTATTGAATAATATAAATTTTTTTTTATGAATTTAATATTTTTCGTAACCACACTAAATTTTTGGTGCTCAACACAAATTCTTATCGTGTCAACATAAAACACGACACGGAAACACTAATTGTCACTAACGGATGAAAACCATTGATTGAATGTGGATGTTTTTTAACACATAGCGGTGAAAATCAATGGTTTTATATATATATATGAAGTTATGTGAGAGTTAAGTGGCAGTGTGTGAGATAGAATGGCTACAACTGCTGCTCTACTGGAAAACGAATTAGTCGTTCGGGGCTCGGTTGACATGAAAGGCATTCCCGCCACCCGATCAAAATCCGGTTGCTGGAAGTCCGCTTCATTTATCATAGGTATATAATAATAAAGATGGTTGTATAATAATAACAGTAATATGAATTTATTTGTTTGGATTTTTAATCAGGCATTGAAGTGGCGGAGAGATTTGCTTATTTTGGAATAAGTTCCAACTTGTTCACTTATTTAACACAAGAGTTGGGCCAATCGGCGGCTGCTGCGGCGGAGAATTTCAATGCCTGGAACGGAACGGCGACGCTTCTGCCCCTTCTCGGCGCTGTCGTAGCCGACTCCTTTCTCGGCCGATATTGGACCATTGTTGTTGCCTCTCTACTCTACATTTTGGTCAGTAGGTACCTAAAATCTTAATAAATTAATATTCATGCTTGTTCTCTTTTATAAAATTGTGATGGGGTCACAGGGTTTAGGCTTATTATAGAGAATATAGGTGATATGGAAAATATGATTTCTTGATTAATTGTAGAGGAGATTTACAATGAGTATTTATACAAGAGAGAATTAGGTCTAACCTAACCCTAATGGGCTTTATAAGAGAGCCCATAGGAAACTAAGGTGGGCCTATACAATAAATAAGAATGAGAGTGTATTTACTAATATAGGTCCAATATGCCCCCTCAAGATGGAGTACCATAGGATAGTCCAATCTTGGTCATAAGGAGCTGAAGACGAGCACCGGAGAGAGGTTTGGTGAGGGCATCAGGAAGCTGGTCGGCAGTCGAGACATGCGAGATGCGGAGGCGAGCAGTTTTGACTAGGTCACGAACAAAGTGGAAGTCGATGGCAATGTGTTTCATTCGTGAGTGAAATACAGGATTTGAGCATAAGTAGGTGGCCCCAATGTTGTCACAGTAGATGACTGGCACCGGAGAAATCGGAAAGTGTAGTTCTTGAAGTAAGGATGTTAGCCATTGCACTTCAGAGGCCGCTGCAGCAATGGCTCTATATTCGGCCTCAGTTGACGAGCGAGCAACAGACTTCTGCTTTTTGGACGACCATGAGATGGGATTGGCCCTCAAAAAGACGACATAAGCACTCGTGGAAGTGCGATCATCGTGGTCGCCTGCCCAGTCAGCATCCGTGAAGCAGTGGAGCGAGGAGGATGAGGATGGGGTAATGTTGATTCCGACATCCCTTGTACCACTGAGGTAGCGAAGTAGACGCTTGACAGCAGTCCAGTGAGTGACGGTGGGTGCATGCATGAACTGAGATAGCTTATGGACGGCAAAGGCGATGTCAGGTCTGGTGAGCTGGAGATACTGAAGGCTGCCGAGCACCTGACGATACTGAGTGGAGTCAGTGGGAGGGGTGCCATCTGATAGAGTGAGGCGAGCAGAGGTTGATAGTGGAGTGTGGACTGGTTTGGAGTCGATCATGTTGTATCGGGCGAGCAGATCAGTGATGTATTTGCGTTGGGAGAGCAGGCATGAGGTTTTAGAGCGAAGAACTTCAACTCCCAAGAAATAGGATAGAGGACCAAGGTCCTTGACTGAAAATTTTGTACTGAGGTCGGCAGCTACCCGGGCGAGCATGGGCGAGGAGTTGCCCGTCAGTATGAGGTCGTCAACATAAACAAGGAAGTAGGCGACCACCCCATTGTTGTTGTAGACGAACAGAGATTCATCAGAGTGAGTGGGGATGAATCCAATTTCTTCGAGAGAGGTGCGAAGAGCATAGTACCATGTGCGAGGAGCCTGCTTTAGTCCATAGATGGATTTGCGAAGCTGACAGACATAGGTGGGAAATGTCTTGTCTTTGAAGCCCGGAGGTTGAGCCATGAAGACAGTGTCTGAGAGCTCTCCATGGAGAAAAGCGTTGTTGACATCGAATTGGCGAAGGGGCCAGTTGTTGGTAACTGCAATGCTGAGGACTGTTCGCACAGTGGCGGGCTTGACAACGGGACTGAATGTTTCAGTGAAGTCAACACCAGGTCGTTGATGAAAGCCTTTGGCGACCAGACGAGCCTTGTATTTATCCAAGGTGCCATCAGGTTTTCGCTTAATACGAAACACCCACTTGGAGCTAACTACATTTTGAGACGCAGTGGGAGGAACTAAGTCCCAGGTGCCGTTCTGGAGAAGGGCATCAAACTCAGCCGACATGGCTGCTCGCCAGTTTTTGTCCTTGAGTGCCTGTGACACACAGCTCGGTTCAATGTCAGAAGTGATGACAGAAGTAAGCCCATACCTCGGATTTGGCTTGAACACGTTGTTCTGAGCTCGAGTTACCATGCGAGATGCAGGAGGTCGTAAGGGAGCATTGGTCGGCACAGGGATGTCGGATGTGGTGGCGAGCAGCGGGGAGGTAGGTGGGGTTATGATCGGCGGGGTTGTATTCAATTGGTCGACCAGTGTGGGGTGCTGGGGAATGGTAGTGGTTGGCACTTGGTCGATCGGGGTAGAGTGAGGTGGCAAAGGTGTGAGAAGAGTGGGCGAGGAGCTGAAGTCAGAGGAGGTGGAGGTCGGCAAGAGAGATGGTTGAATGATGGGAGAGGGGGTGGAAAAGGGAAACGTATGTTCAACAAATTGAACATGCCGCGAGGTGTAGATTCGGTGGGTGGAGCGATCAAGACTAAGGTAAGCACTCTGTGTGGGCGAGTACCCAAGAAAGACACATGGAGTAGAGCGAGGATCAAGTTTGTGGGTGTTGTAAGGGCGAAGCAGAGGATAGCAGAGACAACCAAATACACGGAGTTTGGTCAGATTCGGGGGGCGAGCAGTGAGTTTTTCATAGGCGGAGATCATGTCAAGGTTAACTTTGGGAAGGCGATTTATGGTGTATGCTGCTGAGCAGACAGCATAGGGCCAATAGGTGAGGGGCATAGAAGCATGGTGAAGGAGAGCAAGGGCTGTGTCGACCACATGGCGATGGCGACGTTCAGACGTGCCATTATGTTCGGGAGTGTGAGGTGGGGTGGTGAGATGTGCAATGCCATGAGTTTGAAGAAAGGGGCGAAGAGCAATGAATTCTCCCCCATTGTCGGAGTAAAAGGTTTTGATTGTGTTTTGATAGTTGTTTTCAACAAGAGTTTTGAATGTGATAAACGTGGGGAGAACATCTGATTTTCGTTTTAGAGGATAAACCCATATGTACTTGCTGAAGTGATCAACAAATAGCACGTAATATTTGAAATTATCAGGAGACAAGACAGGCGACGACCAGACATCAGAAAAGATAACATCAAGTGGTTTGGTGGACACAATACTGGAATCATAGAAAGGTAATTTGTGACTTTTGATACAAGAACAAGAGTTACAATTGAAATGTTTGGAAGGTGCACTGGATAAGCTGAGCTTGGAGAGGGTGTGAGCAAGGATTTTTGACGATGGGTGGCCAAGGCGAGCATGCCAGGTAGTCGTTGTGGGGTGTTGAGTGGTGAAGGCTTGCGGGGAGGTGGTGGACATGTGTGCCGGCCAGACATACAAGTTATTGATACGACTCCCAACGAGGAGAATGCTCCCCGAGTGACCATCCCGCACCTGAAAAGAAGATCGATCAAAGACAATGTTAACATTATTATCACGACAGAGGCTAGAGACCGAGATCAAGTTTTTCGAGATGTGTGGGACAACCAGGACATTCGAAAAATTGAGAGACTCAAGTTGAGGAAACCGCATAGAGCCAGTGTGAGATATGTGTAAACCTTTACCGTCACCAATTTCAACATTGTCGGGCCCATCAAATGGTGAGTGAAGAGATAGGTTGGCGAGGTCGTTGGTGATGTGATGCGAAGCACCCGAGTCAAGAATCCAGTGCTCGGCAGGGTGTGCCGAGGAGGCTGAATGAGCCGAGTACGCCGGGCGAGCACCTGTTCGATTGTGGCGGGGGGTCGATGGATACTGTCCAGGTGGGCGGCGAGGACCAGTGGTTGGAGCAGTGAGCGTTGAGGGAATCTCAGGGCAGGTGCGAGCAGTGTGCCCTGGTGTACGACAATATTGGCAGGTGCCAAGGTAGGGCCTTTGCGAGGGCTGGCGAGGACGAGTGTCAGCAGTTTTTGACCTCGAGTCAGGTCGCGAGGAGCGATGATGGGGTTTACCAGCAGTGAGAGCAGAAGCAGGTATGATGTCCGAGGCTGGTCGCGAGGCAAGTTGGACCTCGGCACTGAGGAGCTTGTCGCAGAGCTCGGCAAACGAGATGGGCTGTTCGCGAGCTTGGATGGCATTTGCTATGTCATTGTAGGACTCATCAAGGCCGGTTAGGACCTGGAGAGTGACGTCCTCGGCATCAGAGGAAATGCCGAGGAGAGCAAGCTCGTCGACTACAGAGCGAACTTCCATGAGGAAGTCGGAGACCGGGCGAGCACCTTTGGACAGTGAGCGAAACTTGGTTTTTAGGGCAAGAATGCGACCTCGCGAGGGCTTACCATACATGCTCTCAAGCATTTCCCAGGCTTCGCAAGAGGTTTTTGACGAGGCAACAAATGGTATTAGTTCCGGGGACATAGATCCGACCATGGCCGAGAAAATGAGGTTGTCCTGACACACCCATAGGTCGTGTGCCGGGTTTGGAACAGTGGTGTTGGCGGTGCCGTCGGCGGCTGGGGATGTGGACGAGGGGCATGGATGTGTGCCCAAGACATAGCCTAGGAGGTTGTGTCCAGTGAGGAGAAGACGAAGTTGGAAGGACCAAGCACCATAGTTGGTGGAGTTGAGCTTCAGGGACATATTTGCGAGTCCCTTGAAGGTGATTGGTGCCGACGATGAAGGAGAGGCGGCCATTGGTGTGAGGGAGCAGCGGAGTGAGGCGTCGTAAGACGGATGGCGACGGTAGTGCGTCGGGGAAGAAGGCGGCGGCGGCACTTCTGAGACGAAGGCGGCGGCGGCAGTGAGGGAGGAGCGGCGGCAGCGGCGGCTGGAGTATGCAGCGACGGCGGAGCGGCGGCGGCGGCTGGAGTATGCAGCGGCGGCGGCGGCGGCGGCTAAGATTTGGATCAGGCGTGAGCCGAATGACTCGATGATACCATATAGAGAATATAGGTGATATGGAAAATATGATTTCTTGATTAATTGTAGAGGAGATTTACAATGAGTATTTATACAAGAGAGAATTAGGTCTAACCTAACCCTAATGGGCTTTATAAGAGAGCCCATAGGAAACTAAGGTGGGCCTATACAATAAATAAGAATGAGAGTGTATTTACTAATATAGGTCCAATACTTATTGTCACTCTCTGCTGCATTCATTTCATCAAACTCTTCGCCTGGTTTTCTCGAGCTCCTCGTCTTCTTCGTTTCCTTGTATTTAGTAGCGTTTGCTCAAGGGGGACATAAGCCTTGTACGCAAGCTTTCGGAGCTGATCAGTTCGACGAGGAAGACGAACGCGAGCTTAAAGCTAAAAGTTCCTTCTTCAATTGGTGGAATTTTTCCATGAATGGAGGTATTTTAGTAGCTATCTTGGTTCTGAGTTATGTTCAAGAAAATCTGAGCTGGGAACTCGGCTTTGGAATCCCCTGCATTGGGATGTTTTTTGCTCTACTTGTTTTGTTGCTTGGGTCTTGGACGTATAGATTTCGTGTAAACGGTGATCAAATGAATCCGTTTGTTCGAATTGCTCGTGTTTTTGTGAGAGCAGCAAAGAATAAGAATAGGGAAGAAGAACAGGGAACTCTGCCTCATGAAGATACCAAATTCAAGTAATTTGTCCAATTTATTTTCTATGATATTGTTGTGTACTAATTACAATTGTGTTGTTACAGGTTTCTTGATAAGGCGATTCTTGCAGACCAAGAGAGGAACGTCTACTGTACCATAGGCGACGTTGATGACGCCAAAGCGATTCTGAAGCTTGCTCCGATCTGGTGTGCATGTTTGGGATATGGCGTCGTCTTATCGCAACCATCAACTCTATTCACCAAACAAGCGGAAACAATGGACCGTCGCGTGGCTTATGGCTTCGAAATAACAGCTGCTTCACTTCAATCTCTCGCCTGCATATCCATCATGATTTTTATTCCAATCTATGATTGTGTATTAGTTCCAATAGCCAGAGCTATAACCAAGAAACCTGCAGGCATATCAATGCTCCAACGAATAGGTACCGGAATTTTTCTGTCCGTTGTTCTGATGGCGATTGCTGCGCTCGTTGAGAAGCGACGCTTAGCCACTGCTATCGAGCATGGTCTAATGGATGACCCGAGCGCAACGGTACCAATGAGCGTGTGGTGGTTGGCGCCTCAGTATCTGCTCTTTGGTATTGTTGAGGTGTTCACTTTGGTTGGCCTTCAAGAATTCTTCTATGATCAAGTTCCAACTCAACTTAAAAGCTTAGGCCTTGCTCTCTACTTGAGTATATTAGGCGTTGGGAGCTTCTTGAGTAGTTTTATGATATCGATCATTGATAAGGCCACGAGTGGAGATGGCCGCGATAGTTGGTTTTCGGACAACTCGAATCGAGCTCATCTCGACTACTTCTATTGGCTCTTGGGAGGCCTTAGTGCACTTACAATGCCCATCTTTGCTCTCTTTGCTAAATCTTATGCTTATAAGAGGAAGAATGTAGGCTAGTGTTAGAGCATTCGCTAGACTTCGACGGGATTCTCCAATGAGATTTTTTTCAAATATCGGTTAAACCATTATATATAAAAGGAGGATTAAGTCTCTATACGTGTGCATTGAGGTATTTTCTCCTTATACCATGTGGCAATTAGAGTAACGGGTTTATGCTGTAATCGAAATTCAATTGATGAGCCTATTATTTTCTAAATTGATCCTTCATCTCCCCGATTAAATCAGGATGTTTTGCTTAAATTTTCAAATGTTGTGTTTGAATGATTGGATTTGATTTGAGGGGTTATTTCAAATGAAATAATTTAAAAATACATGATTTCAAATGACATGATTTTAGTGAGAATTTAAAATATTCTCAATTTTAAATTTAAAAAAAATGCTAAGTATTTGAAATCCATTCATTTAGATTATAATTAATTTAAAATACATACATAAATCCCTCCATCCAAATCTAACCTAAGTTTTTCAGGTATTTGCTCTCTCTTACAATTTTCTGTTCTAGCTAGCTGTTTATTTATGTGTTTGGATTTTCTTGTGATTTTCATGAACATGTATGCCATATAATATCTTATGAATTTAATTTTTTTTATCAATTTTTATTGAATCACATTAATATTGGCTTGATCATCACCTTGATTAAGTATGGTCGTATGTTGACGTGGTCAATTAATTTTTAAAGTTATTGTGTATGTGTGTATTTTTTAAATGAAACGATGGAAAAAGGTCAAAGATCTGCGGCTAAACAAGACATGTGCACATGAGTTTCCAATGCTTTGATTATACTGGCATGAAATGGTTGCCGAAAAATAAAAAATAAAAAATGTTTGACTGTTTAAACATACATATATAATCAAATCAGTTTTTTTTTTAAATAAAATTATATATATAAAAATTCATTTAAAATGTTTTACGAAAATAATTCAAATTAATTTGATTCTGATTGATTCCCTAGATAGATTGGGCCGAATCCCAATCAATAATTATGTTGAGCTCACTATCATTCAAATTGTATTGCAACTCTTTTAATGTCAAGTATTAAGGGTTTTTTTTTACAATAGTCAAATAATATAAATTGACTACCGTAATCAGTATGTCGAATTGTGCCACGTGACGTCGTATGCGTCGTATAAACTTGCTACTTGTTGTACATATTTAAATTAATTAAATTATTTTTTAAATTGTATTTTTTTATTTATTATATTACTCTTCTTTAATATAAATAATTTTTTTAATTTTTAATTTATAAAAAATTACTATCCTACCATTTTAATACAAATTTCATTAATTATTGTTTTAAAATTAAACACATACCATCCCAACAAAAATAAATTAAATAATAATACATTATTCAAATTGAAAATAGAAATAATAATTGAAATTGAGGTTCTTCTCATATTCCCCCAATTCCATCGTGTGCGTGCAAATTCTCTCCGGTCTTTAGGACTGTCAAATGGGCCGAGCCAGTCCGATACCGGCCCACCGGGGCGAAGGTTTTTTCCGAGCTAAAAAAAAAGTCGGACCCTACAAATTATACTCCCTCCGTCCAATTTTAAAATGCCCACTTCTCCGAGCACGGGTTTTAATGAATTTTGATTAGTTTATTAGTAAGGTAGATGACTTGACGATATGATTGGGTGTTATGGGGTCCATTTGTAAATAAAGTGATTGTTTATGAATAAAGTGAATGACAAAGTGAGTAAATAAGTGATGTTAGAAGCGTGAAGATAAAGTAGTATGAATAGTATTTTTTTTTCAAAAAAGGAATGAGCATTATAAAATTGGACAACCCAAAAAGAAAAGTGGAAATAATAAAATTGGATAGAGGGAGTATTTAAAAAAAAGTCAGACAGGAACGAAAAATCGGGCCAAGCTCGGCCTGAGCCAGGTCGGCCCACCAGGTTACTTGGGCCGGGCCAAATCGACCGGTTGTTTTTCTGGGCACTATAATTACAACCCAGTCCATTAATTGGGTGCCCGACCCATTTTGACAGCCTTGTTTGTCTTCTCTCCCGCCGTGTGACAATTAATACTGATTTTTTTTTAGTTTAATTTGATTTTTTTGTTATTAATTTTATTAATAATATAAGGATAAATAGGTAATTTTAACATTAAATATTTTAATCAAATTAATAAATATAATAAAATATTTTATTGTATAAGGATAAAAATGTAATTTTAAAATTATATATTTTAATTAAATTAAATATAAAAATACAAACGTATGACATCATATGACACATACGATAAATACATACGATACATTATACAAAAGGTAACAGGTAATCAAGTTTAAGTCTTTAGATTTGAATTTTAATGGTTCAGATTTAATTGACTACGCAGTCATTACGACAACATACGACATCCTGACTACATATAGGAGATCGCAAATATTAATTGGTAAAAGAAAACAAACTCTTTAATTAATGCTATGTTTTGATAATTCACATATTGTTTTGATTTATTAATATATATATATATATATATGTTTTTTTAAATAATAGAAAATATTCTATTTTTATCTAGATGATTTTACTAAATCAATAAATAATTTGTTTAAGAATTGAACTGCAACATATAGTCAGCACTCTCCGACTGAATTTAGCCGTCCAGTCATCTTTCCGGTGAAAATGGGACCAAAATAAAATAAATTTCAAAATTTTGGGACTAAATTAGTGCATTTAACTTTTTTGGGACCATTTCAGAAAAGGTATTAAGTTATGGGACTAAATTGGCTTTTTTCCCCCAAAAGTTAGTTCACACAAGATAAAAGATTGAATGACCAACTTTTGTAAACAATTTAATCCAGCCCACCCCAAATTTTGTACTCAATATGATCAGCTTTTTTTTTTTATGAAAGTTCGAACCCAGAACCTAAGGCCTAGGTAATGATGCTCTAACCACTTGAGCTATTCTTCATTTCAACATATTGCAACCAACATTCAATTAATAGAGTGAGAAAAGGTCCATTTTCTCTTATAACTCACGTGCTACTTAAGCAAATCAAATTGATTGCTTTTCACAAATTAATATCTTGATTTAGTGCCTTCCTCAATTATTGAACTCAAATGTTTTTTTTTTTTTTTCGTTTTATTCCCAAGTTCAATACAATTTATTTCTTCGATCGACTTCGATAAAATACTTTGATTTACTTTGAAAGTTCTCATTTTCCTAATAAATTACAAAAAAACACAACATTTCTCACAATCAAGCACAATTAATCGATTTAATGTGAATAATACAATAAAATTTTTAAAATTATGTAAAATAAACACACGAATTTTAAAAAATTTCCACACGTACTAATCATGGGGTGGGGCGGACTATGGAAAGGGGTTTTATTGTAAAAGAAAAAGGAAAACAAGAAGGGGGGAAAGAAAGGGAGAAGTGAAGGGGAATGGGGAGGGGTGGGGGTACGGTGGGGCAGCGTGCGGATGTGGGTGGAGAAAGGAAGAAGATGGAGTTTTAATGTGAAATAGGGAAATTAGAGTTTTGTGGGTGGGGTGTGTTCATTGAAGGAAATTTTGATAATTTTTTAGGGGAGTGCATCTAATCAACGTCATTTTTAGGGAGAGTGTATAAATTAGGGGAGTGCATCTAACATAGTTGGAGGATACATAACCCAATAATTATTATTGGCAAACTTTCATAAAAAGAATATACTAAACCTTACAAGTCAAGAGCATTCTAGTGGAACCCATCCTATAATTTATGGGATAAACGTGTGTTTTTTTTTAATCTGTAATTTTTTTTTTTAACAGATTAGTATTTTTTTAGACCTGGTTAATCGATTAGTGTTGATCGGTGGTACAGTAAAACCTCTATAAATTAATAAACTCTGTAAAATAATAAATATTACAATTATAAATATTATGATAATTTGGAAAAATATGAATATATTGTACCTTGACTAACTTTCAAATGATATTTTTCATCAATCTACTCTTGTAAATCTTTTTGAGTGCATATGGGATGGTTTATCTTATACTCACATAATGTTTTACGCATTTGATCATTCATGGATGATTTTGCGATGCCTTTTAAATGAGAAGATATTATTGGGTGTTATGAATTATTTTATTTCCATATTGAGATTTATATAGTGGAGTATATGTTTCATTCACCATGCATGAATATATTTAAGTGCATCGAATTAATGTAAACATATATGTATACAATGAATATATTTAATTAGTTACAAAGAATTGGTTGATGCATGAATATAATCAATAAAACATCACTACAAAATATTGGCCAAAAGGCAACGACAATTGGCAACGGCATTGGTAACGGGCAGAAAAAAGGCGACGGGGGCGGGTGCCGTTGCCTTAAGGCAACGGGAGTGGGTCCTGTTGCAAAAAGGCGACGGTTTATAACGCCCGTTGCCAAAAGGTGACGACAGTGGGCCCCGTTGCCTTTTGGTAACGGGCCCCCACTCGCTAAAAGGCAACGGCAGTGGGTCCGTTGCCTTTGCCGTCGCCCTAATTGATTTAAAACCCTTCTCTTCCAGAATTACAGAAGCTAAGCGGCGCACACCTCCTCCATTAAACAAATTAACTTTCTTTCCACCTCCAAACTCAACATCCACATTCGTTTGCAGATCGGACTCGGTTCTTGGCCATTTGTGTTCTACACTTCGACGGGAGCATTTCTACGGTAATTTTTTTCGTTTTAATCGGTTAAATTTGAAGTTATATGTATATATAGTTTTAGTATATATATGTATATATATGCATATATGTTGTATGTATATATAAAATTGTTAGAATTGTTAATTTTTATGCATGCATGTGTTAATTGTTAGAATTTAATTGTTAATTATATTGTGTTATGCATGTATTTATATGTATGTTTTAATTAATTAAGTTATATGAATTTATTTGTTAATTAGGGTGTTAGAATTATATAATTGTGTTATGTCTATATATGAATTTATTTGTTAATTAGGGTGTTAGAATAATTATTAGAATATATTTGGAATTATATTAATTAATTTTAATAGAGTTGGAGGAATGAGACGTTGGTTGTTAATTTGTGTGTTGTAGACGTACGTCGATTGACATGAATTATTCAAGTCGTAGTTGGATGTATAGTCCAAGATTAGTGAATTGGATTATGAACCCCGGAAGTGGCAGAATATGAAGAAGATGAAGAAGAAGATGGAGAAGAAGACGGAGAAGAAGATGGAGAAAAAGACGGAGAAGACGACGAAGATGAAGCTGAAGATGAAGATGAATGATGAATGATGTTGTTAATTAATTGTTAAACAATGTTATCTAAATATTAATTCCTTAATTATATTCCTTATTTATATTCTAGTGTTAATCCTTACAGTGATGTTCATATATAATGTTTTTTAATTGTTACAATGTTCAACGTTAATAATGTTTTAATGTTCATTTTGACAGATGAGTGGTTGTAGACATGGTTCTGGACAGGGCTCTGGTCAGGGTTCTACTGGACAAGGGCGAGGTAGAGGTAGAAGTAGAGGTAGAGGAGAGCCGGTGGATGAGACACCGACTGTGCACATACCACAGGGTTTATATATGCCCGATATGACCCAGCTACAGTTGCCCGGAATGAACCCAGATTCCTATTACACTCAGGTGCCTCATATGGTTCCACATGCACAGGAACATCCCCTCCACCCGTGCGATGCACGGATTGAACTAACTTTTTAATAATTATAAGTAAAAATTGATTAAAAAAAACTAATTGAAGCTTCAAAAAATTATTATTATTATTCTAAAGGAGCTTCAAATTATCAATGGCTTCACATAAAATCTCAGGTTAATGAAAGATTTCAAAGAATTTTAAAATTTAATCTTTGAATTTATAGATTTTAAGTAATCTATAGACGTCATTGAAGAATGTCTACGAAAAAATGTGGTTAGACATTTCATGTTGGGAGCCTCAATATCACTTTATAAATTTTAGTTTTAATTGTGGTGATTTTAGTACATAGATTAATTGACAATAAACAAAATATTTTAATTTAATTTTCCATCACATTTTTTATATATTACACTGTTACATTAATAAAATTTAGAAATATTCAATCCGTGCCTCATATGTTTGCACTCTTCAAGAAACGCACCTTGATGGTTTGCCAATTATCTGTACACATAATTAATCGATAAATGGGCTATTCTGGGTATGCAATATGTTTAATCCCTCATGTTTACAAATTTGAGAGCAAAGAATACATAGGCGAGATTCCAGTGGTGAGCGCGGGAGTGAAAAAAACCCTATACATCCGATAAAAGGAACAATGAAATTCTAGATTGGAATTACAGTAGGTGATAGATGGTGAAGACGTGTATTCGTAACAAATAACAAAATTACACGTGTAACTCGATTTTTAATAAAATGACACATAGGCGAAAGCTCTCACAAGACGACACATCAGCCTTTTAAAACTCCCTATTAGTAATATAGGGGATATTACTCCCTCCGTCCCATACTTGAAGAGTTGAAGGCACATTTTACCATTTTAAGCGTCCCATACTTGAAGGCACATTACCTAAAATAGCAAAAACACTTTTAAACATTTTCTTTAAAACATCACATTATTACAACAAATGCCACTACTTTATTACACTAAAAAGTAACTTTATTACTATTTATAAAGTTAAAAAGTTCATTCATTAAAACCTGTGCCCAATTGATTTGAGCCTTCAAGTATGGGACGGAGGGAGTACAAAAATATATGATTAACCATATAATTAAAAAAATGATCGGGCGAGAGACTGAGAGCCTCATTTACTCATGTTATAACTTTAATTGACAATTTTAAGTTAATCCATCGAAGTGTACACATTATTTTTAAGAAAACATGGTTATCTTGAAAATAATACATCTCTCCCTCCATTCAATTTTATAATTCTCTTTGTTAATGTAAAAAATGAAAGATGTGGATGAAGGTAAGTAAAAATAAAATAGCGAGTGAAAGCTTTTTGAGAAATGAGAATTATAAAATTGGACAGACAAATTATAAAATTGGATGGAGGGAGTATGCTGAATTTGTGCAACATTGTAAAATTTAAATTATTAAAGTAATAGAAAATATCTTAAGAATTCAACAAAATAATAAGAATTAGATTATATCAACATATAAGTTGTAAAAATTTTAAAAGAAATTGCAATGATTGCAAGTTATTTTGTTTTGAGGCCTTAGTCTTGAATGAGTCTAGCTCGGACTTTACCATTTTTTATAGTCTTGAATGGACTAAATTTACCTATTCACCTTACTCACCTATATTAAATTAGGGAGTAAACGAATAAAAAACAAAAACTGATGATGTAATGAGTAAATATATGAAACTGTTCTGATCAACTTTCACAACATTCATGAAAATCAGACAAATCAAGTTTCTAGCATAATTTATTTTTGTGGAGTAACTATTTTTAATACAAATTTCAAATACCATCAGAAATGTCTTTTCATAGAAATGTCATTGATAAGATACGCATTACATCCATGTTAATATTACCAAAATGACAATCCAATTTTTTTACAGGATAATCACTAATCATTAATTCCAGTTATCAACCTTATATTTTTCAAACATTCTATTAATTTCTTGCGCTTCACTTACACTTCATTTGCGTGGTGCTTTCACAATTACACCCCTACAAAATCATAAAAATAATTAGATACAGTACATTAATAATGAAATAAAAGAGATTAACATTATTATTGTTATCATCAATAATAACATAGTAACAAAGCTGTCGGATATCAGTGACAGTTTCTCTATATTTACTTCATCATATATCAATCTTATTGTTTCAAGAATATTCTCCCTCCCGCCTTACGTAGTTAAAGGAAACTTAATTATTGTTTCAAGAATATTCTCCCGCCTTACCTGGTTAAAGGAAAATTAAATAAAAACCAATCCTTTGTTATTTAGAAAAAACGCTAGAGCCTAGAGCACTATCCAAGTTTGTCGATGTCTCAAATTCTACATTCCAACTCAAAATTTTCGTCACTGCCTTCAAAGAACTCAATACTAAAAGTTAGGTGTTAGCTGCTAACACACTCAACCATAAGTAAACCTAATTTACTTCCTAGAGATTCTACCAAAACTTAGATAACATGGCAATCACATTATGTCATTAAGTTAATCAAAATTCTGCTTAAAAAATTGACCACATATAAATAAGTTTATGGATGAACTGAGAACTAAATGCATACACTCCACCTAAAATGATATGAAATGTTTTCAGCCACAATAAATGAAAAATATCAAACGTATGTATTCTTAGGACTAAATGAAATTTGAGTTCTCAATGTATGTGCAAACCTTAGAAGATTTATGAAAGTCTTAATTGTTGCCCTTATCAAACTTATTACCTCAGATATAATTATATAAACACTATTTCAGATATAACGAAAAATAAAAATTGTTGTACCATCAATAATTTGATTTGGCCGAGAGAGTAAGCCTGTGACCATTAATTTCTTTTCTATAATGATTTTTTTTGTGGACTATTTGATACTACTATGCATTTTCAATCAGTTTCTTAAGGCCTGTCTGACAAATGTCTTCTCTAAATTCTAGTGAATGAAGGCATGTTTTTCGGAGAGCAAGAATCATAGAAAGTTTGGACACACAACAAAGCAAGACCATGAAGATGCATACACGTGTAGCAGTAAGGTTTGACAATTCACACCTCTTCTGTCAGCCATTGAAAAGCGTTCTAGTCAACCTCTTGTTTTTTGATATATCTCTTCATATTTTTCAAAGGTCCAAGTTGGGTAACCACTCAACAGCAATTGAAGATATATCAAGTCCATTTACAATAGATTTACCATCAACAACTTAATTAACTACTGTGTCATTGTTAATTAGTAGCCACCTGAAAACATTATGCTTGATTTTTGGGTAAAAATATGTATACACGTCCACATTTACTCATGAAGAACACATTCAAGTTCAACAAAGTTGTCAAATGCTATGGCACCAAATGACCGTGACATTTTTTTTTTTTTTGTTAAATGATCCCTTAATATTTATTTCTTCCAAGCAAATGCTATGTTGTTGTCCATCAGCCTATTGAAGTATAGTATTTTGAATCCTCTATGTATCATAAAATAAAAAATGAAATCTAAGTGGAAAATGCTTCTGTTAAAAAGGAATCAGTGCACCAAAATCTAAAAACTAAGACACAATTTTGAAATTGGAACAACCATTTGTTGACGGAAGATAGCCGACGAAAAGTCGTTAGCGACACATCAAACAATGTTAAAGAACACCGATTTAGTTTCTTTTCAAAGAAGAATGAAGCTCAAGAAAAGAAGGTAAATAAGAGATAAAATTACCAAACCCAAAATTTTGTCATGTATAAGAATCATAATTTAAATATTAAATGATTTACGGAAAAAAATTTGGAATGTAACTTACCGGACTTGTTTCCTCTGTAAGACTGTAGCAGCTTCGTCATTTACTCTGCAGTTGGAGCAACAAAAAACCATTAATCCAGCACCTCATCTATTCTAAAAATCCTCAATAAAATGGCTTCTCCAATGACCCCTGATTACAACAGCAAAAAAGTTTATTTTTTTAGATCGAAAGTGAGTAAGAGTCTTCTGTTTAATTTGTAAGAGGATCTCTATTGGTGAAAGAGGTAAGAAATTCAACATGTGAGAAAATCTCATAATATGTATGTTCAAATGAGTTAGTGGTGAAAGAAGATATATAATTTATTTAAAAAAAAACTTATTAATGTACGAAGATATATATCATATAGCCATAGCATCATACTTCCACAATTCATGATTCAACCTCTTAGTTTCCAAAACCTCGTGAATAATACATTACAATTATTTACTCTGTTGCGATGTAAAAGTAGGTTCCACACAATCACCTTTGCCTGAATCGGCTGCTGATCTATGTTTGCTGAATTAAAATTATTATCAGTGCTGGAGAACTTCATTTGAGTAACAATTAGCTGAAGAATTTCATTGAATGGAAGTTCATTAAGTATTAATTAGTCACCTCATCGGAATCTCAAGTAATGCAAAAATGGAAAGCAAAAGATAACAAATAGTAAGAAATCTATTATTACTTCGATTACGTTTAACATACATGTAAGCCAAAATAAAATAAAATATCATGTTCAGATTCTTTATATTAGAGAAATTATCTAACATAAAGATCATTCAATCTAACAACTAATTGAAATCTGAATAATAACCAATAGACAATATAATGAATTATAAAATTGAAATCAAAGAGTAACGTTGATAGGGAAAGGGATACAATACACAATCAGAGATGTCCAACATGAACACACTGAATTTTTTTTTAAAAAAATGCACATTTAACTATTCACACGATTACAACAAATCCCAATATTCAAATGGAGAAAATATGTTAAAAGATAAAACAAATACTTCATCATTAAATCTTCTAGACACCAATTCTCAGATTAGTTGTTCATTTTATGGAGTTTGAAACATAAAGAATTCACAATTGAGACCAAACAAAGAAAATACAAAAAATTGGGAAAGAGGTTCAAGTAGTTTATTGTGAATGAGAAAGAGATAGTTTACCTTTCCATGGTAACTACACTCAATTTTCACCAACGAAGTACCAACTATTCAACCCAATTTCATTCCCCCAACATCAAATTTAGAAACCATTAAAATATTCCACCTAAAGGATTACGAAACCAACACTTCAATAAATGATTTTCACGAAATTGGCAAACATAATAAGTTCAATTAACAAAAAATCATGGATAAATTGAATAAAAAAATCCATAAAATTGATAGTCGTGATTACCAGGGAAGGAGAGAGAGTGTCATATAGGCGAAGGGGCGAGGACCGGTAGTGTGTAGGACATACATGCCAGAGACAAAGGCGACATGTACGACGAATGCAATTTTATCACCAGAATGAATGTTGCGCTGCACGAATGAAAATGAGAAAATCTTTGAAAATAGTTCAGTGAAGAGGGTGCAAGAAAATCCAAATCTTTGAAAGAGGAAAATAAACAACTCCATTACCGTGCAATTTATTGAAAATAAAAGAGAAGATGAGTGATTGGAGTCCGGAGAGAGATGATTCATTCAGGCGTGTAGAATAAATTGTTCTGACTTCTGATTGAGGAAGGGGGTAGAATGAGGAAGATAAAAAGTCACGGTTCTGTTGAGGAGTAAAAAGATTAAAACAAATCTTGTGTCCAGCAGTTCAGGCGTGTAGAATAAGAAAATAGGGGCTGATAATTTAGAGGTGGGCCCATTAAAAAAATATTTTTTTATTTCAAGATTTTAGGCGGGAACTTGTTGAGCAAGTCACTATCTTGTTTTTATATATATATAGAATATAGATTCTGTTGGGAAACTATCTGGTCACGTTTTACGGCTTTTATGGAGCATAAATTCCTCTTACTTTTATTGTTAGTCCTTAAAGTTAAGTGACAATCTCCACCTCAATGAAATAGATTGCGCGCGTTTGCTTATTTTTGCTAATCAGGAGGTAATATCTGACTTTTCCCAGTCCTGTCATGCTGCTGACATGCAAGTAATGTCTTGCTGCTTACAATGGATGAATTCTTAATGTTTTTATATGTTGATTGTGCTTTACTAATAAAGATGAAAACATGTCTTTATTCTCCTCCTGGTATATGTGTGGATTCATGGAAATACGAAAGCAATGAAAATCAAACCTGATATATGTGTGGGGTGGTCATGGATAAAAAATCCCACAAATTAAATCTTTTTTTTTCTCCATGTACTAATTTGATTTGCAGTTAACATTTTTGTTTGGAATTATAATATCTGTTTTGTTTCAGTGTGGATTGCTAGGTCGAGAGCCATTTGAAATTTATCGTCTTGCTGCGGGACTTTGGTATACAGAAAGGAGAGATCTACTAACATCAATTTACATGTTACTAATATTGATATTTATTGCTCTCTACTTGATGGCTATGCTTTTTGGCTTTCTCTAGGCTGTTGTTCTTGACTTTGGTCCTGAAGCTGATCTTATATCTACGATTCAGAGATGTTTGGAAGATCTCATTGCGTCTGGGCTTAGACAGCGAATAGTTTCACTTATAAAGGTTTGGCCTTTTCCTTAAATTTGTTTATGTGAATGAAGTTACTTATATTATAGTATTCTTGTGGTTGCTTGTCATATTATTGAACTTAGTTGTGTTTATTTGTTTTGACGCCATATATTTTTTTGAGTTTCTTAAATTAGAAATGATGCAATTTCACCATGTCAAAACTCAAAACGTGTTCTCTTGTACTTGTGAAATACATTAATGGACCTGGATGCAAAAGCTTTTTATCTGTGACTTTCAGCATCTAGCTCAAGCTGACAGCATTTGTGAAAGTTGTTGCTGTAAGAGATTCTAAGCATCGACATTGTACGTAAAACTAACTGGTACTCATTATAAACGTGTTTGGGCTATCATGAATTAATTAGTTGACCTAAAGACAACAATGATATTGGTAGAAAAGAAGATGTATTAATTATTTGTAATAGTAATCTTAAGACATTACTATTTTTGTTTCACAAGCCTTCTACATTACATTTTCTGTAATTTTCCCACTTTTTGTTACCATGTTTTTTTCATCATCTTAGTCGTTTCTTAATCATCTGCTTTATTATTATCGTCATATATTAGTCTTGTCGTCGTCATCTAGTCATCATCATCTTCTCCTTTCTATGTAGGAATTGAAAAGAGAAGAACCAACTGGCTTAGGTGGAAAGGAAAGCTGTAATATGTAGAGAAAGACTCATTCTTGGCCATTGCCTTGTTCTTTCAATTTTGGATTTAATTTGTATATGAAATTAGTTTTGAATTATATTGTATATTATCTAGCATTTTTTTTGGTGTAAAAAAATTATTCTACTGTGAATTTTGTGATTTGGAAATTAATATTTGATTTTTTTTATAATACCATTAATTATAGTATTAGTAAATATAATATAATATTGTATTAAAAAATTAATGCATTATTCGATACTAATTGTCGTTTTAGTATCAGAAAATATATATGGTAGGATTGAATTCTTTAATGTCAGAAAATGTTAATTGATACTAGTATTTAGTATCGTTAAAAAAAATTGATATTAAAAATACAATGTAGTATCAAAATAAATTGATACCATTATCCGATACTAAATATTATTTTAATACTAAAGGGTTCAATCATTTTGTATCAAAAAATATTTATTGATACTATATGTTTAGTATCGATAAAATTTTACGATACTATAAATGCATTGTTGTATCAAAACAAATTGATACAATAATCCGATACTAAATACAATTCTGATACTAAAGAGTTCAATCCTTTAATATCAGAAAATATCAGACTTTTTTTTCTGATACTCAGTCTTTAGGATCGGGAGTATAGGTATCGGAAGTTGCATCAAAAATAAATTTGATACCAATATCCTTTGGTATCAAATATTTCATTTTTAGTATCAAAAAAAATCCGATGCTAAAACCCTCTTTTTTTGTAGTGGTTGAGTCGTATTTATATAATTACTTGGAACACCATTGTTATGAAATTGTATCCACTTAGCAATTCCTCACAAATGATAAATCAAGATCACTAGAAACGCAAAGAATTGAAATGAATAAAGAAAACAAAATAAGACTCGGGATTTACATGGTTCGATCAAATGATCTACGTCCACGGAGGATAGAAGACTCTCTTCACTAATCACAATTGAAAGTTACAGATTACAAGTGTACACAAAGCTTGATCTCTCTCGAAATTCTCAGTTTTGGTAACCCACAACCTATGCACTAGATGGTGTATTTATAGATGTACAATGCAAGTTGAAACTGCCACCAACAAACTAACTACCTAACAAACTAACATAAATAAACTAACTCTGAAACTGGAATATCAGCACAGTAGAACTAAGCACAGTAAAACTCAGAACACTACTCTTCTGATCAGACCAGATGAGTTGATACCTAAGATCAGAATACTAAACCTTATCAGCAGAGTACTCCTTACTCAGCTTGTACTGAAAACCAATATCAGAACACTAGTTACTGTTCTGATAGTAAGAACAGTTCTAATAAGAACACTTTATGGTAGTAAGAACAATTCTGTTACCAGAATCAAAATGACATTCCAATATTGCATTAATCTCAATAATTCTCCACCTTAATGCAAGACTGTCTTCTTCCCAGCCCTCCTCAAGGCTGTTTGTTCACTCTCTTCTTAATGAACATCCCAGGTACTAAGGTTTACCAACTCCATGCAATGATTGAACTTATTGCTTGGTAATGCCTTAGTTAACATATCAGTTGCATTCTCTTCTGAAGCTACCTTCTGAACTTCAACAATGCTCTTCTCCAAGATGTCTCTAACAAAGTGCAACTTCACATCAATGTGTTTTGACCTCTCATGAAACACTTGATGTTTTGCTAGATGGATAGTGCTCTGATTATCACACAGCACAGGAACACTTTTCTGAATTATGCCAAAGTCTCTCAGAATGCCCTTCAACCACATTGCTTCATTCACAACTTCTGTCAATGCTATGTATTCAGCTTCAGTTGTGGATAAGGTCACCATAAATTGTAAAGCTACTCTCCAGGTGATAGCAGTGCCATACAATGTAAACACATAACCAGATAAAGACTTCCTTGTATCTATATTTCCAGCAAAATCAGAATCCACAAATCCCAGCAAAGGACTCTTGGTATCAGCACACTTCTCGAACACTAATCCTAAGTCTTCTGATCCATTCAGATATCTTAGAATCCACTTCAAAGCTTCCCAATGTAGTTTTCCTGGATTTCCCATGAATATACTCACCATACTAACAACATAGGCAAGATCAGGTTTGCTACAAACCATAGCATACATGAGACTTCCTACTCCATTTGCATAAGGAACAGTAATCATCTGCTTCTTCTCTTCAGTTGTTTGAGGAGATTGCTTGACTAATAACTTGAATTGCTGACCAAATGAAGTACTAACTGGTCTGGACTGGTGCATAAGGAATCTTCTCAAGACCTTCTGGATGTAACTCTTCTGGGACAAGAACAGTTTTTCTGCTTTTCTGTTTCTGAGAATATCCATACCTAATATTCTCTTGGCTTCACCTAGGTCCTTCATCTCGAACTTGCTACTCAGCTGCTGCTTCAGCTGGGTAATCTTTCTCATACTCTTGCTAGCTATTAACATATCATCTACATAGATCAGTAGATAGGTGCTCTCTAGATAATCGTGTTTACCAATATATACACATCCATCATATTTGCTTCTTAAGAAACCAATAGAAAGCATGAATGTATCAAACTTTATATACCATTGTCTAGGACTCTGCTTGAGCCCATACAATGATTTCTTAAGCAAGCATACCTTACTTTCAGTTTCAGGCATGATAAACCCTTCTGGTTGATGCATATATATTGTTTCAGCTAGTTCTCCATGTAAAAATGCAGTTTTAATATCTAGCTGATGTAACTCAAGATCATCTTGAGCAACCTTAGACAAAAGTAATCTTATTGAACAGTGTTTAACAACAGGAGAGAATACCTCATTGTAGTATATGCCTTCTCTTTGTGTGAATCCTCTTGCCACCAACCTAGTGGGCACCTGATTAGTGTCTAATGTTGTCGACCTAGTAATTAATCATCTCTCGGTTAAGCTAATTACTATATTAAACTTAAATTAATCTACCAAGACTTTCGCTCCCACCCCAATGATGCAAACCCAACCCTCGTTGCAATTTACAAAATCGAACATGTTAGCTAATGAAATTTTTCAATTATTTTAATCTCACAAATCACAACATTTAAATCAACCCCATCAAACACAGGCAAATCATGCCTTTACTTCAGAAATCCACTAGTTTTCTCACATAATTCCAACACCCAAAACAAATAAAACTTAGCTCATGGTTCTAAAAGTAAAATTCATGGCCAAAACTAAACATAAAATGAAACCCATGATAATAACAAATGAAATACTAATAATATTGAAATACCAAAATTAATCTTGCATAATGAAAACAAGTCACCTCTTTTATTAAAATTAACTACAAACTTGAAGTTTTTATAAAATCCAATGATAATCCTTACTAGAAATTAAGAGTATAAATTACTTTAACCTAATCTATCTATAAAAATTGAAATGAAATAAAAAAAACACATAATATTATATGAAACTACAGTATGTGTAAAAGACTCTTCGAAATGAACTTGCTTCTCAAAAATCTAATAAAAAACTTATTTTATAGTTTGCAAGGAGTCTAGGTTGAGATTTGCACTTTGCCCATTTTCGAATGTTAAAAATTGACAACAATCCCCCGAAAATGGGTTCCACTAGGCCTATTTACGTGAGCACTCCAATGCGGTCGAGTCGAGTCACCCGCCAGATTGAACTCGCCCGACCAATTTACGTGACCAAATAAGAATGGCAGGGTGAGTGCCCCATACTCTTCAATAAGCAACTCTACCATAACTCATGTATTTAAATGACAACACGCTTTTTAAGTTGCAATAACGAGTTGACACCCGGAGTGATTGGACAGAATGGCATGTGGCTCGAGTTCTACCTTCTCTCCTCTTTCAGAGGACATCTTCTCTTGCTTTAATTAAAGACCGTCAATGCAGTTTCTAAACAAAATTCAAAATAAAAAATTTAATTTCGAGTTAGAGACCACAAATTCGATCTCTAAACGGTTTGAAACAATAAAATTAAAGACCAGGGTGAAAACAGTCTCAAAATTCATAATTTTTTCGAAACGGTCCCAAATCAATATTTATTTGAGACCATTTTAAGGCGGTGCCAAAACTTTGATCTCTAATCAAAACATTTTTTGTAGTGAAATAAAAATGATGGAGGTGGGCCAAATTTCATTTAAGACATTCTTGTACTCCCAATTAACTAAAGGCGTTGGTTATATACCCTTAAGCTTTGTTAAATCTACTCGATCCCTTTCCCCATTTAGTAATTTAATATTCATGTAAAATATTTAAACCGTCGACCTTTAATTATAATAAAATGATCATGATAAATATATACTCTCCTCCTTCACTTTCAAACCCCAACCCTAATAGTAGCAGCCGTCACAGTCGTCGCCACCTCCGACGGTCAACACCACCCCATTTTCAACAAAAAAATCACATAAATTTCAAACCCTAATCAAAAACAAAAAATTAAAATTAAAAACTTATTTTCGACAAACTAGTGTCGACCGTATGCATTATTGTCGACAATAGTGCATTTGGTCGACACTGATTTGTCGAAAAGATTTATAAAAAATCATTTTTTTAAATTTCGACAATATTTGATCAAATAAATGCAGTATTTTCGACAATAGTGCATCTATTCGACACTAGTTCACTACAAAAAAAAAGGCCCATATAAAGAGGGCAAAGGCGAGGGAATTGCCCTCTTTAATCACTTTGGCGACAGCAGAGGCGAGGGGCAGTCACTGTCGCCAAAGTGCTCCTCGCTAATTTATTGGCGAGGGCACCTCGCCAATTAAAGAGGGCACGCCCCCCTCGCCAATTAAAGAGGGCACGCCCCCCTCGCCAATTAAAGAGGGGGCCCCACTCGCGAATTAAAGAGGGCCTTTCCCCCTCGCCAATTTAATTAATTTAAATAATTAATAGTGTCGACCGTATGCATTATTGTCGACAATAGTGCATTTGGTCGACACTGATTTGTCGAAAAGATTTATAAAAAATCATTTTTTTAAATTTCGACAATATTTGATCAAATAAATGCAGTATTTTCGACAATAGTGCATCTATTCGACACTAGTTCACTACAAAAAAAGGCCCATATAAAGAGGGCAAAGGCGAGGGAATTGCCCTCTTTAATCACTTTGGCGACAGCAGAGGCGAGGGGCAGTCACTGTCGCCAAAGTGCTCATCGCTAATTTATTGGCGAGGGCACGCCCCCCTCGCCAATTAAAGAGGGCCTTTCCCCCTCGCCAATTTAATTAATTTAAAAAATTGTGGAATCTGTGTTTGAACCCCCCACCCCACTGCCACTTTTATATTTATTTCACACCCAGCGAGAATTGAACCCGGGACCTCCGGAACAAGAAGTGTTTATGCGCTCCCTATGTGCCGTTTAGGCTAGGAGCTTTAGTCGTTATACTTTGAATGCAATTAATATATATATACATATTATAATTTTAGTTTTTTTCTTTCTTTCCTTTAAAGTAACTTGTTTATCTTTAGATTGTCAAAACACATTTAATATATTTATTTTTAAATGTTAAATTATAATATTATGTGTTACAAATAATTAATTATATTTATTTTGTTTTTCAATTATAAAATTAAAGTTCCTTGTTTATTTTTAAATTGTCAAAAAATATTTAATATATTTATTTCTAAATGAAAAATGATAAAACTATGTGTTACAAATAATTGGTTGGGTTTAATTTTGTTTTCCATTACATTTTTTTTAATTCGTGATTATTCAATAATTATGTCTAATTAATTTTCTCCATAAATATATATATATATTTCAAATTTGTAATTAAATCATTGTTAGTAAAAATTATTTGAATATATATATTGAATATAATTAAAATTTAACATTAAAAATAAAAATCAAGTATCATTAATAATCAAAAATTAAAAATAAATGCACCATTAAAATTGAAATTAAAAGATAAATATTTAAAAATTAATTAATCATTTTTTAAATTAAATTTAATTTTTTAACTTGATTAAAATTATAATCATGTCGTAACACACATTCTACAAGAACAAGCACAACTCGTCCTCTCAACTCTAACATCATCATATTTCTATTTAATAAATTAAATTACATATAACATAAATTAATAACACAATTAAATTATCAAAACATTATATTTATAATTAAATCATATTATTAACAATATTTAACCATTAATTAATCTAATAACGATAATTAACTATTAACCTAATTAAAATTATCTAACAATTAATATCTAATAATGTTATTATATTAAATTATACTCTAAAAATATATACATGCAATATAATTATCTAAAAATATATACATATAATATTAATTACCAATGTTTATCCAACCACTAATAATAATATAATAATATTAATTAACATTTAATTAACGTAACATATGTATATCCCTCGCCAATAACAGGTACCCCTCCTTCCCTCGCCATTTTAGTATTCATTCCATCAGCTTTCGCGAGGGGTATTAATTTCCCTCGCCAATTTGCGAGGGATTTTGGTACCCTCGCCCACGCGCTCGTAAATTGGCGAGTGCAGTGTCACCCGTCGCCATATCCCTCGTAAATTGTACCCCTCGCCATTTCACTCGCCCAATGCCAAGGGCTTATACGCGCTCGCCATTTCCCCTCGCCATTTGAGTCAAATTTTGTAGTGGTTCGTCAAAATTTAAAAAAATAAAAAAATTGCCTGAGCGGCGGCCGACTATTGAGGAGCGTGGGGCGGCGGGCTGGGAGCGGCGGTGGTGTGGGAGGGGCGGCGAGGCAGGAGTATGTTACAAAAGGAAATAAATAAAGATGGAGCGGTCGCGGCTCGTGTGCGGCAGGGCAGGGGCCTGCGTACGACAGTGGGGCGTCTCACCTGCGAGGGGTGAGTGAGGGGGTAGGGAAGGGAGGCGAATGAAGGGAGAAAAAATATAAAAAAAAGAGAGAAAGGAGAGAGGTTAGGGAGAAGGGAGAAGGAAGAAGAAAGGGGCGACGCTCGGCAGAGGGGGGCCGACGGCGACTTGGTGGAGTGAAGATGAATTAGGGTTTTAGTTTTGGAGGTTTTTGAAAGAATGGAGAAGAAGAAAGGAGGAGGAGCGAAATTAGGGTTTTAGTGGGTATATTTACCAATGAATGCTTTAGAGAGAGAGGGTAATTTGTGGGGAGTACATTTAACATAGAGTAAAACTTCTATGAATTAATACTCTATAAATTAATAAACTCTCTAAAATAATAAAATCTTTCGGTCCCGACTTGGGCCTTTGCAAAAAATCATCAAATTCGATAAGATAATTATTTTTCGGAAAATCCCTTTATAAATATTAGGTCCCATTAAAACTCTAAAAGTCTAAATCAATAATTCATAAATATTACTCCCTCCGTCCCATACTTGAAGACACATTTTACTATTTTGGGCGTCCCATACTTGAAGGCACATTACCTAAAATAGCAAAACCATTTTTAAACACTCCCCTTAAAACATCACAATATTACAATAAATGTCACTACTTTATTACACTAAAAAGTAACTTTATTACTATTTATAAAGTTAAAAAGTCTTTACTACCCCCCACTTTATCTTACACAATATTAATAAACAATTCATTCATTAAAACCCGTGCTCAATTGGTTTGAGCCTTCAAGTATGGGACGGAGGGAGTACAATTATAAATATTATGTTAATTTGCTAAAATATGAATCTATTGTACCTTGACTAACTTTCAAATGATATTTTTCATCAATCCACTCATGTAAATCTTTTTAAGTGCATGTGGGATGGTCTCTCTTATACTCACATAATGCTTTACGCATTTGATCATTCGTGGATGATTTAGCGATGCCTTTTAGATGAGAAGATTTGGCTGGGTGTTATGAATTATTTTATTTTCATATTGAAATTTATATAGTGGAGTATATGTTTCATTCACCATGCACTAATATATCTAAGTGCAACGAATTAATGTAAACATGTATACAATGAATATATTTAATTAGTTACAAAGAATTGGTTGATGCATGAATATAATTAAGGGTTGCAGTCTTGTGTACCAGTTACATGTATGTAACTGGATCCAATAATCCATTACAAATATCACATGACTCATTTACTATATCCAATCTAATAACCCATTACAAATAATACATGATCCATTTACTATATTCAATCCAATAACACATTACAAATAACACGTGACTCATTTACTATATCAATTTAGCACATAGATTTTTTCATGGGCCTTTATTTTACTTCAATTAATTTTTTTAAATTTTTCATTAAAAAATAATACTCCATTAATTTTTTAAAATTTTACTTTTTTTATTTTACTTCAATTGATATTTATATTTCTCTTTTTAATATTATTTTTTTAATTTAACATTTGTGTTTTAAATGATAATTTTTTTTCACATACTTTCTTTTTATGCCGCAAATAATTATTCTAAAATTTTAAAAAATTTAAAAATAATATTAATTATTTTTTTAAGTATTAAATAGTATAATAATAATTTGTTTAAAAAAATAAAATTCTCATCTCTCTTAGATGCAAGTGTTCAATTATATTGATACTATTTTACTTTAATTAATTGGTGGATAATTTTCACCTTATCCTTTCAAAAAAAATCTTCACTCCTTACAAATTTTACTTCGTTTTACATTGTTTAATTATTTTTTTCATTCGAACTTTCATTTTTCAATCACTTTATTTTAGTTTTTTATGAATATAATTTTTAGTTTATAAGTGTTATGATAACAGTTGATAAGTATTATGGTATATTATTAGTTAATATGCAGTACTGTACGTATCAGTTCATATACAGTATAATATTAGTTTATATTGTGACAAGTTCTATTGTTTTCGAATTTCGAGTTCACATACTTTATGGTACTAGTTCAAATATAGTATAATATTAGTCCACATATTGTACAGTATTATTTCACAAACTCTATGGTACTAGTTCAAATATAGTATATTATTAATTCACATATTGTATAGTATTAGTTCATATATTAAATAATATTTCTATACTCACATTAACCTCTAGCACTATACAACATATTAACTAGTACTATACCATATACGTATTAATACTATATCGTATTTAAACTAATATTATACTTAAAAAAAAATTCATAACTTAACACATTCATAATTCTAGGCATACCATACAAATTAATACATCAATATTAAAGATTGATATTAACTAACTAGTAAGAAGAACAAAAGTGAGAATGAACACATTGAATACACAATTCAATTAATAGATACGACCACACTCAATAAACATATGAATGCATCAACACGGCGATTACCACAAAGAAAATAATAAAGTTGATGCAATATTATGCTGGTTTCTTCTCCAATTCTCCACTCATTTAAGTTTCTAAATATAAATTTTATTTTTCAATTAGATTATGTTATTAATTAGTCTTAAAAAATAATCTACAACTTTAAAAACTTGTAACAAACCAGATATCATTGTAAAAATAATAAAGACATAACAAAATAAAATAAACTTAGCTATTATAAATCAGATTAAAGCTAGAAAGTGAGCATGTCATATTCATACATTTATACGTACCCAGATTAGAAAAAAATTGAATTTTTTTAGTTTAGTTTTTTTTTTCGATTTTTTTTTCCTAAATTTTGGTCATTTTTTGAAAAAAAAAATTGAAATTTTTATTTCATAATTTTATTTTTGAGTTTCATATTTTTTTTCAATATTTTTTTTATATTCTTTTTTTTATATTTATTTTTTGAAAGTTAAAAAAATAGAATAATATTTGACTTCGTGGTGATTCATTGGTGATTCGATAGTCGGTGTATAATTATAATTTTAATGAGTTGTATTTTAATTTAATTGATAAAATGGTAACATAGTTTTTTACATGTATTTTTCTTTTAAAAAAATTGGGGGTGAAGTTAATAAAAAAGAGGGTAAATAACTAATAGCTTGAATTTAGTTACATGTATTTAACTTGTACACATAAGTGTCTAAAAGAAGGGAGTGTGGACTTATTAAAAAAAGGAGGGTAAATAGAAAATTGTATGTAACTGGTACACATAAGTATTTGCCTATAATTAATGAAACATACATGAATTCATTTATTTTCAATACATATACACTAAATTTGTTGAATTTAAAAAATATCTCTTTTAATTAATAAATATTATTTTATCGATAAATTAATACTTTTTAAATTAATAAAATTCCATGGTCTCAAGATTATTAATTTATAGTGATTTTATTACATATCACTTTCAGGTGGGTACGTGTATCTAGGGAGTATATTTAACAAATCTAGAGGGGTATATAACCCATGCCTTAATTAAATGGGCCTTGATAGATTTATTGGGTGCCACAATAATTTATTGGGCGCGGTTATACACCCCCACCAATCTATTGAGTACACCCACCAAACATTTTTTTCATATTTCAGGACATGTGAAATGTCACATATGCCCCTCGTGTGAAATTTATTAAAAATCGAGGATGAGTACACCCACCCATTCCATTTAACTACAAAATCATAACAACGTCAACACCAAAACAAACACCATACTTCAACAAAAAAAAATTACTAAAAACACAAAAAATTCAACAAAATTAAAAACAAATTTTTTTTTAAAAATGTTCGAAAATATTAACGAAACAAAGCTAAAATGTCCGAAATTTATCACCCATCAAACTCAAGTTGCTCGGAATTTTTTTTCGCACAAATACATATTGTCTTGAAGTTTTTTTCGAACAAGAATTTTTTTTTCGAACAAACACAAATTGTCAGAAATTTTTTTTCGAACAAGAATCATTTTTCGAACAAACGCAAATTGTACGAAAATAATTTCTAAACAACTTCCAATTGTTAAAAAAAAATCAATGAACAAACTAAGAAAACCCTAATACACATTTAGATCTGTAAAAAAATTCAAATATTCTAAAAACCCTAATTTTCTAAACTTACCGGTTGCGAACGGCGAGGAGGCGTGCGGTAGCGTTCGCGGCGAGAAAGCGTGCGGTGGCGTGCGCGGCTGGCCGGTGGCGTGCGAGGCTGGCCGGTGGCGTGCGCGGCGAGGCTAGAGATGCGACGGAGCAGCACCTTCTTCTTCTCCAAAACCAAGGCGGGCGGCGACGGAGAGGGGTGCGAACGGGCGGCGGCCGCGTGGAAGGAGGCGGTGGCGTGGGCTGCACCCTTCTCCAGCAAGTAGGCGGCGTCGACAACCGTCTTCTTCAAGGAGGCGGAGGAATGAGGAGCGGCGAAAAAGAAGAATTGTGGGTGGGTTTACTGATTTGTGGAGGATAGAAAGGGATTTAGGGTTTTAATAAGAAGAAGAGTATTTTTGAATTTTCACTGTGGGTGTCCTCATCCCAACTGTGTGTGTCCTCATCGCGTGGGTGTCCTCAATAGGTCAGTGTGTGTCTATAACCGCGCCCTAATTTATTAAATAGACTATCAATTAAATTGTTGGTCCAAAAAATTAAAAGTTTCAACTCCATCAATTTACCTATAAAAATTACAAAACACTACATTTCTTCAATAAATGCAACGAGTCAAGTTAATGTAAATAATGCATGAAATCATATAAATTAAAGTAAAATAATTAAACACAAGATTTTTAAACAATTATTGTTGGGATATGGTTTATAATAATAAAAGAAAATTTGATTTTGATTTGATACCAAAACCCTAAGTAAAACCCCAAGTATGATGATTTTCCAAGTCTAGATTTTCCGGTTAGAAAAGCTCATATATGTTAGGGAGCTTTAATTTTTAGATAGATTATTCTTTGAATCTATGACCTGAAAGCACAAAGCACAAAAGACAAGTATCATTGAAGACAAGGAGCTGAAGTGTTATGAAGAAAGTGACAAGGATTCATGAAGACAAGTATGCTGGACAACAAAAGTCAAGTATGATGAATTTGGATATTCATATACTTTGGACTTGGCATACTTATGGACAAAGACAAGGAATGACTAGGCACCTTACCCAGTACAAGGCCGTTAGCGGGAAGGACAGAATTATTCCAAATTAGCCAAGGAATGAGAGCCACCTGTCACTGCGCATAACAAATTCTGATATTGGAATGAAGATTGCAGAATGGACGTGAATACATGTACTATTTGCATGTAGGCCCCTGAACAATTTGAAAGTTCAAATTTATGGATAAGTTTTACTATCTCCACCAACAGATAGTTTACTTTATCTATAAATAGGCCATATCTTGAATCATTTCAAAAAAGACGGGACAGACATCAAGCTACAAGTCATACATATTCTAGCAATTGTTTTAGCATTCAAAAACACTCGAGAGATTAAAAAGCTTTTAAGCATATTCATTTGTGAGTGTTACCTTTAGTCCCCACTAGGCAAGCTTATTGTTGATTATCCAAAGCCTAGACAGTGATATCCTATCCTTAATATTCGTTCTTAAATTGTAAAGGATATCACACAATTAGTTGGTACTAGAACAAAACCCTACTTTCACCTTGAGAGATAGATTGAGAGTATTGTTGAGTTCGTAGTAGAGATTGAAAGTATTGCAACGAGAGAAGGTTGTAAGAAATCAAGAGAAGAGAAGGAGAAGAAGTAGAGTGCACCTTGGCACTGTAAAAAAAAGCTAATTCCGAAGTGATTAAGGAATTATCCTATTAAATTAGGAGAGTGGACGTAGGAGCAGTTTAGTCTCCGAACCACTATACGTCTTGTGTTCTTACTTACTGCATTTATCTTATTGCTTTAGCTTTTGTGTTGTTATAACTGCTATTTGCTATTTGATAACTTAGTATCTAAGTGCATATTAATTAAGGAGTATAAAAGGGTCTATCATTTATTCCGCATACAAGTTGCATACTGTTAAGAATTCTTAGAATCTACTGTTAGTATTTTCATAGGACTTGACGCACTGTGTAACTTACTTGACTCTGATTATTTGTGTCGATTACTTGCAAAAGTTTTTATTGAAAAACACACACACGTGTATTCCCCCCCCCCCCCATACACGTGTCACACTCCTTTTGGGACCAACAAGTGGTATCAGAGCAGGGGTTTAAAGACCACTGCTTTGAGGATCAACTGTGGTTACCTAAACTGATCTACTTGTGCACTTTTTGTGATATTCATTATTTCTGATTATTCACTATGCCTAACACATCTTCTTCTGAGAATTCTGGTGTAGCTATTCCACCACCTACTACTATGGGGACCAACCCCATCAACAAGATATCTTACCAGAAACTGCCCATGTTCTCTATTGAGAATTATGACTTCTGGAAGATAAGGATGAGAGCTCACTTGGCCTGTCTCCATGATGAAATTCTAAGGGTGATCACTAAAGGTCCATTTGTGTTCATGAAATCCAACACAAATGTTACAGAAGCCCAAAGAGCAACTGGAGCACAAGAAATTCCAAAAGATGATGATGAGCTCACTCCTGAAGAAAGAAAGAAGCAGAATCTCAACTATGTTGCAATGAACACCCTATATCAGACCATTCCAGATGCTATAATGGGTAGAGTGTTTCACTGCACAACTGCAAAGGAGATTTGGGACACATTAGCTCTAATGTGTGAAGGAACTGACAAGATCAAGGAAAACAAACTTCAAGTTGCTGTTCAAAAGTATGAACAATTTAGGATGAAATCTGATGAAAACATTGATCAACTGGATGGAAGGTTCACAGACATCATGAATGAGATCAATTCACTTGGAAAAGTATACTCCAAGAGAGAAGTGGCTCTGAAGATACTTAGGAGCTTGACAACCAAATGGAATGTGTATGCTGTCATGATGCAGAATACAAAGGATTTGTCAACAATGCCAATGCAACAAGTGTTCTCAGAACTCAAGGCATATGAATATGACTTGAACAGAAAGAACAACACTGAGGAACCTGAGAGCAAAGGGATTGCACTGAAGGCCAAATCCAATGAACCTGATTCCAAGAAAACCAGCAAATCAAGCAAGAGTGGAAAAGGGACTTCCAAAGCTGACTTTTCAGATGAGTTGGCCATGATGGCTAGAAGATTTGAAAGATTAAATTCTAGATTTGGTAAATACAAAAGGTTTTACCAAGATAGAAGAAGAAGGTTCAACTCACCTGAGAAGAAGAATGATGAAAGGAGATCCAGAAGGGACAACTCCAAAGAAGATCCATCTTCATCAACCAAGAAGAGAGATGCTGAAAAGAAGAAAGATGAAGATGAGGATACATGCTACAACTGCAAGAAGACAGGACATTTCCAATATGATTGTCCAGAGCTAACTTCCAAGGAAAGGAAGGAAAGACAAGCTAAGAGGGATAAGAAATATGGAAAGAGGAAAGCTTTGAAAGCTGAAGAAGAAACCTCTGAAGATGATCAACTTCCATCTTCATAATCTGAGATGTTTACAGACAGCAGTGATGAAGAATGTCTAATGGCTATTGAATACAATGATGAGGTACAGTCTATTTCTAGTTCTGTCAATTCTAGTAGCACAATGATGTCAAATGAAGACAACCTGAAGCTTACCTTTGGTAAGTTGATGGAAGACTTCATGAGACTACAAGAGATTCATGATCAAACCTTAGAAGAAAACAAAGTCTTGAATGCTAAGATTGAAAGAATTACTCAGGTTGAAGCTGAACATGATCTGAGAACTAATGAGTTGTGCAATGACTTAACTAAGGAGCTGAATACTCTAAAGGACAAGTCATCTGAACAACTTATTATGTTGAAAGAAAAGGTTAAGCTTCATGAGAGTAAGGATTCAGACTACCAAGCATTGATGGCAAAGTTTGAACATCTTTTCAAGGAACATGAATGTCTTAAATCTAGTGAAGAGAGTCTGAAACTTAAACTGGCTGCCCTGTATAAGTCATCTAATTCAATAGATGAACTACAAGGGATGCAAAGGCCTATGACTCAAAGATCTGAACTTGGTTACAATCCAGATAAAGTATCTTCACCATGCCTCAGTAATACTTCAACAAGTATTACTAAGAGAGTCTTTGTAAAATCTGTGGCTTTGACTGAAATTGTTGAACCAAAGCTGCTACAGATAAAGGACAAGGGTAAACAACCCATTGTACCAACTATCCTGAATCACAAGTCAAAGGTTGCAAGACCTAAGATAAGATTTCAGAGGCCTGAGACAATCCAGATGAGTAAAGGTCAATGGAAGACAACTCACCTGAAAAACTCTCAGACTCAGGCAAGAAAATCACAAGATATTTAAAGAAGACCAACTCAAATGAGAAGGCCTACAATGAATTATCAAAGGAATTTCCAGCCTAAGTACAATGAGTACAGAAGACTTGAATTCTACATGCCAAGGACATCAAGTAATCTGAATGCCTATCCACAAAGATTCAAACATGCTGCACATGAGTCAAAAGATAGATTTAGCAGATATATTCACAAGAATAGATATAACTCTTCTAAATCATCCAAGATTCACACTAATACTCAATCTCAACCTAAGGCATTTAAAAGAAAGATTGTGTATTTAGATGTTTATGGAAAACAAATTAGCCCTTTTCAAGTAATGAAAATAAGGCAAGTTTGGGTTCCAAAAGGTATGTCTAACCCTCTAGGACCCAATTTTCAAAGGGTACCTAAGTTTTGATTTGTAACAGGTTCCTGTGGTGCCATCAACAAAGAAAAGAATTCCTAAAGAACTTACATGGTACTTGGACAGTGGATGTTCAAGACATATGACTGGAAACAGGGAACTTCTGTCAGATTTCGTTGAACAAGATGGACCACAAGTAACTTTTGGTGACAACTCACAAGGAACAACCAAAGGTTATGGAACTCTCAAAATTAGTACTATAAGTATTTCAAATGTTTCATATGTCTATGGTCTGAAACACAATCTATTTTCAATAAGCCAATTTTGTGATAAAGGTTTTGATGTTGAGTTTTCTAGTAACTTATGTTATATTAAGAACAAATCAAATCAACAGTTACTACTAACTAGGTCAAGGAAAGGTAATGTTTATCTTGCAGATTGGAACAAATCCCCTGAAGATATCTGTCTAGTTGCAAAAGGTTCTAAAGATCTCAGTTGGCTGTGGCACAAAAGGCTAAACCATCTGAACTTTAAGACCTTGAACAAACTTGCAAGATTTTCCTTAGTAGATGGCCTACCAAATGAAGTATTCACAAAAGAACATATATGTCAAGCATGTCAAGAAGGAAAGCAAGTCAAAGCATCTTTCAAGACAAAGGCTGCCATCTCAACTGCAAGAGTATTACAATTACTTCACATGGATTTATTTGGACCCATTACCCCTGTGAGTATCAGTGGGAAGAAGTATACACTAATAGTAGTGGATGACTTCTCAAGATACACTTGGGTAGTATTCATGCTAAAGAAGAAGGAGACTCAACAGAAGCTGCCAGAACTTTTGAAGAAAATTACAAATGAGAAAGGCTTGAGCATTGTAAAGATCAGATCAGATAAAGGAACAGAATTCATCAACTCTTACATAAATGAATACTGTCAAGCAAATGGAATCACTCATGAAACTTCATCAGCTAGAACACCTCAACAAAATGGTGTAGCAGAAAGGAGAGTTAGAACACTCAAGGAAGCTGGAAGAACCATGATAGCAGAAGCAAAGATTCCAAAGAGGTTTTGGGCAGAAGCAATCAATACTGCTTGTCACACCCAAAACAGATCCATGCTAACAAAGGAACAAGGAAAAACTCCTTATGAACTCTTCAAAGGGAGAAAACCAAGAATCTCTTACTTTCATATTTTTGGATGTACATGTTTCATTCACAATAATGGGAAGCAACAATTAAAAACATTTGATAGCAAAGCAGATGAAGGAAACTTTCTAGGATATTCTTCATCTAGCAAAGCCTTCAGAGTTTATAATTGTAGAACTCTTATTGTTGAAGAAACACCTCGTGTTATCTTTGATGAGTTTTCTTTCAAGCACAGGACCTCAAACAAAGAAGACAAATCTCATGATGTAATCAACACAAGAGTGACAAGGCTAAGAGATGGTGAAAGAAAAGAATCTACATTTACTGATGTACACTATCCTGACTTGGACAACCTCAAGATATCCAACATATCTGAAGCCAATCAAGATAAAGACAACTTACCTGGAGCCAACATCCATGAGGAAAACAGCAATGTTGAGTTGAATGAACCCACTCAACCTGAGGTAAGTTCTCCCAATGACGAAGCTGGTAATGCTGAGGGAGTACAAGGATCAAATGATTTAGGGGGAACTCAACCTGTAAATGTCAATATCGATGACATGGACAACACCCCTGAATATGAAACTGATCCTACTTTTAATTTTCCTGAATTCTATATTGAATTAAATTTTGAACCAAATGAGACTAACTTATCTGAAAATGATCAGTCTAGAAGGACATGGCTAGATGCTCATCCTTCAGACCAGATCATTGGTGATCCTACTAGTGGTGTAATCACTAGGAGACAACATGGAGAGAGTGCCTTATTTTGTTGTTTTCTTTCTGAAACAGAACCCACAACCATTGAAGAAGCAATGACAGACTCCAACTGGATTACAGCAATGCAAGAGGAACTAAATCAGTTCAAAAGGAATGATGTTTGGGAGCTGGTAGACAGACCAACACATCAGGATGTTGTAGGAGCTAACAAGAACAAGAAGAATGAAAATGATGTTATAGTTAGAAACAAAGCCAGACTAGTTGCCAAAGGTTATAGTCAACATGAAGGAATAGACTATGATGAGACCTTTGCCCCTGTAGCTAGGTTAGAAGCAATTAGGCTGTTCTTAGCATATGCAACTCATATGAAGTTCAAGGTATACCAAATGGATGTGAAGAGTGCATTTCTGAATGGTGTACTTAAAGAAGAGGTTTATGTAGAGCAGCCACCTGGTTTTGAAGAAGGAGACAAAGTGTATAGATTGAAGAAAGCACTTTATGGTCTCAAACAAGCACCAAGAGCTTGGTATGAGACACTATCACAATTCCTATTGGACAATGGTTTTGTGAAAGGCACAGTTGATAGGACCTTATTTAGGATAAGTGAAGGAAATGATATTCTGTTAGTACAGATATATGTTGATGATATCATTTTTGGTTCACCAAATGAGGATATGTGCAAGAAATTTTCAACTCTCATGCAAGGGAAGTTTGAAATGTCAATGATGGGATTGATGAACTTTTTCCTAGGTTTACAAGTCAAACAATCTGAGAAAGGAATCTTCATCAATCAAGCTAAGTATACTAGAGAAATGATCAAGAAGTTTGGATGTGAAAATAGCAAACCAGTTAGGATTCCTATGAATACAAATTGGAAAATGGATCCTGACAGTGATGGATTAGATACCAACCCCACTGAATATAGAGCAATAATAGGTTCTTTATTATATCTAACTGCAAGCAGACCTGATATTACTTTTGCAGTTGGTGTTTGTGCTAGATTTCAGTCCAATCCAAAGAAAAGTCACTTAGAGGCTACCAAAAGAATACTTAGGTATTTAAAAGGTACAGTGAACTTAGGATTGTGGTATCCATCTGAAGACAACATTGAGTTGACTGGTTATTCCGATGCCGACTATGGAGGATGTAGAATAGACAGAAAATCAACTACTGACACTTGTCAATTCTTATGAAACAAATTGATTTCATGGTTTTCCAAGAAACAAACTTTTGTAGCTACTTCAACCACAGAGGCTGAATACATGGCTGCTGGAAGCTGTTGTGCTCAAATCTTATGGCTCAAACAACAGCTAAGAGATTATAAAGTTGTCACAAAAGATGTACCTATTTAATGTGATAATAATAGTGCCATAGTTATTACTCAAAATCCAGTGTTACACACAAGGTGTAAACATGTGGATATTAGACATCACTTCATAAGAGATCATGTAGAGAAAAAGGACATCAGAATGGAAAAGATTCATACTGATAAGCAAAAGGCTGATAATCTTACAAAACCCCTAGCTGAAACAAGGTTCAAGGAACTTTCAATGGAACTTGGTTTATTAGATCCTGGAGAGAATGTTTAAAGTATAAGGAATTACTTTACTCATGCCAGAGATACTAGTATTAATCCAAGGGGGAACTTAGAGTGAAGATTTAGGAAGAATAAGTTGATGAGACAATACAAAGTTCATTAATTTTTCACATTCTGATATTATTTTCAAGAACTTTCATGCAGGAAACTTGGACAAAGTACATGACACTCAAGTACGAGGAAAACTACGAAGGACAACGCAGAGGATGACAAAGAACATGAGAAATTTCAATAGAAGTTGTCAAGGGTTATTCAGTCAAGTTGTCACTTGACTGTAGATAAGTTTTCTTTTTCATAAAAGTTAAACTTTGTTCATCTTTATAGTACGCATTTAATGCTCATAACAGACAAACAAGAGATTTTTGCTAAAAGACGATCAACTGCACGATTTTCTGAAAAAGTAACTTACTGTGCGCAGGACACGACATTTGCGTCCTTTGGTGTAACAGAATTGATCTAAACCATTAAATCTTATCAATTCAATCTCAGCCCTACACCTAACACTTTTCAAATTGTACAGTTGAGGAGATATAAAAGCATAACTTAGAATTTTTCACAATTTACGTTTTCAAAATTTCTGAAAAAGCCCTAAGCTAAATCGCTCAAGAATCTTCAAGCTTATCTACAAGTTTTGCTCAAAGCTCTAGAACTTTAACAAAAATGTCTTTGGAAATAGGTTAGTATTTCTCATAATCTTCTGTTAGAGACATGCATATTTGTAAGGCTTTCAAGAAAAATAACATGCTCTGTTTTTAGCTCTAAATGAATCTGTTTACGGATTACTCATTTATTGAATGATATGCTGTTAAATACATGTGTAATGCTTAAAAAATGTGTTAGATTTATACACATATTATGTCTAGAGAACATGATTACAAGCTTAAAACATTGTTGGATATGGTATTATGATGCTATGAACTTGTTATTTAAATCTATCCACAGTAAATCTGAGACATAAGTGCAAGATATTGTTCCAAGATAGCCTAATCTTATGTTTTAATAGTAATATTGTGCTATTAAACCATACTAATACTGTATATTGGCTATATCCTTAGTTGACTTCAATGCTCCTGATTTGGACATCAACTGGAATTATTTGAGTGAAGCAACCATGCTCCACTTTGAGCAGACTGTGTGCTTTGACAATCTGTCAAATAAACACACAAGAAGAATAGTTACTTGGTTGGAGTAAGCTGGATTGAGAAAATGGCTCGAGGCCATCCCCAAGACATGCCTGGAACTTTCAACAACTCAGTTCTTAGGCACTTTTACTCCAAAAAGCTCAGGATCTGGTTATATTATGACTCATGAACCAGACACATCCAAGAAGACTGCTGGGAAGTTTGAGTTCACTGAAGAAAACTTTGATGAATTCTTTGGTCTGAATGCTACTGGAGAAGATCCTGAAGAGTATATGAGGCACAATGAACAAGAAGTTGCCAACCAATGGATGAACAAGCCAGTACTACTCAAATCTGGTCTACACAAGAGAGTTCTGAAAGAGGAATATCAACTATTGCTAGATGTGGTGGCAAAGGCTGTGATGTGCACCACAGGGAGCTATGATCAGATTAGCAGATCCAAGGTGAGATTGATGAAAGCTGTCATTGATGGAGGAAAGAAGCCAATGAACTGGAAAGGTTATTTTCTAAAGAAACTTGCTGAAGAGAAAGGAAAGTTCAAAATTGTGGATGTAAGAAGGGTAGCTGTCAAGAAGACACTAGCTTTCTGTACAAAAGTTGCTGCATTCCTATACAAGTATGGACTTGAGGATATTGTTGAAGATGGAGTAAAGTTCAACACCACCAAGATATTGTTTAGACAATTATCTGTGAGAACTCAGAAAAGATTGGGGCTGGAGATCAAGTCACCAAAAGCCTCAACAAGGAAGCAAGCTAAATCTGCCAAGCAGAAGAGTGAAGAAGCAACACAAATGGTGATCAGTATTCTTGAAAAAGCCAAGAAGGAAAAGAAAGGAAAGGAGGTTGAGACAGCCTCAAAGTCCAAGAAAAAGAGGGCCATGTCTAGCCCTAGTGAAGATGAAACTGAAGAGGAGTATGTTGATACTTCTGAAGAGGAAATGGATATTGATGAGCAAGCTGAACTGGAAGGATCAGATGATGATGATGAAGGTGATGATGATGAAGAAAGAGTATCATCTGAAAACCTAGATTTGAATGAACCCTCAAGTCATAGCCCAAAAGCTGTTGAAACTACCCCCCATTTGAATGATCCAACCATTCAAAAAGTTATCTACAAGTCTGATACCCCCATACCCATTCTTTTTGATGAACTTCAACCCTCATCCAAGTCAGATACAACCTCTGAATACACCTATGAAATGTCATTGAGAGATGAATCCAAATTTTTCCTAGACCAACTTTATCCCCAACTTACCATATACCCTGATTTAAGATCAACCTTCTATGATCTTAGATTGATTGTAGATATAAGGAATAAATCCATGTATGATATTGGGAAAGTGATTGAGTCCAAGGGACTGGACTGGTGGGAGAATGAGGAAGCCAGATTAACAGATTTTGCTGAAGTGGAATCCACTTTTGAATTGACAGATGAAAAGTTGTTTGCCAACTTGGTGAACATTAAGTTTCAGAAGAAAGCTATTCAATCCATTATTGCTGGGATTGATCTGAACATTGAAGACTTAATGGAGGAGGATGATAAGTTATCAAAGCAAGCTGATGGAGATGTTGAAATGTCCAAAAGCACTGAGGACAAGACTGAAGAAGAGTCCAAGACTGTTGAGGACAAAGATGATGGAGAGATTGCTGCCATGGAGGCAGACATCACTGAAGGAGGAAATGAAAGCCAGAAGCCTGCTGAGAAAGATTTCTTTGATGGAGTTGAGACTGCCATTGAAGAATTGAAGATTGGAGAAATCAGTGAAGGAGGAAAGATTAATGAAATTGACCAAGGTCAATTGATTAAAAATGTTGAAATACAGCCAGCTGTTGAAGCCACTGCATCCATGGAGATTGTCATTTTTGAACCTCCAACTGAGAAGACTGCTGAAAATCCTAACATTCATGATGCTGAGTTGAATGAGCCAACTCCTGCTGAAGTCACTGAAGCTGAGGCCAAGAAAGATGAAGTGGAGGCCAATATTCCTCAACAAGAAGCTGTGAAGACTGAGGAACCAGCTGCTATGAAGAAGCCCTTGGAAAATGAGGCAATAGCTGCAGCACCATCAACTTCGATGGAGTTCCCAATTCACTTAGATGCTTCTCCTTTGACTGAAGTCTGCATCATTGATAAGGAGGATGGAAGAATGAAGGCAGTGATGGAAGAGTTCAATTCTGAGATTGAACAAATCAATGAAGTTGAGAGGAAGAAGCTGGAGAATGTTGTAGGCTTATGCCTAAACATGGGAAAGTATGTGAGAGATAGTTTGGATGAAACTATCATTCCAACAAATGAAGCCCAACACAAGTCTTTGATCAATTTGAACACAAAGGCAAAAATGATGACTAGGAGGATGGAGAACCTGGAGGAAACCATTGATAACAATGCTATGGACTTAAGCATCAAGGTTGAGAGTTTGGAAGAGAAGATGAACTCCACAACCATAAAAATGGAAGCTGTTGAAAAAGGATTTGAGACCTTTGATAAGAAAATTGACAGTGTTGGAAAGGATGTGGAGGACTCTACCCTCAAGATTGGAGAGTCATCAAAGATTATGTCAGATGCTGTTACCACATATTTTCACACTGAGAAAGAGCTGATCAAGAAGGACAGAGATGAAATTCTAAAGCTAAAGGATGATGTTGCCAAAGAGAAGGAAGAAATTTCCCAGATGCTGTCAAAGGACATTGAAAAGCTGACTCAGTCCATGCAGAGTCAAAGAGATCAACTGATCAAAGAAACCATCAAGAGTTCACTGAATGCTGCTTCTGATTTATTCAAAGACAACTTGGAAGGCATAATCAAGATGATGAGGAACCAAGTTGATCAAGCTGTGAAGAAGCAAGTGGAAGAGTCTGTAAGTTCCACCATTTATGCATTTCTATTGAATCATGTTGACCCCATTTCTGTCCAGATGAAAAGAATGGACAACTACCAACAAGAGCTCTCACTTACTATGGCTAAGATTGATGCCAACCCTGCTGACCCCACCAACCTTGAGGCATGTGATGATGCCAAAAAGGGGGAAAGTGAAAAGAAGGGGGAAGATCTATTGAGGAAGGGTGAGAAAAGTAAGGGGGAAGGTAGCAAAGGGAAAGGGAAAGCAAAAGTTTTGGAGATTGCTGAGGCTACAGAGGAGGAAGATTGCCTCAAAACCAGAAGTGGAAAGATAAGGAAGCCAAATTTGAAGAGAAAGAAACTTGAAGATATCTCTGACCAAGAGAAAAGCAAGAAGTACAAGTCAAGTGAACCAGATGATGATGAAGAGATGGAAATTTCAAAATTGGTTAGAAGGGAAGATAAGCTACCTGTCAGAAGAACTTCTCCTGAAGTTACTGCTGCTGATCTTGTGAAAGACAAAGCTCATGTGTTTGAAGAAGTTGCAAACATCTTTACAGAAGGAGCTGGACAAGATGCAGAAACCAGAAAAGGAGTAAGAAAGCTTGTTATTGAAGAGAGAACCAAGATGTTAATAGATGCTGAAGAGTGCAGGTTGAAGAGGCACAAAGACTTCAATCCAGGAAATTCTAAGTCTTACAAGAGTTCTTATGCTTTGATGATGGAAAATAGAGCCAAAAGGAAGTCAGAAACCTTGAAAAGGATCCCTCATACTGACAGCTGGGTTCCTACTGAACTCAATGGTGCTTGGGATGAAGCCAATCGAGTATGGGATCATCTCTTCTTTGTTGTGAAGAGATGGGGAGACTTTGAAGACATTGATGGTCTTTATGAAGGTTTTATGATGGAGAATTATCCAGAACTGTACACGAAGATTCTTGGAGCTGCTCAAAAGGAGAAAGTGATTGTCAAAGCTCCTGAACAGATTTTCTGGACTCCACCAATGAAGACTGATGGTAAAAGCATTGATAGGAAAGCAATTACTGATGAGTTTGTGCAACTTGTCAAGGATGAAGATTTAATTGGGAAGAATGAGGAGGTCATGGCCTTGAAGAATAGGCACTTTGCATCGTATGGGTTAACTCCACTGTTCAAGGAACTCCCATCTTTCCTGAAGAAGAAGTCAGATGCAGCCAAGTGATGAAGCTACTGAAGGTCAAGTCAAGATTTAATCTCGAACAAACATGAACTTTTTAATCTATGTTTATTTTTATTCCCAGACAATTGTTGCTCCTTAAGAGCTAGAACTTACAACTTTCTGCTCTTACTACTGTGCTATCTTATTATCTATCATATGCACTGGACAACAATTTTTGAGTCTTTATACTTGTGTTATTTGTCTGAAAATAGGATCTAGTAAAATGATTTTAAATTGATTCTTGCTTAGAACAAGTTTTATAGAATTCAGAGAACTTAACCCTTTTTAGGTTAATTATCTGAATTTATTCTGTGAAATTCTCTAAGTATAGAATATACATGCTAGTTGTCCTGTTTTTTTGTCAAATCTACTGAAAAAGAAATCCCTATGGATCTTTTGAAGTAAGTAGGTTTTGGCATCATCAAAAAGGGGGAAATTGTTGGGATATGGTTTATAATAATAAAAGAAAATTTGATTTTGATTTGATACCAAAACCCTAAGTAAAACCCCAAGTATGATGATTTGCCAAGTCTAGATTTTCCGGCTAGAAAAGCTCATATATGTTAGGGAGCTTTAATTTTTAGATGGATTATTCTTTGAATCTATGACCTGAAAGCACAAAGCACAAAAGACAAGTATCATTGAAGACAGGGAGCTGAAGTGTTATGAAGAAAGTGACAAGGATTCATGAAGACAAGTATGCTGGACAACAAAAGTCAAGTATGATGAATTTGGATATTCATATACTTTGGACTTGGCATACTTATGGACAAAGACAATGAATGACTAGGCACCTTACCCAGTACAAGGCCGTTAGCGGGAAGGACAAAATTATTCCAAATTAGCCAAAGAATGAGAGCCACCTGTCACTGCGCATAACAAATTCTGATATTGGAATGCAAATTGCAGAATGGACGTGAATACATGTACTATTTGCATGCAGGCCCCTGAACAATTTGAAAGTTCAAATTTATGGATAAGTTTTACTATCTCCACCAACAGATAGTTTACTTCATCTATAAATAGGACATATCTTGAATCATTTCAAAAAATACGGGACAGACATCAAGCTACAAGTCATACATATTCTAGCAATTGTTTTAGCATTCAAAAACACTCGAGAGATTAAAAAGCTTTTAAGCATATTCATTTGTGAGTGTTACCTTTAGTCCCCACTAGGCAAGCTTATTGTTGATTATCCAAAGCCTAGACAGTGATATCCTATCCTTAATATTCGTTCTTAAATTGTAAAGGATATCACACAATTAGTTGGTACTAGAACAAAACCCTACTTTCACCTTGAGAGATAGATTGAGAGTATTGTTGAGTTCGTAGTAGAGATTGAAAGTATTGCAACGAGAGAAGGTTGTAAGAAATCAAGAGAAGAGAAGGAGAAGAAGTAGAGTGCACCTTGGCACTGTAAAAACAAGCTAATTCCGAAGTGATTAAGGAATTATCCTATTAAATTAGGAGAGTGGACGTAGGAGCAGTTTAGTCTCCGAACCACTATACGTCTTGTGTTCTTACTTACTGCATTTATCTTATTGCTTTAGCTTTTGTGTTGTTATAACTGCTATTTGCTATTTGATAACTTAGTATCTAAGTGCATATTAATTAAGAAGTATAAAAGGGCCTATCATTTATTCCGCATACAAGTTGCATACTGTTAAGAATTCTTAGAATCTACTGTTAGTATTTTCATAGGACTTGACGCACTGTGTGACTTACTTGACTCTGATTATTTGTGTCGATTACTTGCAAAAGTTTTTATTGAAAAACACACACGTGTATTCCCCCCCCCCCCCTACACGTGTCACACTCCTTTTGGGACCAACAATTATCATACTATTCAATGACGTCCAACAACATTCAGAGTGTCATACTAGAAAGGGTGGCCGGCCTTTTGACCGGCTCTATAATGGACGTTGTCATCTACAACGATGTTCAATGTGTCGCGGCAGAGTGGCCGCGACAACCATTTTTTTTTTTTGTTCTAGAGTTTGCTTACATTTAATACAACAACTAACCACATTAATACTCTATTTCTTCGGGTCCAAACTCATTTCCTCTCCTCACTCATCAATTCTCTCTTCACATGCAATTTTTATCTTATATTTTTCCTTTTGTTGACAAAGAGCAAAAACTCCATTGTTGAGCATACCTTCATTGGTTAGCTTGAATTATTTTAAGGTATGTTTCTATATTTTATTTGGTATTTAATTTTTCAAATTAATTTGTGTTGGAGATGAATTATGTAAATTGAATTGCTTAAATTCGTTACATTGTTTATATATACTAAAAATGTTGTTAGTAATATTATATATGTATATATATTAGGAATCTTCTTGTTTTGATTATTTTTTTCTTTGATTATTAACCACTATCTCCGTGTTCAAGTAAAATGTTCATATTTTCCTTTTTTGGGTTGTTCACATAATTACTGTTATTGTTTCATTTATTAAAAAATATACCTCCCCATTCTAACTTTATCTCATTTCTATTTTATCAACTTTATTTATTTTATACATAAATAAAATAATATTTCTTAAAATTCGTATAAAAAGAAACATGAATACTTTACGGGATGGAGTATTAAATAATTATTGGTTGTAGTTTTGGTTATCTTAATTTAATATATTGTATATTTGTATTTTATATATATAAGACTTTCCTTGCATTTAAAACATCTCAATGACTCAATTCCATGTTTTGAACCATCATCGCTAAAATTTATGAGCGGAGCTGAGTTCGTTAAAAAAATTGGACATATAAATGTAATCGTGAGACATATAAATGTAGTAGAATTTTTAGTAAATTTTGACCCGAACTTTTAACAAACAAGTCGGATTTGAAAAACTATTTCACCTTAAATACAAAATTTAAAAATAATTATATTAATGTTGTAATTTTAGAATTTATTTTATTTTACTTTTTAACGACGAGATTTAAGATTTATCATGGTTGAGGTGTTTTATTTGAATTCTTAAATAAGGATAAGAAAATTGTATTCATAAAGAAACTATTCTTTTTATATTTTTTTATGGAAAAAACAATTAAGTTCAATCAATTTCTAATTTCAATAAAAAAAATTAAAGACAACAATTTAAAATATAATAAAAAGATTCACAAAAGTAATTAAAATGAACGACACTTGAAAATACAATAAAAATTTATTTGAGACCGTCTCACACGAATCCCTTTTGATCTATATTTCAGATTTTTAAATTGGACAACTCATTTTTTCCCCATTTTATGATTATACAAAAAAATGTTAATGTTTAAGTAAAAATTAACTATCACTTTTATTAAAAACATTACCACTTTTTATATTGGGTCAAAGAAGACTCATCTCAAGAAATTGAAATTTATGAGACAATGTCACCCAAAATCAGCTTTAAAGATATTTATTATTTATAACTTAAAAATAAGTGTGATAAAAACATATAACATAAAATTAAATTAAATAAATGTTTTAAATTAATAATATAATTTTTAAACCAGCATAATACGCATGATTTGAGAAAAAATATATAAATATTTATATATGTATATATATATAAATATAAACAAACAAAACTTAATAAATTTATTAAATGGAGCTTTAATAGACTGAGTCACTATAGTTACCTTAATTAAAGTTTGTTGAATGTGTTTGAACTTTGAACAGCCCAGAATCATATATGACGCAGAGAACTGGAGATTTGTCTGAACACTTATTGGAAAAGATTGATGGTGCTGAAATATCACCCTCTTTATCGTCTCACAAGTTCTCGTAAGCATTTCCGTGATTTGAAAATTCGTTTTTGAAATCTTACTTTTTTTTTTTTTTGAATGTGAGAAAATTTATATTTATGTCAAATGAATGTGTAAGATTGAATGAAATTGCATTACTCTTTTTGTCCAAATTCATTATGCTCATTTTTTTTTTTGCACGTGGTTTAATAAAATATTAATTAATTTATGTATAAAATAGATAAACTGAGAGTATTATTAAAGTGATTGTTTATAAATAAAGTCATTGATAACCTTAGTAAATAAGTGATGAAGGGTGAAGATAAAGTAGTATGGATAATATTATTTAAAAAAAAAAAAGATTGAGCATGATGAAATTAGAAAACGAAAAAAGAAAAGTGTAATGAAATTGGCCATAGTATTATATTATTGTGGGTGAGATTATAATAATTAAAAAGTTGTTTAATTAATTGAATTTATATATTATTGTATTTTGTACTATTATATAGTATATTTTTTAAAAAATTATAATGATTGTAATAATATTATAATAATTCAAATTAATTTGTCTGATAACATTGATTTTGATTGATTTTTTAAAATTGATTTTTAAATCTTAAAGTAAAAATTAATGAAGTGGGGACACAAAACCTAATTTTTAAATCATAAAGCCAAATTGCATGTTGTGCACCTGGGGTGTTTCTTCAACGTTTCTAAGTCGGGGGTAGTCCTGGGCTAGAGCCCTGTTGCAACGTTTTTATGGAGGAAATAATATACAGTTATTTTGAGTGTGTGCAAAAATAGTTTGTAATCTTGGATTGCCAAGATAAAGATAGTTGTTGGTCCTATTAAGTGAACCGAGCTGCTCATAAACTCGTCTCGGCTCGGCTCGGCTCATTAAGGTTCAAGTTCAAAATTTTGGCTCGCTTGTATAGATAAACAACTCGAGCTCAAACTTGTTAAATACTGAATTTACTAACGAACCAGTTTGAGCTTTACTCGTTAGACTCGATATCTAAAATTATTCTTTTAATTACACTAGATTTGTTAGGTTCGACTCGATAGGTTCGTATGGATGATAATTAATGTTTTTTTTTTGGTCCCTTGTTATGAAATTTGTGCATCCCCAAGAAGTTTTGGCAGCCTGAGTCATGGTCATGGATCTAGCTTTTCTCAGACAATATTCAACGGTATCTATGAGATTCAAACTGAGAGTATTAATGTTTGTGATATTTGTACACAAGTGATATTTACTGTACTTGTACAGGGGTAAATGTGATGGTTGGTGTTGTATGCACTTAAATCGGGTTGATTTGGATGTTGGCTGTTCTTAGTACAATACAAACATATAATTTATACGGGGGTTATTACGCGTTTATATGGATTAATATGATGATCTTGATGATCTTGATGAAGAACTAAACAAGAAAGATCAAGAACAAGAAATAGCTTCTTGGAGAAGCTAAAAGCTTGAGAGCTTTGGGAGTGTTTATTGCTTTGGGATGGGGTGATTGTATGAATTTCCAACTTATCTTACAAATGAGCCCAAATGGGCATTATATACTGCTTTTCAAGGGCTGCCCGCCCTTTACACGTGGAGCCTCCAGATTGAACCTTCATTCTGCCCGAAAAGGTGATTTGATGGCGCATTTAATGCTAAACCGCCTTCGGTGCTCGTCCTCGCCGAGATGCCGAGGAGCTGGGCCATGGTGGTCGCCGGAGGGCCGTCGAGGAGAGTGGTCGCCACGCTCCATGTCTCCCAAGACTTCAATACTTAAAACATCTTAACTAAGAATAAGCACGTGCTCGCCACACTTAAATACATCTTAACAAATGTGTGGCGAGCACGTGCTTATTCTTAGTTAAGATGTTTTAAGTATTGAAGTCTTGGGAGACATGGAGCGTGGCGACCACTCTCCTCGACGGCCCTCCGAGGACCACCATGGCCCAGCTCCTCGGCATCTCGGCGAGGACGAGCACCGAAGGCGGTTTAGCATTAAATGCGCCATCAAATCACCTTTTCGGGCAGAATGAAGGTCCAATCTGGAGGCTCCACGTGTAAAGGGCGGGCAGCCCTTGAAAAGCAGTATATAATGCCCATTTGGGCTCATTTGTAAGATAAGTTGGAAATTCATACAATCACCCCATCCCAAAGCAATAAACACTCCCAAAGCTCTCAAGCTTTTAGCTTCTCCAAGAAGCTATTTCTTGTTCTTGATCTTTCTTGTTTAGTTCTTCATCAAGATCATCAAGATCATCATATTAATCCATATAAACGCGTAATAACCCCCGTATAAATTATATGTTTGTATTGTACTAAGAACAGCCAACATCCAAATCAACCCGATTTAAGTGCATACAACACTTTACTCATGAATCCTTTGGCTATGGGCATAGATCCAGGAAATGGTGCCCTCTACAGTCTCTAGCAGTTTGTGGTTTTATATTCTTCTAAGAACAGTTCTCGTCTGTTTGCGTTGCTTTCGCTCTCCCATTCTTTGGTACGTATTTTACTCACTGCCTCCCGTTTTTCCAAATCATGCTAGTATTGATTTACAGAGACAAACTATTAAAATAGACTCGTCGTTGAAGAGTCTTATCTAATGAATATCAATGAAAATCGAGATAATTCAAGATTGTGATCTTCGACTAGTTGAATTTCACTTTTTGTAGGTACTGTGATGGCTTTGATTGGTTCTGCTATTAGTATACTTGTGGTAAGCTTCGATTCAATCCCGGCCGGTTTGTCTTGGATAATGCATGGGAGAGTAAGCCTTATAAGACAATAGTAACTAGAAAATAATTAGAGATTAGTTTAAGACGAATATTATTGATTGAATGTTTCAAAATATTCAACAACAGACTGTAGGAGCTCTAGAGCCCACACGTCATGCATGTCCGATGGTGATGTGTCCTGTAGAGCTCGTTTCGGTTTAGAGGAATGGCTTTTAACGAGCGATTCCTCGAAAACTAGCTAGGCCCGATTCTAGCTTCCTAATGATCCTTTGTAGCTCAAAACACATTCTCAGCAATTTTTTAAAATTTCACTATATATATGTAATAATTTAAGTGGGCGCGGGCTGCGATCGCACTTCTTAAATTTTCCACTATATATATGTAATAATTTTTTTTATTTAGAGTTTTAATTTATAAGAATTCGTCCTCTTGTAATATTTGAACTATGCATGATGTCATAATACTGATGCAAAATATATTTTTTTTACCAGGCGGTTATTATGCCCGCTTTATGTTTTCTAAAGATTTTGGGAAAGACAGCGACAAGAACACAGGTAACCTACGTACTTTACAATAAATTTATTCGCCATTAAAAATGTCTTTTTTTTTTTTTTTTTGTCTTTGCTTAAACTGGTTTTTTTTTACCTTCTTGACCAGGTAATCATCAGCATGAGCATAGTTGTGTTCGGAATTATAAGTGCAGTTTTGGGGACATATTCGTCTTTTTTGGATATCGCAAATAAGTACTGAAGTTGTTTCATCTGTAACTAATTTCTTATCAACTTGAATTTAAAATAAATTAAATAGCTTGTATTATTAGTATACCACAATCGGCAATCCCACAGAGGCATGAATGCTATTAGTTAAGTTGCATAAAGGCATGAAAAGCAACATAACGCAGAGGCATGAAGAAATATTGTATGCTTCAACAATATTATACATTAGTGCACTTTCACTCGAGACTTATCGTTTTGATAAATGGCTCGTCTCATGGTCACCAAACACACACGTGTTTAATATCCCTATTTATTTTATAATATTTGTATACATATATTAACTTTATTTTTAAGTCATGTAATTTATATCTATTAAAACAAGTATTTAAAGTCCACATAAATTCCGACTTTTCAGATTCTAAACATTAATCCCTCCGTCCAATATTAATTTTCATAGGTAGATGGACACAAATATTAAGAAAGTGTAGTAATAATTGGAGTTTTGAGGGGTAATTTTGTAAACATTTATGTATAAAGTAAAGAATGAGTTGACTTTTGTGTATGTGGGTAGAAAAAGTAATGGCATTTGTGTAAAATTGAGGATATTGTGAGGGTGGAGTTTGTAAAGAGTTTTCCATTTTAAGGGTGTGAAAATGATTGTGGGACGTCCCAAAAAGGAAAGTGTGAAAGTTATTGTGGGATGGAGGGAGTATTTTTTATCTTAAGCCCAATTTTATTGAATTATATAAATGAGATTTATCCTAATTTTTAGAGGACAATTCTCAATCTAGCTGTACGGCCATTTCAGAAGTTCAAAGACTATGGTATTTTCTTCTCCTTTTCCTTTAGTCAATTCAGTCTTTCTTTTTTACCGTGATACTTTAAATTATTTCTTCAGTTTATGCCATGTTTATGTGTGCGAAAGCTAAAATTAAATTACAGTTTGTTCTCATTTTTTTTTCTTTAAAAGTCTGATTTATTTTATGTGTTGATTTCGAAAACGAGCGAGTTGCTAAGTGATTTTACAAACCCAACAAAAACCATCACGCATGTTTATTATTATTTCACTTTTTAGCGTTGAAGAGAGTAATTGTGACCTAAGGCCTAGGCCAATAAAAAGGTATGGAATAGAAAAGAAAAAAGAAAACCTAAAACCATAAGCTCACAAGTCGAGCCAGAGGCCGGAGTGCCATTAAAACCTTGCCTGGGAAAACCCTCCTTAGGGACAAAACCCAGTCGAAGGAAAAAGGTAAACTCCTCTAACAATCAATGTCTGTAAAAGACAGTATACAAATCTTTATGCAAGAAAGTAAGTAAGAAATCTGGAGGGTATCCCCTCCAGATGCAGTTGATCTTTGTCTTGGATACTGCGTCAGCCGCCTGGTTGGCCTCTCTAAAAGTGTGAGAATATCGAATGTGCATGTCTGTGGTAAGAGGATGAACCTGACTCCAGAGACCCTGCAGACGCCAAGGAACACAAGGAGTAGAGCTCATCAAAGTGCTAACTGTCAGACTGGAGTCTGACTCGATCCATAAGAACCACCACCCTTGGGAATATGCATACTGAATAGCAATGAGTGCCGCTGCTAACTCCGCCTCAAATGGAGTACCCCAACCCACCTCTTGGGCAATAGCCGCAACAAAGAACCCCCTGAAGTTCCTAAACACCGCCCCTGCATGCAAACTACCTGGAGAGGATGTTGCACTGCCGTCTGTGTTGATCTTGTACCAATCCGGATCCGGTGGGATCCATCTAACAGACGAGCCCTGACGAGTCGGCTTGTGCCTGCCCAATACACCAAGAGACCTGGCAATCAGGAGATCCCGAACTGAACCGTCAGAGTAACCCCGAGAGATGCTATTGGCTTCCCTAATACCAGCAACGATTTGCGTCATGCATCGTCTGACTGAAGGAGAGACCCCATCAAAGACCACCCTGTTCCGCAGAGCCCAAATAGCCCAAATTGTAGTAACAAATGCCGCTCTCCATAACTCCAAAGACTGCGGACCCAAACGAACTCTGGTAGCCTGGAGGAAGATATCAAGAAAGCTGATCCCCGTGTGGATCGTAACTCCAAAAAGCTGAGTCAAATGCTGAAGAATCTCCAGAGTAAATGGACAGTGAGCTAACAAGTGGTCTAAAGACTCAGAATCTCTACGACAGAGCATACACATCGAGGGACCGTGAATCCCAAATGAGACCAGCCAATCAGAAGTAGGGAGCTTGCCCCATATCGCCCTCCAAATAACCGTAGAACGACACATCGGAATGAAGGAACTCCAAATCCACGACGACCAGCCAAGACGAGGGAGAGGAGATCTGAGCATGTCATAGGCTACTGAGGAGGTTAGCTCCCCTGAGGTAGTACCTTCCCAAATACGTTTGTCAGGGCCAGGAAGAACCCGAATCTGAAGGATATCTCTGACTATATCTGTGAAGTCCGTGACGAAGCACTCCTCAAAGTGCCAGCAATCGTCATAGAAGAAGTCCCCAACCGTGCTCTTCAGGGTAGCCGCAAACCAATCCGGGAGGCCAATCTTATCAGAAATAGTGTATCCCAACCAGTTATCATGCCAAAAGCTGACTGTCGAACCCCTACCAATTAGCCACCTTGACCCATCAGAAAGCCTCGAAACGTGAGGACGAATACCTGGCCCAATAGACGATATCCTCCTATGGGGACGCAATCTGCCATCCGAGGAAAAGTGTCTCCTGTGAAGCAGAGCTGTATCTGGAGATCTGTGCTGAAGAATGTCCCAACTCAACTTACAGAGAAAGGAGGCATTCGCCAATCTAATGGAGCGAACCCCGATCCCTCCTTCTCCGAAGGGCGCACAAACCCTCTTCCACGAGACCGAACAAGAACCACTCTTACAATTGATGTCACCCTTCCAAAGAAAGTTGCGCATAGCAGATTCCACCTGGCGAAGTAGTGAACTGGGCCATTTGTAAACCATCATAGAGTGGACCATAGAACCTGTGATAACCGAGTTAATCAAGCATCGTCTCCCTGCCAAGGAAAGGGTGCTACCCTTCCAACGACTAAACTTAGCAATAACATCGTCTGCCACAGGCTGTAAATGAGCCTTCCTGGGGCAACCTCGAAAGATCGGAACTCCTAGGTAGGTGAAAGGAAGGGAACCTTCTACAATGCCTGTGACCCTGTGCATCCGACGACGAAGTCTTTGGGGAACAGCACGCCCAAAGAAAGCCCTAGACTTCGGAGGACTATAGATCTGACCTGAAAGATGACCATACCCCTGTAAAACAGCATGTAGGTTCCTGATATTAGACTCAGTGGCCCTAAAAAATATCATGATGTCGTCCGCATAGAAGAGGTAACGAGGGACAAAACGGATGGGACGAAGACGGCCTCTATCGATCTCCCAATCAATCCATCTCCCGAGCGCCTCCTCCGCAATACAAAAAAGCAATGGTGATAGAGGATCTCCCTGACGAACACCCCTGGAGCAAGAAAAGTACCCCTTCGGCTCCCCATTGATGAGAACTGAAATCTTAGCCGAATCCAGGACTCCTCTCACCATAGATATGAAAGTAGTACAGAAGCCCATCCTAGCCATGACGGCCTCCAGAAATCGCCAAGAGATGGTGTCAAACGCTTTGATCATATCAATCTTCAAGGCCATATACCCGTGAACTCTCGGGTAGTCCAGGGTATTAATGGCGTCAGATGCCAGAGCGATGCAGGTGTGAATCCGCTTGCCCGGGACGAAACCAAACTGATAGGCAGAGAGACAACTACTAACAAAAGTGCCCAATCTCGAAGACAAAACTCTGGTCATGACCTTAAAGATGAAGTTACCCATCACAATCGGACGAAACTCCTCAACTTTACGGGCCCCTTCCGTCTTGGGAACAAGCGTCATGAAACAGGAGTTCAGCCCAGGAGGTAAAAGTCTGAAAATGAAGTAGTGTCTAACAGCATCGATCACCTCCTGGCCCACAATATCCCAACATCCCTGATAAAAGCATCCCCCAAAGCCATCCGGACCCGGGGCGCTCGAAGCATCCATATCAAAGACAGCCCTTCGAACCTCGTCCGCTGAGGGAACACTCACAAGGAGACCATTATGGGCATCAGTCACAACGGTATCCATAAAGCTGTCTAGAATACTAGCATCGAAAGGAGACGACCGATCATCCGCAAACAACTGAGAATAGTAAGTAACCACATGGGAACTGATGGTGTCCAAGTCCGTAGTAAGGATGTCGTCAATGAGCAAAGACGTGATACCCCCCTTAGCTTTCCTAGTCTGCTGAGAAATGTGAAAGAATCTGGTGTTTCTATCTCCGTCAGTCAGCCACTGCGAACGATTCCTCTGAGTGTAGTATTCCTGCCTAGCTGTGAACAACCTATCAAGATCCACATGTGCCTGAATCTCGTCTGCAAATGCGGTCTCAGAATCACCCTCCAACTCTATACGGTGCTGAATGTCAGCCAGGCGACGTGTGGCAGATTCGATCTGAGTGAAAACATTCCTGAACACTGTCCTGTTCCAAATCTTCAAAGCAGACTTGAGCCTCTTCAACTTCCACATAACACATGCAATAGGGTTCTGGTGCATCAACGGTTGGGTCCATGAAGACTCAACAACTGATCTGAAGGAATCATGTTGGCACCACATACTGAGGAACCGAAATGGACGATGAACCTGAACCCAGTCTGATCTGACAGTAAGGAGCAAAGGATGATGGTCTGACTTATGTCTAGGAAGAGCAATAACCTCCACGCCTGCCCATAAATCCAGAAAATCCTGATTAGCTAACACTCTGTCCAACCTAGCAGCTTGGAGACCCCTGGGACCCCGACGAATAGACCACGTGAACTGAGATCCAGCGGTATCCAAATCAATCAAACCCGACTCATCCATGAATTCCCTAAAATCAAGAGAAGCTCTAGGAGTAGCCACAGAACCCGGACTTCTCTCATGCGTCCCTGTCACCACATTAAAATCACCCAAAACACAGAGACTAGTAGCAGAGGAAGTTAAGACATCAGACCACAGCAAACGACGAGTAATATAAGAATTACTAGCATGCGTAAAACTAAAAGACCAAGAACGAGTGGCATCCCTAGTCTCAATCATAACAATCTGATCTGAGCTATGACAAACTCTAGATGTAGGAACATGAGTAGGCTTACAAAGAATCCAAATATTGGGAACCGAAGCAACTCTATAGTTAACAGTAAACACAACCAAATTCAAAGACTGCAAATAACGAGAGGAAAGGCTAGATATCATAACCTTAGGCTCGTAGATGGCGACCCAGTCAGGGTTATGAGTGCGGCAAAGCTCATAAAGGGCATTCCTCGACTGAATATGCCTCACCCCGCAAATGTTCCAAGACAACACTATCATCGATCACTCGTCGAGCCGTGCATCGGCGGCTGATAGCAAGAATCCTCCCCAGACCAGCGTCTGGTATGCCTCGAAACACTCGATTGCTCTGACAAACTGAAGTCCTCTACAATAAAAGGCTCCTTGGCAGTATCCCTGAGGGAATCATGAGCCGGGGCACTCCGTCCCCTGACAGGACGTCGAAGAGGCGATGCTATGGGTCTAGCATATCTACTGCGGGCGTGCTCCAAGATGGAAGAGACCAAAGGAGGTGCCGCCATCTGATAGTTGTTCAGTCTAATAGAACCAGAATCTGACTCGTCACCCTGATGCTGCTCGAAATCAGGGTTTTCATCTGAAAGGGCCTCAAAAGTGTTCTCCACAGGAACTAGTGCTGAGTTGGGGTCCTCCACATGTGCCCCATCATTAGGCCTGTAGCCCCTCTTAGACTTGCTCCGTCCCCGACGGGCAGAAGCCCTCCGTTCACGTCGCTTGGCAGATTTCCTGCAAACAGAGAGAGAATGGCCCACGATCTTACAAGAGGTGCAAAATTCAGGAAGAGTCTCAAAATGGACCTGGGCGAAATATCTGTGACCATCCAGTTGAAATGGAATGCTGTCTAGAGGGGCGGTAAGCATATCCACCTCGACTAGTAATCTGGCATAGTGGCCCATCGTGCCCTGTAAGGTACGCTCATCAATCTTCACTAGAGTACCTAACACAGATGCCAATGCCTCCAAGATCAAAGGGTCCCAAAACACAACTAGGAGATCCGAAAGACGAACCCAGACCTGGGCCAGCGAAGACCTAAAACTGTTCGGGTTGAAGTGAGGAGACCATGTCATAAGATGAATGACCCCTGGCCTTAACTGCCAAGACCGGGTCTCAAAAATCCGGTCCTTATCCTTTGAAGTGGGAAAGCTGATATTGAAGAAACCCTTTCCCAAAGAAACAACCTTGAGGTCCGTAATCTGCCATAAGGACTGAAGTGTCTCGTGCAGGCGTGCATGATCATAAGGTTTCTCCCCTGACTGGATGATGACCCTACCAATCACCGTGTTCACAAATTGGGAAGCCCTCCTCTGAAATATGTCCTTATCGATATTGACAACAAGGACATCTCCATCCAAAACTAGCCTCATAGATTCTGGCAAACATGCACTAGGTCGTGGCGGCCCCTGTTTTTTGCTGGCTGTGACCTTGGCATACGAGACACCCATCGGGGTGCGTACCTGCGAGGGAATGGAAGACGAAGCAGTACCAGAAGTAGGGGTGAAAGTAGGGAATTCACTTTGATAAGTGGACGTACCCTGTATGCCGGAGGGATGAGAGTGACCACCCCGTCCGGCGTTGGTGGCGCCAATCTGCCCAGAGGCAGAAGCATGATCATGCATATGAGCCTTTCCTCGAGGTTTATCACTTGGATCTCTCGTTTGAGCAGGTGCATGAACGTCGTGCACGGAGACTTGTGGAGAAAGGGAGGAAGGAACAAATCCAATAGAAGAAGTGATAGTTTCAGAATCAGAAACATGTGACGTACCCAATTTGCCGGAAAGACGAGGGAGGTCGTCGTTTCCGGCTGAGATATAGCCAAGCTGCCTAGATGCAGCAACAAGAGATGGAGTCTCCATCGAGTGGGCTGAAGACATATGTGGTGCATGAATTTGCTCCAAGTCTGGGTGTATTGATGAAAGTTGTGGGTGCACAGATCCGGGGTGCATTGATTGAAGAGGTGGGTGCAGATCAGGGCTGGAAAACCCTAGTCCATAATCAGGCCCAATGGGAGGGAGAGACCCTAACCCCTGTCCCAGCTTGTTGGCGGTCGCCGTTTGGGGGAGCTCCGGCAATGGCACGGCGCGGTGGCAGGCTTCCGGAGGGTCGCCGGCGGTAGGCGCCGCCCATTCCAAAGTCTCGCCGATGTGGGGGGGTCGTCCCTGAGACTCAATAGCCGACGGGGACTTCGCCGGAAACGCAGAGGAATGGGGAGTTCCGTTTGTGAGCGGCGGCCCTGTGGAGAAGAGCCGATTGAACGCGGCGTCGATCTGGGAGGACACAATCGACGATATTATGGCTAGCGAGTGTGAATCCAGCGAGGTAGAGGTCGGCCATGGGGCCTGGAGACGAAAGGCCTTCGGCTGTGTTTGCTCGCGATGAGGATCGCGATAGAGAGCGGATGAGGCGGCTTCTGGGTTGAGGTCCATTGACGACGTATCGGCAAGCAGACCTTGCGCGATAGGTGGCGGAGACTGAAAGTTAAGGGGCGGAGTTGGGCTGTCGGCACGTTCTCCTTCCATGGAGTTTGCTGCAACTTGCAACGACGGCTGTGTGAATGGGGCCAGGCTGTGATTGGCTTGCTGCACCCGCACCAGCCATAGCGCCGGCCATGGTGGGATAAGGATCGGCGGCTAGGGGCAGGCGGCCACCATGAGTGCCGGCGGAAGAAAGGAAATAGAGGATGAAGTTGCCGTCCGTGGAGTGTGTGTGTTTTCGCACACTTTACTGTGTGTGAGAGAAAAAAAAATTTCCCTAGGGCCTAGGTAGTGGTGCTCTAACCACTTGAGCTATTCCACTTTGTCTGTATATCATATATCTACCTATTATATTTATATGTATAAAATATTGAAATTAAATTATTAATCTAGCAGTAAGTTTTGAGTTAAAGTTGATTTAGTATAATAATCTTAAGGCTTGTACATTATTGAATGTCTTAGGTGACTGTGATCGCGAGGAGTAAGCTTGCAACTTTCATTTTGAGGTGGGAATTTCTATCATTCTATTTGTCATTATTAAATGCAATATGTAATTATTTTGACATTCATGTGAAACATGATTTCTAACTTATTATGTATGCCACTACTCAATGTCATATGTGATTATTTTGATGTTCATGTGAAAGATAAACGAGGATAGGTCATCTGACCTTTATAAACGAGGATAGGTCATCTGACATTTATAAACGAGGATAGGTCATCTGACCTTTATAAACGAGGATATGTCATTGAATTATTATGGAATTATATATGTTAACGTGAATTGATGATTTAATTGCTTATTGTATTTAGTTTTGACAAATACGTCCCCACTGAACTGTGGTTTGCTCACCCCTTATCTTAATATTTTAGATTGAGGAGCTGATGGCGGAGCCGGAGAGAGGCGGTGGATGTCAAATGGTTGTGATTAAAAAGGGAAAATTGTGAATAACTTCATTTGGGCCTAACTTTTAATTTAGGAATAAATGCAAGACCAATTTTTTTTTACTTAGAGCAACAAAATGGGGGATGAAGTTACATTTATACCATTCCGTTACACTTTTTTCCCTCACATGTCCTTAAAAGACATTTCCACCCCACCTTTTTTCATGTCAGAACATTAATGTGTTTTATTAATTACTAATCATATTTTTATTAATTATTAATACTTCACTTTTTTTTATGTAAGAACATTAATGTGTTTTATTAATTACTATTCATATTTTTATTAATTATTAATATTAGTTTAATACGTAGTTTATTAATTATTAATATCAGTTAAATATTTTTAAATGGAATTTAATTTTTTTTTTTCGTTTCTTTTACATTTTTATATTTTATGAGATTGAGAAATTAATTTTTCATTTTCATTTTCTTTTTATATTATATTTAGTTTGATTCAAAAATTATTTTGATTCAAATTTTAAATTATAGAATAATTTTTTGTTTCTATTTTATTTAGTTTTTTTATATAATATTTAATTATATTGAGTATATGTTTGCATACTAGCAACAAATAATACATACACATATGAGCAATATATAATGCATACGAGCAATATATATTGCATACGAGCAACATATATTGCATACGAGCAACATATATTGCATACACATATTGCATACGAGCAATAAATAATGCATACAATGAGCAAACAATGCATATTTCAAAAATTTTACATAATATCCCATATGATGATTTACTTAATGAATATAAAACTATTGAAAATATAAATTAGGATTTAAGAAATATACAAGAACAAAAAATTTCCCCAATTTAGAATTTGAAATTGAAAACAAAATGAAACAAAAATACGAATCAATTTACTGAAACTGGGGGTGAAATAAGGAGATCAGTGGGTGCACCCGGGAGAGGTGTATCGAGTGAAACTAGGGTGCACATAGGAGGGGTGTATCGAGTGAAATTGGGGTGAACATGGGAGGGGTGTATCGGGTGAAACTGGGGGTGTGAATCCTGGGGGTGTATTAAATGAAACTGGGGGTGCACTTCTGGGCTGGTAAACCCTAGCCCATTAGTAACTCATTAGAAATCCCATTGGAATGAGAGAACCCTAGTCCCTTGCCCTGGAATTTGTGTGACCGCCGCCGTCGCCGCCTTGGAAATCGCCGACAACGATAGACATAGAATTTGTGTGGCCGCCGCAGCCCGCCCACCATGGTCGGAAAAAATGAAACACAAAGCCGGAAAAATACCATCAAATTCGAAAACGTAAAAAAAAAAAAATACCAGAGACCGAAAAAAATCGAGAAAATCCTTCGTCTTCAATCGCCGCCCTCTTCGTCTTTCACCGTGGGGTTCAGTCGACGTCGTGGAGAGAAGCGAATGGATCTGATCTGGGTGCGCGATGAAGAACTCCGTTGTTGTGTGGGTGCCGACCAGTGGTGGTGACGGGTGAAGGGGGCGAATCGGTGCCCTCACATTGTGGATCTGATCTTTTCGCCGCCGCACCTCCGCCGTAGGGGATCTGGTGGCAGCGCCGCGCGGTTCTGCTACTCTGAAGCTGTCTAAGACGACCGTGATGATAAAAAACATACCAAATCAACCTTTCGTGGCCGATCTAGAGCTCCGTCTTTCGTGTGGTCGATCTAGGGTTCCGTCCAGCTGTATTATGACGACGATTCTAGTCGGACGCCAACCCACCTCCGACTGAACCGGAGGTCCTCCATTTTTTTTGTGGTAGTTTTGTCATAGAGAATACAGAGAGATGAAGGGGATAAATTGAGAGAGGTAATTTGAATTTACAGATGTAGAAAGAGAAAAAGAATTTTTGATTTGGGATATGGGAGAGAGAATGGAAGTGACGGCCTGACGGCATAAACCAAAATTTGACCCAAACATGAAGTTAAGGGGTAAATTTGGGTTTTTCCTCATTTTTATTGTTTTAAATAATACCAAATTTTTTTGTTGATGTTTTACCTACTTAGGAGGCCCAAATTGAAGGTTTAAGTAAATAATCACGATTAAAAATCATTGAACTCATTTATTTTATTGTCAAGTTTTGTGGTTAAATCTTTATAAGAATAGTATTGATGAGGATCCACCAGTGCAAAGTCATGAAAATAAAAAGAATCCTTTGATCATACATGATGGGCCGATTACAAGGGCAAGAGCTAAGAAGATAAATGAGGCTTTGATGAGCTTAGTTGCTGAAATGAGAGAAAATGTGCAAGACAAGCCCGAAGAAGGCCTAGTAGTGAATGTTATTGGGCTGGACTACGAATAAAGAGATGTCATGAAGCTAATTTGGGCTAAAAGACATAATTCTAAGTGCACGGGCCTTCAAAAACGTGGCACATGAAGCCCATCAGAATTATTGTTTTATTTTTATTATTATTAGTTATTTAGATTATTTACATTTTCTAGGAAATTCAAAGAGTTAGGAGTTACATTTTTAGCTTTGAATTGAATCTTTAGTGGCCTTTTAAGACCATAGGTGTAGGTTATGAATGTATTTACTCTTAGGAGTTACTTTCTAGCCTATAAATAGGCCTTGTATTCCTTTGGGAAGGGACACCAAGTTTAATACGAAATTACAAGTTTTTGTTTGCTTATTCTCTTTGTGAGGTTAATTTATTTGAGAACTTATCAAGAATCTTGAGCAAGATCTTGTGGCGTTCAATCATACCAAGGTTCTTGGCTCTTCTATAGCCAACGGGTCAAGGTTTTTATGCTCTAAGTAAGATCAATTCAAATCTCAATTTTGGAAGATCTGCTGCTTAATTTATACGTTGGGTTCTTAGATCATTATATCTAATGGGTCCTTCGTCTCTATCCACATCAGTTTGGTATCAGAGCAATTTGATATTGATCTGATTTTATTTTATCGTTGTTTATAGTATTTAGTTTCAAAAAAAAAAAAATCTAAAAAAAAAAAAAAAGGACGAGAATAGTTATAATATTTGTTCTACATAATTGTTACCTCTTCATAATACAGTATCAAGAATTCCTTGTTCCCTACATCTATAGGACTAAGGGATTATTGAGTGTTACTGGAAATTGTTCAAACTTGATTTTGTTCTCAAATTTTGAGTGGTAAAAGGCTAGAGTGGTGAGATTATTAGAGGGGAGGTAAAAGCCAAAAGAGTGATACAAGAGTGAATTGCGAGGATTTTTTTTTATTTTTTAATATTTTGAGTGAAACACGAGTGATTTGTGAGAAATTATATAATATGGCAGAAACACCTAATGAACTTTTGGTGGTAAGAAGAGCTCTAAACATGCAAGCAAAGGTGGAAGAAGCGGAACAACAAAGAGAAAATATCTTTCACACAAGGTGTTGTGTTCGAGAAAAGGTATGCATGTTAATTATTAATAGTGGAAGTTGTACTAATGTTGCTAGTATGGAAATGGTGGAAAAATTGGGTTTAATTACGTCGAAGCATCCTAACCCATATAAGCTTCAATGGCTTAATGAATGTGGAGAAATTCGAGTAACTAAACAAGTTTTGGTGCCGTTCTCTATTGGAAAGTACAACGATGAAGTTCTATGTGATGTGGTACCAATGCATGCAAGTCATATTATTTTGGGAAGACCATGGCAATTTGATAGGCGAGTAGTGTATGATGGGTATCATAATACATTCACATTAAAGCATCAAAATAAGAAAATCATGCTTGTCTCTTTAACTCCACAACAGGTTCTTGAGGATCAAAAAAAAATGTCTCAATCAAGAAGAGCACATGAGATTGAGGAAAAAAAAGATGAGAGTGACCAAAAAAAAGATGACAAAAAAAAGAGTGGAGAAAAAAATAAGAGGGCTGATTTGAGTGTTTCCGAGGGAGAAAAAAAAGTGGATGGAAGTGAGGACAAAAAAAGAGAGAATTTCTTTGCAAGAGGGAGTGAAATAAAGAGAGCTTTTGTTGAAAAAATGAGTGTATTGGTGTTGGTACATAAGGAAACTTTTTTAAGCACTCACGAATTAACATCTTCTTTGCCTAGTTCTTTTGTGTCTCTTTTGCAGGATTATGAAGATGTCTTTCCGGAGGAGGAACCGAATGGTTTACCACCATTAAGGGGCATCGAACATCAGATTGATTTCGTTCCGGGTGCAACACTTCCAAATCGACCCGCTTATAGAGCTAACCCGGAGGAAACAAAAGAAATCCAAAGGCAAGTAGAGGAGTTGATGACTAACGGAAAGGTTCAAGAAAGCTTGAGTCTGTGTGCTGTACCGGTGATTCTAGTACCAAAGAAGGATGGAACGTGGAGGATGTGCACAGATTGTCGCGCCGTCAACAAAATCACGGTAAAGTATCGCTATCCTATCCCTAGGTTAGATGATATGCTTGATGAATTGCATGGGGCTGTGTTATTTTCTAAAATTGATTTGAAAAGTGGTTATCATCAAATAAGGATCAAAGAAGGAGATGAATGGAAAACTGCATTCAAAACAAAACATGGTTTATATGAGTGGTTGGTAATGCCGTTTGGCTTAACTAATGCACCAAGTACTTTCATGCGATTAATGAACCATGTTTTGCGTGATTTTATTGGAAAATTCGTGGTTGTGTACTTTGATGATATCCTTATCTATAGCAAAAGTATGGAAGAACATCTTAGTCATGTGCATAAAGTGTTAGAAGCTTTAAGAAAAGAATCTTTGTATGCTAATCTTAAGAAGTGTTCATTTTGCATGGATAAAGTTGTTTTTCTTGGTTTTGTGATAAGTGCTAATGGGATTGAAATGGAAAGGGATAAAGTTAAGGTTATTTTAGATTGGCCAGTTCCTACTAATATTGCTCAAGTAAGAAGTTTTCATGGTCTTGCTAGTTTCTATCGACGATTTGTAGAGATTTTAGCACCATTGCCGCACCACTAAATGAAATTGTAAAAAAAGAAGTTGGTTTTCATTGGGGAGAAAAGCAAGAGCATGCATTTAATCTTTTGAAAGAAAAACTCACTACTGCTCCAATTCTTGCATTACCTGACTTTAATAAAAGCTTTGAACTTGAATGTGATGCATCTGGAGTAGGTATAGGTGCTGTTTTAATGCAGGATGGAAAGCCGATTGCTTACTCAAGTGAGAAGTTGAAGGGAGCTCAATTGAACTATCCAACTTACGACAAGGAGTTATATGCTTTGGTGAGGGCATTAGAAACATGGCAACATTACTTGTGGTCTCGAGAATTCGTTATCCATACGGATCATGAATCTCTCAAACACCTTAAGGGACAAGGTAAGCTTAGTAAGAGGCATGCTAAGTGGGTAGAATTCATTGAATCTTTTCCATATGTAATTAAGTACAAAAAGGGGAAAGAGAACATTGTGGCTGATGCATTATCTAGAAGGTATACTTTGATCACTACTTTGAGCTCTAAGCTTCTTGGTTTTGAATCTATCAAGGAAATGTATGTTGATGATTCTGATTTTGCATCCATTTATTTGGCTTGTGAGCATGCTGCATTTGAGAAATTCTATAGGCGTGAGGGATATTTATTTCGTGAAAGTAAATTATGCATTCCTAAATGTTCTATGCGTGAGTTGCTTGTTAGGGAAGCACATGGGGGAGGTCTAATGGGACATTTTGGAGTACATAAAACTTTGGGTATCTTGTGTGATCATTTCTATTGGCAAAAAATGCGTGTTGATGTTGAAAGAATTTGTGAACGATGCATAACTTGCAAGCAGGCTAAGTCAAGGGCTCATCCGCATGGATTGTACACGCCATTACCTATACCGAATGAACCTTGGGTAGACATATCCATGGACTTTATTTTGGGTTTGCCAAAATCAAGGAAAGGTAAAGATTCTGTTTTTGTGGTGGTTGATAGATTTTCAAAAATGGCACATTTCATTCCATGTAATAAGACTAATGATGCAACTCATATTGCTGATTTATTCTTTAAGGAAATTGTTCGTTTGCATGGAATTCCAAAAACCATTGTGAGTGATAGAGATGTAAAATTTTTAAGTCACTTTTGGCGTGTTTTGTGGAATAAATTGGGTACAAAACTTCTGTTTTCTACTACTTGTCATCCTCAAACGGATGGACAAACTGAAGTCGTTAATAGAACTTTGTCTCAATTACTTAGAGTTTTGATTCAAAAGAACTTAAAAAATTGGGAAGATTGTTTGTCGTTTGCTGAATTTGCTTATAATAGAAGTGTTCATTCTACTACTAATCATTCTCCTTTTGAGGTTGTTTATGGATTTAATCCAATAACTCCACTTGATCTAGTACCAATTCCCATTGAAGAACGTGCGAGTCTAGATGGAAAAGGAAAAGCCGAGATGATTAAAAAGTTGCATGAAAGAGTGAAACTCAATATTGAGAAAAGAACTGAGCAATATGCCAAGCAAGCTAACAAAGGTCGTAAACGAGTCATCTTTGAGCCCGGTGATTGGGTATGGTTACACTTGAGGAAGGAGAGATTTCCAAGCAAGAGAAAGTCAAAATTACAGCCAAGAGGAGATGGTCCATTTCAAGTGATTGCACGAGTCAATGACAATGCATACAAACTTGACCTTCCTGGTGAGTATAATGTAAGTGCAACTTTCAATGTTACTGATCTTTCTCCCTATTCTGATGATGTAGATTCGAGGACGAATCCTTTTGAAAAAGAAGGGAATGATGAGGATCCACCAGTGCAAAGTCATGAAAACAAAAAGAATCCTTTGATCATACATGATGGGCCGATTACAAGGGCAAGAGCTAAGAAGATAAATGAGGCTTTGATGAGCTTAGTTGCTGAAATGAGAGAAAATGTGCAAGACAAGCCCGAAGAAGGCCTAGTAGTGAATGTTATTGGGCTGGACTACGAATAAAGAGATGTCATGAAGCTAATTTGGGCTAAAAGACATAATTCTAAGTGCACGGGCCTTCAAAAACGTGGCACACATGAAGCCCATCAGAATTATTGTTTTATTTTTATTATTATTAGTTATTTAGATTATTTACGTTTTCTAGGAAATTCAAAGAGTTAGGAGTTACATTTTTAGCTTTGAATTGAATCTTTAGTGGCCTTTTAAGACCATATGTGTAGGTTATGAATGTATTTACTCTTAGGAGTTACTTTCTAGCCTATAAATAGGCCTTGTATTCCTTTGGGAAGGGACACCAAGTTTAATACGAAATTACAAGTTTTTGTTTGCTTATTCTCTTTGTGAGGTTAATTTATTTGAGAACTTATCAAGAATCTTGAGCAAGATCTTGTGGCGTTCAATCATACCAAGGTTCTTGGCTCTTCTATAGCCAACGGGTCAAGGTTTTTATGCTCTAAGTAAGATCAATTCAAATCTCAATTTTGGAAGATCCGCTGCTTAATTTATACGTTGGGTTCTTAGATCATTATATCTAATGGGTCCTTCGTCTCTATCCACATCAAGTATACTCTATTTCGATTAACCTTTTAGATTATATTATAGTTGAGACATTACTAAATGTTGAAGTCTTCAGCTGATAGTCAAACAATTTCATTATTTAATAAACATATAAGTCATTTTTTTATGTCAAAAATTTATAATTCATTCCACTTTAATTTGATTTTGCCAGTTAATTTTGAAATTTTTTGGTTTTATTAAAATTGGGGCGTGACAGTTACTTATGTAAACTTACGTACCACACATTTTCTCTTGTAAATAATTCACCAACTAATTATTATTTATATATGTTTGCCATGGAAAGCCCCTTGATAGTTTTTTTTTTTAGTTTTTATGCGATGATAATATGTTTTTTGAGTAAATTATCATATCTTTAACAAAAAATGAATAAATAATATTTTTATCAGAATAATATTAATTTTGACATAATATTTAATTAAAAAAAAGGTAATACTACAATTTTCATTGTGATAACATTGATACGATCGACCACCTAATTTTATTTTATTTTAATTATAGAATGCTTTTGAAACTTGTCTTAAATTACTTAAAGAATCCTGTAATCTCCTTTACATCTATTTCTAAATTTTATCTCCCAGAAGAGAACTAAATTAAAGCCTCAGAGCAGTTGAAATAAGTTAAAGCCTTAAAATCCAAACTCTCAACTCTTATCGATCTCTTAGTTGTCTGATCAACTAAAACAACAACGTACAGTCTTCCTCAGGCTTCTCTTCTTACATTCAGCCGAGCATTTTTGTCTTCAACTACATAAGCTCAACGTTCAAGATGAATTGTGTTGTACCCTCTCTATCTAACGAAAAGATTAGCAGTTGTCAAAGATCAAATGCAAAAGCAGACGACTACTCAAAGGGGAACTTCTACCATAGAAGCAGTCTCTCTCGTATATATGTCAATGATCAGTTGGGTCTAACTTCAAAACCTTTAGCAACTAAAAAACATTAGAACTTGGGATTCTAACCAGAGAGCAAGGAATCTTTCATTGATCATTTGTTGTTCGCCAGAACGTAAGGATAATCGAATAACTTGAAGTAAAGAAGAAATGGCAAGTGAAATTCTTCATTCTTTAGAAATATAGTAAAATCATGAAAAAAGAAGAGATATTAATTACAGTAGTATTCTCTCCGACTGGATGAAAACTAGCTAGCTATTCTGCCTTGTAGTTAAAAAACTCTAAATGAAGCCACTGAAAGGAGTAGTAGTATTGTAGTCCTATAAGAGCCTTATTTTTGTGCCTTCAAAGTTAATTGGTTGGAGATCCATCAACAAGATGCATGCTTTACAAGCTCGCAGAAGAAGATGACTTCACAACTTAAGACGATGTCATCGCTCCGAGGCTGCTAGATTATTCAGTGTTTTTCGACTGCCTTAATTTGTGAATTAAGAATGAAACTCCTTGTAAACTGGTTTTCCTCATTTCAACCTACTGCTTTTATTTGATTTTCTATATTTTACATTATTATTATTATCTCTATTTGTACGTGCTTTGTTTTTATCGCATAATAAAAACTGAGGAAATTATTGAGAAATTTGTATTAGTTTTGATGATTTAGCAAAGCACAGTGTAATAGGATTAACAAGCCGATTATCATTTGATAGGTCTATAAGTTAATTGTATAAAAACAACTCTAGTACAAAATTTCATATCAGCTGACATATGGTGTTGACAAGTATCTAAGTGATGTTTATTTTATTCACACTTGAACAAAAATAATCTCGGCTAAGTGTCATAGAAATCAGAAGACAAAGAGAAGGTCAACCTAAGGTGATATGACAAGTCTTCTGAATAGTTTTGTTGAACTAACCTACTCTTTTTTTTGTTGACGTGGACCAATAAAAAAATCAACAACGGACATACGAATTTAACATTAGCTGCAATAGAACTGTGCAATGGTGCAAAACAGTACAAGTGAATTAATATCATTTAATGCACGTTCCTTTTTAAGGAAAATAAACATGTTTTGATGAAGACCTCCCAAAAAAAAAAAAAAATAGAATGATTTTGAAACTACTTTTTCCAACTACTAGTTTTCAAAATCATGTATAAATACAGGGCAGAGCTCACCAAGAAAGCTACAAAAATTCTATCTAATGACATATTCAAGCCGGCCAACTTACACGCACAAACTCAAAACTTTAAGAATTTACTAAGAGCATCTATTCATATCCATATCTTTAGAGCTCTATTATTTCATCATTGTAATCCAAGCTTACTCATATCCAAGAATTCTCTCAAACTATTTGTTTGAAAAATTCATAGTTGAAAACCTACTTCAAACCTATCCTTACCCTTTTGAGTGTTTGTGAGTATTAATTGTAAAAGTGTACTAGCACACTATAATTACTCGTAGAACTAAGCTTAGAAAGTCTTAACCCTTAAAATACAAATCATTTGAAAGAAATTAGCTCACTACTTAGTTAGTTTGTGGAGTGGACGTAAGAGTAAGAGTTGTGTTTCTAAATCACTGTAAATTTTTGTGCCTCTATTGCATTCTACATTATACATTCATTAATATTGTTGATTTTATCAAATTGCATAAGCACACGAAACAAAATGTCAACAAGTATGTTGATATGGTTTCCTTCATATAAAATCATAATCAAGTTTTTATAAGTTAAAAAAACAAGTTTTCAAACACAACGAGTATAATTTAAGAATTACACTTTTTTGACACTCACCTAATTGATAGTTGTTCAACTGATCAACTGGTAAACAATCCATAAGGTTTACTATCAACCTTTGTTGTTTCAGTTTGCAGTACTCAATATAACTCATTTAGAGACATATACCATGTACACATGGTAGTTTTAAGCTTTTCCTTGTCCTTTTGCACTTTCAACTAGTTAGATGGCTCTCTAATTGATCTTAATTTCAAGTTGACACTCTCAGCTTATCATATGTCTCACTCAGCTGATCTCAACTTACCTTTCTTGCTCAATTTATATGTTTTTATTTCACTACCCAACTCTTCTAGTTGATATGTATGTAATCACATTTTATCTCTTTTTTTGCTCAACTGATATATTTGAGTTCATCCTCAGCATATTATATATTCATAAGAAGGCTATAACCAATAGTATGAAACTAATTATTATACAAATCAGTTTATCCTATTATTATCCCAACTAAAACTAATGATCATGTAATTATACAACTGCTAAAAATTAAATATATTGATTCTTACTCTTTAAGCTCGATCTCGCATCAATATTATTTTATAAATTTTAATAATATGTTTCTGAAAACATTGTTAGTAAGGTAATTAATTTAAAAATTCTTTTCAACATTTTTTCTTTTATAAAATTCAATTTCAGTACAGCAAATTACAAAGAATCGGTAATATATCATTAACTTAATAGTGAAAAATGGCTCCATATATACATAGAAATAGAAATAGAAATATAAATATCAACATATATACATATATCTTAAATAAAAACAAAAATTAACTATCAATTGAAGGGTTCATATTGCTCAAATTCAAGAGTACAAAATAATAAAAAAAAAAATTATAACAGAAGAATTAAATTTAAAGACAAATTAACTTCAGATATAAACAAATATATTTATAATCATGATTAATATAACAGAATTAAACCGACTTTCCTTACACTGGATCATTCATATTTCGTTAGTTCATTCATTGTACGACAAATGAACCACTCTGTTTGCAAGTTAATATTCACTCTGTTTAAGGAAAAAAAAAACAGTAAATTTTGTTATTTAAGAAAATGAAAAGTTTATAACACAACCAGTAGAGCAATTCAGTGGCGGATAGCAATGGCGAAAACGAAAGGGCTCAAAGAATCGGGCAGCAGAAGTGATGCAACCGATGCATTTCCAATTGAGAGCAAGCGATCGTGGCAAGACGACGTCGCAGAGGGAATCGGGGCAGGGCGGCGTAGAAGAGGATGGCGGTGCAAATAGCAAGACGCATTGTTTTGGGATGGGCTGCCAAGGGGTCGTTTCCCTTGAGCTGAAGAAGATTGGTGAGAATTGGAATAGTTAAGGCTATGGTTTGATTGACAGATGTATTGAATTGTGTGGAAAGAAATGAAGTCATGAGTATGTTTAAGAAATTGGGGAATTCAAGAAATGAGGATGTTGCATTTTGTGGCATTTTGCAAAACAAGAAAATGTTTAAGGTTTGTGTTTGTCAATTGTCAAGGTGTGCATGGTATTTATAAAGAAGAGACCAGTATTTTATTCCAAGTCAACCAATCATAGGTCCACCACATATTCAGTATTTGTTCATATTGAAAAAAACAACATTTTCACGATATTCGTAAAAGAATAACAATATGATCAATATATAGTAATTTAATGTGCAGATTGAGTCTAATATCAATAAAGTATGAAGAAATATAGTAAAAATATGAACAAATATCATATGAAATAACATTATACATTATATTTTATATAAATTTATTACAAATATAAAATTTATGTATTAAAAACTTGTTATTAAATTTTTATAATTTTTAAAATTTACCATTCAATATTTGCACAAATTTAAGTGGTGAATATTTTCAACTTTGAATGTTCAAGGGAGTAGGAGACTAAGTTGAAAAAAACTGCGGTGGATCACCAATTTAATTTGAAAAGGTTTAAAGCTAGGGTTCTATAAACTATCTGTGTTACAGCAAAATGAGAAAAAATGGTTTCAGTCGAAAAAAATCGATCATATTTAATAGAAATTTGGTTCAATTTATTCTTTTTTTTTTTTTTTTTTTCATTAGGGCCCCTACGTTTCACAATTTTATAAATTGCTTAATTTGCGTCTTTTTTTTTTACGTTTTTGTCAAGTGCGTATAAAAATTATGGGAAATCGACATAAGTTGTGGTCAAGAAAAAATAATAGTCATATGGATTAAAAAAATTACAAATCACAATTTATAATGTGCACAATCAAAAAAAAAAAAAACGTAAATTAATCCATTTATAAAATTGGTATCTGAGAAGGTGTGAAAAGAATGAGGAGTGGCATTGAGGGGCGCGCCGGCGCGGTCCCAACCATGGGTGTTAGTTTTAACTTTTAATACGAGTTTAGTACTCCGTAATAAGTTTCGTTGACTTATATACTGTACTTTTATGATCAAAAGGACTAAAGGGTGCAGTTTTGTTGGTAAAACCAAAAGCCAAAAGAAAAAGAAAAATAGTCAATCACATCTAAGCCAATGAAATGTGATTAGCCAATGAAATGTGATTTAATAGATCAAATTTTCAACTTTGAATTGAAAAAATCCATTTCGAATTTTATTGACGAAAATAATGAATAAATGATGCAAGGGGTGTGCGTTTGCAAATTAAATGACAATTTTTTTCAAGAGAAAACATTCATATAACTAATAAAGTTAAAGGGTCGAGTTATCGATTCACCAGAGGATATCTGCTCCATACTCTCATGACATACTCATTTTATTCAAAATGTATGACGTTTTAACATTTCGTTTTTATTTTTTGCAAATTATACAACGATTTGTACTTTTCAATACAAATTAATTACATTTTTTTCTAAATTACCCTCAAATTAATTAATAATTGCTTAGATAGTAATAATTTTTAATGTATAGTGTATAATTCTAAAGCAATTAATTAGGAGTATAGTAAGAAGTCATTGATTTTCATAATATGTGTGCATAAGTCTAACGTGAGATACATCTTAAATAAGATGGAGTATTTAACAATTTTCTGTACAACATGTCATTGTCCTAAGAGATCCTGGAATGTGATTAATGTTGCGTTTCCTTCCAATGAAATTTTCTTACTTAATCTTCCGTCCCCACCAAAAGCCAGCGCAAAGCCTCTCAATATCATTACCGATAGAGACAACAATATGGAAGCACGACATAGCGTGAGAGGGAATTGCTTGAATGACGCTTTATTAACAAGCACCTCAATCTCTTCCATCCTTCGAAAAATCTTTCCTTTTCAATTTTTTGCCACCCTATCTCTTAGATACCCAAATTATATTTATGACGGCTAAACACATCTCACAAGACAAAATCCTAGCAAAACCCTAGATAAATCTGTCAAAAAGAGGAAGAAATACTTTGTAAGAAACAAAAATTCGACAGAGGATGATAATAGAAATAACAAACGTGTGCAGGAGTTTCAAACGGATAGAAAGAGAAGTAAGACAATTTGTAGAATATTGTAACACCCAAATTTTTTTTTTTTTTTTTTTACAGCCTACCTAGCTTTTTATTTTTGAAAGAGCATTCGTGAACAACTTAATCAAGATATTCATTGTTGAATGATTTTAAGTGAATATTGAAAAGTAATTATAGAATAGCTCAAATTTAAATAGTTTTTACTTTTTATTTTTCTTTTAGATAAATATAACTTTATTTAATTTGTTACATCAATATTTTTTTATAACTCAAGTCTAAAAATATATTTAGTAAACTTATTTAAAAAAAAAAAAACTTCAACTTTTTGATTTTAACCAATTAGACTTCATTATAAAAACATACTTACTTTTTTTATATAATTTAAGATCAATTTAAGTACAAAAAATTACAAAGAGTTGTAATATGATTCAATATTATTTGACTACTGTATTATATTCTCAATTATTTTTTATCTATCAATACTTTATATAATATATTATCTATATATTTATTTTAAACATATAATTTATTGTAATTTTAAAATGAAATACATGCATAATAATATGTTATAATAATCTCTAAAATTAAATGTTAGAAAATTTTAATAAAATTTTAATTGTTTTTTCTCTCAGTTTTTTTGAGATATTAATATGTGATGAATATATCCATAAAATCAAGGTTACAATATTTATTGTGATATAAATCTCACCTCTTTGATTGCTGGGTAACAAGGCCAGTGGAAGGCCAATGATAAAATTCAAACTAGCCATAACAATGACTAAAAGATTTCTAGAGCATAAATTACAAAATTTTCACACGAAGAAAGAAATCTACCTTACATGACGATAAATTACGTATTTTCCAGCAATATATATACCTCAAAGACGACTATGATAACTACCATGGGATTTCAACGAAATAGTGTTTTTTGACCCAAAATCGTCTTCAAGTTGGGTCTAGCATTCCGTACGATGCGAAATTCAATAACAAGGCTCATCTGCAAATATCACAAATTAACCATTATAGGAGTCGAAGGCAACGAGAAATCAGGGTGGAGGGTATCACAAATGTCGACATAGATAAGAGAAAACGTACCATCATTGTCGTCGGCCATGTTGAAATCATCTTCATCATCATCACAATACTCACCCTGCATAAATGCACAAATATTAGCCACAAGCTTGCGTATCTTTCAAATATATATGTAAAAAAAATGACAATGAAACAGGGAATGCTTTGATAATTTGATTTATCAGGCAAGACAACATCAGTTCTTTGCCTTTGAATGATATTCAAAGATAACTGCATTTGACTTTACATACAAATTAAGAAAAATCAATTAATGTGATCAAATTTAGCTAATATGTCTATTGTACCCTTGGTATCTCATATTAAAATCAATAAATTTGGTGTAAATCCCCATGTCAATGAGTAATTATGGAGTAAGTTTAATTAGGGGTAAGATTGTCAATAAAATATTTAGTCCGTATTACTTAAGTAAAAGAGGAAACGTAGCTATGATTTGGGACATCCGAAAAAGGAAAACATAGCTATCTTTGTGGGACGGAGGTAGTATATCTTACAAGAGAGAGAGAGAGAGTAATGCAATGCAAGTAGTCACAAGACTGTCACATATATTGGATTAGCAGATAATTAATGCACAATAGCGAACAGAACATTTCTAGGCCAAATAGCAGAAAGAAGGTAAATAAACAATCCTGAGTATCTCAGATACCTGTGCATAATCACCCTCATCGCTGAATTCTCCGTCATCTTCATTTACTGCATCTTCTTCTTGTTCCTCGTCTTCATTCTTTTCAGCTCCTTCTTGGCCCTGAAAACACAATGTTCCAGAGACAAAATTAATAAGTGAGAACGACATGATGTAGACCCACAAAAATTATTGATTAGACTTCCAGTTAATACGGGAAAAAATACCTTACGCTTCTGATCAAGCTCCTCAAAGTGTTCAAGTTTGTTCCAATCTGTTATGATCATTATGCACTCGGATCATATTCTCAGAATTGAAAGGAAAAATAATTTACAATAAAATCACAATCTGAGATAATCAAAGATACCAATCTTTCTCTTTCCATTATACCTGAATCACCGGTCCACTTAAGTTTCTTGTTACGCTTCATTTCACCACCTGTTTCATCAATGCAAAAGAGAAAATATGTTAACGTACTCTACAAAGGTATTCTGAAAAAGTTGACAATTCCTACTACAATAAGTATAAATAAATATCAACCTCTAGATACTTCTGGAGGCATATGATCAGTATCGAGGTGTATGACATCCCAGAGTGGTGGCTTAACCTTGGTTGCTTGTGAATTCCTATCTGAGAACCTTTCTATGTCTACTTTTTGCCGTTCTGCAATCAAGTTAATAGACATATCAGACCATGACAATACAAGCATTCATATTAGTACAAAAACTCATGGATAATAGTTTAGCAAGCAACCTTTATACTAAGCCTCTTAATAGATACAACTGCATGGTATATTAGACTATTGGTATACATTCAAGCAAACTCATAACTGAATGAGAAATTAGAAAATACTATTGTTTTCAGCCTTTCATCTTCACGACACTTTCACCTTCATCAAGCATAAACGAACATATTGCGGACACCATCAAACAAAGTTCTATGATGGTGTTCATACAAGTTGTAGTCAATATGTGCAGTACATATTGTGTATTAACATGTGGACATTCAATTTAATTGAAACTGCACTGAAGAACTGATAAAACCAGGCATAACATTGTAATTGAAGATTTCAATTAAACTCAGCATTAGTGCGAGGAATGACTACTGAGTATATCATTCATAAAATTGATGAAAAAGCTTAAATGAGTAAACAATCAAAGCAAACCCACTAAAACAGAAGCACCAAACAAGGGGCAATGTAAATTAATTCAGAAAAAATAAAACAAAAGGCAAAAAAATCGTACTTGGGCATTCGCTTTTATCTTCGTAATAAAAAGGAGATAAATGACAATCCTTATGCAGATTCATGGACCATCTTACTAACTGTATATGCGTAGTAGAGTATTGCGCTGGGTAACCCAGTCCCTCAATTTCCTACAAATTTCACAAGTAATCAAATACACATTCCAATCAATCATACACAACTAACTTAATTTTAGAGTAAGCTAGTCACTGGAAAAGGTTCAAAAGGAACATCCTTCACGTATCGGATACCACCACCGCCACCGAAACCGCCCCTCCCTCTGAAGGACATCTTACCAAAATCACACCAATTAAAAAATAAAATATCTTTCTTAGACAAGAAAATGCAGAACTTAGGCCTAAAATTGTTACTGGTTCCATTTATTCACCCTATCTTCCAATCCAGAAGCTTTAGCTCCAATTTTCAGTTTTTTTTTTTTTTTTTAATGCTTAAACAACTACCGTAATTCTTAAACCACAAGTAGCAATACCTTTAATTGAAAATCTTAGATTATATCGAACCAAAACAATCACAAATGAGACAAAACATCTGGTAAAATCAACAAAAATAACGGCAAACCTTGAATATGAATTTGAAAAGACGATAGGAAATTTCAAATTCTTAAACCACCAATAAAAAGAAAATTACAAATTTAGATTCAAATTTGTCATGGTTTTTATTTCTAATGAAATAGTTAGATACCTTTTAGAGGAAGTGATGTTGTTCTTCTTCTCACGAGTGATGGAAACGGAATAACCGGATTCTCTACAATTGGGAAAAATGGGGATTTCGGCAAAGTGTTTCGGTCGAGTTTTCCGGATAATAACCAAAATTTCAAGTAACAGGAATATCTCCAACCATGGCCAAAATAACAGATTCAATAATTGAAACCAAAATAAAAAAGGGGAAAGCAAGCAACGAAATTGTGAACAACAGTTAATAATTTAATAAAAAGTGCAAAGGCCATAACCGAATCTGACATGAAATAAAAATATGGGATGAGACGATAAACAAAAAATCGAAAAAAAAATAAAGAAAGAAAAACCTGTGTTTTAGCAATGCCCACTGGTCAACGGCTCGTTGGAGTGGCGGCGGCGGCGGCGGGGCTGTGGGTTGCACGGGCGCCGGCGAGAGGAAGAAGACAGAGAGAAGGAGGAGGGGAAAGGGAGGCTGAAGAAGAAAAAAAAAATGAGTCAAGGAAATTAGGGTTTATGAGGGAGAGGGTAGTTTTGGAAAATAAGTGGGGTGCATACATCTGAATGGTGAAAACATAAAATTAGGGGGGAAAAAACACACACGCACAGGCACAGTATTAGTGGTGGGCCATTCAATAATCTTGGGCGAAATGCATTTCGGCCCAGATCGCACCCTTAGGCCTTATCTCATTGGGGGTTATTTGCCCCTCCAAGTATGTTACATACACTCCTCCATTTATTAATTTAATAAGTATGTAAAATATTTAAAACAGTGTCGAAAATATACTTTATTATCTAAAAAAATTTATCAACAATATTGTATATTTTAGACACTGATTTACCCAAAAAAAAAAAAATTGAAAAATTGAATTTTTTTTTTTTTACAAGAATTTATCAAAAATTACAAGATTTATCAACAAGAATTGGTTGAAAATTACACAATTTCGATCCTGATTTATCGAAAATTTAAAAAAAATTACAAAAAGAAAAATAAATTGTTGATACTTGAAGGAGTATGACACAAGTGTATGGGGGAATGCACTAGTGTATGCAAATATTTCTTTTTCAAACAGATTAAGCATATCAGGAGAGTTGTCTGTCAACTTCTCCGAGTATGAATAACTTATGTCAGATAATCAACCTACTGAAAACTATAAAGTAATCAATTTAATAATTATTAGTGCGGAATGTGGTTGACCCTTAGTCTTTAGAAACACCTTTTAATTTTCTGAAAACTTCTTTCAGGGATCTTGTCCCAAATAATGTTTTTCACAATTTGCAGAATATATATATCTTTTATGATCAGTTTTGTGTGTTGTGTATGACTGTGATAATTAAATGACAAACAATAAGTAAATAACACAAGCAGTTATAGTGGTTCAGAGACTCAAGCTCCTACATCCACTTTCCCTGATTTAACAAGATAATCCCTTCAACCTATAATTAACTTGTTTTATAGTGTCAAGGTGCACTGATCAAGAGCACTTCTTCAAAGTGATTGATCCCTAGGAATATGTGAGTCCTAGTACTCAACTTCTCTAAACTATTGCTGTGTTTTCTCTTAACAGCCTCTAATTTCTCACTTCTACAACAAACACTACTTCTTTCTCTCTTGAAAGGTTTAGGTTTGAGGTTTGGTTCCAACTAAGTGAGATATCATTTACAATTAAGATCAGTGTAAAGGGATATGATATATCTTGCTAAGCTTGGGATGTTTACAGTTTGGTTTAGTTAGAAGTGATTCAGGAAACTTGGTATTTATGCTTGAATAGATTGAGAGCTTGTATGCTTGTATGGCTTATGTTTCCCGTGCTTGATCAACTTTGATCACTTCTGTATTAACAGAGAATTTTGAACACTTGATCGTTGGAGGAGCCAACATTCAAATTCTCTATCTACGGCTATCATGGACTAGTTACTTGAGTTATCCAGTAGTTAGATAGGTTCTTCTATGGTAGAGTAGGTTGGTTGGACATTTGTTGTAGTGAACATTTTGCTAGGGGCATGTTTCAGTTCCTAGACACATTTTCCAAGATAGATTGTGTTAGAATCTGCCCTTTTTCAAACCGTTGTAAGGTTCCAAATTCTGTGAACATTCTCAACTGCAGTTGGAATGTTCTTTGTCTTCATTTATGTCTTTTGCCTTTAATTCTTCATATCTTCATTAATGCTCTTCAGGCTGGTTGGTCTTTAATGCTTATAAATGCATGTTCTTCAACCTTGTCTTGAATGTTGTTTGAAGAGACTTCATAAATGTGTCTTGATTTTAGATACTACTTATCTTCTTCTTGATCAGCTTATATTATATGTATCGGCCAAGTTGTCCACTGTCTTGAATCTTTCAGTGAGTTTGTCTTCATTGAGTAAGTCCCCCCTGAACTAACTAAAACAAACATTTAAGATGCCTAACATACCAGCTTGGACAACTAACCTGAGCATCTAATATCTCAACATGCATGAGATATTCTATACTTAAACAAATTTACATGACTGTCTCAACTATCCTGAGACATCTAAGCTATTCCATATCTCAACTATCCTGAACATCATCAATCAGGGGTTTTGGTATCTTAAATCAAAATTCATTTCATTTTCCAACGGTTTCCCCCTTTTTGATGACGCCAAAACCTATGTACAGAGGTGACTTGACTATTTTAAAACTTTCCTTTAGAAAGATTGATCAGATCAGGATTCCTGAAAGAAAATGTTAGCACAGAATAGTTCAAGTGTCATGGGTTAGTTTAGGTTAATTGAGATAATGAGGTGTTATCTCTTGATAAAAATAGTAATCTTTTCATTCATTGAATAAGACATTACAGTGCTTGAAAATTGAAAACACTAACTATCATGATGCATACAGAGAATATATAACATAACAAAAGTTAGGAACACTTATCCTTCAAAGAGATCCATCATCTTGAGGGAAATTCTGTACTGAGCCCACACTCTCTTTTTAACTCCCATATCTTTTGATTGGTTCCTTTGTGTCCAACTCTTAGCTTCTCCATCTTCATAATCTGGATGAATTCTTCAAGAATTTTCTGCTCATCAATCAAGTTCCCATTGAACTTGGGGGGAATGTAGAGGATTGGACCTAGTGCTTTGAAATCTACTTCAGCCATTTTAGCTGCTACAAACAGCTGTTGATACAACTTTCTGAAGTTGTCAAACATAAATTGGGTGAAAACACTTTCAACATCTTCCTCAAGTCATTTGCTTATAACATAGAAGTCATAGACAAATCTTCTTTTTCCCTCTTCCCACTGATCATTCAGATGGATTGGGACCCATTTGTCATGATGAGGATACTTAGTATCCCATCTCTGTAGCATCTGTGGGTTTAATTTTCTGTAAGAAGCCCTTCTTCTTCTAGGGGCTTGAAACTGAGCTCTTCTCAAATCCCTGGCCTTGTTAGCTTCCACTAGCTGCTCCATCTTTTCCTTGGCTCTTCTCAAACTTTTCCTCAGCTGACTTCTTGTAGAGGAGAGAAGAATGAGATATATAGAGGAAAGAAATAGAGAATATTGATTTTGTTGGGTGGGCGTATTTATTAAGAAAGGTTTTTAAGAGAAGATAATAGTTTATGTTATTTGAAGGGAATGTATCTACTAACCGCCTTTATTTGGGAAGTGTATGAATTAGGGGAGTGTATCTAACATACTTGGCGGGGGGCAAATAACCTACGCCAGTTTAATATTGTCTAATTTGGGCCATCAAATGGACCCAAAATGATTCTAAATTTTAAGGCCACGTACGGTTATACACACACACGGACATATTGAGGACACCCACTAAACATTATTTTCGTCTTACAAGACATGTGAAATGTCCCATATACCTCTCGTGTGAAATTAAAAAAAATGAAGATGAGTACACCCACCCATTCCATTCCAGAATCATCTCCACCATCACCACCAAAACAACTACCATGCTTCAAGAAAAATAAAACTCTTAAAACACAAAATTTCAACAAAAAAAAAAAAAAAATCTTAATGTGTCCGAAAATTTTACCTGAACAAAGTTAAGATGTCCGCAAATTTTTATGGAACAAACTCAATGTGTCTGAAAAAATTCCTGAACAACTTTCATTTGTTGAAAAAAAAGATCGGACATCTTGTTTGAAATTTTTTTTGAACAAACTCAAGTTGTTCGAAAAATTTTCCTGAACAAACACAAATTGTTCGAATTTTTTTCATGAACAAAAACCCTAATTTTCCTAATTTTTCAGAAACCTAAACTTACCTAAAGCGGCGGCGGCGAGGGAAGGGGAGATGGTGGCGGAGAGGAGAGAGCACGAACGAGAGAGAGGGGTGTGAACGACCGCGTCGCTGGGAGGAGTACGATGGTGGCCGCCTCCTTCTTCAAAGCTGCGACGCTGCAGCGAGGGGAGGTTAGATGGTGGCGGAGAGGAGAGGGCACGAACGAGGGAGAAGGGGTGCGAACGGTCGACCGTCGCTGTGTTTCTTCTTCGATAGAAGCGTCCACGTCGCTTGGAGGAGGGGCGACGGCGGCCGCGTCCTTCTTCAAGGTGGCGGCAGCGCTGCGACGTAGGGAGCAGGGAAAGAGAAGCAGCGTGGCTAAAGGGGGAGACGGTATGGCGTGGCTTAACGGCGAGGCGGCGTGTCGTCGTGGCTGGTGGGGAAGGGAGGAGGTGGGTGGTGGCCTTTGGAGGGGAAGGGAGGAGGTGAGCGGTAGCGGTCGATTGGAGGGAGGTGGGGGTGGACTGCGGCGCCGCTTGGGAGGGAGAGAAGGAGTTGGGTGTCTTTTGAAAATGAGGGAGAAATGGGTTAATTAGGGTTTAGGAAGGGAGGGGTATTTTATAACTTTCCACGTGGGTGTCCTCATCTTACGGTGTGTGTGTACTCGGCGAGTAGGTGTCCTCAATATGTCCGTAATTATATTATATTTCCTGCGTTATACAATTACTTTCCTTTTATGAAAATCGCAAAATAAAATTTTAATTATATTTTTTTATCTCTTTCAATCACATCATTTATATTACATTTATTATATTATTGAGTGAACAATTGAATACGAGTGAAGTTCAACAATAATTCAATTCATTACGCGTGAACGTGAGTCTAAGGCTATCTATATGCCATAAAAAATTATCTCATTTAAAAATCGAAGTTATATAAACATATGATATTAATTTATATTAATTTTCTGATCGTTTCAATATAACTTATTAGTGACGCTATGCACATTACAAGGTAAATGGATCTATTAAGGGAAAAAAAGCCAATTTAGTCCCGTAACTTTTTACCTTTTCTGAAATAGTCCAAAAAAAATTAAATGTATCAATTTAGTCCCAATGTTTTTAAATTTGTTTTGTTTAGATCCCATTTTTGTCGGAAAAATGATTGGATGGTTGTATTCACCGGAAAATGCTGAATGTATAAATAAAAAATAATTTAAAAGTCCAATACAATAAAATAAAATCCATGTCCTCATTATTTAAAAAAAAAATTATTATATATTATTAAATTATTAAACTAAAATTAATTATTCCATAAACATAAAACTATCATCTTTCCCAAAATTTCATAAACCCTTGTTCTTCCAACAAAAAAATTAACGATCGTCAATGTGCCACAGAGTGAAAACTCACGATCTGTAAAATGTTCCAACAGAGTGGAAATTCGCACCCATAAAACTTGTGTTCTTACAAGATGTTATTGTCGCCACCCATTGGAAGGAAGGGAATGTGTTCTTCGATTCCTTTGGGGTTTGTCTGCAATTGGGTTCGGTTGTGATTTTAGCTATCGGATTGGTTATGATTCAGATTTTGTTAACTTCGAAAGGAATTAATCTAAATCCGATTACTTGACTCTACTATATCGCGTCGAGTTGTTTGATGTTTTTAACAACTGGGGTAATTTTTTCTCCAAATAGATGTGACTTTTGTTAATGGTTTAAAAACTCTCTGTCCTCTTATTTATTTATACTAGTTTTTTGCCCGTGCGATGCACGGGCTTGATGTAATTTAATATTTTACTCTACATAAATTTTGTCAATTTTGTTTTTTTAACATTGATTTTTTGTTGCTCTATATAAGAAAATATTTAATTTAAAATAAACTTGTGTTTTAACACCTTAACATGTTCTAAAATTTATTCTTGAAATAATGTACAACTTTGAATCAAATTGAACCATAATTGGTTGAAACTTTTGCTTTCCATGCCGTAATCCTTCGCTTTTCTCTCAGACGATTTAATTCAATGAGACTTGACATACTCCCAATTCCCAAACAATGTAGAGACCTTTGTTTTTCTCGGCAAAATCATTCACCACGACACCAAAGGCTCCGACAACATTCCTAACCTTCCCTTAAGAATCAATCTTACTTCTTAATAGTTTTTGGTCCTTTACAATGGATTGTGGAAAATATAAAATTAAGACTTGACATATGAACATATCGAATTGGAACACGGTGGGTCAGGTGGTCTGGTGGGAGAGGACAATGTGTACCTCTTCGATGGCCTTCATCATCATCATCATATCTAACATCTGATATTGTGGGTGGAACATTATAATTATGCCCTCTATTAACTTTCCTTGTATCGTTGTTTGGTGATGTTTCAATTTCAATCTCTTCATTGCAGTCTGGTTCATCACACTCAGTGAGTCCTCTGTGACCATTATATGGCATTCTTCTAAACACCTTTCTGACATCATCAACTCTCTCCACACTTTGTGCATGATAATTATCACTACTTTTTTGAACATAGAGTCAATTATCAAAAAAATAAAATAGAAAAATGAAAATTCATAGGCTGTTACACCCAACAACAAATTATATTTAGAAAAGAAAAATATTTATCACCTAGTCTCTTTGTTTGGTTCAAGACCATGTTGGGTAATCTCTAAACCATGTTTCTTTAACAAAGCAATGAACCCAGTAAGTATAAAATGTCCAATATCAGTTTAGAAGCTAAAAACATCATAAACATAAAAATATTAAGCATTAGGGGCTGTTAATTTCTTCTCAGCATTGAAGTGTGTTCAACTCCAAGATCTTAATCCCAAATGAAAATGTATAATCATAGGCGGTTACAACATCTGAATGCAAAAATTTCTTTATATACCACCTAAGAAACAAACAACGAAAAAGCCATCAAGTACAGAGTATAATTTTGCTATTTACAATTAACATTGTCATGACTTGTAACTCAATTTGAAATTTTAAGTATCTGAATAACAATAATTTTCTTCAGTGACCTAAAGCTTTAACAACTCAAAAGTATAGCCTCTGAATGTTCATTATCAGGTTAAATGTCATTTATGCAATACTTAAAACTATTGCAGATTACATAAAAAAATAAAATTGAGTTTCAACATAAAATGTATATGTTTTTTTATGAAAAATAAGCTAAAGTTACTTTTAAAAGAATTCACAAAATAGTAACGTAATTTCAATACATTTAAATTCACACCCTACTCAGGCATTGAACTATAAAAAAAATTAACAAAATCTGGTAATTAAACACCCACACACTTACCATTTTGTTTGTTTTTAACACGGACGAATGACATTCTTTGACCACTCCAATTGATCCCATTCACTTGTCATAGTTTGAAAATCCTCAGAAAACTACAACCTGTGCAATATCAGCCTTAATGAGCTGCAACTTAAACAAAAGAAATCTACTTAGGCAATAATGAAATTCTGTAGTAACTTAATTTCATTAACTAAGTTCTTTTGTTTCAAACCAACTATAAATATTACCAGGTACTTCGGCTTCTTTTTTAGATCCTAAAAGTTCCACAATATAGTACTAAGTATTCTCTAATCCCATGAAATCTCATCTTAGTTCAAGTAAATCCACAAGATGAGGTCATAAAATATATGCTAATACTTTAACATTGTTTCTTTTTTTTTGATGGAAAGTTAAATACCCATCCCTTTTTTTCCCCTCCCCATGACTCGAACCCAGGACCTAAGGCCTAGGTAGTGGTGCTTTAACATTGTTTCTCTTGTGCTGCCTAAGCTAAGGCATCCATGATTAAGCATTGAAGAAATTACTAAAAGGAAAAGATGACGAATGAAACTAATCATTTATAACCTACAAATTTTTATACATTCTACAAGCATAAGTAATCAAAGTGCGTATATAGCACATTAATAAACAAAAAAAGAGATAAACATATAAATAAATTCCAGAAATAGGAGTGAACAAAAAACATAAAATAGAGAAAATGATAAATCTTCTCCAAAATAATATCACTATTGAGATATACTCCCTCTGCCTTGAGCTTCAAGAAATGTTTCAGAAGATTGAAAATATTTTATCCCATTTCATATAAACATAAGAGAATTTTCAAGAATGTTTCAAATACCTAACAAACATACGAAACCTGCAACCCAAATTGTTTTTGCCCTCGACTAAACTTTAGTTCATTTTGTAGCAAATCATAAATCAAATGTTATCTTGTGAAGGATAAGTCTTAGGCCTTAGTTTTTTCGCAGACTTACAGAAGCTGTACTAATTATTGAAGAGAGTGTTGTCTACAGCCCTAATTAGTTTACCACTTTCAAGATGAGTTTTTTTTTTTCCTGTTACACATTGGGAATATGTATTACCTCTAGCTTAGTTATCAGTTCTAATATACAATTACTTCTGCCCCTCCACTCTTTTCTTCCCATCTACTACTTCATTTCCATTCACTCCCTGCAACAACAGTACATTTGCCACACCAATTCAATACATCTTTTAACACAGATTGTATGCCTGTCACCAGGGTGATGGACATCTTCACAAATGAAAATATGAAGACATTCATTCTCTCATAAAATAGTAAGACTAATTAAATCTAATTACACCGATTGTACATAATGTATTCTTCATGTAGAATGTTTTTTTATAATTAAAGATAATGGAAAAGATAAAACATCGAGAAACATAATTTACTGAAGTGAACCGAGTACATATAGTAATGGATCATATTGATACTTTAGCAACTGAATAATTATCAAATGTCACAGGGACCATTAACTCCTCATAATAATGAGGCAGACTAAGAACTCAGGGTTTGGGCAATAAAGGAAACTTACCAATATTTGGAGGTAAAGTCAAGTATGCACTCGAGTTCATGCTGTGGACCCTAGTCGATGTGCACTTTTCAGTTTTACTGACTTACACTTTTTGGTAAATGGTGTTGCACTTTTCAATTATTACTAAAAATATTATTATACAGTTTAATAATTGAAAAGTGCAACACCACTTACCAAAAAGTGTAAGTCAGTAAACTGAAAAGTGCAACATGGACTAGGGTGCACAACATGCACTCGAGTCCATAACAGACCAACCCATATTTGGAGTAAGATTTTAGCTGAAAACATGATGGCAAGCAAGTCCTCCAATACTGAACATTAAATGCCAAAAGATTTAATGGTCAGTAAAACAACATCAAAAAATTAGAATGTGCTGATTCTGCACTTCATTCTTCACTTTTTAGTCCAATTAGCGTGAAAGTGCAACAACAATAAAATTAATTACATGAAGTTATATTGATGACTTATACACTGCATCCATTGGCAAGACCAACCCAGCAGATGCAAGTGAAAACTAATTCACTCCACAGATAATAAAAATGAGTGAAAATATTATAGAAAACTCACTGACACTACCGGAAATGACTCTGTAGTGATGCCAATGCCTCCAAATCATCGATGGAAAGATTAAATGGCCCATCTAGACACATTCTCACATATAAACGCAAATCAACATTTGAGTAAACAAAAAACTAATCCAAATGTAAACAAAAAATAAATAAATGAATTTTTTTTAGCAAAAGAAAAGGGCACAACGGGTAAGGTAACCACCCTAAAAAGCTTCCTCGCAATCAAAGAAGAGAATGATAATGAGTCAGGTTCTTTTTTTGCAGAAAGAAAGTACAAAAGATTCCATATCAATTGTATACAGAAGAAGAGAATGGCAAAGAAGACAGGCAGCGTACCTTCAGGAGATTTCTGATTGAGTTTCATTGTGCAGAATCAAACAATAAATGTCGGAGCACCTGCAAAATACTACATCATTTAACAAAAAAAGTCCCGAAAAGCAAAAAAATCAGCTTCCAATGCCCCCAAATTAGCATAATAATGTACCTGCACTTAATCAATCACCCACCAGAAATACAAAGCATGAAGTGACTTTTTATATGAAATTGCAGAAGACATAGTCTTTACATGAAGAAATTGTGCTTCAACCAAAGCCTATTGCACTACAACCCAGCACCATCAGTTGTCAATCCTCTTCACAAAATCACCCAAAGCAAAATGCAATACAACCTCCAAATCCCTATAAATTAGGAATACCTTGAAAAAGAAGCCAGACTTTCCAACCCGCTTCAGATCTTAGACTCTCCCTTAATCCAAAGCCCCCAAAATCTAAAGATACTTTGAATCAAGTCAGAATGGCGCAAAAGCTTAGCCCTTTTTTTGGCTCAAGAAAATGAGGCACAAATTTCCACATAAGACTATAAATCATAAATTTACTTATACAAATGGCTATATCATGCAAGGACAGACATGAGAATTACCAGTTGCCTTTTTGTCCTGCACGGGAACAAATATAAGAACTAAATTGCTATATTATTTACTAAATAATTTTACAAGCAAAATCAAGTCTGTTTCCTAATTGCATAAATTTAGAATTGAAAACAGGCATGTAGATGGAAATCCCCAAAATTGTCTATGAACACATTCGTAATGGAATTGCATCGTACAACTGATTTTCTCACATATAACTTAACCAGCAATAAGACAATGCATATCGGAATAACAAAGTAGGATGGGCATGAGTTGATATAGAAGTCCATACAAATGCTTATTTGATAATTAAAGATGTTCTCAAGAACAGGGCACCTAACGCCGCGTCGCGCCGCCGCCTTTTTGTTCGCGTCCTTTTTCATTTCACCGTCGCTCAGCAGATCGACCGCCGCTAATAAGAAAGGTAAGAATTCCTTTAACGGTGCCGTATAGAAGCGGGATTTTGCCATCAGAAATGTGGCTACAGTGATGGCCAAACAAAGATATGCATTCGTTGTTCTTGGCATTGGCATTGGAACTAAAAAGGCAGGAGAGATGAGAATTGTAACGGAAGAAATTAAGATGAGAACTGATGTGTTAATATAAATTACGTGGCAAAGTGATTTTATATAAATTGACACATGGCGGAAGGAGGAGGGGTCTCAAATGCACAGGTGGCGGAAGTAGGAGAGCCCTCATCCTCCTTTTATATATATAGATTGTGAAATATTGTGGATCTATTTATAATTAAATAATTTTTATACGTAAAGTTAATTAATAATTTAAATAATTAAGTGATGATTAGAGAGTGAAAATAAAATAAAGATAAAGTGACGTTTTAATAAAAGGAATAAACATATTTTTAGTGAATTAATAAATAAGATATGTGGTGAGCGTATTAGTTATTTAGAGATGGTGAGGTGAGTGTGTAAATCACTTTTTATTCAAAAGTTGTTAGAGGAAGCTTGAGAATAAGTGATTTTGAAAGCAGTTTATCGAGTTTGCAAACACTACCTAATTATACTAGTATAAAATGGTTGTCCCTACAAAAAAAAAGTTACATCGTTTAAGCATACAAATATAATCAAATCAATTTTCCATATCATTGTTTTGGGGAGATTTTGAATGATCATCTCACAAATCTTATTTGGTGAGACGATTCCCGTTTGACCCATTTTTCTAGAATACAAAAGCAGGTGAATAATTATATTAAAAATTACCCTCCTTACTCATAAACTCTAATTTTCCTCCTTCCTCACTTTTTTTTTTCGACCGCACACCAAAGCCTCCAAGCTTTCCTCGCTACTCACTACTCAATATATGTGTGGTGTATTTCGTTTCCGAGTTTTTTTTACAAAAATCGTGTTTTGCAAAAACTCAGCACTGGTTCGTTGTGTTTTGTGAGATTTTTCGAAAAAAAGTTCCACATTTTGAATCAAAACTCGGTCAACTTTTCCACGTTTTGATTCAAAACTCGACCAACTCTTTCACATTTTAATTCAAAACTTTTTAGATAAGAGTTAATGTTGGGATATGAATCCTGATACAAGTTCTATTTGATGATGAGATGAGTTTTGATAAGCCAAAAGTAGACTTGAATATTTTCTAAGTGTTGACTGATCTAGTTATGTAAGTCGTCTTGAGCAGATCGGTAGAGTACAAAAAGAAGAGTACTGGAAAAGAAAAGTTTAAGTATGAAAGAAAAGACAAGTACGTTTTATAAGTACTATGTTATATATGTGATAGGTTTTATACTGAGCTATTTAATCATTGTATAGAAGCTCATAGTTCTTATTGTTCTTTGTATTCACATATTGATGTATAGATGATAAGGTGACTAAGCTGAATTATAAAGCTTAAAGTAATGTAATAGTCTTGGTAAGATTAGATGGTAGGACTAGTATAATGTTAGTTCTATACAGAAGACTACTACTAGGGCTGTTACATGAATCGAGCTGCTCGTGAGCTCGGCCTGGCTCGAGTTTGGCTCGGCTCGTTCATTAAATGAGCCGAGCTCGAGCTCATTAGATACTCGATTTACTAACGAGCCGGCTCGAGCTCGATTTGTTAGGCTCGATATCTAATTTTTTTCTTTAAATTCCATTAGGCTCGTTAGGCTCGGCTCGGCTCGATAGGCTCGTTAGACCCTTTAACGAGTCGAGCCGAGCTCGTTTCTTAGCTCGTCAATGTTATCGAGTCGAGCCGAGCTCAGCTCGATAAGAGCTCGAGCCGAGCTCGAACTTCAAATACTCAGCTCGGCTCGGCTCGAATAACAGCCCTAACTACTACTGAAGAAGAAGACTTGAAGTTGCGCAAGACAAGACAAGTGCTGAAGAAGACTGTAAATTTGTCTAAGTATGGAGACTAGACAAATGCGCAAATAAAGTATGAAGGAACTGTTTAAGTCATAAACGCGTATGAAGATAAGGTCGTTTTATTGAAGAGTTAGTTATGGAATAACTAATTAACTGAAGAAACGTGTGGATGGATAAGAAGAAGCAGTTACAAGAGTTAGTTATCAAGAAAATTGGTTGGATAACAAACTCATCTTGATATTCAAAAGTCTATAAATACCCCAAGGTATTCTACATTTGAAGACTACTGTTACCAAGATATTTGAAGCATTCTAAAGAGATATTCGAAGCAAACAAACTCACAGAGTTCAAGTTCAGAAAGTTCAAGCCAGAAGACAAGTGAAGAAATCGAAGAAGGCTACTACTGAGCTAAAGAGAAGTTTTACTTTTATAGTTTTGTTCAAGCTGCTAGTTACTTGTAAAATAGCTAGTTAGATCGAAGATACACTTGGAAGTATAGTCGAGAAGATCAAAGTCTTATTTCTTGGGACTCTAAGCCACAAGAACACACTACTCGAAGAGAAGAGCAATAAGAATTTCCCGACTGGAGTTGTGAGAGTGGATGTAGACAAGTTGTCGAACCACTATAAATCTTGTGTTGTTTACTTTACTGTTTTATTTGTTGTTTAATTGATTAACTGTTTAATTGATTAATTTGCATCTAGAATAGACAAGAACAGTGTTCGTCGAATTAGTTGAGTATAAATTTGTTGGGCTCATTGTTAATCTGATAAATTCCGCATTGTGTATTCTGATATATTGAAAGATTTTAAAAAGTTTATTCACCCCCTCTAGACATTTTCCTAGCTTACTCAATATTATAAACTCAACTAGGGACCTACAAGTGGTATCAGAGCAGTAGTTTTTGAACTGCTGTTTCTTGATAACACCTAAAGACTTGGGTGAAGTCTTGGTTCTTGATTGTACTTGCTATTATTACCGTTCTTGAAATTCATGTATCTTTTACTTTATTGCTATATCTTGATACCAATCTTCTTGGAAACTATGGCAATGGAAATTAGTGCTAATAAACTTCCCAAGTTCTCTGTTCAGGACTACGACTACTGGAAGTTGAGGATGAAAGCCATTTTCAGCTCAACACATTATTTGATGGTGTCCGTGATTAAAGAAGGACCAGTCGTCACGATGGTTCAAAACAATGCTGCCCTGGACCCGTCTAAAGCTGTCGGCGTGCTCGTCCCTAAACCCAGGTCTGAACTCACTTTTGAAGAAATGAGGCAGAACAACTTGGACAGTTTGGCCAAGAACTATATTTTACACACCCTTCCCAATGAGTATCTTGGGAAAGTGTTAAAATGTAAAACTGCCAAAGAAATGTGGGATCGACTTGCTCTAATTTGTGAAGGGACTACCCTGATCAAAGAAAGTAAGCTTTCCACAGCTGTTCAGAGGTTCGAATCATTTAATATGAAGGCTGGTGAAAATATAGACCAGTTAGATACTCGTTTCACACGTGTTATGAATGATTTGGAAGTACTTGGTAAATTATATACGAATCGTGAAATTAACTTGAGAATTCTTAAGAGTCTTGATGCTAGATGGAAGATGGTCAAGATGATCATCAAGAACACTCAGGACATCGATGAATGGTCTGCTGAAACGATGTTCCAAACCCTTAAGGCGCATGAGTTCGATCTAGATGAGGATGATTCTATAGTCAGTAGTGATAGGGAGAATGCTGTGTCGAAAAATGTTGCTTTTAAGTCTACTTCGTCTAAGAGCTCTAGAGTAGACAAGTGTAAGTCTAAGACTAAATCTGCTAGCGTAAAAGACGAGTTAGATAAGTCTGATCTCAGTCTGAAAGATCAGATGAACCTTATGGTTAGGAAGTTCGACAGGCTGAACAAGCGCTATGGTAGATATAAGAAGTTCTACAAAGACTATAGAGGTTCTGGTAACAAGGACTCGTCTGAGACTAGACGAGACCGAAACTCGTCCGAAAGGAGAGACGAAGTCTTGAAAAGTAACAGACGAGATAGAGAGTCCGACGATAGAAAAATTAAGCGTTCTAATAGACGAGATAAGAGAAGGGACAAATCTCCTGATAAAAAGTCTACTAACGATCCCTTGTGCTATAACTGTGAGAAACCAGGTCACTACATTTACGAATGTCCGGACCTAAGCACCAATGATCGTGAAGAACGTAAAGCAAGGCGTGAACGAAGATACAACCGGGGTAAGAACGCAATGATGGCTAATGAGGACTCTGAAATGAAATCGGACGAGTTACCATCGTCTTCGTTTAGTTACCCGTCTGATCGTGATGAAGTAGAAGCATTCATAGTGGATGATGGCCTATGCTGCATGGCGAAAACTGAGCAAGAGGTATCATCTGCAACTTCATTTCAATCTTGTGATGAATCAGAATCTGATGAAAGTGATACTGCCGATAGTGGAGTAGGGAGTAGTCTTCATCACTCTACTGGTGTGACTGAAGAAGACCTCCTACTGGCTACTAAGGCATTCATTGAAGTCAGCGACGAGAACATCATCTTAAAACAAGAAATCATTGATCTTAAGGAAGCTCAGTCTAAAGTAGATCCTAATATAACAGTCCTAAACGAACGCTTGATAAAAAAGTTGAGACAACTCAAAGACAAGTGTGCGTCAACAGACAAATTATATGAAGACCTACTTAAGACACATGCTACTGAGACAAATGAATTTAATGTTTTAAAAAGCAAGTGCAAAAAGCTTGAAGAACGCAATAAGTTCTTAGAGACTGAGGTTGTAAATCTGGACCTTAAACTTTCTTACTTGGTTAAATCCTCAGTGATTAATCAAAAACTGTCAGATAGGTATAGGGCTCCAGATGACAAGATAGGGTTGGGTGCATATATTCCTGACTCGCCTACTCAAGTCATTGAGAACCCTATTGATGTTGATTCAAAATCTTTGACACATGATAAAGGTAAAAGACCTATGGAATACGATATTAGGACGACACCCAAAGGCACTGTACAAAAATAGACTAGAGTTAATACTCCAATTACCAAAGGTGGTTAAAGGAATGTTAATAACAGACCTGTTCCGTTTAGAACAGCTCGAAAAAGGACCACTAGTCGTGGACGACCAAACCAGGTCAGATACGAGGATTGGTATCCTGAGGAGACAAGTTCTAGACAAGTACAGACTAGATGGGAAGAACCTAGACCTCCTTTCATAAGGCAGTCTCAGCTCTACTCGTCTAAGCCTAGGAATGTGGCTCCCAAATATCGTATTCAACCAGTCTTGTATCCTCCGCCTGTATCTTATGATATTAAAGGAGAGGAAAGACCTAAATATGTCTATAAACCGTATGGCCCAAATGCATACAAGCCGTACTATGACTATCAAAGGCCCACGCCTACTCAAGTAGAGGTTAAGTCGAATGGCTACCTCAGACGAGTAGACCCAAGGACTGATGATAGGCCAGACAAGGACAACAGGGTCTTATTCTGTAACAAGCATGGTAGAAAGCTCAAGAGATCAAATTTGTTCAGGACTCCTATGTACATTTGGATTCCTTTGAACTCGACTAACCCCCTAGGACCCCAATAGACAAGGAGGGTACCTAAATTATTATATATCATCATTTGCAAGGTCGACTCGACTTGTACAAGAAGGGTAGCTCAGTAGGAGAAACTTGGTACATAGACAGTGGTTGTTCGCACCACATGACTGGTACTAAGGCTCTTCTATCAAGCTACTGCGAGCAAGAAGGACACAGGGTTATATTCGGTGATAGTTCTATGGCCATTACAAAAGGCTTTGGCTATATCCGAAATGGAGATGTAGAGATACAAGATGTATCCTATGTAGAAGGTTTGAAATACAATCTATTATCCGTTTCTCAATTTTGTGATCGAGGTTATAAAGTGCAGTTTAAAAGCCGAAAGTGCGAGATCATAGACAAGAGGACTCATACCGTACTGCTCGTCGGCATAAGACAAGGCAGTGTGTATATTGTGAATTGGAATAGTTGTCCGCGGGACACTTGCCTTCTTAGCAAAAATCCTAAAGAGATTAGTTGGCTCTGGCATAGAAGCCTTTGTCACATGAACTTTAAGGTGATTAATAAGATTGCAAGAGACTACCTTGTTGAAGGTATACCCAACGAAATCTATTTCAAGTCACATGTATGCGATGCATGTCAGAAAGGTAAACATGTAAAAGGTTCCTTTAAATCTATTCCAACTCTCTCAACAAGTAGAGTTCTTGAACTTCTACATATGGACCTACATGGCCCAATCACTCATCCAACCTTGAATGGTAGAAGGTACACACTTGTTGTGGTAGACGACTATTCTAAGTTCACTTGGGTAGTCTTCTTACACAAGAAGAGTGATACACAAACACTCCTACCTGATCTGTTGAAGAAGATTCAAGTTGAGAAGAATCAGTCCATTGTCAAGATCCGTAGTGACAAGGGTACTGAATTCATTAACTGCTATATCAAAGATTTTTGCTCTAAACGTGGTATCCAGCACCTTACTAGTGCAGCAAGGACACCGCAACAAAACGGAGTAGCAGAACGAAGGAACAGAACTCTAAAGGAGGCCTGCAGGACCATGCTGACTGAGTATAATACTCCTCAAAAGTTTTGGGCAGAGGCGATCAATACTGCATGCCACTCCCAGAATAGAAGTGTTATCAATAAGGCACTAGGTAAGACGCCCTACGAGGTATGGAAAGGTCGAAAACCAAGAATTTCATATTTCCATATATTTGGTTGTAAGTGTTTCATCCATAACAATGGGAAAAGTAAGTTGAATGCATTCGATGCTAAAGCAGACGAGGGGATATTCTTAGGATACTCCTCGACTAGCAAAGCATTTAGAGTATTCAACTACTCTACTCTATGTGTGGAAGAAACACCACATGTTGTTTTCGATGAATCTCGACACGACTCGTCTACGACCAGATCAGTAAGAAAGTTACCGATCTATCAATTGAAACTAACAAAGAATCAGATGGTTATGAGTTTGTTCAAGCCTATAATCCATTCATGAAAGCCCTCGAGTTAAATGATAAGGAGAAAGTAAGTGCTCAAGGTAAGTCTACTAGACCAGTTGACATGCCTGCGCTAGTCGACTCGTCTACTCCTGTTAAATCTCTTGATACAAACGATATTGAAATGCATGATGCTATAGTTGACTTGGATGATGATAGTATGCATGCTAAGACTAGAAAAATATGGAAATCTGCTCATGATACTAAAAATATCATTGGTGACTCCACTGTTGGTGTGAAGACTAGACGACAACTCTTTGAGTCGCAAGAATAACCTAGTCCATCTTTGTTTTGATGGTGTTGTTTCCTCTCATCTATCGAGCCTAAGACCGTTAATGAGGCATTGGCTGATAGTAACTGGATCATCGCTATGCAAGACGAGTTGAACCAGTTTGTTCGAAACGACGTCTTGGAACTTGTCGATAGGCCTACACATCATAATGTAGTTGGCACACGATGGATCTTCAAAAATAAGAAATATGAGAATGATGTAGTCGTTAGAAACAAGGCTAGACTAGTAGCCCAAGGCTATTCTCAAGCTGAAGGCATAGATTATGATGAGACTTATGCACCTGTTGCTAGACTAGAAGCCATTAGATTGTTCCTTGCATATGCTGCTTATACGAAGTTTACGGTATATCAAATGGATGTTAAAAGTGCATTTCTTAACGGTATTCTTGCGGAAGAAGTGTATGTTGAACAACCTCCAGGTTTCGAAGTGAAAGGCAACCAAGTGTACAAGTTGAAGAAAGCCTTATATGGACTGAAACAAGCTCCAAGAGCATGGTACAATACTCTTTCTCAATTTCTATTAGAAAATGGTTTTACTAAGGGCAAGGTCAATAGAACCTTGTTCAGAAGACAAGAAGGTAAGGATATCCTACTTGTTCAAATTTACGTGGATGATATCATTTTCGGATCACCCAACAAAAAGTTGAGTGAAAGTTTTTCAACACTCATGCAAAGTAAGTTTGAAATGTCAATGATGGGAGAAATGACTTATTTTCTTGGACTTCAAGTAAAACAAACTCCCGATGGGATTTTCATAAATCAAGCCAAGTATACTAGAAATCTACTAGACAAGTATGGTATTAAGACGTGCAAATCTTCTGGAGTACCTATGCTACCTACCTACAGGATGGATCCAGACGAGAACGGTAAATGTGCCGATCAAACATATTATCGTGGTCTTATTGGTTCATTACTGTACTTAACTGCTAGTAGACTTGATATTGCATTTTCTATTGGCGTATGTGCTCGATTTCAAGCTAATCCAAAAGAGAGTCATATGGAAACCACTAAACGGATACTGAAATATTTGAAATGAACCATCAATCGTGGTATATGGTATCCTTCAAATGATGATTTATCCCTAAGTGGCTACTCTGATTCTGATTTTGGTTGTAGTAGAATAGATAGGAAATCTACTTCTGGTTCTTGTCAATTCTTAGGCACAAAACTCATATCATGGTTTTCGAAAAAGCAGACAAGTGTTGCTACCTCTACTACTGAAGCCGAGTACATGGCTGCTGGTAGTTGTTGTAGTCAATTATTGTGGCTTATTCAATAACTTAAATACTATAATATTTGTGAATCAAATGTTCCCATATTTTGTGTCAGTAACAATGCTATTGCCATTACACAAAATCCTGTTTTGCACACATTTTGTAAGCATGTTGATGTGAAACATCATTTCATACGTGATCATGTAGAAAAGAAAGATATTCGAATGGAAAAGATTCACATTGATTTTCAAAGAGCTGACATTTTCACAAAACCATTATCTGAGGCTTGTTTTCGTGAGTTATGCATTTGTCTAGGACTAATTGATCTAGACCCTACTAGTATGTAGCTGTGCACTAATAAGACAGGTACATCACAAAGCAGAAAGGAGAACAGACAAGTTACCACAAAAACAGAGCACTCGTCTACTCGTCAACAAGTCAGGTATACAAGGTCAGACAAAATGACCAAACAACCTGATGAGGAAGCTGGTAAAGCTGAGGGTAATACTGAGGGAATAAACATTTAAGGGGGAATCTATGATTTCTTAAATATCCTTATGTTGACTCTTAAGTTTGTTAAAAGTCATCTTGTTCGAAACCTTTAAGTTCTGTAATTGATTGATATTCAATATAATTATCTTACTCTACTACTTGTACCTATATTCACACGTCGCATGAGATGAGACAAGTACATGGAGCTGTTCGACATTCAGACAGATAAGCACAGTCGAAGGGGGAACTCGTCTGGTGCGAAACAAGTCTACTGATCTATTCTGATGAACTCGAACAGACAAGATAAACTCTTTCATGATTTAAAAATCTATAAGTGTTAAGTTGTTTGATTAAGGATATTAATGTAATTTGATAATGAAAAATTTGGAAAACCTAGAATTGGATATGTACACTCCATTTAATGAGGTGTATACACCCAGTTTGCGCCTAAACTCTACTACGCTAGGTCAGATGAGTACACTCCTCTGTCCTAACCAATATAAATGGTGGATTCCAAATATTACAATATCAAATCACGTAATCGTCTCGATTACGCAACTGAATTCCAAAGGTCCTCACCGTTGGATCAAACCTCTTAATCATGGCCATTGATTCAAAATTCTGTTGTAACAAAACCACTCCACTCTTCTAAAATCATTCCTCACGTTTACACTTTACTCTCCTACTCTCAAACATTCAAGAGTTCTTGCAAATCTCATAAATGCTTGTTCCCTCACATCTATTCTACTATGTCGATCGTGTCTATGTTCGATATCCATACTAACATGCAGGCTAGGTTCGACCTAGGGAAGTACACTAGTGAAGGAAATGTGTATGTTGAAGGATCGGTGTTCTTCAATGGAAGGCACTCGGATGACAACAAGGAGATACTCATTAAATGTTTCCGGTGCGGTTTGAGACCATACTTGGAGGCATTTCCTGAAGTAGTGTTCGAGGAAGAAGTGTTCGAGTTCTATGCAACTACTACCAGACAAGGTGACTCCATCGAAGCGTTCGTTGGTGGAAGCCGAGTGGAAATCACTCGAGATGTTATGTTCGAAATATTGAAATTACCTTCGGGTATGATTGATGTGGAGATGTATGGTCAAGGGCAAGAGTTGAGGTATCTCAGCATTTTCTGTGGCAAGAAATTGAAATTAAATCAAGATGGAAAGATTCCGTCTGTCAAGAAGAAGGAATTGCTAGACAAGTACAAGACGCTCCTTGATATTTCTAGCAAGATGTTACTTGGAGTTACAAGAAGCTTTGATTCTGTAACACTTCAAAAGGCAAGAGTGATGGCCGCAATCTATGACGGCATCACAGATGGAAATTGGTACAAGCTATTCTTGGATAGGCTGATGTATTTCAAGAAATATGTTCGTGTTGACATCGATTCCGCTGAATGGATCGTGTCTGCTGCAGTAAGCTTTGGCAATAAGCTTAGTATTTTACTACCCGTCTTACTCCCAAACAAGACGAATTGGAGTAAAGGCAAGCCATTCCATGTCTTAAAGCATTATCTCAAGAAAGATGCTTTGGATAGACAAGTATAGCTAAGAGTTGTGGAGCGTGGGCAAGTAAGGGTGTACCCACCAGATGTGATGTTGGAAGCTGTCCCGTCTGATGCTGAGGAAGATGAGGCAGAGGCTGAGGTTGGAACTAGTGGTGCACTAGTTGAGTATGTTTCTAATGAAGCAACGATTGATCCGATTGATGATTCTGAGGAAACTCAATCAGACGAGGAAGTGGAACAAGAAGCAGAGGATCTGGAAACCTATCGACTGGTGAGAGTCGAGTCGAGTCCCTCGCTAGACAAGTCGACTGAAATGGTTAGTACTTCTGCTCGTACTATTTCTATTCCTCTTAATATTCCGGTTAAAACCAAGGCAAGATCTCTCCAATCTCGTGCCAGACCTGTACCCAAAACCTCTTTGTTGGCAGTTCAACCACTAAGATCCAACGTTACCCAACACACTACCATATATGATACAATTGATACTCCGACAATTGTCAAACTAAACCAAGACACATCACAGCCCCCAGAAACCACAATCCAAATTCCCACTACCTCAACAGAATATGTTGAACCTATAAATCCATCTGTTTCGGGAACCCCACTAGTTGCCACTGCAACAACTGAGTTAAGGACCCCACTTACTCAGACCCCTCCCGTAAATAGATTCGAATCCCTAGTCGATTATCCAATGTGTTTACGCGAGAAGAGGCTGCGTGCACGAATGACTAGAAATTTAAGGAAGATGCTGCCTATAGTTGAGATTGATACATCTTCAGAGTTGTATGAGAAGCTGATCCGGATATGCACTTGGGTTGCATTGAAGAAAGGTCCAACTGAAGATATTTTCGAAGTTATCAATGGAATGGGTGGAATTGCAAATTTCCAAGATTGGGAAATGAAGCAAATGGAAAACAGTGGTTTTAAAGATCATTATGAACTCCTACCACCACATGCCTTGACTGCTCTTGTCAAGAGGATGCTGGACTTATCGGATGATATTCTGCCATCAGAAGCTAAGTCAGATGTTGGTGTTCAAGTGTCTGAATCTGATCTTGTAGAAGACGAGTTGATGTTGGAAGCTGAGCCAGTAGAAGAGTTGATGTCTACTGATCCAGTTATCGATCTCGAGAATGTATCTGACCAGATGAGAGGACTCGTGTTCAAATTTCAAGTGGAACATGCTTATGGTCCAAGATCAGACGTTGGTCAAATCAATAGATATGTTGAGACATACTTTCCAGCAGAGTTAAGTAGCTATGTGAAGAAGCTACATGACTTAGTCAAGAGAGATTCAGATGAAGCTGAAAGAAGGGCTAAGGAAGCAAAGTTGGCAATCGTTCCTTACTGTCCGCAGATTAGTCTAAAAGCAATAGCTGGAAGTGTTATTCCAGATGAAGCAATACAAGACGAGGTCGTGTCTACTGGTCTGGAAGATAATTTGATTGAAGCTCAAGTATTTGATGTTGATGAGCTCATGGTTGAAGCTATTCCTGAAAATGATGTCCCTGTTACTACTCAAACTACTCAAGTATTTTCAACAGAGTTCTTAGATGAGTTGAAAATGGATTTGAGGCAAGTAGTCCAGTCGTCTATCGATGAATTCTTGAAGACAGACGTAAAACATGTACTCGAAGAGCAGAATAAGTCTATTGTTGATAGTTCAAGGGAACTGATAGTTGGTGAGGTGAATCAGATGGATTCGACCTTCAGACAAGAGATGTATACTCAGCAAGAAGACTTCTTGCAAAGACAGATCAACTATTCAGAGAAGTGTTCTGTTGATTTTGCTAGAACGTTGGCCGAGGAATCAAAGAAAATGGAAAGATTGTATCGCGTGAAGATTGAGATAGCAGATGCACAAAGAAGAGAAGCACAAGATCAGTTGGTGCAAGCTAGAGCTCTTCTTACAGATATGACTAAGGAAAACAGATTACTCAGGTTGACTGCTACTCACTTCAAGACTGAGTTGAATTTGTCTACTCAGAAGCTGGAGCTAGTCGCTACTAAACTAGACAAGCTGAGTCAAGATAGATCGCATCAGAGGCAGATTGATAATGTTGCAGAAGCGATCAAGGAAGAGATGACTCGTTTTACCTCTCTATTCACTCTTAAGGCTAGTGATGAAGCCAAAAAGGGGAAGAGACGAGAGAGGTTGAGTTAATTAAACCAGAGGCTGCTGCTGCTGCAACAGAGGAGACTAGTAGGCTAAAGAGAAGAAGGGTAGTCAAGAAAGTAGATCTTGAACAGATCAGTGCTAGTGCAGAAGAGCAGAAGAGGTTGACTAAAGGAAAAAATGTTGCTATTGAAGAAGCTTAACCCAGAACAAGACAAGTCAAGAGAAAACTTGTTCTTGAGAAGAATAAAGAAGTATTATGTGAATTACTTGCAGATATTGGTGATGAAGAGGTCGAAGCTCTTCATAAGAAGCAGAAGATGGAGGATGATCATTATGCTAACAAGAAAGTGTTAGGTAAGCACATCCACAGGCTGCAAAAGATGAAAGCTGATCTAGATGTGATTGAAGATTCCCACATTGATAGATTTATAGACAACGAGCATAGAGATGCTCGGTTGAGTGTTAAGATGAAATGGGAGCTAGATCACTGGATAATTAGAAAGTTTGGAGATGCAGAAAGCAAAGAAGAGTTGTTCGCTGTGTTTGACAAGTTCATGGAAGCTGAGGATGAAAATCTTTGGAACTTGATCATGCGAATCGCAACTGCTGTTGGTTATAACATTTTGGTGCCTGATTTTCCAAAATGGGAAACTCCCATGCTAAGTTCTGGAAAGCGGATCGACTTCAACAAGGTGAAGAAGTTCGAAGAAGAGTTGGTCGAGAAGGAGAAGATCGACAATGAAGATCATATTTCAGACATTCATAGAAGAATCCTCGAAGCATTCAAGATTCCGAATCCAGATATCGATAACATCAGTGAGTAATTGTAAGTTCTTTACTTAGTCTCATTTTGATTTTATCTAAGTAATTGTAATCTACTGATCTTATTTGAATGAATGAAAAGATAACACATTTTGACGATTATATAAGATAACTACTTAACTAGTCTACTAACGTGAAATAATTTAAGTAGTTTTAGCTTCATCAAAAAGGGGGAAATTGCTGGGATATGAATCCTGATACAAGTTCTATTTGATGATGAGATGAGTTTTGATAAGCCAAAAGTAGACTTGAATATTTTCTAAGTGTTGACTGATCTAGTTATGTAAGTCGTCTTCAGCAGATCAGTAGAGTACAAAAAGAAGAGTACTGGAAAACAAAAGAAAAGTTTAAGTATGAGAGAAAAAAAAAGTAGGTTTTATAAGTACTATGTTATATATGTGATAGGTTTTATACTGAGCTATTTAATCATTGTATAGAAGCTCATAGTTCTTATTGTTCTTTGTATTCGCATATTGATGTATAGATGATAAGGTGACTAAGCTGAATTATAAAACTTAAAGTAATGTAATAGTCTTGTTAAGATTAGATGGTAGGACTAGTATAATGTTAGTTCTATACAGAAGACTACTACTGAAGAAGAAGACTTGAAGTTGCGCAAGACAAGACAAGTGCTGAAGAAGACTGGAAATTTGTCTAAGTATGGAGACTAGACAAGTGCGCAAATAAAGTATGAAAGATCTATTTAAGTCATAAACGCGTATGAAGATAAGGTCGTTTTATTGAAGAGTTAGTTATGGAATAACTAATCAACTGAAGAAACGTGTGGATGGATAAGAAGAAGCAGTTTCAAGAGTTAGTTATCAAGAAAATTGGTTGGATAACAAGCTCATCTTGATATTCAGAAGTCTATAAATACCCCAAGGTATTCTACGTTTAAAGACTACTGTTACCAAGATATTTGAAGCATTCTAAAGAGATATTCGAAACAAACAAACTCACAGAGTTCAAGTTCAGAAAGTTCAAGCCAGAAGACAAGTGAAGAAATCGAAGAAGGCTACTACTACTGAGCTAAAGAGAAGTTTTACTTTTATAGTTTTGTTCAAGTTGCTAGTTACTTGTAAAATAGCTAGTTAGATCGAAGATACACTTGAAAGTGTAGTCGAGAAGATCAAAGTCTTATTTCTTGGGACTCTAAGCCACAAGAACACACTACTCGAAGAACACACTTTTAGTGGACATGATTATCTTTACTAATTGTGTTAGTTCTTAAAGTTAATTATTGTTCCACTAACTAACAATATTAAAATAATACGTCACTATTTATTTAACATAAAGTTTTCTATCCACACATATTTCTCAATTTCTACCCAAACACAATTAAATATTCATAGATTACCCCGTTCATATTTTTCCATCTCCATCCTCATTCAATCCACTGCAATCTCTAGTAAAACAGACCATAAGAGATTGTAATTTGTATCACTACTTGTTATAGTGAATCTTGTATAGACCTATTCATAGTCTATAATTTTTTTTATATTCAGTTGCAAAGTGTTTTTATGTTTTCGTTGCTTAATGTTGTCTGAATTGTGACAACACTTTAGACAACACTTTAGACAACACTCACAAACACTTTCAATAATATTGTTTCATTAAGAAAGTGTCACGTCAACAAATCATCTTAGATTTGGGCTCAAAGAAGTTTAAGAAGAAGACTAATTTGCAACAATTTTTAAAGTTAGTGATTTTTTAATTATCTAAAATTTAAGATTAGATTTCAAATAAGCGAGACATAGTGATTTAATTTGTAATTAACAAACAACAAACACGGTCAAAAAAATAGTGATAGAAATTAAAATTGGACTTAAATTCTTAATTCAAAGTGGAAAAATATATTAGGAAAATTTTGAAGTAATACATACCACTTAGAAAAAATCAAAATAAAAAAATATTGAATTGGAGGTGCGGGGAATCGAACCCCGTGCCTCTCGCATGCGAAGCGAGCGCTCTACCATATGAGCTACACCCCCATTTGACATTCTTTCATTCAAATTTAGAATTGATATTTTGTTTGGGTACTAGTTTTAAATAAATTTGATATTTTATATATAAAATAAAATATGTAGTAGTTGGTAAAAAGTGGATATGTGGAGTAATAAATTTCGTCTCGAAATGTGACAGTTCAAACTGCTAAAAATCATAAAAAATTAATTTCATCGAGTCCGTGAATTTTATTTAACAAAACCATGACTTAAAAAATACAAATATGTGATATGAATGTGTAGTAAATGTCGAGTACAATACTAATGAGTATCGTGATAAATAAAATATCTACGTTACTTTTCTTATTCACCACACAAGAATCCTCCACATCCCCCAGGTGCTTTTGAACACGCCAACTATCATCCCACCTCTCCTATTTAAAAGCAGTCTCACTCCATCTCATACCTTCAGTTCCTTCTATAAAAACACGTCCAAGCTCTGCAAAATTAATGGAAACCCAATACAACCTTCAAATCAATCTTCAAGGCAAGAAGAACACCCCCACCACGTTCCCATGAAGTTTTGGAAGTCATCTCATCATCCAAGTTGTTGGTCCCAAGTTGAGTTAAGATTGATTAAGCTAGTAAAAGTCTAGAGGGGAGGGGTGAATAGACTTTTAAAAATCTTTCAAAATATTAGAGTTTATAATGCGGAATAGTGTTCTGATTAGTATTGTTCTTATAGATCGGATCAGTCCAGTACTTCTCAGTTTAATGTGAACCTTTAAGTTTTATACTCAACTTTGATTTTGAACTTTAATATGTGTAAACACTTAAACAAATATCAACAATAAGTAAATCAACACAAAAGATTTATAGTGGTTCGACAAATGTCTACATCCACTCTCACAACTCCAGTTGTGATATTTTATTAACTCCTCCTTGAGTTTCTTGTGGCTTAAAGTCCCAAGACTAAGACTTTGATCTTTTCGCCTACACTTCCAAGTGTATCTTCGATCTACTAGTAATTCTACAAGTAACTAGCACACTTGTTTACAACAAATCACAAACTAAAAAGTAAAGTAAACTTCTCTTTAGTAGCCTTTGAATATTTTCTTCAAATCTGTAGCTTCTTCTCTTCTTTGATCTCCTTTAACTCTGTGGGTTCTTGAATACTTGAATGCTCTTTGATTTCTTTTGAACGCTCTTAGATCTGTAGTATTTGCAGTAGAAGATCATACAGTATTTATAGACTTTAGTATGACAGTTAGTAGTTTGTGAAACTAACTCTCAACTAACTCTAAAACTGTTTTTGTAACTTATCCTTTTGTAACCGAGTTTGTAACTTCCTTCTTATTCCAAGTCAGCATATCCTCAGATATATTCAGTTACATTCCAACTAATAAGTTTTCCAAACTTATTACTCCAGCACAGTAAAATTACTCTTCTTCTATATTACTGTTCTTGGTCCAATCAGCACAGTTCTCATCTTCTGTTCTGAACATCTTCAGAATGCTTCTGTGCTTCCTTTCAACTCTTATAAGATTAGTCTTCTTATTCTGAGTAGTCTTCTTCTTCTTCTGTCTTCAACAAGTCTTCTGATCTTGTTCTAATCTACTGTTCTGAACTTACAATGCTGATTACAAAAGAATACAAACTTACATAAATAAAACCTATCTATACTTCAACTGAACTACATACAGAAGAGTATATCTAAGTCCTATTTTATAAGCTATCTATACAATATTTTATCAGCTCAGTTCCTAACAGTTCATAATATTTCTCATATAATACACATAAGATCAGTAACTCAGATTATATGTTTCATCAAGATGACTTAGTTAAGATGACTTACAACCACATATATCATTAACTTTTTAAGTTGCTTTTGGCCATCAAAGCTCAATCTCATCAACTAGAATATTGTTTCAAGGATTCATATCCCAACAATTTCCCCCTTTTTGATGAAGCCAAAACTACTTAAATGTTAATAAATTAGTAGTTAAGTAATTAGTCTATCATAACAGTTCATCAAGTCAAAATGTCATATTTATATTCAAATAAGATCAGATAATTCACATACTTACAGATATGACAAAATATGAAATATAGTGTTGGTCCCTGAACGAGTAATGAATGGGATTAAAGTCTAGAGGGGAGGGGTGAATAGACTTTAAAACTTTTTGAGTAAAGAGTTGGAGCCCTTCTGTGTCACAAAGTCAGCTGGACTACAAGTTAGCTGGTCCAGATGACTATAGTGTACTGACAGGGTTTAGAATGCGGAAATGTGTAGGCCCTTTTATTTAGACTCGTTCGAGTGCTCTTTGAAAAACCTCAATTAATGTTTTGTGTAAAATACTCAGTTGATGCTGGTTTGAAGGGTGAATGGCCTTGATTATAAAAACAGTTTAAAATCACAGTATGCACTATAATGAATAATAGATAGAATGATTAAATAAATTAAAGTGCAGATAAGTAAATAACACCGGAATTTTATAGTGGTTCGGATTGCAGGTCCTACGTCCACTCTCACGATCCACTCGTGATGTTAATTCCTTAATTCTCCAAAACTACAGGGGCTTGTCCTTTATATTCCCAAGAGAAGGACTTTGAGATCTGAACAGTTCCAAACTGTTACGGTCTCCACAAGTGATTGATGAGCACTTGCACTCTTACAGGGGTTCAAAAACTAAACCTTTCAGTGAGGGGTTTTAGGTTTTTGAATGGATCCAACTAATGGTTCAAGCTTATAAATACGCTTAACCACAATGCCTAAATCAAGGTGTTTACAATGTTGATTTGGATTCAGGTTCTTTGGTTGGATGATGAAATAACTTAAGAGCTAGGATAAATCTAAGACTTTCTGGGCTCTTGAGAATTCTTTAGTTATGAGGCTTTTGCTTGCTTGCTTGAATATAACTTAAGAATTCTTGCGCAGTTTTTCCGTGTCTTGTTCTTCCTCATCTTCTTGTATTTATAGGGAAGATTAGAACAACTAGCCGTTGGAGTTGACTAGCTGTTAGCAATCTTTCCTTGTTTGATGTTGATCCCTTGATCCCAGTTGATTGATCTTGATTGCTTTAATTCTGGAATCTTCGTCAATCTTCCATGTATGGTAAGTCTTCTTTTGAAAGTTGTAAGATGACTTGGAATCTTTTCCTTGGGCAAAACATCTAGTCTGTTGATTTAATTCTTTGTCGCCTGATAAGATTGTCTGTCCAGGTATCATCTGTCTTCTATAATCAGATGAGTATTACTCTTCTGATCTAGACAATACTTGTGCTGATTTTGGCCAACTTCATCTTGGACATTATCAGCTAAGTAGGTATACAAGCACCTAACTTAGCTGTTCTTCAAGGGTCTTCTAGTCTTCAGGTCTTCTTCTCTTCATCTCTTGAGTTTGCACATGTAAGCTGGGACTGTGTTATCAGCTGAGATACATACAACTGATCACACATGACTAGAGTAAGAACTGAGTTGATCTATACAATATCAGCTGACCCTATTACATATGTTTTATAAACTCTAAGTGTTTTGGCCATCAAAACTATCCTATCACATGGAGAGGCTTAGGGTGAATTTACATCCCAACAATTTCCCCCTTTTTTATGAAGCCAAAACTATCTTGATAAATGCTCCTACGTACTACAGAGGATAAGAGTTTATAAATCATCACATGATAGTTCTGATGAAGACAATGAGAGTTTGTCTTGTAAGTCAAAAGAAATATTACTTGTTGTTGGTCCCAAGTTGAGTTAATAATATTGAGTAAGCTAGTAAAAGTCTAGAGGGGAGGGGTGAATAGACTTTTAAAAATCTTTCAATATATCAGAATACGTAATGCGGAATTTATCAAAGTAACAATGAGCCCAATCAAATTTATACTCAACTTATATTCGTAATTCGAACTTCTTAATGAATACTCTACTTGTCTTGTTTAGATAGGCAATTAATCAATTAAGCAATTAAACAATCAGTTAAGTCCCAAGAAATAAGACTTAGATCTTCTAGATAACACTACCAAGTGCCTCTTCGATCTAACTAGTGATTTACAAGTAACTAGCAACTTGAAACAGTAAAACAAAAATAAAACTTCTCTTCGTTCAGTAGCAGCCTTCTTTGATCTTCACTTGTCTTCTGGCTTCTTCCTGAACTTCAAACTCTGAGAGTATTTCCTTCTTTGAATCTTCAATAATGCTTTAGTAAGTAGTAGTATCAGTAGTCTCTAATGAATGAATACCTTGGGGTATATATAGACTTCCAATTCAAGAACTTTCAGTTGTGTAACAACCTTTTCTTGAAAACTAACTTGTAACTGATTCTTCTTATCCTTTCACGCGTTTCTTCAATTAATTAGCTATTCCTTAACTAACTCTTCAATCTTATCTTCAACACGCTTTTGTAACTAACTTCAAGTTGACCTGTCTTGTTGAATCGCGCACCTGTCTTGTCCAGTAGTAGTAGACTGCGTCTTCTACTTGTCTTGTGCAGTAGACTTCTTCAGACGAGTTACCATCGTCCTCGTCCAGTTGCCCGTCTGATCAAGATGAAGTAGAAGCATTCATAGTAGATGATGGTCTATGCTGCATGGCCAAAATCGAGCAAGAGGTATCATCTGCAACTTCATTTCAATCATGTGATGAATCAGAATCTGATGAAAGTGATACTGCCGATAGTGGAGTAGGGAGTGGTCTTCATCACTCTACTGGTGTGACTGAAGAAGACCTCCTACTTGCTAATAAGGCATTCATTGAAGTCAGCGACGAGAACATCATCTTAAAATAAGAAATCATTGATCTTAAGGAAGCACAGTCTAAAGTAGATCCTAATATAAAAATCCTAAACGAACGCTTGACAGTAGAGTTGAGACAACTCAAAGACAAGTGTGCGTCAACAGACAAGTTATATCAAGACCTACTTAAGACACATGCCACTGAGACAAATGAATTCAATGTTTTAAAGAGAAAGTGTAAAAAGCTTGAAGAACACAATAAGTTCTTGGAGACTGAGGTCGTAAATCTGGACCTTAAACTTTCTGAATTGGTTAAATCCTTAGTGATTAATAAAAAACTGTCAGATAGGTATAGGGCTCCAGATGACAAGACAGGGTTGGGTGCATATACTCCTAACTCGCCTACTTAAGTCATTAAGAACCCTATTGAGGTTAGTTCAAGCTCTTTCACACATGACAAAGGTAAAAGACCAATGGAATACGATACTATAACAACATCCAAAGGCACTGTACAAAAACAGACTAGAGTTAACACTCCAATTGCCAAAGGTGGTAAAAGGAATGATCACAACAGACCTGTTCCGTTTAGGACAAGTCGAAAGAGGACCACTAATCGTGGACGACCAAACCAGGTCAGATACGAGGATTGGTATCCTGAAGAGACGAGTTCTAGACAAGTACAGACTAGATGGAAAGAGCTTAGACCTCCTTTTATAAGGCAGTCTCAGCTCTACTCGTCTAGGCCTAGGAATGTGGCTCCCAAGTATCGTACTCAACCAGTCTTGTATCCTCCACCTGAATCCTATGGTATCAAAGGAGAGGAAAGACCTAAACATGTCTATAAACCGTATGGCCCAAATGCATACAAGCCCTATTCTGACTATCAAAGGCCCATGCCTACTCAAGTAGAGGTTAAGACGAAAGGCTACCTCAGACGAGTAGACCCAAGGACTGATGATAGGCCAGACAAGGACAATAGGGTCTTATTCTGTAACAAGCATGGTAGAAAGATTAAGAGATCAAACTTGTTCAGGACTCCAATGTATATTTGGATTCCATTGAACTCGACTAACCCCCCAGGACCCCAATAGACAAGGAGGGTACCTAAATTATGAAATATCATCATTTGCAGGGTCGACTCGACTTATACAAGAAGGGTGGCTCAGTAGGAGAAACTTGGTACATAGACAGTGGTTGTTCGCGCCACATGACTGGTACTAAGGCTCTTCTATCAAGCTACTATGAGCAAGAAGGACCTAGGGTTATATTCGGTGATAGTTCTACGGCTATTACAAAAGGCTTTGTCTATATCCGAAATGGAGATGTAGAGATACAAGACGTATCCTACGTAGAAGGTTTGAAATATAATCTATTATCTATTTCACAGTTTTGTGATCGAGGTTACAAAGTGTAGTTTAAAAGCCAGAAGTGCAAAATCATAGACAAAAGGACTCATACCGTACTGCTCGTTGGCATAACACAAGGCAGTGTATATATCGTGAATTGGAATAGTTATCCGCGGGACACTTGCCTTCTTAGCAAAACACCTAAAGAGATCAGTTGGCTTTGGCATAGACGCCTTTGTCACATGAACTTTAAGGTGACTAATAACATTGCAATGGATTACCTTGTTGAAGGTATACCCAACGAAATCTATTTCAAGTCACATGTATGCGATGCCTGTCAGAGAGGTAAACAGGTAAAAGGTTCCTTTAAATCTATTCCTATTCTCTCAACAAGTAGAGTTCTTGAACTTCTACATATGGACCTACATGGCCCAATTACTCCTCCAACCTTGAACGGTAGAAGGTACACACTTATTGTGGTAGACGACTATTCTAAGTTCACTTAGGTAGTCTTCTTATACAAGAAGAGTGATACACAAACACTCCTATCTGATCTGTTGAAGAAGATTCAAGTTGAGAAGAATCAGTCCATTGTCAAGATTCGTAGTGACAAGGGTACTGAATTCATTAACTGCTATATCAAAGAATTTTGCTCTAAGCGTGGTATCCAGCACCTTACTAGTGCAGCAAGGACACCACAACAAAACGGAGTAGAAGAACGAAGGAACAGAACCCTTAAGGAGGCCTGCAGGACCATGCTGACTGAGTATAATACTCCTCATAAGTTTTGGGCAGAAGCGATCAATACTGCATGCCACTCCCAAAACAAAAGTGCTATCAATAAGGCAGTAGGTAAGACGCCTTACGAGGTATAGAAAGGTCGAAAACCCAGAGTTTCATATTTCCATATATTTGGTTGTAAATGTTTTATCCATAACAATGGGAAAAGTAAGTTGAATGCATTTGATGCTAAAGCAGACGAGGGGATATTCTTTGGATACTCCTCGACTAGTAAAGCATTCAGAGTGTTCAACTACTCTACCCTCTGTGTGGAAGAAACACCACATGTAGTTTTCGATGAATCTATACAGGACCCGTCTACTGACCAGATTAGTAAGAAAGTAACCGATCTATCGATCCAAATTGATAAAGAATCAGAAGTATATGAATCTGTTCAAGCCTATAACCCATTCATGAAAGCTCTCGAGTCTGATGACAAGGAGAAGTTAAGTGCTCAAGTAAACCTACTAGACCAGTTGACATGCCTGAACTAGTCGACTCGTCTACTCCTATTAAAACTTCTAATACAAACGATGTTGAAATGCATGATGCTATAGTTGATTTAAATGATGATAGTATGCATGCTAAGCCTAGAAAAACATGGAAATCGGCTCATGATACTGAAAATATCATTGGTGACTCTACTGTTGGTGTGAAGACTAGACGACAACTCCTTGAGTCGCAAGAACAACCTAGTCCATCTTTGTTTTACTGGTGTTGTTTCCTCTCATCTATCGAGCCTAAGACCGTCAATGAGGCATTGGCTGATAGTAATTGGATCATCGCTATGCAAGACGAGTTGAACCAGATTGTTCGAAACGACGTCTGGGAACTTGTCGATAGACCTACACATCATAATGTGGTTGGCACACGATGGATTTTCAAAAATAAGAAAGATGAGAATGATGTAGTCGTTAGAAACAAGGCTAGACTAGTAGCCCAAGGCTATTCTCAAGTTGAAGGCATAAATTATGATGAAACTTATGCACCTGTTGCTAGACTGCAAACCATTAGATTGTTCCTTGCATATGCTGCTTATATGAAGTTTACTATACATCAAATGGATGTTAAAAGTGCATTTCTTAACGGTATTCTTACGGAAGAAGTGTATGTTGAACAACCTCCAGGTTTCGAGGTAAAAGGCAATCAAGTGTACAAGTTGAAGAAAGCCTTATACGAATTAAAACAAGCTCCCAGAGCATGGTACGATACTCTTTCTCAATTTCTATTAGAAAATGGTTTTACTAAGGGCAAGGTCGATAGAACCTTGTTCAGAAGACAAGAAGGTAAGGATATCCTACTTGTTCAAATTTACGTAGATGATATCATTTTTGGATCACCCAACAAAAAGCTGAGTGAAAATTTTTCAACACTCATGCAAAGTAAGTTTGAAATGTCAATGATGGGAGAAATGACTTATTTTCTTGGACTTCAAGTAAAACAAACTCCCGATGGGATTTTCATAAATCAAGCAAAGTATACTCGAAATCTACTAGACAAGTATGGTATTATAACTTGCAAATCTTCTGGAGTACCTATGCTACCTACTTACAGGATGGATCCAGACGAGAACGATAAGTGCGCTGATCAAACAAATTATCGTGGTCTTATTGGTTCATTACTGTATTTAACTGTTAGTAGACCTGATATTGCCATTTTCGTTGGCGTATGTGCTCGATTTCAAGCTAATCCAAAAGAGAGTCATATGGAAACCACTAAACGGATACTGAAATATTTGAAAGGAACCATCAATCGTGGTATATGGTATCCTTCAAATGATGATTTATCCCTAAGTGGCTACTCTGATTCTGATTTTGGTGGCTGTAGAATAGATAGGAAATCTACATCTGGTTCTTGTCAATTCTTAGGCACAAAACTCATTTCATGGTTTTCGAAAAAGCAGACAAGTGTTGCTACCTCTACTACTGAAGCCGAGTACATGGCTGCTGGTAGTTGCTGTAGTCAATTATTGTGGCTTATTCAACAGCTTAGAGATTATAATATTTGTGAATCAAATGTTCCTATATTCTGTGATAGTAACAATGCTATTGCCATTACAAAAAACCCTGTTTTGCACACACGTTGTAAGCATGTTGATGTGAAACATCATTTCATACGTGATTATGTAGAAAAGAAGGATATTCGCACGGAAAAGATTCACACAGATTTTCAAAGAGCTAACATTTTCACAAAACCATTACCTAAGGCTCGTTTTCGTGAATTATGCATTAGCCTAGGACTAATTGATCTAGACCCTACTAGTATGTAGTTGTGTACTAATCAGACAGGTACATCAAAAAGAAGAAAGGAGATAAGGCAAGCTACCACAAAAATAGAGCACTCGTCTACTCGTCAACAAGTCAGGTATACAAGGTAAGACAAGATGACCAAATAACCCGATGAGGAAGCTGGTAAAGCTGAGGGTAATACTAAGGGAATAAACATTTAAGGGGGAATCTATGATTTCTTAAATATCCTTATGTTGATTCTTAAGTTTGTTAGAAGTCATCTTGATCGAAACCTTGACTGCTATGATATTTGAATTAATTATTCTACTCTACTACTTGTACATATATTCAAACGTCGCATAAGATAAGACATGTACACAAAGATGTTCGACATTCATACAGACAAAGCACAGTCGAAGGGGGAACTCGTCTAGTGCTAACAAGTCTACTGATCTGTTCTGATGAACTCGAACAGACAAGATAAGCTCTCTCGTGATTTTAAATTCTATAAGTGTTTGAGTTGGTTGATTAAGGACATTAATGTAATTTGATAATGAAAAATTTGGAAAACCTAGAATTGGATATGTACACTCCTTTAAATGAGGTGTATACACCTAGTTCCCGCCTAAACTCTACTACGCTAGGTCAGATGAGTACACTCTCATGTCCTAACCAATAAAAAAGGTGGATTCCAAAATTTACAAAATCAAATCGCATAATCATCTCGATTACGCAACTGAATTTCAAAGGTCTTCACCGTTGGATCAAACCTCTTAATCCTGGCCGTTGATTCAAAATTTAAGTTCTATCAAAACCACTCCACTCTCCTAAAATCACTCCTCACGTTCACTTTACTATCATACTCTCAAGCATTCCCTAATTTCTTGCAAATTTCTTAACTGCAAAACACATAAGTTACTGCTACTATATCGATCGTGTATATGTTCGATGTTAGAACTAACATGTAGGCAAGATTTGATTTGGGCAAGTATACTAGTGAAGGGAAGGTGCATGTTGAAGGATCAGTGTTCTTCAATGGAAGGCACTCAGACGACAATAAGGAGATTTTGATCAAGTGCTTTAGGTGTGGTTTGAGACCATACTTGGAGGCTTTTCCAGAGGTGGTATTCGAGGAAGAGGTGCTTGAATTTTATGCAAATGCTACCAGACTAGGCGACTCAATTGAGGCGTTCGTTGGTAGAAGTCGAGTGGAAATCACTCGTGAGATTTTGTTCGAAACTTTGAAGTTGCCGTCCGGATCGATTGATGTGGAGAACTATGGATTAGGACAAGAGTTGAGGTATTTAAGCATTTTCTGTGGCAAGAAATTGAAGCTGAATCGAGATGGAAAGATCCCGTCTGTCAAGAAGAAGGAGCTTCTAGACAAGTACAAGGCGCTTCTTGATATTGCATCCAAGATGTTGCTTGGAGTTACTGGGAGTTTTGACTCTGTGACTCTTCAAAAGACGAGAGTGATGGCCGCGATATATGATGGCATCACTGAAGGTAATTGGTACAAGTTGTTCTTAGATAGGCTGATGTACTTTGAAAGGAATGTTCGTGTTGACACAGACACTGGTGAATGGATACTGTCTGCCGCCGTAAGCTTCCGAAACAAGCTTAGTATTCTACTACCCGTCTTGCTGCCAAACAAGACAGACTGGAGCAAGGGCAAGTCGTTCCATGTCTTGAAGCATTATCTCAAGAAAGATGCTTTGGAAAGACAGGCAGAGCAAAGGGCTCTCGAGTGTGGACAAGCTAGAGTTAATCCACGAGATGTGATGTTGGAAGTTGCTCACTCGTCTAGTGCAGAGGAAGATGAGTCTGAGGCAGAAGCTGAGGCTAATGTTGGAACTAGTGGTGCACTAGTTGAATACGTGTCTGATGAAGCCATAATTGAACCCGTTGAAGATTCTGAGGAAACTCACTCGGACAAGGAATCGGAGAAAGAGGCTGAGGATGCAAAAACTTATCGACTGGTGAGAGTCGAGTCGAGTCCCTCGCCAGACAAGTCGACTCAAGTGGTTAGTACTTCTTCTCGTACTCTTTCTATTCCACTTGATATTCCTGTTAAAACCAAGGCAAGATCACTTCGATCTCGTGCCAAACCTATACCCAAAACCTCTTCGTTGGCAGTTCAACCGTTAAGAGCCAACGTTACCCAACACATTACTATATTTGCTACAATTGATACTTCGACAGTTATCAAACCAAACCAAGCCACATCACAGCCCCTAGAAACCACAATCTAAAATATCCCTACCTCAACAGAATATGTTGACCCTTCTAACCCATTTATTTCGGGAACCCCACTAGTTGCCACTGCAACAACTGAGCTAAGGACCCCACTTACTCAGACCCCTCCCGTTAATAGATTTGAAGCCCTAGTCGATTATCCAATGTGTTTACGCGAGAAGTGGATGCGTGCACAAATGACTAGAAATCTGAAGAAGATGCTGCCATCAGTCGAGATTGACACTTCTTCTGAGGCGTATGAGAAGTTGATCAGAATATGCACGTGGGTTGCCCTGAAGAAAGGCCCAACTGAAGACTTGTTTGAGGTCATCAATGGAATGGGTGGAATCACAAATTTTCAAGATTGGGAGATGGAACAGCAAGAGAATAGTGGAGTGAAGAATCACTCTGAACTCCTCCCACCTTATGCTTTGACTGCTCTTGTCAAAAGGATGTTAAATATATCGAATGATATTCTGCCTTCAGAATTCAAGTCAGATGTTGGAATTCAAGTCTCTGAAGCAGATCTTGCAGAAGATGAGTTGATGCAAGAGGCAGAACCAGTAGAGGAGGTGAAGTCTACTGATCCGATTCTTGATTTAGAGAATGTTTCTGATCAATTGCGAGGTCTTGTGTTCAAATATCAAGTTGAACATGCTCATGGTCCAAGGTGCAACGTTGGACAGATCACAAGACAGTTCGAGAAATATTTTCCATCAGAAACATGTGCTTACATTGCTAAGCTAGCTGAGTTGGTGATTAGAGACTCAAAGGCTACTGAGAAGAGGAAAATGGAAGCAAGGTTGGCGATTGTTCCATATTGTCCTCCGATCAATCTGAAAGCTATAGCTGGAAGTGTCATTCCAGAAGATGAAGCAGTAGAAGACTTGGTGTTGTCTACTGATCTGGAAGACAAGTTGGTAGAAGTTCAAATCATTGATGAAGATGAACTTATGGAAGAGGCTTTTCCTGAAGAAGTTGTTCCCACAACTCAAGCCATTCCGACTGCTTCGATAGATAATTTGAAGGATGATCTGAAGCAGGTAATTAAGTCGTCTATTGATGAATTTCTGAAATTAGACGTGAAGCAAGCCCTGATTGACCAGAACAGTTCTCTTGTTACAAGTTCGAAAGAAATGATAATAAATGAGGTGAATCAGTTGGATACTGTATTTAGACAAGAGATGTTCAACCAACTTGAGTTGTTTATCAAGAATCAAGTTGAATATTCTGAGAAAAGTTCTGTTGATTTTGCAAAAGTATTAGCTAAGGAATCAAGGAAGATGAAAAGGGTGTATCGAGTTAAGATTGAAATAGCAGATGAGCAGAGAAGAGAGGCTCATGAACAATTGGAGAATGCAAGAGCTCTTCTGACTGCGATGACTGAGGAAAACAGGATGCTCAAGCTGACTGCTACTCACTTTAAGAATGAGTTTAACCTCATTGCTAAAAAGCTTGAATACACTGCTGATCGTCTTGAGAAGTTGAGTCAGGACAAAACGCATCAGAGGCAGATTGACAGAGCTGCTGAGTTGATGAGGCAAGCTGTTCAAGAGGAGATGACTCGTTTTACCTCTTTATTCACTCCTAAGGCTATTGATGAAGCCAAAAAGGGGAAAGAGACGAAAGAGGTGAAGTTTGCTGAACAAGAGTTAGAAACTGCTGCGACTGGTAAGCCTAGGAGAAGAGGCAGACTGGTGAAGAAAGCAGATCTTGAAGAGATCAGTGCTAGCGCAGAAGAGGTTGACTAAAGGAAAAAGTGTTGCTACTGAAGAAGATCAACCCAAAACAAGGCAAGTCAAGAGAAAACTTGATCTTGAGAAAAATAAGGAAGGATTAGGTGAAATCCTTGCTGATATTGGTGATGAAGAGGTCGAAGCTCTTCATAAGAAACAGAAGATAGAGGATGATCCTTATGCTAACAAGAAAGTGTTAGGTAAACACATCCACCGGTTGCAAAAGTTGAAAGCTGATCCAGATGTGATTGAAGATTCTCACATTGATAGATTCATAGACAACGAGCATAGAGATGCTTGGTTGATTGTTAAGGAGAAATGGGAACTAGATCACTGGATAATTCGTAAGTTTGGTGATTCAGAAAGCAAAGAAGAGTTGTTCGCAGTATTTGACAAGTTCATGGAAGCTGAAGATGAGAATCTTTGGAACTTGATAATGCGAATAGCAACTGCTGTTGGTTATAACATTTTGGTGCCTGATTTTTCGAAATGGGAAACACCAATGTTAGGATCTGGAAAAAGAATCAACATGAATCATGTGAAGAAATTTGAAGAAGAATTGTTGGAGAAAGAAAAAATCGAGAATGAAGATCATGTCTTAGACATTCATCGAAGGATTCTGGAAGCGTTTCAAATTCCCACTCCAAATGCTGGACAGATGAGTGACTGAAGACTGTAAGTTCTTGTTTACTTAATTTATATTTCATTTTGTCTAAGTAAGTGTAATCTACTGGTCTTATTTGAATGAATGAAAAGATAACATATTTTGACGATTATGTGAGATAACTACTTAACTAGTCCACTATTGAGAAATAATTCAAGTAGTTTTGGCTTCATCAGAAATGGGGAAATTGTTGGGATATGAATCCTAATATAAAGTCCTAATTGGTGATGAGTTGAGTTTTGATAAGCCAAAAGAAGACTTGAATAATTTCTAAGTGTTGACTGATCTAGTCTAGTTATGTGAGTCGTCTTGAGCAGATCAGTAGAGTAAAAAAAGAAAAGAACAGTACAAAAGCAAAGTATGAAAAGTTGAAAGACAAGTACGTTTTATAAGTACTGTGTTATATGATTGTTAGGATTTATATTGAGCTAATTAAACGATGTATAAAAGCTCATAGTTCTTATTGTTCGCATATTGATGTATAGTCTTAAGGTGACTAAGCTAAGTTATAAAGCTTAAAGTAATGTAATAGTCTTGTTAATATTAGATGATAGGACTAGTATAGATTAGTCTACCATTGAAGTCTGTTGGGATATGAATCATATAAACAATGTTCTAATTGATGATTGTATGTTTTGATGGCCAAAAGCAACTTAAAGTTAGTAATATATGTGGTTCTAACTCATCTTAACTAAGTCATCTGAAAACAAGATTACTGATCTTAATGGAATCTGAGAATAAGAATACTGATCTTTATTGGATATTTGAATCTGAGTTACTGATCTTATATGTAAGTTTACTGATCTTATATGTTTACTGATCTTATTGTGTTTACTGATCTGATATATGAACTGTTAGGAACTAAGCTGATGTTTTATATTGTATAGACAGCTTATAGTATATGACTTAGATATACTCATCTGTATATAGTTCAGTTGATGTATAGATAGGTTTTATATGTGTAAAGTTGTATTTTATTTTATTCAGCATTGTAAAGGTTTAGAACAGTAAGTTTAGAACACTAGATTAGAAGAAGATCAGAAGACTAATGAAGACTCAGAGGACTACTTCAGAAAAAGAAGACTTCAAACAAAAGTTGAAGAGAAGCTTAGAAGAATTCTAGAGAAGTACAGAACAGTTTGTAGTTACTGTGCTGACTGGCTCAGAAGAGTAAAAATCAGAACAGTAAGTTACTGTGCTGATTTGGTGAATTTGAAGAATAAGTTTGGAAAACTTATGTAAGGTGTAATTGAAGATTTATTGAAGAGATGCTGACTTGGAATAAGAAGGAAGTTACAAAGTCGGTTACAAGAAGAAGTTACAAAAACAGTTTTAGAGTTAGTTGAGAGTTAGTTCACAAACTGCTAACTGTCATACTAAGTTCTATAAATACTATGTGATCTCCTACTTGAAGAGACTACTGAAAGACTGCTACTACAAAACAATTACTGATCTTAGAGAATTCAAGAGCAAGTCTACAAGCAAGAACTCACAGAGTTAAGGAAATCAAACTAAGTAAAGATCTTATTAAAAGTTGAGTATAAAACTAAAACTGGAAGTACTGATCTGACTCAGTAAGAACAGTACTATTCAGAACACTATTCCGCATTATAAACTCTGATATTTTGAAAGATTTTTGAAAGTATATTCACCCCTCCCCTCTAGACTTTCTTAGCTTACTCAATCTTAACTCAACTTTGGGACCAACAAGTGGTATCAGAGCAGTAGTTCTTTGGACTGCTGTTTCTTGATAACCTTATAGAAACTTGAGGGAAATCTCACTGATCTTGCTACTATTTCTTGATATTTGTCACTATCTGAATACTTGAAAATTATCTGCTATACTACTGATCCTATTTGTCTGATCAAACATGGATGACACTAATGTGAACAAACTTCCTAAGTTCAAGATTGCAGATTATGACTACTGGAAGCTTAGGATGGAGGCCATATTTAGCTCAACACATGATCTGATGGTGTCTGTGGTGACTGAAGGACCAATTGTCACCATGGTGGAAAACACTGCTGTTCTGGATCCTTCTAAACCAGTAGGAGCACTGGTCCCTGTTGGTCCTGAAGGGAGTATATAACAAGTGTATGGGGGGGGGGGGGGAATACACTTGTATGCAATTCTTTTCTAACTTTGATCAAACCAGAGGTCAGCAAGGTTGTCTTGGACAACTCTGCTGAAGAAGATTAACTCTTCTGAGATAATCAGACTACTAAGTACTATTGAGTACTTAGTTGATTGACTATCTAGGGGAGTTATATGTGCGGAATTATGGTTGGCCCTTTAAGTTTAGACTCCTTTAATTTCTGAAATCACTTAGTCAATGCAACACAGTTCAGTTTAGCTTCAGGGAACTTGTCCAAATCAGTTTTTCACAGTCTTTGAATATGTATCTTTGAAAGATCAGTTTTGTGTGCAGTGTTGAAGGAATGTAAGTACTTGTAAAGTAAATCAACACTAGAGTTTATAGTGGTTCAGAGACTCAAGCTCCTACATCCACTTTCCCTGATTTAACAGGATAATTCCTTCACTCTTGGAATTAACTTGTTTTATAGTGCCAAGGTGCACTTGATCAAGAACACCACTCCTTGGTGAATTGATCCCTAGGATGTCTAGAGTCCTAGTACCCTCTTCTCAACTCAGAACTGAACTGTTCTTCTCTCAACAGTCAGCTCCTACCACTTCTACTACAACAATCTTCTCACTTTCACTCTTGAAAGGGGTAAGGATTGAAGTAAGGTTCCAACTAATGAGATATCCTTTACAATGAAGATCAGTGTATAAGGATAGGATATCTCTCTAAGCTTGTGTATAAGTATACAATTGAGTTCAGCTTAGAAGAAGTGTATAAAGACTAAGATAGTCTCTTTGAAAGCTTGAGAGCACTTGTCAACTTGTAGGATTGTTGGATTTTCTTGTCAAGGTTGAGGTGCTTTCAAATGGTCTTCACACTTCTGTATTTATAGACAAGATGGAGGATTTTCCCGTTGGAGAGGCAGCCCCAAATTGCTATAAATGTCTTCCTTGAGTTCTTCAAACTGGAAGACAGATTCTTGATAGTGACATGTCCTCATTTGGGTAATAAACGGCTGTAACAGTTTTGTCTTCATTCTGCAGCACTTTTCCCAATGTTTGACTTCTTGTTAGGACTTGGACATGGCTTCTGAAGGTTGATCCAATGATAGGACAACATTCCTTATCATCTGGACAACTCTCCTTATCACTATCAGTAGTTTTGCTTTTCAGCATGGTTGGCTTGCTCTTCTTCAGATGACTTGGCTCATTCCCTTTATTTCTCTTGTGTATGGTCTTAGCTCATTCCTTTGAGGACCTTTAGGGACATGTTGTCTCAATCTCTTCAGCATAGTTGTCTTCAGGCTTTCAGAGCACTTCATCTTGATCAATTTAGCTGAGACAACTCCTCTGGACAACTCTTCTGATTAGCATGGTTGGTCTTTTTTGTATCAGAGCACTTTCTACTTTAGAGTTGGCTTATCTGGACAACTCTCCTGACCAAAACCTTTGAGTAGTCTTGTCCTTTTGAGCTAGGTAGGTTTGTTCTTGCATATGGCTAGCTTCTTTGGACAACTCTCCTGATCAGAGCTTTATGAACATTTTCTCTGGACAACTCTCCTGATAAAATCATCTTCATTTGACTTGTCCTTTTGAGCTTTACAATCTTGTTTTTGTATAAGAACATCTTCTGTGGACAACTCTCCTGATAAGAGCATCTTAGATTTCATAGAGTGTTCTTACTCTTAAGTGATTGTTCCAGAATTTGAGCCTTGGGGGGACTTGATCTTGATCATCTTCAAAGCATAGGTTCCCCCTCAAATTGTGCATCTAATTGTCTAAGAGCTGCCTAACAATTCAGCTTCTCATCTAGCCTTATGCTATATGTTCTAACATTTCTAGAACATATTCATTTATAACTTAGGCATGTCTCAGGGGGTTTTTGGTATTCAATCAAAACATAGCTCATTTTATTCCCAACAGTCCCTAAACCAAGGTCAGAACTGACTTCTGAAGAAATGCGACAAAACAATTTGGATAGTCTTGCTAAGAATTATATTTTACACACCTTGCCAAATGAGTATCTTGGTAAAGTGTTAAAATGTAAGACTGCAAAGCAAATGTGGGACAAATTGGCTATTCTTTGTGAAGGTACTACACTGATCAAAGAAAGCAAATTATCCACAGCTGTCCAAAGGTTTGAAACATTTAAGATGAAGCCAGGAGAAACAATTGATGAATTGGATACTCGATTTACTAAGATTATGAATGATCTTGATGTGTTAGGAAAGACTTATACTGAAAGAAAAGTTAACCTGAGAATCTTGAAAGCTTTGGATGAAAGGTGGAAAATGGTCAAGATGATCATTAAGACCACACAAGACATTGATTCTTGGCCAGCAGAAACTATGTTCCAAACACTTAAGGCACATGAGTTTGAGTTAGATGAAGAAGATTCTATTACTGAAAATCATAAGGATAAGGATGCCTCTAAGGACATAGTTTTTAAAGCCTCTATCTCTAAGGGGTCTAGATCATCTAAGTCTAAGGCCTCAAGCATAAAAGATGAACTAGATAGTTCTGATCTTAGTCTAAAAGATCAGATGAGCCTTATGATCAAAAGATTTGATAGACTAAATAAGAGGTAGGGTTGATACAAGAGATTCTATAAGGAAACCAAGGGTTCTAGTAACAGGGACTCTTCTGTGAACAAAAGGGATCAAAACTATTCTGAAAGAATGGATGAGATCTCCAATGAGAACAGGAGAGATAGGAACTCATCTGATAAGAGGGATAGAAAGTATTCTGACAAGAAAGATAGGAACTCTATTGACAAGCATGACAGGAACCGAAATCATTCACCTCCTAAGAGAACTTCTAACAATCCTGTTTGCTATAATTGTGATAAGCCAGGTCATTATGCTTATGAATGTCCTGATCTGAGTTCTGAAGATCGAGAAGAAAGGAAAGCCATAAGAGATCGAAAATATGCCAAGGGTAAGAAGGCAATGATGGCATACAATGATTCTGATTCGGAATCAGAAGAGTTGCCATCATCTTCATCTGAATACCCCTCTAGCAATGAAAATGAAGCCTTCATAGCAGATGATGGACTGGTAATGATGGCCAAAATAAATGATGAGGTATCATCTGCTAACTCTTTTCAATCTTGTAAAAATTCTGACACTGATTTAAGTGACACTGCTAATAGTAGTGTAGGAAGTAGTCTTCATCATTCCCTAGGAGTGACTGAAGAAGACCTTCTACAAGCTAACAAAGCATTCATTGAAATTAGTGATGAGAATATATCTTTAAAGCAAGAAATCATTAATCTGAAAGAAGCTCAGTTGAAAGTGGATCCTAATGTAGTTTCTCAAAATGCACGACTATTAGAAGAGTTGTCTCAACTCCAAGAAAAGTATGCATCCATTGACAAACTATATCAGGGTATGCTTAAAACTCAAGCCAAAGAGACTAATGAATTCAATGATTTAAAGAGTAAATGTGAAAAACTTGAAGAGCGCAATAGATTCTTAGAATCTGAAGTAGTGAGCCTAGATCGAAAGCTATCTGGGATGATTAACTCTACCAAGATTAATCAAACAATCTCAGACAGATATAGAGCTCCAAATGATAAAAGTGGAATAGGTACTGATCTGCCTAGTTCCTCTACTTCAGGAATTAAGAACACTAATGAAGCTAGTACAAGTTATTTGCAACTAGATAAAGGAAAAGAACCTATGACTTATGATAATGATCCAAAACCTAAAGTACAGTCTAAATACATCCCTCCTACTACCAAGAATGGTAAAATGAAGAATGTATTAAGACCAGTACAGTCAAGACCATACCAGAAGAGTTATACTCCTTTGACCAGATCAGATCAGTCCTGGTATCAGAAGAGACAAACTCAGAACAGTAGGTCAAGACAAGCACAGGCAAGTTGGGAACAGCCTAGACCTCCTTTTATAAGGCAGTCTCAGCTGTATTCAACTAAACCTAGGAGATTTGTGCCTCATTATCATAACAAACCTGTTCTTTATCCTCCACCTTTATCTTATGATATCATTGAAGAGGAAATACCAAAACGCATCTATAAGCCGTATGGTCCACATGCTTTCAGACCATATTCAAACTATTACAGGCATACTGATCTTACTGAAAAAGGGATAGAACCAAGGAAAGGCTATCTTAGAAAAATAGATCCTAAGTCTGCTGATAATTCTGAATTGGTTAACAAAGTACTGTTTTGTGATAAATTTGGAAGGAAACTGAAGAGGTCCCATTTATTCAAATCCTCAATGTTCATTTGGGTACCTCTCACTACTAACCCCCAAGGACCCCAATAAACTAGGGTACCTGTCACTACTAACCCCCAAGGACCCCAATAAACTAGGGTACCTAAATTATTAAGATCACTACCTTGCAGGATCGACTGGACTTATACAAGAAAGGTGGTTCGGTTGGTGAGACCTGGTACATAGACAGTGGGTGTTCACACCACATGACTGGTACCAAGGCCTTGCTTACTGACTATCATGAGAAGGAAGGACCAAAAGTCATCTTTGGAGACAGCTCCATGGCAATTACAAAAGGATTTGGATTCATCAAGAATGGAGATGTTGAAATCCAAGATGTCTCCTATGTTGAAGGTTTGAAATATAACTTGCTGTCTGTATCTCAATTCTGTGACAGGGGATACAAAGTTCAGTTCAAAACCAGAAGATGTGAAATAATAGACAAAAGGACTCACAATGTTCTACTTGTTGGCACAAGACAAGGAAGTGTATACATTGTGAATTGGAATAGTTGTCCTAAGAATGCTTGTCTTATTACTAAGAGTCCTAAAGAAAACAGTTGGCTCTGGCATAAACGCCTCTGCCATCTGAACTTTAAGATAATCAACAAGATTGCTAGAGAACATCTTATTGAGGGCATTCCTAATGAAATCTATTCCAAATCACAAATGTGTGACTCCTGTCAAAAAGGTAAACATGTAAAGGTTTCATTTAAGTCCATTCCAACTCTTTCAACAAGCAGAGTCTTAGAACTCTTGCATATGGATCTTCATGGTCCTATCAACCCTCCTACATTGAATGGAAGAAGGTATACTCTAGTTGTAGTAGATGATTACTCTAAGTTTACTTGGGTAGTCTTTCTACACAAAAAGAGTGATACACAAACACTACTTCTAGATCTATTAAAGAGGTTGCAGGTTGAAAAGGGTCAACCCATTGTCAAGATAAGAAGCGACAAGGGGACTGAGTTTATTAACTGTTACATCTCTGACTACTGTTCTAAGTCTGGCATACATCATCTAACAAGTGCAGCCAGAACCCCTCAACAAAATGGTGTTGCAGAAAGGAGAAACAGAACACTAAAAGAAGCATGCAGAACAATGATTGCAGAATTCAACACACCTCAAAAGTTTTGGGCTGAAGCCATTAACACAGCTTGCCACTCCCAAAATCGAAGTGCTCTTAATAAGGTGCATGGTAAAACACCTTATGAGGTATGGAAAGACAGAAAACCTAGAGTTTCTTATTTTCATATCTTTGGATGTAAGTATTTCATTCATAACAATGGCAAAAGTAAGCTAAATGCCTTTGATGCAAAAGCTGATGAAGGGATATTCTTAGGATACTCTTATGTAAGCAAAGCATTTAGATTGTTTAATTACTCTACCCTATGTGTGGAAGAAACATCCCATGTAGTCTTTGATGAGAATGTGCAGGACTCTGCTGATCATCAGCTCAGTAAGAAAATTGACAATTTAAAGCTTCAAACCAACAATGAAGATGATGATGCAAAAATATATGAATCTGTACAAGCATATAATCCTTTCCTGAATGTCCTAGATCAAGATTCTGATAAAGAAAAGGTAAAAGACAAAGGTGAGTCATCTAAAACTTCTGAACTACCAGAATTGAATGACTGCTCTCCTATGAACAAATCTGCTGATATGAATGATACTGATATGCATGATGATTTGCATGATATAAATGATGATAGCATTTCTGTTAAGAATAGAAGGACATGGAAGTCTGATCATTCTACTGATTTGATTCTAGGTGATTCTAGCAAAGGTGTTAAAACTAGGAAACAATTGTTTGACTCCCAGGAAGAACCTAGTAAGTCTCTATTTTGCTGGTGTTGTTTTCTATCATCTATTGAGCCTAAAACTGTGAATGAAGCTTTAAGTGATAGTTACTGGATTATAGCCATGCAAGAAGAACTTAATCAGTTCACTAGAAATGAAGTTTGAGAACTTGTTGATAGACCTAGTGATCATAATGTTGTAGGCACTAAGTGGATTTTCAAGAATAAAAGGGATGAAAATGATCTTGTAGTTAGAAATAAAGCTAGATTAGTTGCTCAGGGCTACTCTCAAGCTGAGGGTATTGATTATGATGAAACTTTTGCTCCTGTAGCTAGACTAGAAGCTATAAGACTGTTCCTTGCTTATGTTGCTCATATGAAATTCACTGTGTATCAAATGGATGTGAAAAGTGCATTTTTGAATGGTATACTTGCTGAAGAAGTTTATGTGGAACAACCACCTGGTTTTGAAGTGAATAGTCACCAAGTATACAGGTTAAAGAAAGCACTCTATGGATTGAAACAAGCCCCAAGAGCCTGGTATGATACACTTTCTCTATTCTTACTTGAAAATGGTTTTACTAAAGGCAAGGTTGATAGAACTTTGTTTAGAAGACAAGAAGGTAATGATATATTACTTGTTCAAATTTATGTGGATGACATTATTTTTGGATCACCCAACAAAACCTTGAGTGAAAGCTTTTCTACACTCATGCAAAGTAAATTTGAAATGTCTATGATGGGTGAAATGACATATTTTCTTGGTCTTCAAGTAAAACAAACTACAGAAGGTATCTTTATAAATCAAGCAAAATACACTAAGAATTTGCTAGATAAATTTGGTATTAAAACCTGTAAGACAGTTGGTGTGCCCATGCAACCTACATACAGAATGGATCCTGATGAAGGAGGTAAGTCTTCTGACCAACCTCATTATCGTGCTTTAATTGGCTCTCTACTCTATCTAACTGCCAGCAGACCTGATATTGCTTTTTCTGTTGGTGTATGTGCAAGATTTCAAGCAAACCCCAAAGAAAGTCATCTGGAAGCTGCCAAAAGGATATTGAAATATCTAAAGGGGACCATTAATCGAGGATTATGGTATCCTGCAGATGATGATATATCCTTAAGTGGTTATTCAGACTCGGACTTTGGAGGTTGCAAAATAGATAGAAAATCTACTTCAGGTTCATGTCAATTCTTAGGAACTAAGCTCATTTCATGGTTTTCAAAGAAACAAACAAGTGTGGCAACTCCTACTACTGAAGCAGAATATATGGCTGCAGGTAGTTGTTGTAGTCAGCTTCTTTGGCTAATACAACAACTCAGAGACTACAATATTGTAGAATCTAATGTACCTATATATTGTGACAGTAATAATGCCATTGCCATCACACAAAATCCCGTTTTACATACTAGATGCAAGCATGTTGATATTAAACATCATTTTATTAGGGATCATGTGGAAAAGAAAAATATTAGGATGGAAAAGATTCATATTGATATTCAAAGAACTGACATTTTTACAAAACCATTGGTTGAAGTGAGATTTAGAGAGTTATGCATTAGCTTAGGATTGATAGATATGGATTCTATATGTATATAGAACTGTACTAACATTTCAGGTACTGATCTTATACCAAGAGGAATATGAAGCATAAACTAAGAGCAGTACATCAAAACTCAAAATTCAGAAGAGACAACCCTATGTCAGACCACTACATCTATCAAAACAGGTAACAAGGTTACTAAAGTGACGTTAAATCCCGATGAGGAAGCTGGTAAAGCTGAGGGACACTGAGAACACACATTAAGGGGGAATCTGTGATTTCTTAAAAATCCTTTTGTTGACTCAGAACACTAAGTCACTTTAGCATAAACCTTGATGTGATCATTAAATTAAACATATTTTTACTAATCTGTACTGTTTTACACTCATATATAATGAACTAACACTTCTACCAAGGTGAAACAGGCACAGAAGAGGAATTCTCCACTGAAGGGGGAACTGATCTGATTACAGATTTGAAAAGTCTACTAATCTGATCTGATTACAGGCTATATAAGTCTACAGATATATTCTGATTAATAAATTGACTTGTCTACAGAACTGTACTGATTACAAAGTTTCTTTGTCTACAGTACTGATCTGATTACAATTTCAATTATTCTACAGAACTAATCTAATTACTGATTAAACTGTCTACAAAAAGATTTGATTACTACTAATCTGTCTACAGAATAGAACTAATCTGTCACAGTACTGATCTGAAGATTATTGTGCTGATATCAAAAAGGTGAAACCAGAAAAATTGGGTACTGATCTGAAAACTACTGTGCTGACCCATCTACTGATCGGAAGATTACTGTGCTGATTCATCTACTGATCTGATGTCTGAAGGAGTTTACTCAGCTGATCACAGTACTCAGCTGATCCAGATAAGTATATTTTAATATTTCAAAAGTAAGAAAATGAAGTGAAAAAGTTGTTGGAAACTACTGTGTTGATATGCATCAGAACAGTATTTTTCCTTAGAATAATTCTAAGTAAAAAACTGCTCAAATTTTAGATTACTAATAGAGAAGATTAGTACACTCCTCTATTTTTGACCTAATTTTTGTTGGTGTATTTATCAAACACAATTTGGTTCCAAGAGTTGGAAGGGTTTTAGAATTTGGATCGTTTTTTTTAACTCACAGATTTCAAGATAGAATCCTAACCACTCATCGCGCTAAGTAAAATCAATCCAAGCCCTAGATTTGGTTTGAATTTATTAAGAACGATCTCTCATCAGCTCATAACTTCATCTTCATTACTTACTATTCTAGAAATCTCTCAACTCGAAACCGCTTAATAATCAATACTCTAGCTTCTACAAAAATCCTAAAATGGCGATTATCAATATTATCAGTGAATCTAACGAAGTCGCAGGCACATTTGATTCTGATTTTTGGGTTCGAGAAAAAGGAATTTTTGTGGAAAATGCTGTATATTTCAATGGCCGTCACAGTGCTGAAAACCAAGCTATTCTGACGATGTGTGAAGAGTGCGGGCTGAGAAAGTTTCTTGAATCATCTCCGATGAATGTGTTTGAACCAGAAGCGATGGAATTTTATTTGCAGCTTAAAGGTGATAACAATGGTGTCCACTCCATGCTTTCTGGGCACAAGGTCTCAATTACAAGAGAAATCCTTGAAGTCATGCTGGATTTACCTCAAGGCCCAGTGGAAATTCTGACCTACAAAGCAGGAGAAGAGAAAGAATGCGTAGGAAGATGGTCGGGTGTAGAAACAGAGTCCCTAAGCAATCTTAAGAAGGATGTTCTTCCTACTGGTCTTCAATTTCTAATGGACATAGCCGGGAAATGTTTGTTAGGGCAACATCACAGTCAGGATGCTCTATCAAGTTTAAAAATCCGAATTATGGCAGCAATCATTGACAGAGTGCAAGGTGATTGGCAAGGATTTTTCTTAGAAAGACTGTTAAATGAGAAAGAAAAAGTCTTGTTCGACGAAGATACAATGGAATTTTCGATTAAATCGAAGTTAGGGTTCGGGAACAAGTTGAGTATCTTGTTGCCACAGTTGGTTGTCAAGAAGCCGTACTGGAGCAATCCCAAGAAATTCCATCATGGAAAATTCTTGATGAAAAAGGAGTCTGTTCGATTTGAACAAGAACATCCTTTGGTGCAATCTCAAGAACCTGAAGCACAAGAGTCTGGCGCTTCAATGTATCGATCTGATGATAATCAACCAGAGATAAGATCGAAGGCTAGGCATGATCCGAGAAGTACTAGACCAAGGAGAGGAAGGTCTGCTACAGCTGCCTCAGAGCCAACAGTCCGGTTTATTGAGACTGTGATGCAAGCAAGCTTTGAAGAACAAGAGGTTAGTAATTCAAGTGTTGTTGTTTTACATAAGAGAACCAAGAAGAGAAGTGCTAGGAGGAAGCTTGTTGATGTATCTCCTACCCCTTCAAATTCTGATCCAAGCCCAACTGATCCCATTAACCCTCAACCTTCATGTTCTGGAGAATCAGCTCACAATTTTCCAATGTCTCAGAACACTCCCCATTCATCCCTTCAGAACACTACTTTTAATCCTACTCCTATTTCAAGTCCTCAACATCAATCTACTCCACATCATTCACCTACACAAGTTCATGATCACTCTACTGAACATGAATTTGAACCTTCTACTGTACCAATTGACATTTCATCATCCCCTGAACCTGAATATATAGCCCCTAAACCTGCTGGTTTAATGGATTATCCTATCTGTGATAAGGAAGATAGAATCAGGATAGATTTGAGATTGGCTTTGTTGAAGCAGTTTCCTGGATTGGATGAAAGTTCAGTTGAGTTTGAGAAACTCCTTAGGATAGGCACATGGGTGTATCTTAAGAGGAGTACTCTTAAAGAAAATTTAGTTGTTATGGAAGGTATGGGTGGTGCTTCAATCTTTGATGATTGGGAAGCAGAGCAGATGCATGCAGCTGGTGTTAACTCATTTCTTGAGCTAGTAACCCCAGAGTCAGTGGTGCAACTTGTTGAAAGGTTGACAGGATTTAAGTATTCTGTGGAAAATGTTGCTCCTACTGCAGATGAAAATGATTTTGTTATGGAAAGTGAAGAAAGGGTAGTTGATAAGGATACTCATGTTGTTGAAGAAAATATTATGGAAGTTGATGAAGCTGTTGACAATACAACAGAGGTGTTTGAGAACACTGTTGTGATTGAAGATACAAAAGTTTTGGAAAAACAAGTTTTGGATGCTGAAGAGATGGAAAGCACTCCATTTCAGTCTGCTGAACCTATCATTCCTGAAGATGTGCAGGAACAGATCAGAACAGTTCCTGTTGAACAGGAATCTGATAACTCAAGCTTTGAACTGTTGAAAAAGCAGAATGAAGAGCTTACAACCAAGTTGGAAGCAGTTGTGAGTATGTTCCAAGAAGCTACTGAAAGAATGAATAAGATGCATTCAGAAAATTCTTATGAAAGAGTTATGGAGCATACAATGACTAAAATTTATGATCTTCATAGACTGCAAGAGAAGAACCTATCTCAGGTGTTGCATGCAAAGATGGAGCAACACTTGACTCCCTTGAAAGAGTGGCATGATGAAGCCAAAAAGGGGGAAGATAAGATAAGAAGAGTAATGGAACAAACTCAGTCACAACAAGCTCAACTAGTTGTGAGTCAAGATGAGTTGAAAGAAGAAATTGCAAGTCTGAATGAGAAAATCAAACTCAGGAAGCAACAGAAACAACAAGCTGAAGAAGTTGTTGAGAAGAGGAAATCTGATATTGCTGAAAGTTCTGTTCAAAAGAAGAGAAAACTGATCTTGTCTGATGAAGAACAAGAAGAGGAAACTGGTAGAGTTACCAGATCAAGAAGCAAATTGAAAATTGGTGTTTCAAGTGAAGAAGCAGAGTTGAAGAAGAAGAAAAATAAGGATGTAAAATTTTTGAAAACAAGGTTTGATAATAGAGTTGCAGCTTTGAAAAGGAAAATGAATGCTCAGAGAAAAGCTGAAGGAAAAGAGTTTGATAAAAAATTTCAAGATGAGAATTTTGTTGATTTTATTGTTCTAACTGAAAATATGGAATATTGGAAAAATCTGAAGAAGAAGTGGGAAATTGCAAACTTTATTGTAAAGAAGTTTGGTGATCATTCAAGCAAAGAAGCTGAATTTGCTGATTTTGAAGAGTTCATGTTGAACATTGATAAAGATTTTTCGGAAGATATAACACAAGTTGCTGCTCGTGCTGGAACAAAGATCTTATGTCCTGAAGAACCAAATTGGGAACCTCCAAGACTAGAGAATGGAGAACCAGATTACAAGGAGATTAGTAACATAATTGCTGAGATTATCAAAGAAGAAGGAATAACTGATCATCAACATATGATGGATATTAAAGCAAGGCTTTATGTTGCATTCAGAATCTGAAGATAAAGAAAGAAGATGAAGGACAAGCTCACAAGATAACATTTCTTAACCTTAATCTTTATTTCTATATTTTTGTTTATTTCATATTCCGTGATTATGTGTATATGTGCATTACCTGATCTTATTATGAATATGAATCTGGAATTTTTGAAATGATGAACTGTTATGATTGACTACATACTTAACTACTGATTTATTAACATTTAAGTAGTTTTGGCTTCATCAAAAAGGGGGAAATTGTTGGGATATGAATCCTATAAACAATGTTCTAATTGATGATTGTATGTTTTGATGGCCAAAAGCAACTTAAAGTTAGTAATATATGTGGTTCTAAGTCATCTTAACTAAGTCATCTGAAAACAAGATTACTGATCTTAATGGAATCTGAGAATAAGAATACTGATCTTTATTGGATATTTGAATCTGAGTTACTGATCTTATATGTAAGTTTACTGATCTTATATGTTTATTGATCTTATTGTGTTTACTGATCTGATATATGAACTGTTAGGAACTAAGCTGATGTTTTATATTGTATAGACAGCTTATAGTATAGGACTTAGACATACTCATCTGTATATAGTTCAGTTGATGTATAGATAGGTTTTATATGTGTAAAGTTGTATTTTATTTTATTCAGCATTGTAAAGGTTTAGAACAGTAAGTTTAGAACACTAGATTAGAAGAAGATCAGAAGACTAATGAAGACTCAGAGGACTACTTCAGAAAAAGAAGACTTCAAAGAAAAGTTGAAGAGAAGCTTAGAAGAATTCTGGAGAAGTACAGAACAGTTTGTAGTTACTGTGCTGACTGGCTCAGAAGAGTAAAAATCAGAACAGTAAGTTACTGTGCTGATTTGGTGAATTTGAAGAATAAGTTTGGAAAACTTATGTAAGGTGTAACTGAAGATTTATTGAAGAGATGTTGACTTGGAATAAGAAGGAAGTTACAAAGTCGGTTACAAGAAGAAGTTACAAAAACAGTTTTAGAGTTAGTTGAGAGTTAGTTCACAAACTGCTAACTGTCATACTAAGTTCTATAAATACTGTGTGATCTCCTACTTGAAGAGACTACTAAAAGACTGCTACTACAAAACAATTACTGATCTTAGAGAATTCAAGAGCAAGTCTACAAGCAAGAACTCACAGAGTTAAGGAAATCAAACTAAGGAGAAGCCACTGAATTGAAGAGAAGAATCAAAGGCTATTCAAAGAGAAGTTTTACTTTTCATTTTAAGTTTGTGTTGTTGTAAACAAGTTTGCTACTTACTTGAGAAATTACTAGTAGATCGAAGATACACTTGGAAGTGTAATCGATAAGATCACAGTCTTAGTCTTGGGACTTTAAGCCACAAGAAACTCAAAGAAGAGTAATAAAACATCACAACTGGGATTGTGAGAGTGGATGTAGACTTATTGGTCGAACCACTATAAAATTCTGTGTTCTTTATTTTCTGTTTAATAGTTGTTTGATATTTGTTTAAACAAGAACAGTAGAATTTACTAAGTAAAGATCTTATTAAAAGTTGAGTATAAAACTAAAACTGGAAGTACTGATCTGACTCAGTAAGAACAGTACTATTCAGAACACTATTCCGCATTATAAACTCTGATATTTTGAAAGATTTTTGAAAGTCTATTCACCCCTCCCCTCTAGACTTTCTTAGCTTACTCAATCTTAACTCAACTTTGGGACCAACAAAGTCTACTACAGAAGTCTACTAAAGAAGAAGGCTGGATGCGTAAGATAAGACAAGTGGTAAAGAAGACAGAAAATTTGTCTAAGTATGGAGACTAGACAAGTATCGCAAGTTGAAAGAGGAAACTGCTTAAGTTGGAAACGCGTATGAAGATAAGGTCGGTTGATTGAAGTGTTAGTTGCGAAATAACTAATTAACTGAATAAACGCGTGGATGGATAAGAAGAAGCGGTTAGAAATCGGTTATCAAGAAAGTTTGTTGGATAACTAACTTATCTTGATAGTTGGAAGTCTATAAATACCTTGGTAGATTCTACATTTGAAGACTACTGTTACCAAGAGATTTGAAGCATATAAAAGAGATATTCAAAGCAAATTAAGCTCTCAGAGTTGAAGTTCAGAAAGTTCAAGCCAGAAGACAAGTGAAGAACTCGAAGAAGGCTACTACTGAGCTAAAGAGAAGTTTTACTTTTACAGTTTGTTCAAATTGTTATTTACTTGTAAAATAGTTAGTTAGATCGAAGATACATTTGGAAGTGTAGTCGAGAAGATCAAAGTCTTATTTCTTGGGACTTAAAGCCATAAGAACACACTACTCGAAGAGAAGAGTAATAAGAATTTTGCAACTGGAGTTGTGAGAGTGGATGTAGACAAGTTGTCGAACCACTATAAATCTTTGTGTGTTGTTTACTTTACTGTTCTATTTGTGTTTAATTGATTAACTGTTTAATTGATTAATTGACATCTAGACTAGACAAGAACAGTGTTCATCGAATATTAGTTGAGTATAAATTTGATTGGGCTCATTGTTAATCTGATAAATTCCGCATTGTGTATTCTGATATATTGAAAGATTTTGAAAAGTCTATTCACGCCCCTCTAGACATTTTCCTAGCTTACTCAATATTATAAACTCAACTAAGGACCAACAAATATGTTTAGAGATTACAGATTACAAGTTTCAATTTCCTTGAGCTTCTTGAGTAGTCTTCATCAGATCTTCAGATGCGGTAGGCAAGATACAGACGAGTGCGAATTTCTTCCATGTGATGTAGGTTTGTAACATTTTCTTCAATGTAGATTCTTTCCAGAATTCTCTTGACTTCAACCATGCCTGTTCTTCCAGATTCTAGAGTAGGAGGTTCCCAGACAGGATCTTCGGGAGTTAGAATTCTGTAGCCTAGTGCTTTAGCTGACTTCACTGTTTTTGTCCAGAGTACTTCATCTTCAAATTCCATGAATTGAGAGAATTGAAGTAGCTCTTCTTCATAGGTGGAGAGGGGGCCAAATTTTCTAACTATGTGGTTAGCTAGCTGCCATTTCTTCTTCAGAGGGTACCATCTTGGTAGCTCGTCTGGAAGTTTCAGCATATCCACATAGGTGCTGTCTGTAAGCTGAGCACTTTCTTTTTGCTCCTTTTCCTTCAGTGCTTTCCTGATCTTAGCCAATTTCCTCTCAAATTTATTCATAACAGCCTTCGCATCATTTAGTTTCTTCTGCTTGAGTTCTTGGGCTTCTTGCAACTTTCTTTTCTTCAACTCTTGAGCTTATTTTTCTTCTGTCGTGGGCTCTGCTGAGGTTTCAGCTGCCTTTCTCTTTCTTGTCATTCACCTCTGGAGTTGACTATTCTGCAGCAGTGATTTGAAGTTTAGTACATTGAGTCTCATCTTGAACAACTTCCTTTTCTTTTCTATTCTTGATTTTGCTCTTCAAACCTCCCAAGGTCTCAGTCAAATCATCTTGAGCTACAACTAACTCAGCCTGCTGGGCAGTGGACTTCTCTAGAGCGTTTATCAACACATCTTCCCCCTTTTTGGCTTCAGCAAGAGCAGCCGCAAAAAGTTTCATGGCATTTAAAATTTCAACCTGGAGAGTTTGTTTGAGAGCCATGGCATTGACTTTGCTGACATGAGAGAGTTGAGTAATGCTGTGCACCAGAATTTGAGCATGAGAGGGGGCATATGACATTTTCTCTAGTTGAGTTGTTAGGAGTTCCAGTTTGTCAGCTGTCTTCTTTAGCTAGGCTGTTAGTTTCTCATTTTCTTCAGCTGCTGACTTGAGTAGTGCCTGTCCTTGCGCAGCCCTGGATTCAGCATCTTCGAGCCTGGAATTGTAGATGGTCTCCATTCGTGTAGTTTCATTGGAGTATAGATCAGAAAACATTTTGGCTCTGTCTGCTGTCTTTTTTATCTCACTATTGAGATATTCATCTATCTGATTATGTAGTGCCTCACCAAATTTGTCATCTATGTCATAAATTTGGTTGGTAAGGCGAGTCCTTTGCTCCTGAGCAGCTCAATCAATATATCTAGCTAGTTGCATGCCTAGCCCTTTCTCAAAGTGCTTGTCTATTGCTTCCCTTACTTGAGCACACACATCTGCTCTAATATCAATAGCCGAAGTTGAGGGAGAGGAGGTACCTTGAGAGTTTCTTGAACCTGAAAGGTGTTTGGTTTGAATACGACCAATGCACGTCCTTTCTCTTCTGTAGTCAGATGACCTTCATCTAGAAAGGTTGTTGTCGCGTCCACCAGACGAGCAAAGAGACTCCTTTCTTTCTGAATAGGTTGAAGAATGAAACCTTCAAATTCACTTTTAGCCCTGAAATAGGGAGGAATCTTCAGTACCTCCTTTTCTATTTCCTCTACTTCAGCTGTTTCAACTGACTGATCTAAACTCTTGAGTCCCTGAGCCACTGATACCTGGGGTTGTGATGGCTCAACTGATACCAAAACAGGTATCTGACTTGTTGGGTCGTTCGATGAAGCTAACTCATCTGTCAACACAGTGTCAACTGTCTTCAGCTGGATTTGAGTTTGATTCAAGGCTTTAGAGACTAAAGTGTTCTCTGGTGCTGGAACTGTTAAATCCTCAGCAGTAAACTGCGAGGTTGTGGTAGGTGTGATTCCTAGAATCCTATCACAAACTCGAGCCAGTGCGTCCTCGGGTAACAGTTCAGTGAATGACTTCTCTTGGGCAACTTCCTTCTGCTCCATTTCCCAATCAAGGAAGTGAGCTAAACCTCCCTTTCCTTCCATGACCTCTGCAAGATCATCAACATAATCTCTTCTGAGCTTGATCCAGGTACATACTCTGAGCACTTGCTCAAACTGAATCGAATTTTCATCAACACCGGGCACAAAAGTCTCATCAGCCTCTCTCGAGTACACATAGGATAGTTGACCATTTTGTATTTTGATTGAGGCTGAGGTGTGTCTTCTGGTGCTACCTTCTCAGGGGCAGAAGAGGTATTATGGTCAAGAGATTGGGTTTTCTGGATTGGTTCTTCTGTTGTGTGAGTATCAGCAGAGGTTTGGGCAGTAGTGTTTGTGGGGTCAGAAGGGTTTATAGGATCAGAGGGGTTAAAGGTTGAGATATGAGCTATGTCCATAGAAGTGGGAAGCCTAGATTTCTTGGACTTCTTGGTGAGATTTGATGTTGTTCTCCTTCCCTCCAGACTCTTAGATAGTTTGGAATGTGAAATTGAAGTAGAGAGAGTTGAGATTCTTGCCTTTTTCAGAGGAGATGCAGTAGGGGTAGCATCCGAATCAGAATGGGAGATGAGTCCAGACTTGATCAACATCCTTCTTTGAGCTAGAATCTGGTTGTCATCGTCATCATCAACAACCTTCTAAGGGGTTGCATTCTTTGTATCCTCCTCCCTTTCTTCAGCAGATTTAGTCTGATCCTACACCATTTCCTCGTCTTCTGCCTCTGGGTTAGCTGCATCTGTCGTTGATGCTTCAGCTAACTTCTTCTTTTCTGCCTTTTGCCTTGCTGCCTCAGCAAGGGCTTCTTTCTTTAAGTACCATTTTGAGGAATGGAACTTCTTGGCTGGTCCCCATTCATGATTCTTAGGAAGGACGTCTGGAAGTATGATACTCAACTTGTTAACGAAGCTGACAGTGGATGTGACTATCCACTCCTCTTCTTTATGTCTAAGGAGACCTTCTTTGCTTCGAGAGAAATTCTTTCCATGAAAAATCCTTGCCAGTCTCCATCTATTTGATCCCAAATTGCAGCCATAACTCGTACTTTAATTTTGGAGACTACATCGTGACTGAATGTGTTTCCCAGAAGTATTTTTCCTGCTATATCCAACAAGGTTTGAAACTTCTCATCCAGTTGTGGTTTTCGAACGCCAGAAGCATCCTTTGCTTTGATCCTTACACCAATTAACATCTCAATATATTGTTTCTCCTTATCCATTATATAGGTTGATATATTGACCTTTTCACTAGGAAGATCGAAAAGATCCCTAAGTACTTCTCTGGTGATCTTTACTCTATGACCACCAACATAACTTTCTACATATGAGCCCCTTAACACTGCTTTCAAATAGAAAGCCAATACATCTTGCTCATACACATTTGCTGGTGCTGCTTTAAGAAACTTATGAAGGTTTAGGTTGATACAGCGAAGAAGTATTTCTTTGTTACCTTCTGTGTGTCGACCTTTGAAGTACAAAGCGTTCTCAATAAAAACCTCGCCCTGTTTCGACCACTTAGCAGCATCAAGAGTTCCAGTGATCTTGGTCTTGTCATCATAGATTTTTATAACACCCATTCTGAGTTGTGTGAGTAGTAGAGAGCTTTGTAGGATGATTTTCAGTGAGAGAGAGTTATCGAGTTTGAAAAGTTCTTGAGAGCGAAGGGTTTGCAAAGAGGGCTTAAGGTCTCAATTTATATTCTCAGAAATTTCGAAAATGGTTTGGAGTGTTTCGTTCCAACGGCTCAGATTAGGGCTTAGAAGGGTAACAATCGAGGCGGGACCTTTCACCTTCAGCCCATCAAAATTAATTTTGCCGGCTCAATTTGCCATGTGTCGATTATTGATTCGTCCGCAACTTTGTAATTGAGAGCAAATGACATCATTACCAAAAATAGCCGCTGTGACTTAATTTGATAATTACAGTAATTCTCAATCATTTAAGGCCGTTTTTATATAAGTAACATACATTCCTTATATAACATTTTTCCCATAAATACATTCAGAATGAAATCTAGAATGAATAATTTATGTAATCAATCTAATCTTTAGAATATATGAGTAGAAGTCGTCTGATCAGCTGAGTAAGTCTGCTGATCAGGTGTGTAGAACTTCTGATCAGCTGAGTAAGTCTTCTGATCAACTGAGTAAATCTTCTGAGCCTTCTTAGCCTGATAAGACTTCTAGTTTTCTGAATCTTGTTTTGATTCCCCCTTAACCATGTGGAACCTTCTTAGCCATATGAAGCTGGGCAGCCTACATGACTTTCCACTGGCATAAGTTGTCTTTTGCATTAGATGAGATGTAGCATTTAATGTGCTCCTGTTGAATTTCTTCGCCTCAACTTCCTCTCTTGTAGGAGGGAGGAGAGGGGAAGGTGCTTGAATGAAGAGCTTGTAAGAAAACTGAGGAGAGGTGTCTTCTTGATTTGTTTTGACAAGGTTTCCCTGGAGAAGAAGCTTTGCTTGCTTAACACCTTGTCTCTTGCACCTCTTCTTTCTTTTCTCTTTAGTGTAACCTCCTCTTCTTTCTTTTCTCTTTAGTGCATACTTATGTTGGGTGATCCAAGTATGCTTGGTCTTGATATCTCCGTATGCTGGACATATTTTCATTGCTTTCACCCATGACTTTGGTTGAGGAATGATATCCATGCCTTCTCTCCTTGCAGTTTTCTCCATACCTGAAAAAAAGATAAGTATTAAGAATGTGTGTTTCTTCAAGTGATCTCATAAGTAGCTCATTTTATAGAGGTAGAGATGAGATAGTGGGGAGTATAACGACAATTATTTATGAAGTGATAGGTCTGAGTTTCTGAAAAGGTTACTTCTCAAGATCAACAATGAGATTCTTGATCTGAGGGTCTAGATTTAAAGATGCTCAGACTTATCTTATGGAACGCAGATTTTATAAAATTGAACATGAATTATTTGGAGTCCGTATCCAAGTTAGATTTGTCTACTGTTGAGTCGGTTAAGGTGGTGTATTAATCCAACCTAATGTTTCCCAACAGTATACTGTATTTATATGTACAAAGACAGATTATTTTATGAAGAATATTCTCTCTTTATACGTATATACATCATTATTTGAATACATCTTCTAATTAACTTTGTTCAATATATATGAGTCTAAATGTAAGTTCTATGTAAAGCATACAAATATAGTGTTCTTCATCAAGGCTTTTTAAGGTATCATTGATTCCCCCTTGATTGAATAACTATATAGTTTTCCCTCAGCTTTATTTATCTTCATCGGGAAAAACTTACCTGATGATGAGGGTGTCTATTCACCTCATCTGATTTTCTTTCCTCTTGGTCTGCTGCAATTGTATCAGCTGATGTTATCTCAGCTGATTTCTGTTCATCAGAAGGATGGATCAAGTAGTCCTAAGCTGTAGCATAGACTCTTGAATCTCTCTTCAGCTAGAGGCTTAGTTAAGATATATGCTCTTTGGATATCTGTGTGAATTTTCTCCATCTTTATGTCCTTTTCCAAGTGATCTCTTATGAAGTGGTGCCTTATATCGACATGTTTGCACCTTGTGTGGAGGACTGGATTTTGAGTAATGGTTATAACACTACTGCTATCACAATTGATAGGAACTTCTCTTGCATCTACGTTGTAGTCTTTTAGTTGTTGAACCAGCCAAAGTAGCTGACTGCAACAGCTCCCAGCTGCCATATACTCTGCTTCAGTTGTGGAGGTTGCAACAAATGTTTGCTTCTTTGAGAACCAAGATATCAACGTGTTGCCTAGAAATTGACAGGTTCCTGATGTGGATTTTCTATCTATTCTGCATCCACCATTGTTGGTCCCTGAACGAGTAGTGAATGGGATTAAAGTCTAGAGGGGAGGGGTGAATAGACTTTAAAACTTTTTCAAGAGAGTTGGGAACCTCTTCTGATTGCTATGTCAACTGGACTACAAGTCTGCTGGTCCAGATGACTTTAGTGATCTGATAGAGGAGGTTATATGCGGAATTATGGTAGGCCTTGTTTAGACTCGTTCTTTTGTTTCTTGTGAAAGTGTTTAACTTGTTTTCTTTAATGAAAGTACTCAGCTGATGCTGGTTTGAAAGTTGTGGCCTTGTTTTGAAGAATATTAAAATCACAGTATGCACTATATTATAGTTAATGAAATGACAGAATGTAAAGTGCAATAAGTAAATAACACAAGGTTTATAGTGGTTCGGATATACGATCCTACGTCCACTCTCACGTCCTAACGTGATATTTAATCCCTTTAATTTACCATAAATTACAAGGGTCTTGACCTTTATAGTCCCAAGGATAGGACTTTGAGATCTGAGCCGTCCTAACAGCTACGGTCTCCACAAGTGATTGTAAGCACTTGCACTTTGAGGGTTTCAAAAACTTTAACCTTTCGGAGAGGGTTTGGGGTTTTTGAAGTGTATCCAACTAGTGATTCAAGCTTATAATTTGCTTAATCACTTTGCCTAAAACAAATGATATACAATATGAACATGTTTCAGGTTTTTATGGGTTGGATAGAAATCACTTAAGAGCTATGGATAATCTAATGGATTCTGGCTCTTTGAGAATTCTTGAGACAGTATGACTTTAGCTTGATTGCTTGCTGGAATTGTTGAATTCTCTCGTTGTGACTTCGTACTTGTGATTTCTCATCCTCTTGTATTTATAGTGGTGATTGCTTGCAACTAGCCGTTGGAGTTGACTAGCCGTTGGGGCAATCTTTCCATAATGGCTTGATTCCTTGATTCCAGTCGCTTGATTGCTTCAATCCTGGGATCATGTCAATCTTCTAAATAAGGTAGGTCTTTGTTTAAACTGCAAGATGACTTTGGAATCAGCCGAGTCCTGGAAGAACACATAGTCTTCTGATCTGAACTTCTAGTCTTCTGACTACTCTTCTGGCCTTGTGTCTTCTGTCTTTTGATATCAGCAGAGTAAAACTCTTCTGATCTGGCAATTCTTTGTCCTGCTTTTGGCCATCTTCAATCTGGGACTCCATCAGTCAAGTAGGTATACAAGCACCTTACTTAACTGGTCTTCAAGGATCTCCTAGTCTTCATGTCTTCTACTCTTCTCATCTTGAGGGAGCGCATGTAAGCCGGGACTGTGCTGATCAGCTGATATCTACATAGTTGATCACACAAGACTAGTCTAAGCTGTTCTATACAAAGTCAGCTGATCCTATTACATTTATAAACTCTAAGTGTTTTGGCCATCAAAACTATTCTAACATCAAGTGGGGCTTAGGGTGAATTTATATCCCAACAATTTCCCCCTTTTTGATGAAGCCAAAACTATATATGATAAATGCTCTTAATAAGATAAGATAGGAGTTTATAAACTTCATAAAAATTGAAGTATCTGATGAAGACAATGAGAGTTTGTCTTGAAAGCAAAGAGAACTAAACTTGAATATATATAGAGCTTTTACAGATTACAAGTAATAGTTTCTTTAAAGCTTTGAAAGTGATCTTCATCAGGTCTTCTGATCTTCAGATGCGGAAAGCAAGATACAGACGAGTTCGAACTTCTTCCATGTGCTGCAGGTCTGTAACATTCTCCTCTTCATAGATCTTCTCTAGGATCCTTTTGACTTCAATTAGGTCTGTTCTTCCAGAATCCAGAGTGGGAGGACCCCATTTGGGTTCTTCAGGAGTTAGGATTCTGCAGTTGTCAAGTTCTTTGGCTGTCTTGACTACTTCTTTCCAGAACTCTTGATCTTCAATGTTCATTAATTGATTGAACTGGAAGAATTCATCTTCATAGGTTGGGAGAGGGCCAAATTTTCTTACAATGTGGTGTTGAATTTGCCACTTCTTCTTCAGAGGGTACCACCTTGGTAGCTCATCTTGAAGGGCTAAATAATCCACATAGTTGCTATCAAACACCGGGACTTTATCTTTCTGTGCCAGAGCATTTTCTTTCAATGCTTTGTCCTTGAGAGCTTTCCTGAGTTTGGCTATCTTCCTGTCAAATTTGGCTTTGACTACTTTCGCATCTTTTAGCTTCTTTTGCTTAAGCTCTTGAGCTTCAAGCTCTTTTCTTTTCTTCAACTCTAAAACCTCTTTCTCTTCTGCAGTAGGCTCTGCTGGAGTTGACTTCTTGCTTGACTTCTGAGCTTGCTCATCTACTTGCTCATCTGCCTTCCTTTTCCTTGTCATCCTCTTCTCAGGAACTTGTTCTGTAGAAGCAGTGATCTGTAGACTCTTGGCAGGAGCTTGAGTGGGAGCTTGGATGTCTTCTTGAGCAATATCTTTGCCTTTGCCTTGCCTGCTCTTGACTTTGCTTGATAGACCACCCAAGGTTTCATTCAGCTCATCTTGAGATACTACCATCACAGCTTGCTATGCAGTAGCCTTCTCTAGAGCCTTTATCAATACATCTTCCCCCTTTTTGGCTTCAGCAAGTGCAGCCGCAAAAGGCTTCATGGCATTCAGAATCTCCACTTTCAGAGTTTGTTGAAGAGCCATGGCATTGACTTTGCCAACATGGGTCAGATGAGTGATGCTATGGTATAGAATCTGAGCATGAGAGTTGGAGGAGGAGGCAGCTTCAAGTCTAGCTGTAAGTGCTTCGAATTTGGTTGCTGTCTCCTTCAGTTGAGTCTGAAGTTTCTCATTTTCTACTGTAGCTGATTGGAGAAGAGCACGACCTTCAGTAGCTCTTGCTTCAGCATCTTCAATTCTTTTATTGTAGGTGTTTTCCATGTGGTTGACCTCATTAGAGTAGAGATCAGCAAACATGGTGGAAGTGTCACCTGCCTTCTTCATAATGCTGGTCATATACTCACTTATCAGATTGTGAAGTGATTCTCCAAACTTGTCTTCAATGTCAATGATCTGGTCATGAAGACGAGTTCTTTGCTCCTTAATAGCCTTTTCAACATATCTTCCAAGTTGTAGGCCTAAACCTTTCTCAAAATGTAGGTCTATTGCAGCCTTGACCTGTGAGCATATGTCTGCTGTATAGTCAGATGTTGGAGTAGAAGTTGAGGCAGTACCTTGAGGCTTTGGATGAACAATCAGGGCTTTGCCTCTCTCTTCAGCTGAAAGGTACTCTTCATTGAGAAATGAGGTTGTGGCCTTAACCAGGTGGGACATGATAGTGTCTCCTTTATCAATGAAGTGAGTTAGAGTATCCTTAGGCATGAAGTGATCAGGAATAGTGATTACTTCTCTTTCAATCTCGGTTCTGTCAGCTGGTTCAGCTGAGACTTCCGCAGGAACGGACGCAGCTGAGTCATTCACTTTTGCTGTGTCAGCTGTTTGCTGACCTGATATGCCTTCTGGGATAGAGGTACCATTAGTTGGAATTCCTAGAATCCTGTGGCATACTGCTGTAAAGGCTTCTTCGGGCAGCAGCTAAGCAAATGATTTGACTTGAGCAACTTCTTTTTGCTCCATTTCCCAGTCGAGGAAATTAGCTTTTCCTCCCATTCCTTCCATGACCTCAATAAGGTCATCCACATCATCTCTCCTGAGTTCAATCCAGGTGCAGACTCTGAGAACTTGTTCAAACTGAACTGATTCCTCATCAATACCAGGAATAGTAGACTTGAGCAGTTTTGCTATCTTCATCCTCATTATATTCTCCCTTGTGCACATAGGATAGTGTACCATTCTGTACTGAGGTTGAGAGGGGCCAGCTTGAGCCAGGTCTGCTGGTGCCATGTCTTCTGGGACAGAAGGAACAATGATGGTAGGAGTTTGAGTATTTGAGGTAGTTTCCTCTGTTGTGTGAGTATCAGCAGGGATTTGGGAAGTGATATGTTCTTGATCTTCAGTGGTCTGTTCATCAGCAGGGTTTTGAGTTTGCTGGTCTGGTTTAGTACCTTCATGAAGATCAGTAGAAGGATGAACCTGTAGATCTTGGACATCTGCTGTGTGAATGTCAGCAGGGGTGTTGGATGGAATCTGAGTTTGATCATCAGAGATCTGTGATTGGTTGTCTGCTGTTTGAACATCAGCAGGGGTAGGCAATAGTGATTCAGGGGTTGAAGTAGGTTGAGCTTGTTCCTCTGCTGTGTGAGTATCAGCAGGGATTTGGATATCAGTGTTTGAGTGTTCAGATGGGTTGGAATCATCAGAAGGGTTGAAGGATGCAATCGGGGCTATTAACATGGGAGTAGGAAGCCTCGATTTCTTGGACTTTTTGTTGAAGGAAGAATTATTCTTCTTTCTCTTCTGACCCTTTGACAATTTAGAAGGAGTAAAAGTGGGAGAGGATTTAGAGGTACCTGCCTTCTTCAAGGGAGAGGCAGTGGGAGTGGCATCTGAATCAGATGGGGAAATGAGCCCTGATCTGATTAGATATCGTCTTTGTGCTAAGGTCTGATTGTCATCATCATCATCCTCCTCAGCAGCCTTCTTCTGAGCCTCTTCTTTGGTTGGCTCCTCTTCTTCTTCAGCAGAGTCATGATCAGACTCTTTTGCTGCCTTCTCAGCAACATCTTTGGAAGATGCTTCAGCCAACAGCTTCCTCTTCTCTTCTTTGAACCTTGCTGCCTCAGCAAGAGCTTCCTTTCTCAGATAATATTTGGAGATGTGGAAGGTCTTATGAGGTCCCATCTTGTACTTCTTTGGGAGAATATCTGGAAGGATGATGCTCAGCTTGTTGACAAAGCTGACTGTAGCTGCCACCTTCCATACCCTCGATTGTAAGTCCAAAGTGACTTTCTTTGCCTCAAGGGCAATTCTTTCTAAGAATAGTCCTTGCCAGTCTCCATCGATCTGATCCCAGATTGCAGCCATAACTCGAACCTTTAAAGTAGTAACAGCATCATGACTGAATGTGTTACCAAGTAACATCTTTCCTGCAATATCCATCAAGGTTTGGAATTTAGGTTCAAGTTGGGATTTCTTGAGCCCAATTGCATTAATAGCCTTGATATTTCCACCAGTAAACATCTCCATATACTCCTTTTCTCTATTCATAATGTAGTTGGAGATATTTATTTTCCCCCTTGACAGGCCAAACAATTCCTGAAGGATTTCCCTTGTAACCTTGACTTTGTGTCCACCCATGACACTTTCAACATGAGAACCCTTCATCACAGCGTTTGCATAGAATGCCAGTACGTCTTGTTCATAAACATTAGTTGGAGCTGCTTCCAGAAAGTCTCTGAGTTTAAGATTGACGCACCTAAGCAATATCTCCTTGTTCTCTCATCTGTATGTTTGCCTTTGAAAAACAGAGCATTCTCCGTAAAAATCTTCCCTTCCTTGGACCACTTTGCAGCATCCAAGGTGCCAGTGCTCTTGGTCTTCTCGTCGTAAATTTCAATGATTGCCATAGTAGAGTTTGAGTGTTAGGGTTTGAGAGCTTGAAAGAAATTTGCAGAACGAGAGAGAGAGTATTGAGAGTAATTGAGTAATGTGAGCGACAGGGTTTGGAAGAGGTTTTGAGGGTGTGAATATATACTCCAGGAAATTTTGATCTAACGGTCAGATTTGGGTTTAATTTGGAGTAGAGCCCAAGATTTCCTTCTTTGATTTCTTAAATTTGCCGGCTGATTTTGCCATGTGGCAATATTTGATTTGCTGGCAATATGGTACTTGAGTATTAATGACATCATTACCAAAAATAGCCGTTGTGACTAATTTATGGTAAGAATTGATTATCAAGGCCGTTTTCTATAAGAGAATTGCATTCCTTATATAAGCCAATTTGTTTAATTACATCCAGGAATAAATCTAGAATGAATTACATGATCAAGGCTAGTCATTATACTCTAAATTGGAGTGATTTGGTCAGCAGAGTGAGGTCTTCTGAGTTCTTCAAGATGTCTGCTGATTTTCCTTGAAAACGTCTTCTGATCAGCTGAGTTGGTCTTCTGATCAATTGAGTAGAGGTTTGAGATTTGCTGAGAAAATCTTCTGTGCTTTGAAGGTTCGACCTGGTTTGATGGAACCTTCAGTGTTGCTGTCATGATCCAACTTGGATGATGAATCTTCAAGCTTTATTCTGAGTGGTGATCCAACCTGGTTTGATGGATCTTCCAGCTCTACTTCTGAACCATGTAGGACCATGAAATCAATTTGATGGTCAGCCTGGATGTTATTCCACTGGTTCAGGTTCTCTCACCATCGGATGTTCTTCATCATCAGATGGGATGTAGCATCTAATGTGTTCTTGTTGTATTTCTTCGCTTCTCTTGAAAGGGAAGGAAGATTGAAGGGTGCTTCAATGGAGTCGAAGAGAGGGCCATGGACTCAGCCTTCATGTTCTGTTTAGACACAGTAGCTTTTGATAACAAGCTCTCCATGTGGAACTTCCTCCTGGAGAAGAAGCTCTGCTTGCTTGCTACTTTGTCCTCTGCATCTCTTCCTCCTTTAGCTTTCAACAAGAACGTCTCTTCTTCCTTTAGCTTTCATGGGCATACTCATGTTGAGTAAGCCAAGTAAATAGATCTGCATCATCTTCATTTTCTGGACAAATCTTCATCTCCTTCACCCAAGATTTTGGTTGAAGAATGATCTCCATTCCATCTCTTCTTTCAATTATCTCCATACCTGAAACAAGAATAGTGTTAGATGATTTGTGTTCTTAGGTGTTCTCATAACTTCCTCCTTTTATAGGGGTAGAAATGAGGTAGTGGAGAGAAAGATGACAAAACTATAGAGGTGATAGGTCTGAATTTCTGAAAAGTGATTTCTTAAGATCAACAGTGAGATTCTTGATCTAAGGGTGCACATTTAAGGATATTCAGACTCTATCTAATGGAATGCAGAAATTATAAATTTTGACCATGAGTTATTTGAGATCCGTACAGTGCATGCATACTGTTGAGTCGGTGAGGATGGTGTATTAATCCAGCCAAGTATGGCTCAGTAGTATACTGTATGTATGTATATGAATAAAGTATTTTATGAAGAATAGTTTATTAATATACATAGTTATACATTGCTTAGAGTAAAGAGATCAAATAACTTTGTTCAGGTCTGTTGTATGTATGTATATATACTATGTAATGCAGATCTTAGAGTATTTCATTAAGGATTCTTAAGGTATCACTGATTCCCCCTTGATTAGATAACTCTATTTTTTTCCCTCAGCTTTATTTGTCTTCATTGGGAAAGAACTTACCTGAAGATGAGGGTGTCTATTCACCTCATCTGATCCTCCTAGTCTGCTGCAAAATGTATCAGCTGAGGTCTTCAGCTGATCTTGTGCTCTTCATGTGCTTGGGTCCAAGAGTCCTAAGCTATAGCATAGGGTCTTGAATCTTTCTTCAGCTAGGGGCTTAGTCAAGATGTCTGCTCTTTGGATATCTGTGTGAATTTTCTCCATCTTGATGTCCTTCTTTTCAAGGTGGTCTCTTATAAAATGGTGTCGAATGTCGACATGCTTGCACCTTGTGTGAAGGACTGGATTTTGAGTGATGGCAATGGCACTGCTGCTGTCACAAAAGATAGGGACTTCTCTTGCCTCTACATTGTAATCTTTGAGTTGTTGAACTAGCCAGAGTAGCTGACTACAACAACTTCCAGCTGCCATATATTCTGCTTCAGCGGTGGATGTTGCAACTGAGGTTTGTTTCTTAGAGAACCATGATATCAACTTGTTGCCTAGAAATTGACAGGTTCCTGATGTGGATTTCCTATCAATTCTGCATCCTCCATAGTCTGAGTCAGAATAGCCACTTAATTCTAGATTGTCATCAGCAGGGTACCATAGACCTAAGTTGACTGATCCTTTTAGGTACTTGAGAATCTTCCTTGCTGCTTCTAGATGACTTTGTTTTGGGTTTGCTTGAAACCTAGCACATACTCCTACAGCAAATGTTATGTCTGGTCTGCTGGCTGTAAGGTATAGTAGAGATCCAACCAGTGCTCTATATTCAGCTTGATCAACTGCCTTTCCAGACTCATCTGGTTCCATTTTGAAAGATGTCATCATAGGAATCCTTGCAGTCTTGCTTTGTAGAGCTTTGAATCTTTCTAGTAGACTCTTGGTATACTTGGACTGGTTGATGAAGATCCCTTCTGGACTCTGCTTGACTTGAAGTCCTAGGAAATAGTTCATCTCACCCATCATGCTCATTTCGAATTTTCCTTGCATAAGTTCAGAGAACTTCTTGCACATCTCTTGATTGGGTGATCCAAATATAATGTCATCTACATATATTTGTACCATTAGAATGTCTTCTCCTTCTTGTATTCTGAAGAGAGTTCTATCAACTTTGCCTTTTGTATATCCATTGTCAAGTAGGAATTGTGACAATGTGTCATACCAAGCTCTAGGGGCTTGTTTTAGACCATAGAGAGCCTTCTTCAGTCGATATACTTGATCACCTTTTTCAAATCCTGGAGGCTACTCTACATATACTTCTTCTACCAGAATACCATTTAGAAAAGCACTTTTGACATCCATTTGGTATACTTTGAAGCCCATAAATGATGCATAGGCTAGAAATAGTCGAATGGCTTCTAATCTGGCTACTGGAGCAAAAGTTTCATCATAGTCAATTCCTTCAGATTGTGAATATCCTTTTGCAACTAGCCTTGCTTTATTTCTAGTTATTACATCATTTTCGTCCTTCTTATTCTTGAATACCCACTTTGTTCCTATTACATTGTGGTTTTCAGGACGATCTACCAATTCCCAGACTTCATTTCTTTCGAATTGGTTTAGTTCCTCTTGCATAGCAGTGATCCAATTGCTATCAGTCATTGCTTCTTCTATGTCAGCTGGTTCAATGTTGGAGAGGAAAGCACACCAGCAGAACATAGATGATTGAGAATTCTGATTCAGTTGTCTTCTTGTCTTGACACCTGATTCTGCTCCTCCTAATATGAGGTTTGATGGATGATTGTTCCTCCATGTATGTCTTACAGGAGTATCTGCATTAGATGAACTTGGATTCTCATCTATTCTATTGCCATCAGGAGGGTTGACTTGATTTGGTCGATCATCATCTGTATCTTGAGTGTCAAAGAGATCATTCCTCCTTGCATTTGGGATTGTTGCATCTTGATTTTGGGTAACTTGTTCAGCTTGAGTTAGAGATCTAGTGACTGGTCTGTGTGTTTTATCTTCCTCTGGTTCTTCAGGGAATGGTTCATTGACTTCAATAAACTCATCAGACCTCTTCTTGATCACTAGTTTCTTCATCTGTTCTGCGGCTGAGGTTGTTTCTACTGCACTCTTTTCACAAGATTCATCAAAAACAACATGTGGTGTTTCTTCCACAAGAAGGGTACGTTTGTTGAATACCCTAAATGCTTTGCTAGTTGAGGAGTATCCCAAGAATATCCCCTCATCTGCTTTGGCATCAAAAGCATTCAACTTACTTTTCCCATTGTTGCGAATGAAACACTTACAACCAAATATATGAAAGTAAGATACTCTAGGTTTTCTTCCTTTCCACAGTTCATATGGGGTTTCTCATGGATTTTGTGAATACCTGACCTGTTTTGAGTGTGACAAGTTGTGTTGATAGCTTCTGCCCAAAGCTTCTTAGGAGTAGAGAATTCAGCAAGGAGTGTTCTTGCAGCTTCTTTGAGTGTTCTGACTCTTCTTTCAGCTACACCATTTTGTTGTGGTGTTCTTGCTGCACTTGTCTCATGCTGAATACCATTAGAAGTACAATATGCAATAATATAGGAGTTAATAAATTCAGTGCCTTTGTCACTTCTAATTTTCACAATAGGCTCTCATTTCTCTACTTGGATCCTCTTTAACAGTTCAGGAAGCTTCTGCTGAGTTTCACTCTTCTTGTATAAGAAGATAACCCAAGTAAACTTGGAGTAGTCATCTACAACAATAAGAGTGTATTTTCTTCCTGTTAGGGTGGTTGGAGTGATTGGTCCAAAGAGATCCATGTGTAACAGTTCAAGAGCTCTGCTGGTTGATGCTGTCTTCTTGGTCTTGAAGGAGACCTTTATTTGCTTTCCTTGTTGACATGCATCACAGACCTGATCTTTACAGTAGAGTTCATTAGGCAGACCATCAACTAAGGATTCCCTTGCTAACTTGTTCAGAGTCTTAAAGTTCAGATGACTAAGACGTTTGTGCCATAGCCAGCTGACATCTTTAGGGCTTTTCACAAGCAGACATGTATCCTTAGGACAGCTGTTCCAATTTGCAAGATACATACTTCCCTCTCTAGATCCTGTTAGAAGGTTTTGTTTTGTTCTTTTATCACTTATGAGACATTCATCTTTAGAGAATTTAACTGAATAACCAGTGTCACAAAAATGAGAAACAGATAATAAATTAAACTTAAGACCTTCTACATATGATACATCATGTACCTCAATGTCACCATTTCTAAGGGTGCCATATCCTTTTGTGTTACCGTGCGCGTTATCACCAAAGAAGACTTTTGGACCTTTCTTTTCTGTGTAGTTGGTCAGCAGGTCTTTGGTTCCAGTCATATGGGTTGAGCATCCACTATCTATGTACCATATCTCTCCTGCTAGACCTCATTTTCTGTATAGGTCCCTCCTTTCCTGCAAGAAAGGTTAAGTCTTAGGTACCCATTTTGTTTTGGGTCCTTGGGTGTTAGTACTACCCTTGGGAACCCACATATACATTGGTCGTTTGAACAACCTTGAGCACTTGAGTTGTTTCCCTCGGGCATCACAGAACCAAATCTTACCAGTTAACACCTTGGACTGGTCTGATTTGTTGTTTGTGTCAGCTAAGTAATAGTCAAATGGTTTTCCTTTATAGGAGTGAACATACAATATCTTTTGACTAGTTACATTCGGCCTGGGTGCATTAGCTGGTCGATGCACACGATTCTATGGACCATACTCTTCTGTTCTCACAATATCATAAGAGATAGGGGGTGCAAAGAGAACAGATTTGTTTGAAGAAGATTTCTTCTTCTTGGCTGGAGCAGCATACAGCTGAGACTGTCTCAGACGAGATGGTCTAGGCTGTTTGCTGTTCCTCTGTATAGGTTTGGGGTTAACTTTTCTTTTACCATTTTTGGTGTTGGAATAGTTAGCCTTAGTTGGTACAGATGCCTTTTGGTTCATATTGAGTTCATTGTGTTTAGAACACTCACCCTGTTCATGTGTCTGAGTAGTGCACTTGTTAGGTGTACTACCCCCAGCTGGAGAGGATGTTGATGGATTGAGTTCATAGCCAAAACCCATCTTATTGCCATTTGATCTATAATATTCAGAGATACTTTCAATCGTAGTCGAAGCTTTATTGAACTCTGATATCTTTTGATTTAGGCATTCCTTCTCCTTTTCTAAGAGCTTGTGTGCTTGGAAGAGGTCATCGAACTTAGATTGTAGTATACGAAATTCCTTGGTTTCTAAGGCTTGAGTTTCTAACATCCCCTCATACAACTGAGTTATTGTGGTATTTTCTTCCTTAAGAAGTTCCACTTCTTTGGTCAACCTTTCATTCATGGTGACTAACTCAGGGGTGTTATCAAACTTAACCTTTTTCAACCTAGCAATTTCTTTCTTTAAATCCTTATTCTCTTCTTCCACTTCTATAAAGGCTCTAGTGGCAATATCCAGATCACCTTTTACCTTTCTTAAAGATTGATAATAGGTTTCTTCTGATTCGCCTTCACATAAGTTTATGTCATCTATTTGTGAGAAAATAGGTGAATGGAAAGTAGTAGTGTAAGAATTTACCTCATTTTCTCCTATGGCCATCATAGCTAGATCGTCTGAATCATCTGAGTAGATTTGACAGTCTGGTGATGTAGGAAGTTCATCACTTTGATATTCAGATTCTTCAGTCAGCATTGCTTGCTTATCTGAATTTCTTCTGTCTCTCCTTGGCCTTCTTTCTTCTTTGTCATCCAGCTCAGGGCATTCATAGACATAGTGTCCTAGTTTACGACAATTGAAGCATGCTCCAGGCTTTTGATTTGAATTGCCTTTCCTTGGAGGTGTGGCATCTCTTTTTCTGGAGCCTCGGCTGTCAGATGACTCCACATCCTTTCTAGGATGTCTTTCTGGTGTTCTTTCTCTGGAACCTCTGGAGGGTGAACTTGCTCTTCTATCTTTGTAGTTTCTATAGAACTTTCTATATTTGCTGTTGAGAGTGTTCATCCTTTCGAATCTCTTGATCATAAGAGCCATTTGTTCCTTCAGACTCATGTCTGATCCTTCACAGTCTTCTATTTTCAAAGAGGTCTTGCCAGATGAGGTGCTTGCAGCTTTTGTATTAGCTGCCTTGAAAGCTACAATCTTGGATGTAGGTGGAGTAGCAATAGGTTCATCATTTTCTGAGTTTTCTTCTCTTTCAAGATCATATTCATGGGCTTTTAGATTCTGAAATAGAGTCTGTGCAGACCACTCCTTGATATCTTGAGTATCTTTGATGATGGTCTTCTTGAGTCTCCATTTCTTGGTTAGAGAGTCTAATATCTTTATATTTTTCTCTCTATTTGTATATTTCTTGCCCAGAGATTCTATCTCATTGATGATCTTGGTAAATCTATTGTCTAGTTGATCAATAGACTCTTCTGGTTGCATTTTGAAATGTTCAAACTTCTTGACTGCTGTTGTCAACTTGCTCTCCTTAATCAGCTCGGTTCCTTCACAGAGGAGTGCTAGAGCATCCCACATTTCCTTAGCTGTTTCACAATTAATTACTTTTGCAATGTACTCATTTGGAAGAGTTTGCATGATGTAATCTTGAGCAATGCTGTCAAGATTTGACTGCTTCATCTCTTCTGGTGTGAGATCCTTCATCGGCTTGGGGGCTAGTTCTCCAACTGGAACTTCTGGATCACCATTTGCAGTGTTGACTGCCATGATGGTGATTGGGCCTTCGCTGATTACTGACCACATCTTGTAGTGGACTGATGTGAGATTCTTCCTCATCCTGATCTTCCAGTAATCATAATCCTCCACTGAAAACTTAGGCAACTTACGCATATTAGCACTCATGCTGTATGAGTTTTCGAAAACAAGTTTTTCAAAAGGAAAAGATTTGTTCAAGAGGACTACAGAGAGACTCCCTCAAGTCTTCTGATAATCTAGAGACAGTAGTCCGTTAGAACCACTGCTCTGATACCACTTGTTGGTCCCTGAACGAGTAGTGAATGGGAGTAAAGTCTAGAGGGGAGGGGTGAATAGACTTTAAAACTTTTTCAAGAGAGTTGGGAACCTCTTCTGATTGCTATGTCAACTGGACTACAAGTCTGCTGGTCCAGATGACTTTAGTGATCTGATAGAGGAGGTTATATGCGGAATTATGGTAGGCCTTGTTTAGACTCGTTCTTTTGTTTCTTGTGAAAGTGTTTAACTTGTTTTCTTTAATGAAAGTACTCAGCTGATGCTGGTTTGAAAGTTGTGGCCTTGTTTTGAAGAATATTAAAATCACAGTATGCACTATATTATAGTTAATGAAATGACAGAATGTAAAGTGCAATAAGTAAATAACACAAGGTTTATAGTGGTTCGGATATACGATCCTACGTCCACTCTCACGTCCTAACGTGATATTTAATCCCTTTAATTTACCACAAATTACAAGGGTCTTGACCTTTATAGTCCCAAGGATAGGACTTTGAGATCTGAGCCGTCCTAACAGCTACGGTCTCCACAAGTGATTGTAAGCACTTGCACTTTGAGGGTTTCAAAAACTTTAACCTTTCGGAGAGGGTTTGGGGTTTTTGAAGTGTATCCAACTAGTGATTCAAGCTTATAATTTGCTTAATCACTTTGCCTAAAACAAATGATATACAATATGAACAGGTTTCAGGTTCTTATGGGTTGGATAGAAATCACTTAAGAGCTATGGATAATCTAATGGATTCTGGCTCTTTGAGAATTCTTGAGACAGTATGACTTTAGCTTGATTGCTTGCTGGAATTGTTGAATTCTCTCGTTGTGACTTCGTACTTGTGATTTCTCATCCTCTTGTATTTATAGTGGTGATTGCTTGCAACTAGCCGTTGGAGTTGACTAGCCGTTGCGGCAATCTTTCCATAATGGCTTGATTCCTTGATTCCAGTTGCTTGATTGCTTCAATCCTGGGATCATGTCAATCTTCTAAATAAGGTAGGTCTTTGTGTTAAACTGCAAGATGACTTTGGAATCAGCCGAGTCCTGGAAGAACACATATTCTTCTGATCTGAACTTCTAGTCATCTGACTACTCTTCTGGCCTTGTGTCTTCTGTCTTTTGATATCAGCAGAGTAAAACTCTTCTGATCTGGAAATTCTTTGTCCTGCTTTTGGCCATCTTCAATCTGGGACTCCATCAGTCAAGTAGGTATACAAGCACCTTACTTAACTGGTCTTCAAGGATCTCCTAGTCTTCATGTCTTCTACTCTTCTCATCTTGAGGGAGCGCATGTAAGCCGGGACTGTGCTGATCAGCTGATATCTACACAGTTGATCACACAAGACTAGTCTAAGCTGTTCTATACAAAGTCAGCTGATCCTATTACATTTATAAACTCTAAGTGTTTTGGCCATCAAAACTATTCTAACATCAAGTGGGGCTTAGGGTGAATTTATATCCCAACAACCATAGTCAGAATCAGAGTATCCACTCAACTCTATATTGTCATCAGCAGGGTACCACAATCCTAAATTGATTGTTCCTTTTAGATACTTTATAATCTTTCTTGCTGCTTCTAGATGACTCTGCTTTGGATTGACTTGAAATCTGGCACATACACCTACAACAAAGGTTATATCTAGTCTGCTGACTGTAAGGTATATGAGAGATCCAATTAGTACTCTGTATTCAGATTGATCGACTGCTTTTCCAGACTCATCTGGTTCCATCTTGAAGGATGTCATCATTGGAATTCTTGCAGTCTTGCTTTGTTGAGCTTTGAATCTTTCCAGTAGACTTTTAATATACTTGGATTGATTTATGAAGATCCCTTCTGGACTTTGCTTTACTTGAAGTCCTAGGAAATAATTCATTTCACCCATCATGCTCATTTCAAACTTTCCTTGCATCAGTTCAGAGAACTTTTTGCACATCTCTTGGTTGGGCGATCCAAATATAATATCATCCACATATATTTGAACCATTAAAATATCATCTCCTTCTTGAATTCTGAAAATGTTCTGTCTACTTTGCCTTTGGTATATCAATTGTCAAGAAGGAACTGTGATAGGGTGTCGTACGCTTTAGGCCATAGAGTGCTTTCTTCAGCCGGTATACTTGATCTCCTTTTTCAAAGCCTGGGGGCTGCTCTACATATACTTCTTCCACAAGTATTCCATTTAGAAATGCACTCTTGACATCCATTTGGTATACCTTGAAACCCATATAGGATGCATATGCTAGAAATAGCCTAATAACTTCTAATCTGGCGACTGGGGCAAAGGTTTCACCATAATCAATCCCTTCGGATTGTGAGTAACCTTTGGCAACCAATCTTGCCTTGTTTCTAGTTATCGCATCGTTCTCATACTTTTTGTTCTTGAACACCCACTTTGTTCTAACTACATTGTGGTGTTTAGGACGATCTACTAGTTCCCACACTTCATTTCGTGTGAACTGATTCAATTCTTCTTGCATGGCAGTGATCCAGTTGCTATCCTTCATTGCTTCTTCTATGTCAGCTGGTTCTGTGTTGGAAAGAAAGGCACACCAGAAGAACATAGAGGTCTGAGAATTTTGATTTAACCGTCTTCTGGTCTTAACACCTGAGTCTGCTCCTCCTAAGATGAGGGTAGATGGATGATTAGATTTCCATGTATTCCTTACAGGTGTATTGACGCCAGATGAGTTATGATCCTCATTTGATCTAGTGATGTCAGGAGAGTTGACTAGATTTGCTCGATCATCATCTGTATCTTGGGTGTCGAACATATCATTCCCCCTAGCATTTGGAATTGGAGCATCTTGTCTAGGAGTTGGTTGTTCAGCTTGAGTCTGAGATATGGTAACAGGTCGATGAGGTTTGTCTTCTTCTGGATCTTAAGAGAAGGGTTCATTAACTTCGATAAACTCTTATGTTTTCTCTTTAGATTTGATCATTAGTCTCCTCATCTTTTCTGCTGCTGAGTCTGTGTTTGTTGTACTCTTTTCACAAGATTCATCAAATACAACATGAGGTGTTTCTTCCACAAGAAGGGTTCGTTTGTTAAATACTCTAAATGTTTTGCTAGTTGAGGAGTATCCTAAGAATATCCCCTCATCTGCTTTGGCACCAAAGGCATTTAATTTACTCTTCCCATTGTTGTGAATGAAACACTTACAACCAAATATGTGAAAGTAAGATACCCTAGGTTTCCTACCTTTCCATAGTTCATATGGAGTTTCTCATGAATTTTGTGAATACCTGGCCTGTTTTAGGTATGACATGCTGTATTGATTGCTTCTGCCCATAACTTCTTGGGAGTGGAGAACTCAGCTAGAATGGTTCTTGCAGCTTCTTTAAGTGTTCTAACCCTCCTTTCAGCTACACCATTTTGTTGAGGTGTTCTTGCTGCACTTGTTTCATGCTAAATGGCATTAGAAGTACAATAAGCAATGATATGAGAATTAATGAATTCAGTGCCTTTGTCACTTCTAATTTTGACAATAGGTTCTCCCTTTTCTATCTGGATCCTTTTGAGTAATTCAGGAAGCTTTTGCTGGGATTCACTCTTCTTGTATAGAAAGATAACTCAAGTGTACTTGGAGTAATCATCTACTACAATTAGAGTGTGCTTTCTTCCTGTCCGAGTGGTTGGAGTGATTGGTCCAAATAGATCCATGTGAAGCAGTTCAAGAACTCTGCTAGTTGATGCAGTCTTCTTAGTTTTGAAAGACACCTTTGCTTGCTTCCCTTGTTGACATGCATCACATACCTGATCTTTACAGTAGAGTTCATTAGGCAGACCATCAACTAAGGATTCCCTTGCTAACTTGTTTAAAGTCTTAAAGTTCAAGTGACTAAGACGTTTGTGCCATAGCCAGCTGATATCTTTAGGGCTTTTTACAAGCAGACACGTATCCTTAGGACAACTGTTTCAATTTTCAAGATACATACTACCTCTTCTAGAACCTGTTAGAATAGTTTATTTTGTTCTTTTATCACTTACGTGACAGTTATCTTTAGAGAATTTTACTGAATATCCAGTGTCACAAAAATGAGAAACTGAAAGTAAATTGAACTTCAAACCTTCTACATAGGATACATCGTGTACCTCAATGTCACCATTCTTTAAGGTGCCATGTCCTTTTGTATTACCGTGCGCGTTATCACCAAAGAAGACTTTTGGACCTTTCTTTTCTATATAGTTGGTCAGTAGGGTTTTGGTTCCTTTCATGTGAGATGAACATCCACTGTCTATATACCATGTTTCTCCTGCTGATCCACCCTTTCTATATAGGTCCCTTCTTTTCTGCAAGACAAATTAGATCTTAGGTACCCATTTTATTTTTGGTCCTGGGGTGTTAGTAGTAGTGCCCTTGGGAATCCACATATACATTGTGTTGGTCTTGAAAGGAGTATATAACAAGTGTATGGGGGGAGGAATACACTTGTATGCAATTTCTTTTCAAACTTTGATCAAACCAGAGTTCAACAAGGTTGTCCTGGACAACTCTACTAAGATGATTTACTCTTCTAAGATAATCAAACTACTAAGTACTATTGAGTACTTAGTTGAATAACTATCTAAGTGAGTTATATGTGCGGAATTAGTGGTTGGCCCTTTAGTTTAAACTCCTTTTAATTCTGAAATCACCTTAACAGTTTATCCAGTTCAGGGAACTTGTCCAAATCTTGTTTTGCACAGTTTGTGATATGTATCTTTGAAAGTCCAGTTTGTGTGCAGTGTTGAATGTATGTAAAGTACTTTGAATGTAAATCAACACAAGAGTTTATAGTGGTTCAGAGACTCAAATTCCTACATCCACTTTCCCTGATTTAACAGGATAACTCCTTCACTCTTGGAATTAACTTATTTTATAATGCCAAGGTGCACTTGATCAACCACACCACTCATTGGTGCCTTGATCCCTAGGATGTCAAGAGTCCTAGTACCCTTTCTCAACTCAGAACTGAACTGTTCTTCTCTAAATAGTCAGCTCCTTCCAATTCTACTACTACAACCTTCTAACTTTCTCACTTGAAAGGTATAAGGGTTGAAGTAAGGTTCCAACTAATGAAATATCCTTTACAATGAAGGTCAGTGTATAAGGATAGGATATCTCTCTAAGCGTTGTATGAATTATACAATGGGGTTCAGCTTAGATGAAGTGTTTGAAGACTAAGATAGTCTCTTTGAAAGCTTGAAAGCACCTGTTAACTTGTAGGATAGTTGGATATGTTGAGGTTTTGTGGATACTTTCAAATGGTCTTCACACTTCTGTATTTATAGACAAATTTGAGAATTTGCCCGTTAGAGAGGCAGCCTCAAATGTCTATAAATGTCTTCCTTGAAATCTTCAACCTGGAAAACAGATTCTGATAGTGACATGTCCTTAACTTGGGAAATAAACAACTGTAACCACTTTGTCATCATTCTGCAGCACTTTTCCCAATGTCTGACTTCAAGATTCACTTGGTCAAACATGGACATCTCTTCTTATCAATGATTTTGAGATAAGGAAAACATTCCTTATCTCTTGGACAACTCTACTTATTAGTTTAAGTAGAGTTTTCTCATCAGCAGTGTTGGCTCTTTAGCTCTTCAGATGACTTGCCTCTTTCCCTTTCCATGACTTCTTAGAATAGTTCTCTGAGAATATATGTATTGGAAAGGTGGATTTGATCTCTTCAGCAAAGTTGGCCTTGAACTTCAAAGCTTGTTCTATTTCAATTGTGATGAGACAATATTGCTGGACAACTCTTCTGATCTTGACAATTCTTGTAGTAGACTTGATCTTTAAGATTTATTCTACTTAGTTGATCTTCAGATAGGTTGTTCCATTTTGTCTTGACTTTGATCGGCATACTTGTCCTTCAGCAGACTTGGGGTCAATCCAGAAACTGAGCCTTGAGGGGACTTGAACAGAATCAACTTGTGAGCATGTGTTCCCCCTCAACTAGTGCATCTATTAATCTAAGAGCTGCCTAACACATCAACTCCTCTACTTATCTTAGTCTACATGTTCCAATAGTCCTGAAACATTTTCATTAAAATTGACTTATCTACTTGGCATGTCTCAGGGGGTTTTGGTATCATAATCAAAACTCATTTTGGTCCAAATAAGTCAATATGTAAAATTTCAAGTACCCTTTCAGTGGAGATGACTGGTTTTCCCTTGAATGAGGCTTTAATCTGTTTTCCTTCTTGGCATGGTTTACAAACATGCTCCTTAATGAAAACCTCATTAGGTAGTCCTTTAACTAATGTATTTCTAGCAAGCTTGTTCATTGATTTAAAATTCAGGTGGTTTAGCCTTTTATGCCATAACCAACTTTGTTCATTAGAGCTCTTATCAATGAAACATGCAGCATCAGTAGACTTGTCCCAGTCAGCAAAATACACATTTCCCTTTCTAGTTCCAGTCAGTAGAGTTTGTTGAGTTCTATCTTTAATTAAACATTTTCCACTTTAGAACTCAACATTAAAACCTTTATCACAAAACTGACTTATGCTTAGCAAATTGTACTTGAGACCAGCCACATAAGATACATTGGATACCTTGATATTACCAATTATCAAGGTACCATAACCTTTTGTTGTTGCTTGTGAGCTGTCTCCAAATGTGACATTTGGGCCTTCTTTTTCAGTGAAATCAGTGAGGAGTTCTTTGTTTCCAGTCATGTGTCTTGAGAATCCACTGTCAAGGTACCATGCTGATCTTTTGCTCATACTCCTCATCTTCTTGTGGCCCTGAGGTACCTGCAATTAGTAAGCTTTAGGTACCCTTTGAATTTTGGGTCCTGAGAGGTTAGCTATACCTTTAGGAACCCAAACTTGCCTAATTACCCTGATTGATTCAAGGTGGCTAAGTTGTTTTCCTTTAGCATCAACATACCTTTAAATGCCTTAGGGAAAGTGTGTGTGAAAGTGTTGACTCTGTAAGTTTCAGGAGAGTTGTCAAATCTCCTGAACTTATGAGTTCTTTGTGCTGCTTGAGTAAATCTTTGAGGGAAGGCATATTTATGACCATTACCCTGAACTTATGAGTTCTCTGATACCACTTGTTGGTCCTGAAAGGAGTATATAACAAGTGTATGGGGGGGGGGGGAAATACACTGGTATGCAATTTTTTTTTCAAACTTTGATCAAACCAGAGTTCAACAAGGTTGTCCTGGACAACTCTACTGAGATGATTTACTCTTCTAAGATAATCAAACTACTAAGTACTATTGAGTACTTAGTTGAATAACTATCTAAGTGAGTTATATGTTCGGAATTAGTGGTTGGCCCTTTAGTTTAAACTCCTTTTAATTCTGAAATCACCTTAACAGTTTATCCAGTTCAGGGAACTTATCCAAATCTTGTTTTGCACAGTTTGTGAAAGTCTAGTTTGTGTGCAGTGTTGAATGTATGTAAAGTACTTTTAATGTAAATCAACACAAGAGTTTATAGTGGTTCAGAGACTCAAGCTCCTACATCCACTTTCCCTGATTTAACAGGATAATTCCTTCACTCTTGGAATTAACTTGTTTTATAGTGCCAAGGTGCACTTGATCAACCACACCACTCCTTGGTGCCTTGATCCCTAGGATGTCAAGAGTCCTAGTACACTTTCTCAACTCAGAACTGAACTATTCTTCTCTCAAAAGTCAGCTCCTTCCACTTCTACTACTACAACCTTCTAACTTTCTCACTTGAAAGGTATAAGGGTTGAAGTAAGGTTCCAACTAATGAGATATCCTTTACAATGAAGGTCAGTGTATAAGGATATGATATCTCTCTAAGCTTTGTATGAATTATACAATGGGGTTCAGCTTAGATGAAGTGTTTGAAGACTAAGATAGTCTCTTTGAAAGCTTGAAAGCACTTGTTAACTTGTAGGATAGTTGGATATGTTGAGGTTTTGTGGATACTTTCAAATGGTCTTCACACTTCTGTATTTATAGACAAATTTGAGAATTTGCCCGTTGGAGAGGCAGCCTCAAATGTCTATAAATGTCTTCCTCGAAATCTTCAACGTGGAAGACAGATTCTAATAGTGACATGTCCTTAACTTCCATGAAAACACAGACGCGTTTGATACGACCACAAATGTAGAAAAAACCGTCTAAAAGCTTACAATTGAACTGGCTCTGAAAAAGTTCGGCAGTGGGTTCCCCCCCCTCCCCCTCCATTTCCCTTGATTAAGGTATAAAACCCAATCATCATTCTAAGGGTGTTGGGGGTGAACTGATTCCGTGGAATGCGAAACAGAGTGGAAACTCGACATAAAAAATCAGGCACGGGAAACCTAAGACCTGCTTGTATTTGAGCATCCCAAAAGGCTAAAGTGGGAGTAAGAATGAAATTTGGTCTCTCGTCCCTGTGAGGGATCCTCACCGATAAAGAAGAAGGAAAAACCTCGAGATGACGATACGACCTTAACATGGAAGGAGTTATTTGAGAAGAGCCCGATGCATGCTCTGCCAAATGGAGATTGGTAATCGTAAAGTGAAAGACGGGCGCGGGATCAGTGCTATTGGTAGATGAAGCCTCTATTGACTCACTACTAGAGGAGCCAGACATGGGAGTTTGAGAGCCCTAGAGTCTAAGAGACAAAAAGAAGGTACGAAGAAAATACCTGAATCGAGTGGCCGGAGAAGAGGTCGCAGAACGAACGTCTGACAGGCTGGAATGTTTGGTTGCTGAAGACGAATTCAAGCAAAAGAGGAAATGTGAAATAAGTAAACAACTTGGAGAAGTAGTCATATATTCGAAAAACAAGATGGGAGAATTAGACGACCAGGATCGTTTAGAAAAAGATTTGGATGGGCCAAATGGACGGCCCAGATTAAAGCCCTATTTAATCTCTGAAAAGTTTCAGAAGATCGAGACAGTGTAAAGGCTAAAGAGAGAGAAGAACATTAATGATGGTAGCGTGTACCAAGACACCCGATTTGATCGGGCGGTTACAGAGAATCACGTGAAATTCGAAGAGACCCCTGAGTGGGACACGGTTCTATACTTAGGCGGAATTAAATTTGGATTCAAGTCCGAATAACCTCTAGTACCTTGAGGTACATGAGATTTCGAAACGATAATACTGGAACTTGACACTCACATAGAGTATGTTCCAGAATGTGACGCCTATGAAAAGGTTTGATACGATATTCGAGAATTACTCAATACAGGCTCGAGCCTAAGTATTCTCGAGGACCTTGAGGTCCTAAAAATGCAGAAATGCTGAATGATGCCCTTGATGAGGGTTTGATATGACACCCTTGATAAGAGTCTGATTTTAAATGTTACACTCACAGAATATGTGTCTTGATATTTGAAGCAGGATTTGCTTGGATTTGGATTTGAAACTATGCCTAGGACCCCGAGGCCCTACAGGTACTGGAGATATGAAGATCACTTAGACGCCTGATCCACTTTACGAGAGTGAGGGGGAGTGGTTGATGTGGACAAAATGTGTCGTCCTTTGAGAAAATGACACGTGGCGTCCAGATGAGTTATATCCGATGAGGTTTGGATATGATTACATAATTATTTCTTTACTTATATCGATTATTATAATGACTATCATTGGTATATTGATATTGAACACTTGAGATGATGGATTGGGCCTAGCTCAGGCCCAAACCCACAGAGATTGAGACCACTGGGCCAGATAAAGATGAGAATCGGCCCTAAGATGAACAGGTCATAAGTCTTCCACCTTTTTAGGGGAATTGTTGGGCTTGGACCCATATTACCGGAGTTCAAACCTGGAGGTTCTCGAGGACCTCCAGGTCTAGGAGATCCAAATCGCGGAACTTGCGCATCAAGCATGAACCCCACTTCGTGGGTAAGGGGCGTGTAGAGACATCACACGTACCCCGCTTTTCTCGGAGCTCGGATGAGCTAGTGGAGGCAGACTTGGCCTTGGACAAGCCCACTACTGTGGCAGTTGAGAGAAAGAGGGGAAGTGGACAACCCTTCCCCAAAGTTACTATTTATACGCCCATTCGCGAGCTATTTGAGATATCTAACCACACCAACAGAATCCTAATATTCTGATACACTTATCCACCGGAAAGTTCCCTGACATACTTTCTGGCGCACTGATATAAGCTGAAACACACCTGAATTACTCCTGAAAAACAGGAACCTTATATTGATATTCTTGAGGGGCTTTCTCCGATACAGATCGCCCTTTACTTTTTCCTTGAGATCGCCGGTTTTGACTTGAGCGTCGGAGGATCCGCGCCGGAGATCTCTCCGGCGGGTTTTTTGCAAGTGTTGAAGCCTTTCGGAGACGAAGAACTCAGCTATAATCTAGCATGTGATCGTCTTATCCCATGTGCGAGATTATTAATCGTTGTGCGTTCTTTTTTGACGCATCAGTTTGTATCTCCTTGCGAAAGCTTTCCTTCTATTCGAAAATCCTTTTCTTACTTTAGAATCTGATAAAGCCACCAAATAGGAGGGCCTATTTCCAATGCAAGCCGCGGATCATTTTCCCTTACCAAGTGATAATTTCTTTCCTTTACTTTTTTTATTTATGAATATGTTTCTGCAGTAGTTTAAGACATATATGGCTCCATTCACTTTCTTGAATATTTTTAACATCACTCTTGTTAAGAACCCAAATTCATTTCATGAACCTAGTTGTTTGATTCTGAATTTAATTATACTCTTATAAATCCTTTTTTGTTGGTTCAATTAAACAGTAACTTATTTTTCATTTCTTCTCGGCTAGATTTTGTCCTTCGACATCCTCATCTTTTTCTTGCCAACATATATTAATTATTAGTACTATTAATATTAGTATGTAATTCAAGATGGACAGTAATACTCAAAGTTTATGGTAGTTGAAAGGTTGAAGTGATTATGCTATTATTATCTATTTGATTTGGGGAATTAGGGTTTTGATTCACGAATTTCAATGGTCTCAAATCAGCTATCACTATTTTCTAGTTAGTGATTAATTATTTTAACCCTTGGAATGTTTTAACCCTTGCGATTATGCCCCTAGATTTATAATAAAATTCATCGCTACGCATATATTTCGATTAGTTAATTATTGGTTATTATACTAATTAGTCATACACGATAATTATGCAAGGCGATGGCAATTACAAAGACTAGTTCGTGCAAGGCTTTCACGTATCATTTGTAGCTACTATCATTTATCGAGGTGGGTTTTTAATTGCTTTAATCTCTACAGTGGTTGGTAGAGCTCTATTGCATTTGTTATTCATTATTTAATGTTTTAGATAAATGATTTGAGTTAATTGTTTAGTATGTGAATCCATTTCTATTGTTATTCGATTGGCAAGGTATATTATATATTGGCAAAGTTTGTGGCAAAGTATATATTGGCAAAGTTTGTATATTGGCAAAGTTTGTGGCAAAGTTTGTTATCTTTTGGCAGGGTTACAATGGCAAAGTTGGCAAAGTTTGTTATCTTTTGGCAGGGTTACAATGGCAAAGTTGGCAAAGTATCAATGACAAAGTACATGTGGCAATGTGAATGATATTTACTAAGTTGCAATTACTTGATTATTTATTTTTAGCATTAACTATTAAATGACGTAATCCCACTGAGTGTGCTTGCATGCTCACCCCAATAATTTACGATTTCAGGTTGAAGAGTTGGATGGCGAGGAGTGGTGATGGGAGACGATCGATACTTATTTATTTAAGAACAAAAGACTATTTGTACTCATGTTTATTAAATTGAATTATGGTTATTCTTATGGATATTTGGTTGATGAGTTAGTTATGAATTTCTTGATTTTATTTTAAGTGTTTCCGCTGCAATAACTAACGAAATTTAAAATATATTAACCGTTACGTCCCTTTATTTTACAGTTGTAAATTTAAGACTAAATTTTTTACGCGTTTAAAATTAGTTAGTTTAAATACTTCTTGAAAGGTCAATATTTTTGAAAATTGGGGTATAACAGAACATTTGCAGAAGAAATATACGGAGTTAGAGAAGATTGCTTCTGATCAAAGGACTGAACTTCTGAAACAACTAGAGATGACTAAGGATCACAACATCAAGATGGAATAAGAGATTGGTAACCTGCAGATGACTAAAAACCAACTCTCTCTTCTTGTCGAAGATATGAACACCTGCTTTTCCGGATATAAACATGATCGTGGAAGAAACTGCTGCACTGGCTATTGCAAAGATTGAACGGACGGCATCTGTTGTTCTGAATAACGCTGCCTTTGCAAATTCAGACCACTTTGATAAACTTACCAATAAGTTTACTTCCCTCATTGACGAAGCCAAAAAGGGGGGAAAATGGAAAGGGCTAAGTTATCAGAAAAGTTTACAGAAAAAGCACGGAAATCAGGAGAGGCTCAATCTGATTTGGCTAGGAGATTAGCACATACTGTTGGTCCCAAAGTTGAGTTAATAATATTGAGTAAGCTAGTGAAAATGTCTAGAGGGGAGGGGTGAATAGACTTTTCAAAAAATCTTTCAATATATCAGAATACACAATGCGGAATAATCAGATTACTAATGAGCCCAATCAAATTTATACTCAACTTTTATCTAGATCTTTATCTTTGTTAATTCTTAATGTTCTTAGTTAAACAATTCAACAAATATCAAACAGTAAATGTAAAGAACACAGATTTTTATAGTGGTTCGACAAATGTCTACATCCACTCTCACAATCCCAGTTGTGAAGTTTTATTACTCTTCTTGAGCTTCTTGTAGCTTAGAGTCCCAAGATTAAGACTTTGATCTTTTCGATTATACCTCCAGGTATATCTTCGATCTACTAGTAATTCTACAAGTAACTAGCACACTTGTTTTACACAATACAAACTTAAACTTGAAAAGTAAAACTTCTCTTTGAATAGCCTTTGAGTCTTCTCTTCAATTCAGTGGCTTCTCTTCTTTAATCTCCTTCAACTCTGTGAGTTCTTCTTGTGCTCTATAGACTTAGATTGCTTGTAAACGCTTTAAGATCAGTAAAATGTTCAGTAGTCTTCAGCAGTAGGAGATCACACAGTATTTATAGAACTTAGTATGACAGTTAGCAGTTTGTGAACTAACTCTCAACTAACTCGAAAACTGTTTTTGTAACTTCTTCTTGTAACCGACTTTGTAACTTCCTTCCAAGTCAGCATCTCTTTAATAAATCTTCAGTTACTCTTTAAATAAGCTTTCCAAACTTATTCTTCAATTTCAACAAATCAGCACAGTAACTTACTGCTCTGATTTTTACTCTTCGGATTTTACTCTGCTGATTTTTACTCTTCTGATTCAATCAGCACAGTAACCAAAAACTGTTCAAAACTTCTCCAGATTTCTTCTGAGCTTATCTTCAATTCTTCTTTTTAAAGTCTTCTTATTCTGAAGTAGTCCTCTGAGTCTTCTTTAGTCTTCTGATCTTCTTCTAATCTATTCCTAATCTACTATTCTGAACTTTACAATGCTGAATACAATACAAAACATCAGCTTAGTTCCTAACAATTCATATATCAGATCAGTAACCAATAAGATCAGTAACTCATGTAAGTCCAATACCTTCCATATAAGATCAGTAAATACTAAGATCAGTAAACACTTAAGATCAGTAACTTACATATAAGACCAGTAAGCATATAAGATCAATAAGTATATCAGATCAGTAACTCAGATGTCAAATATCTCATATAAGATTACTAAAATTATTCTCAGTTTCTATACTCAGATCAGTAATCTTATTTCAAATGACTCAGTTAAGATCAGTAATTTTATTCTTAATATTACTATATAAGATCAGTAAACTTACTTCAGTTAGCATTAAGATCAGTAATCTCAATTTAAGTTTCTCATCAGATTAGTAAGCTTAGATTCAGATGACTTAGTTAAGATGACTTAGAACCACATATATTACTAACTTTAAGTTGCTTTTGGTCATCAAAACATACTTTCATCAACTAGAACATTGTTTATAGGATTCATATCCCAACAATTTCCCCCTTTTTGATGAAGCCAAAACTACTTAAATGTTAATAAATCAGTAGTTAAGTATGTAGTCAATCATAACAGTTCATCATTTCAAAAATTCATATCATATTCATAATCAGATTAGATATTTCACATATTACACATACTAACAAAATATGAAATGATCACAAAATATAGAAATAAAGATTAAGGTTAAGAAATGTTATCTTCTGAGCTTGTCCTTCATCTTCATTCTGTATCTTCAGATTCTGAATGCAACATACATCCTTGCTTTGATATTCATCATATGTTGATGATCAGTTATACCTTCTTCTTTAATAATCTCAGCAATAATGTTGTTAATCTCTTTGTAATCAGGTTCTCCATTTTCCAGTCTTGGAGGTTCCCAATTAGGTTCTTCAGGACACAAAATCTTTGTTCCAGCACGATTAGCAACCTGAACTATGTCTTCCCAGAACTCTTGATCAATGTTCAGCATGAACTCTTCAAAATCAATAAATTCTGCTTCTTTGCTCGAATGATCACCAAACTTCCTCACAATGAAGTTTGCAATCTGCCACTTCTTCTTCAAATTCTTCCAGTATTCCATATGTTCTGTCAAAACAATGAAATCCACAAAGTTTTCATCTTGAAAATCTTTGTCAAACTCTTTTCCTTCAGCTTTCTTTTGAGCATTCATCTTTCTCTTCAAACCTATAACTCGATTATCAAATCTTGTTTTCAAGAACTTGACATCCTTTTCTTTCTTCTTTTTCAATTTTTCTTCTTCACTTGAAATAACAGCTTTCATCTTGCTTTTTGATCTGGTAATTCTTCCAGCTTCTTCTTCTTGTTGTTCTTCATCAGACAAGACTAACTTTCTCTTCTTCTGAATAGAACTTTCAGCAATATCAGGTCTCTTCTCAACAATTTCTTGACCTAGCTGTTTTTGTTGCTTCCTTTGTTTCAGTTTTTCATTCAGAATAGCAATTTCTTCTTTTAACTCATCCTGACTCACAACCAACTGAGCTTGTTGTGACTGAGTTTGTTCCATCACTTTCCTTGTCTTATCTTCCCCCTTTTTGGCTTCATCATGCCACTCTTTCAAGGAAGATATGTGTTGCTCCAGCTTCTTATGCAACACTTGAGACAGGTTCTTCTCTTGTACTCTATGAAGATCAAAAATTTTGGACATTGTATGCTCCATTACCTTTTCATAAGAGTGTTCAGAAGTCATCTTATTCATTCTCTTAGTAGCTTCATGAAACATCTTCACAGCATCTTCCAATTTTGCTTGAAGCTCTGCATTCTGCTTTTTCAACATCTCAAAGTCAGAATTCTCAGATTCCTTTCCAACAGGAACTGTTCTGATCTGTTCTTGCACATCTTCAAGAATAATAGGATCAGTAGAATGAATTGGAATGCTTTCCATCTCTTCAGCATCCAAAGCTTGATTTTCAACAACTTCTGTTTCTTCAATCACAACAGTGTTCTCAAACACCTCTGTTGCATTGTCAACATCTTCATTAATTTCCATAAAGTCTTTTTCAGCAGCATTCTCAGCTTCATCAACATCCTTCTCTTCATTTTCCACAAACAAATCATCATCTGTAGTAGGAGTTGCAACCTTTTCAACAGAATACTTAATTCCTGTCAGCCTTTCAACAAGGTGAGATACAGATTCTGGAGTAACTAGCTCAAGAAAAGAGTTAACACCAGCTGCTTGCATCTGCTCTGCTTCCCAATCATCAAAGATTGAAGCACCACCCATACCTTCCATGATAGCTAAATTCTCTTTAAGAGTACTCCTCTTAAGATACACCCATGTGCCAATCCTAAGGAGTTTCTCAAACTCAACTGAGCTTTCATCCAATCCAGGAAATTGCTTCAACAAAGCTATCCTCAAATCTATCCTGATTCTATCCTCTTTATCACAGATAGTATACTCCATTAAATCAGCAGGTTTAGGAGTTATAAATTCAGGTTCAGGGGATGATGAAATGTCAATTGGTACAGTAGAAGGTTCAAATTCATGTTCAGTAGAGTGAACATGAACCTGTGTTGGGGAATGATGTGGTGAAGGTTGATGTGAAGTTTGATGTTGAGGACTAGTAATAGGAGTAGGATCAAAAGTAGTGTTCTGAGGGGATGAATGGGGAGTGTTCTGAGTCACAGAAAAATAGTGATCTGATCTTCCAGAACATGAAGGTTGAGGGTTTTGGGTTTCAGTTTGGCTTGGTTCAGAGTTTGAAGGGGTAGGAGAGACAACAACTAACTTCCTCCTAGCACTTCTTCTCTTAGTTCTTTTATGCACAGCAATAGGACTAGGAACACTAACCTCTTGCTCATCTGAGCTTGATTGCACCACAGTCTCCACAAATCTGACTGTTGGCTCTGAGGTAGCTGTAGCAGACCTTCCTCTCCTTGGTCTAATACTGCTCGGATCATGCTTCGCCTTTGATCTAACCTCAGGTTGATTGTCCTCAGATTGGTACATTGAAGCTCCAGATTCTTGTACTTCAAGTTCTTGGGGTTGTTCCAAAGGGTTCTCTTGTTCAAAACGAACAGACTCCTTCTTCAACAAGAATTTCCCATGATGGAATTTCTTGGGATTACTCCAATACGGCTTTTTAACCAGCTGCGGCAACAAGAAACTCAACTTGTTTCCGAACCCTAATTTCGATTTAATCGAAAATTCCATAGTATCCTCATCGAACAAAACTTTGTCTTTCTCATTCAACAGCCTTTCCAAGAAAAATCCTTGCCAATCACCTTGAACTCTGTCAATGATTGCAGCCATAATTCGAATCTTGAAACTTGATAAGGCATCCTGGCTATGATGTTGCCCTAACAAGCATTTTCCTGCTATGTCCATCAAAAACTGCAGACCAGTAGGAAGTACATCCTTCTTCAGATTAGTCAATGTCTCTGTTTCAACACCTGACCACCTTCCTACACATTCCTTCTCCTCTCCATCTTTATAATTCATGATGTCTACTGGGCCCTGAGGCAAATCCAACATTACTTCAAGAATTTCCCTTGTGATAGTGACCTTATGCCCAGAAAGCATGGAGTGGACACCATTACTGTCTCCTTTGAGCTGCAAATAAAATTCCATTGCTTCCGGTTCGTAGACATTCATGGGAGATGATTCCAGAAATTTCCTTAGACCGCACTCTTCGCACATAGTCAGAATGGCTTGATTTTCAGCACTGTGTCGGCCATTAAAGTAGACAGCATTTTCCACAAAAATGCCCTTTTTGCGAATCCAAAAATTCGAATCGAATGTTCCTGCAACTTCGTTAGCTTCATTGATAATATTGATGGTTGCCATTTGAGAATTTTGTAGAAACCAGATTTTTTCAGTAGTTATGAAGTTATGAGATTTCCAGAAATGAACTCGTAAGAACGAAGACGATGAAGAGTGATCGTTTTTGTTAAATTCAAAACCAATCTAGGGCTAGGATTGAATTAGATTATCACAAAGAATGGTTGGGATTAAGTCTCGAAATTCGAGTTAAACAATAATTGTTCACATTCTAGTACCATTCTTTAATTTTTGGAGCCAACTTGTGTTTGATAAATACACCACAGTTTTTAGGTTAGAAATAGAGGAGTGTACTAATCTTCTCTATTAGTAATCTAAAAATTTGAACAATTTTTGACTTAGAAAATTCTAAACCAAAAGACTGTTCTGATGCAAATCAGCACAGTAGTTTCCAAAACTATTTCTCTTCATTTTCTTACTAGTATATAAAGAAAATTTTACTTATCTGGATCAGCTGAGTACTGTGATCAGCTGAGTAACCTTTTTAGGAATCAGATCAGTAGATGAATCAGCACAGTAGATTTCAGATCAGTAGATGGCCAGCACAGTAATCCTCAGATTAGTACCCAAATTTCCTGATTTCATCTTTTTGATATCAGCACAGTAATCCTCAGATCAGTACTGTGTCAGATTAGTAGAATTCTGTAGACAGATTAGTAGTAAACAAGTCTTTCTGTATACAGATTAGTCAGTAGTCAGATTAGTTCTGTAGAATAATTGAATTGTAATCAGATCAGTACTGTAGACAAAGAAGCTTTGTAATAAGTACAATTCTGTAGACAAGTCAATTTATTAATCAGAATATATCTGTAGACTGCTATAGCCTGTAATCAGATCAGATTAGTAAACTTTTCAAATCTGTAATCAGATCAGTTCCCCCTTCAATGGAGAATTCCTTTTCTGTGCCTGTTTCACCTTGATATAAGTGTTAGTTCATGGAATATAAGTCCAAAACAGTACAGAGTAGTAACAATATGATTAATTTAATGATCTTATCAAGGTTTATGCTAAAGTGACTTAGTGATCTGAGTCAACAAAAGGATCTTTAAGAAATCACAGATTTCCCCTTAATGTGTGTTCTCAGTGTCCCTCAACTTTACCAGCTTCCTCATTGGGATTAAGGTCAGTTTAGTAACCTTGTTACCTGTTTTAAGAGTAGTGATCTGACATAGGGTTGTCTCTTCTGAATGTTGAGTTTTTATGTACTGCTCTTAATTTCTGCTTCATATCCTTCTTGGTATTAGATCAGTACCTGAAATGTTAGCACAGTTCTATATACAAACAGAATCCATATCTATCAATCCTAAACTAATGCACAATTCTCTGAATCTCACTTCAGCCAATGGTTTTGTAAAAATGTCAGCTCTTTGAATATCAGTATGAATCTTTTCCATTCTAATATTCTTCTTTTCAACATGATCCCTAATAAAATGATGCCTAATGTCAACATGCTTGCATCTAGTATGTAAAACGGGATTTTGAGTGATGGCAATGGCACTATTACTGTCACAATATATGGGTACATTAGATTCTACAACATTGTAGTCTCTGAGTTGTTGTATTAGCCAAAGAAGCTGACTACAACAACTACCTGCAGCCATATATTCTGCTTCAGTAGTAGAAGTTGCTACACTTGTTTGTTTCTTTGAAAACCATGAAATGAGCTTAGTTCCTAAGAATTGACATGAACCTGAAGTAGATTTTCTATCTATTTTGCAACCTCCAAAGTCCGAGTCTGAATAACCACTTAAAGATATATCATCATCTGCAGGATACCATAATCCTCGATTAATGGTCCCCTTTAGATATTTCAATATCCTTTTAGCAGCTTCCAGATGACTTTCCTTGGGGTTTGCTTGAAATCTTGCACATACTCCAACAGAAAAAGCAATATCAGGTCTGCTGGCAGTTAGATAGAGTAGAGAGCCAATTAAAGCACGATAGTGAGGTTGGTCAGAGGACTTACCTCCTTCATCAGGATCCATTCTGTATGTAGGTTGCATGGGCACACCAACTGTCTTACAGGTTTTAATACCAAATTTATCTAGAAAATTCTTAGTGTACTTTGCTTGATTTATAAAGATACCTTCTGAAGTTTGTTTTACTTGAAGACCAAGAAAATATGTCATTTCTCCCATCATAGACATTTCAAATTTACTTTGCATGAGTGTAGAAAAGCTTTCACTCAAGGTTTTGTTGGGTGATCCAAAGATAATATCATCCACATAAATTTGAACAAGTAATATATCATTACCTTCTTGTCTTCTAAACAAAGTTCTATCAACTTTGCCTTTTGTAAAACCATTTTCAAGTAAGAATAGAGAAAGAGTATCATACCATGCTCTTGGGGCTTGTTTCAATCCATAGAGTGCTTTCTTTAACCTGTATACTTGGTGACTATTCACTTCAAAACCAGGTGGTTGTTCTACATAAACTTCTTCAGCAAGTATACCATTCAAAAATGCACTTTTCACATCCATTTGATACACAGTAAATTTCATATGTGCAGCATAAGCAAGGAACAATCTTATAGCTTCTAGTCTGGCTACAGGAGCAAAAGTTTCATCATAATCAATACCCTCAGCTTGAGAGTAGCCCTGAGCAACTAATCTAGCTTTGTTTCTAACTACAAGATCATTTTCATCCCTTTTGTTCTTGAAAATCCACTTAGTGCTTACAACATTATGATTACTAGGTCTATCAACAAGTTCCCAAACTTCATTTCTAGTGAACTGATTAAGTTCTTCCTGCATGGCTATAATCCAGTTACTATCACTTAAAGCTTCAATCACAGTTTTAGGCTCAATAGATGATAGAAAACAACACCAGCAAAATAAAGACTTACTAGGTTCTTCCTTTGAATCAAACAATTGTTTTCTAGTTTTAACACCTATACTAGAATCACCTAGAATCAGATCAGTAGAATGAGCAGACTTCCATGTCCTTCTATTCTTAACAGAAATGCTATCATCATTTACATCATGCAAATCATCATGCAAATCATCATTTATATCAGCAGATTTGTTCATAGGAGAGCAGTCATTTAATTCTTTTATTTCAGAAGTTTTAGATGACTCACCTTTGTCTTTTACCTTTTCTTTATCAGAATCTTGATCTAGAACTTTCAGGAAAGGATTATATGCTTGTACAGATTCATATATTCCTGTATCATCATCTTCATTGTTGATTTGAAGCTGTAGTTTGTCAATTTTCTTACTGAGCTGATGATCAGCAGAGTCCTGCACATTCTCATCAAAGACAACATGGGGTGTTTCTTCCACACATAGGGTAGAGTAATTAAATACTCTAAATGCTTTGCTTACTGAAGAGTATCCTAAGAATATCCCTTCATCAGCTTTTGCATCAAAAGCATTTAATTTACTTTTGCCATTGTTATGTATGAAACACTTACATCCAAAGATATGAAAATAAGAAACTCTTGGTTTTATGCCTTTCCATACCTCATAAGGTGTTTTACCATGCACCTTATTAAGAGCACTTCGATTTTGGGAGTGGCAAGCTGTGTTAATAGCTTCTGCCAAAAATTTCTGAGGTGTGTTGAATTCTGCAATCATGGCTCTGCAAGCTTCTTTTAGTGTTCTGTTTCTCCTTTCTGCAACACCATTTTGTTGAGGAGTTCTGGCTGCACTTGTCAAATGATGTATGCCAGACTTAGAACAGTAGTCAGAAATGTAGCAATTAATAAATTCAGTCCCCTTGTCACTCCTAATCTTGACAATGGGATGACCTTTTTCAACCTGCAACCTCTTCAATAGATCTGGAAGCAGTGTTTGTGTATCACTCTTTTTGTGTAGAAAGACTACCCAAGTAAACTTAGAGTAATCATCTACTACAACTAGAGTATACCTTCTTCCATTCAATGTAGGAGGGTTGATAGGACCATGAAGATCCATATGCAAGAGTTCTAAGACTCTGCTTGTTGAAAGAGTTGGAATGGACTTAAATGAAACCTTTACCTGTTTACCTTTTTGACAGGAATCACATACTTGTGATTTGGAATAGATTTCATTAGGAATGCCCTCAACAAGATGTTCTCTAGCAATCTTGTTGATTATCTTAAAGTTTAGATGGCAGAGGCGTTTGTGCCAGAGCCAACTGTTTTCTTTAGGACTCTTAGTAATAAGACAGGCATTCTTAGGACAACTATTCCAATTCACAATGTATACACTTCCTTGTCTTGTGCCAACAAGTAGAACATTGTGAGACCTTTTATCTATTATTTCACATCTTCTGGTTTTGAACTGAACCTTGTATCCCCTGTCACAGAATTGAGATACAGATAACAAATTATACTTCAAACCTTCAACATAGGAGACATCTTGGATTTCAACATCTCCATTCTTGATGAATCCAAATCCTTTTGTGATTGCTATTGAGCTATCACCAAAGATGACTTTTGGTCCTTCCTTCTCATGATAGTCAGTAAGTAAGGCCTTGGTACCAGTCATGTGGTGTGAACACCCACTGTCTATGTACCAGGTCTCACCAACTGAACCACCCTTCTTGTATAAGTCCAGTCGATCCTGCAAGGTAGTGATCTTAATAATTTAGGTACCCTACTTTATTGGGGTCCTTAGGGGTTAGTAGTGAGAGGTACCCAAATGAACATTGAGGATTTGAATAAGTGGGACCTCTTCAGTTTCCTTCCAAATTTATCACAGAACAGTACTTTATTAACCAGTTCAGAATTATCAGCAGACTTAGGATCTATTTTTCTGAGATAGCCTTTCCTTGGTTCTATCCCTTTTTCAGTAAGATCAGTATGTCTGTAATAGTTTGAATATGGTCTAAAAGCATATGGACCATAAGGCTTATAAATTTGCTTTGGTCTTTCCTCTCCATAGATGTCATAGGATAAAGGAGGAGGATATAGAACAGGTTTGTTATGATAATGAGGCACAAATCTCCTAGGTTTAGTTGAATACAACTGAGACTGCCTTATAAAAGGAGGTCTAGGCTGTTCCCAACTTGCCTGTGCTTGTCTTGACCTACTGTTCTGAGTTTGTCTCTTCTGATTCCAGGACTGATCTGATCTGGTCAGAGGAGTATAACTCTTCTGGTATGGTCTTGACTGTACTGGTCTTAATACATTCTTCATTTTACCATTGTTGGTAGTAGGAGGGATGTATTTAGACTGTACTTTGAGTTTTGGATCATCATCATAAGTCATAGGTTCTTTTCCTTTATCTAGTTGCAAAGAACTTGTACTAGCTCCATTAGTGTTCTTAAATTCTGAAGTAGATGAACTAGGCAGATCAGTACCTATTCCACTTTTATCATTTGGAGCTCTATATCTGTCTGAGATAGTTTAAATAATCCTAGTGGAGTTAATCATCCCAGATAGCTTTCGATCTAGGCTCACTACTTCAGATTCTAAGAATCTATTGCGCTCTTCAAGTTTTTCACACTTGATCTTTAAATCATTGAATTCATTAGTCTCTTTGGCTTGAGTTTTAAGCATACCCTGATATAGTTTGTCAATGGATGCATACTTTTCTTGGAGTTGGGACAACTCTTCTGATAGCCTTGCATTTTTTACAGCTATATTAGGATCTACTTTTGAATGAGCTTCTTTTAGCTTAATGATTTCTTGCTTTAAAGATATATTCTCATCACTCATTTCAATGAATGCTTTGTTAGCTTGTAGAAGGTCTTCTTCAGTCACTCCTTGGGAATGATGAAGACTACTTCCTACACTGCTAACAGCAGCATCACTTTCATCAGTGTCAGAATTGTTACAAGATTGAAATGAATTAGCAGTTGATACCTCATCATTTATTTTGGCCATCATTACCAGTCCATCATCTGCTATGAAGGCTTCATCTTCATTGCTAGAGAGGTAGTCAGATGAAGACGATGGTAACTCTTCTGATTCCGAATCAGAGTCATTGTAAGCCATCATTGCCTTCTTACCCTTGGCATATTTTCGATCTCTTCTGGCTTTTCTTTCTTCTCGATCTTCAGAACTCAGATCAGGACATTCATAAGCATAATGACCTGGCTTATCACAATTATAGCAAACAGGATTTTTAGAAGTTCTTTTAGGAGGAGAATGTTTCCTGTTCCTGTCATGCTTGTCAATTGAGTTCCTGTCTTTCTTATCAGAATACTTTCTATCTCTCTTTTCAGATGAGTTCCTATCTCTTCTGTTCTCATTAGAGATCTCATCCCTTCTTTCAGAAGAGTTTTGATCCCTTCTGTTCACAGAAGAGTCCCTGTTACTAGAACCCTTAGTTTCCTTATAGAATCTCTTGTACCTACCATACCTCTTATTCAGTTTATCAAATCTTTTGATCATAAGGCTCATCTGATCTTTCAGACTAAGATCAGAACTATCTAGTTCATCTTTTATGTTTGATGCCTTAGACTTAGATGATCTAGACCCCTTAGAGGTAGAGGCTTTAAAGGCTATGTCCTTAGAGGCATCCTTATCCTTATGAATCACAGTAATAGGATCTTCTTCATCTAACTCAAACTCATGTGCCTTAAGTGTTTGGAACATAGTTTCTGCTGGCCAAGAATCAATGTCTTGTGTGGTTTTAATGATCATCTTGACCATTTTCCACCTTTCATCCAAGGCTTTCAAGATTCTCAGGTTAACTTCTCTGTCAGTATAAGTCTTTCCTAATACATCAAGATCATTCATAATTTTGGTAAATCGAGTATCCAACTCATCAATTGATTCTCCTGGCTTCATCTTAAATGATTCAAACCTTTGGACAGCAGTGGATAACTTGCTTTCTTTGATCAGTGTAGTACCTTCACAAAGAATAGCCAGTCTGTCCCACATCTGTTTTGCAGTCTTACATTTTAGTACTTTACCAAGATACTCATTTGGTAAGGTATGTAAAATGTAGTTCTTGGCAAGACTGTCCAAATTGTTTTGTTTCATTTCTTCCGAAGTCAGTTCTGACCTTGGTTTAGGGACCAGTGCTCCAACTGGTTTAGATGGATCCAGAACAGCAGTGTTTTCCACCATGATGACAATTGGTCCTTCAGTCACCACAGACACCATTAGATCATGGGTTGAGCTAAAGATGGCCTCCATCATAAGCTTCCAGTAGTCATAATCTGCAATCTTGAACTTAGGCAGTTTGTTCACATTAGTGTCATCCATGTTTGATTAGACAAATAGGATCAGTAGTATAGCAGATAGATTTCAAGTATTCAGATAGTGAAAGATATCAAGAAGAAGTATCAAGATCAGTAAGTTTTCCCTTAAGATTTGTAAGGTTATCAAGAAACAGCAGTCCAAAGAACTACTGCTCTGATACCACTTGTTGGTCCCAAAGTTGAGTTAATAATATTAAGTAAGCTAGTGAAAATGTCTAGAGGGGAGGGGTGAATAGACTTTTCAAAAAATCTTTCAATATATCAGAATGCACAATGCGGAATAATCAGATTACTAATGAGCCCAATCAAATTTATACTCAACTTTTATCTAGATCTTTATCTTTGTTAATTCTTAATGTTCTTAGTTAAACAATTCAACAAATATCAAACAGTAAATGTAAAGAACACAGATTTTTATAGTGGTTCGACAAATGTCTACATCCACTCTCACAATCCCAGTTGTGAAGTTTTATTACTCTTCTTGAGCTTCTTGTGGCTTAGAGTCCCAAGATTAAGACTTTGATCTTTTCGATTATACCTCCAGGTATATCTTCGATCTACTAGTAATTCTACAAGTAACTAGCACACTTGTTTTACACAATACAAACTTAAACTTGAAAAGTAAAACTTCTCTTTGAATAGCCTTTGAGTCTTCTCTTCAATTCAGTGGCTTCTCTTCTTTAATCTCCTTCAACTCTGTGAGTTCTTCTTGTGCTCTGTAGACTTAGATTGCTTGTAAACGCTTTAAGATCAGTAAAATGTTCAGTAGTCTTCAGCAGTAGGAGATCACACAGTATTTATAGAACTTAGTATGACAGTTAGCAGTTTGTGAACTAACTCTCAACTAACTCTAAAACTGTTTTTGTAACTTCTTCTTGTAACCGACTTTGTAACTTCCTTCCAAGTCAGCATCTCTTTAATAAATCTTCAGTTACTCTTTAAATAAGCTTTCCAAACTTATTCTTCAATTTCAACAAATCAGCACAGTAACTTACTGCTCTGATTTTTACTCTTCGGATTTTACTCTACTGATTTTTACTCTTCTGATTCAATCAGCACAGTAACCAAAAACTGTTCAAAACTTCTCCAGATTTCTTCTGAGCTTATCTTCAATTCTTCTTTTTAAAGTCTTCTTATTCTGAAGTAGTCCTCTGAGTCTTCTTTAGTCTTCTGATCTTCTTCTAATCTATTCCTAATCTACTGTTCTGAACTTTACAATGCTGAATACAATACAAAACATCAGCTTAGTTCCTAACAATTCATATATCAGATCAGTAACCAATAAGATTAGTAACTCATGTAAGTCCAATACCTTCCATATAAGATCAGTAAATACTAAAATCAGTAAACACTTAAGATCAGTAACTTACATATAAGACCAGTAAGCATATAAGATCAATAAGTATATCAGATCAGTAACTCAGATGTCAAATATCTCATATAAGATTACTAAAATTATTCTCAGTTTCTATACTCAGATCAGTAATCTTATTTCAAATGACTCAGTTAAGATCAGTAATTTTATTCTTAATATTACTATATAAGATCAGTAAACTTACTTCAGTTAGCATTAAGATCAGTAATCTCAATTTAAGTTTCTCATCAGATTAGTAAGCTTAGATTCAGATGACTTAGTTAAGATGACTTAGAACCACATATATTACTAACTTTAAGTTGCTTTTGGTCATCAAAACATACTTTCATCAACTAGAACATTGTTTATAGGATTCATATCCCAACACATACAAAAGAGCAACTCAAAGTTCAGGCGAACCAGATGAAGAAACTCACATCTCAAGGGGGAATTTCTGAAATTCATTCTTCATCTACTCATCATTTATCTGATCCACCCCTAGCACAAGTGGTTGATGTTGTGCTTGCCAGAAACGAAGACATTCAAATTCAGAAGCAGCCAGTGGCACAACCAATACCTCTACCCTTACCTTCTAATCAGCCTGAAGAAGATGAAGACAATGTTCCTATTGCTCAGAGGAAAGCGTCTCGACGACCTACGCAATCAGATGAGGAACGACGTCAATTAGAGCTGAAAATGAAGCAGTCTACACAGATTGATGATTTCATTGGTCCAATTCATAATCTAAGATGGATGAATCTGAAGAAACAATGGCAGATAAATTATTATCTTGCACACAGATGGTGAGATCAAGATCAACAGACGGCGTTCAAATGTTTCGAAAGATTTCTCACTGAAAAAGATGAAGAGTTCTTAAAAATCATCATCGAAGAAGCAGCTGAGAAGAACATCAACATTCTTCTACCCGAATTTCTATGTTGGAAGCCAGCTACCACTGTCAATGGAAAGAAGGACATGAGGGAAGCTGATTTGATTGTTGAGAACATTGTGCTTGAAGGGAAGATTTGAGACAAACAAGTGGTTCGTGAGATCAAGAAGAGAGTCTACCAAGCATTTGGCGTCCACTAAAGACTTATTTATTCTGTTGTTAAGTAAATTTTTCCTTGTATTTGTAATCTTTTTGTCAAATGCTCTAATCAATACAAGAATTTACTTTTTCAGCTTCATACAACAACTCATTGTCTTCTTTAGAAGCTACTTGTCTTTGGTTTTACTCTAGTTTTAAGCTCTGATACTTATTATTGATAAGTAAGCTCTGATAAGCTCTAATACCCATTGCTCTAATAGTATCATTCTGATACTTATTTTAGCTCCGATACAGTTCATATCGCTCTGATACTTATTATTTCTAATCTTTGATGAATTTCAAATTATTAGCTAACCGATCTGATAACTTAGCTTAGTTAGTTTTGGCTTCATCAAAAAGGGGGAAATTGTTGGGATATTCATCCAGCCCCTAATCTGATTGTATTGTATAAGTTTAGTTTTGATGGCCAAAACCAGATCAGTAGAGTACATGTTAGAATAATAATTTGTAATCTAGAAGTAAGTTACCTAAGTTGTTCTTATAAAGTTTAGAAGTATTGAATATGTCTAAGTCTGAGGAATCAACTATATGTATATCAGCTGATTACTCATATGTTTCAACACGCGCTCGCTCAAGATTTAAAAATAAGAAGACTATAGACTTGAAGACATTGAAGCTCATTAGTAAAATCAGATCTAAATGTTGTTGTATGCCTTATAGACTGAAAGTAAATATATGATAATCTGCAATCAAATTCAGAAGACTATTCAACAGATATGAGCTCATCTATATCTTGTCGAAGAAAAGCCTTAAAGAGTATTAAAGTCAAGTTCATTTGAATTTCAGATGACAGTTAGCATTTATGAAGAAGACACCTTAAAAAAGTGTTAGTTCATTAAAGATGCATCGAAGGCTACTATAACAGAAGACAAAGAGAATGTCGGACCAGTTCTGAATTGCTCAAACAGAAGACAAGACAGTTCGTTCAACAACCCGGCTGATGTGGACCAATGACAAATCGACAACAAGGCTACAGAGTTGACTCTAACTAGGTCATTCAAAGATCTGTCAGGAGAAGTTCAAAGCATTTAATGCCCGTTAACATTTCAGGTAATGTCGTACCAAACTACCTGCAAACATCCATCCCATGAAGATCTCGACCATACTTAGAAGATTTTCTTGCAACGACTAGTTTCTCACCAACGGCTAGTTCGAAGCCCAAATCCTCTATAAATACAACACTAGTTCTTTGAAACAATTTACGGAAACTCCAAGCAAAGAACTTCCAGAATTCAGCTGATATCAAGAACACCCATCTCTGAAAATATTCAAGTATCGAGTTCTTAGAGCCATAAAAGATTTCTTATCCTTAGCTTTAAGTTACCGATCCTAAGCCTGCATAAAGAATCCTATCTTTAGTACTTAGATTAGCAGTGTGTTTTTTAGCACATTGAGTTGGTTATTAACATCCTTTATTTTATTTGTTAAGAAACCTTGTAAAGGATACTTGTTTCCTAACCAACAAGTAGATTTATCCTCATAAAGTAGTTGAAGATCTTGATCATAAAGTCTTCTCTTGGGACTCTAAAGTTAGCAAGACAGTGAAACGTAGGATATTGAGATTCGAATCTCTATAAATACTTGTGTTATTTAATGCTTTATCTACATTTTCTATATCATTCTTATTGTCTATAGCATACATACGGTTCATATTTGATATCATAAGTTTTACAAAAGAGACAAAAGAGTCAAAATCCCACTAAGTATAAGTTTTATAAATCAGCAGATATCATATATCAGCTGATATCATTCATTGTTTTAAAGTTATTCTTTAAAAGATGTTTTCATATCAACCCACGAGTCTAAACATTTAGGGCTTACACATTTTCGCACCTTAGATGTTGAGATAGTTTTCCAACTGACCAACTCATTTAAGCAATCAATAGGTTTGTTATCTAATTTGCTATACACACTTGCACTCTCGAGCAGATCATCTTATTTGCATTCAGACGATAGAGTATATAACTCTTATGATCGTCTCATCTGATCTTACACGCAAAAGTTTTAAAATATATAGAAAGTCTATTCACCCCCCTCTAGACTTTCTCACCATACTCGTTTTGGGACCAACAAGTGGTATAAAAGAGTTCGAACAATCAAACAAAGCAAAAATCTGGGTAAAAGAGTTTCAGAAAATCAAACAAAGCAAAAATCTCGTCGTGACTAAAAGGTAGAACCAAAAGAGCTTCACAAAATCTGGGTAAAAGATCCAAATTACAACTCACTTTGCACCTATTAGTAATATTTAAAAAATATAGCACTAAATTGTAATGAGAAGTCCTAGAAGGCACCTAATAGTAAAAAAAAACTCTTTATTATATTATGTTCGATGTTTGACTGATCGACCAGCAAATTTTATTAATGTTCCTGTTTTTGTGAATGATTTGAATTGTGAAAATTTGCAACAAGTCCTTCCCTCAACTTAAATGTACAATCCTCATCCTAAATAGATTTCATGCGAACACAGCCATAACGAATCCTCTTTGGTGAAGATGAGTATCTCTTTCACATGTGACATGTGTGCATGGAGCTAAGTGAGATACCTTTTTATTTTATTCCTATTGCCGTTTCAAAAAAAAAAAAGTTAGCAGCTTATTACCAAATATCCTGTTACTCCAACTTACTGGAATGCATGTATGCCCAGTTTATAAAGGGTGAATGCTCTTCCCATTGTTTTATTTAAATAAATATGCTCATTTTTTTTATTTGTCTGTTCACCGAAAGTATGCTCATTTTATTTTATAAAAATGATCACTTTATTTTTACCTCACAAAAGTATGAACATATTTTTGGTGGACGGGGAAGAGTAGTTAATTAAATGTAACAAACTCCTTCTAGAAGGATGTAGAAGGGCCCGAACGATTATACTAGCTCATATCTGTAAATATTAAATAGTGTAAATGTAACTCTGAAAAGTTATGAATGAAATATGCTTTGAAAATTCAGCATAAGGTCTCTAAAGGAAGCGTAGTGGTACAAGAAGAAAAGCATTGAAAATGAAGAAGTTCCTCTCCAACATTCTCAATCAATCCACTCAATCCATATTTTTCAAAAAAAATTCTCTAATGTCATAAAGAAAAATAAAAGTGAGTGATCTGGTTATTTTTAATTAGATTACTCAAAATCTCATTAAACAGTTATTCAAGAAGACATTCACCTGATGTTTTAATTTTACTCATAACAAGTAAAATTTTATCATGAACATGATCATTTCCATTAAGCTTCAACAAAATATTTTCAGAAATTTTAAAATATATTATCCCATTCCTTTTATGCATATTCTATCCAATCCACCTCACTTTTAATTGTATTGAAAATTTCTTCTGTCATGTCATTAAATGGTTGAAATATGCAAGTTCCAAATGATTAACTAATTACAAGCATATATAGGTGCATAGCAAAAATCTTAACATGGGATGGCTGCTACCATTAAATCCACCACCATCCTCGAGCGCCACCAGACGAAGGCGGCAGAGAAATTAATCCTTCCTCTGATATTTCTGCTACACTTGCACCCAATCCAACGTCTTCTCTTCTACCAAAACACATTTCCTAAATAGAATTGTTCCAACCTCTGGAACAAACCTGGCGACTCTGTTTCGTTAATCTGGCAACGCTTACGATGTCAATTACCTGACAGGAAAAACAAAAAATATGAGACAGAATTTCAAATCTGCAAGGATAATTAACTGTGACACATTTATTTCCTAGTATAAAGCAAATTCAATCCATCTTCGCTACTATTAAATCTGCAAACATCCCAAGGAAATTTTCCATATAACAAAATTAATTGGGTTCACAATACAATATAACTGAAAAATTACATAGTGTCATTGGACGCATATAAATAACAAGAAATGAAATGAAATGTATAACATGATTGTAAACAAAGCAGCCTAAAATTACACTTTATACATACCTTATCTCTACATCAGGGATATGAGAAATCTTGGGCCATTGAGAATCATCATCATCACCACTTTGTTCTTCTTTGCATCTCTCTTTTAGTAACGGGCATTCAACAATAATTAAGTCACTTAAGTTGGTGAGGCGTCGCATGGCTTCCACAGAGGGCAGATGCTTCAACTTTCTGCAACCATGTAGACTTGAATCCTCAAGAGACGAGAGGTTCCCAAACAATTCTGGCAATTCTTGTATTCCAAAACCTTCTAGCCTTATATCCTCAAGAGCAGTGAGATGTTGAATCTGATCTGGGAGAGACTCCCAATCTTCTGAGCCTCCTTTCAAATCTAACTGAAGAAGCGATTTGCATGATCCTAATCGCAATATACCATTTGCAGCCTCATTAAAGGATACGCAATCCCATGACCCTGAATTATCAGGATGTAGTGTTAATGATCTCAAGTTCTGTAGGAGAAGTGATGATAAATTTGGGAACATTGTGCATCTCCAATATTGTGAGACAAAGCATTTTATGCACACGCTCCATTATAATTGATATATGAGTTCCACTCCCATATAACTTCAACACCTCAAGCAACGGCTCACATGACTCTATCAGTTCACATGGAAAAGGGATGGGGATCCCTGTTTCGTTACCAATTGACAATTTACGGAGCAATTTTTTATCTCCAACTGTTTCAAACAAGTGAGGCCATCTGGTAATGTCCTCAACTTAGAGAGATTTTGTTTGTTGTGAAATAACCAATCTGGGAGGCATACCATTTCCTCTAATCTGCTAATCTCGAGTTTTACAAGAGATTTTAATCTCGGAGCACTCCTCAAATTGTTGCAGTTGTGGAATTCTAAATATTGAAGGCGTTGAAATACCTTCACTTACTTGCGCGTCACTTGGAATTTCTACTTCTGCCCACTCCATCAGGTTTGACATATACTCCAACACGAGCCTTTCAAGTGCCGGAAACACATTTATTGTTTCCTTAAAATTGTGAATCCCGAACTATGGATTTCACCTTCCTCAGCCCAACAAAATATAGGGATTTGAGATGTGGGAGCCGGAATTTCCTCACATTCTTCACACCATTCAAGTCTTATCTCCATCAAGTTATTAAGCCCTAGCCTTCCATCCATAATGGAAAACTTGCTCCCATAAATCCTTCAATTTTCAAAACCTTCAGATTCGGGTGAGGTTCTCAACACATTTTCATCATTTACTTCACCCTCCCTTTCTTCATTCCAGTGATTCCACAACAACACTAACCTGAAAATGCCTGACTTTTGTAATAAATATGCTTTCTTAGAATCTTCTTCGCCTTGCACTTTTTCAAGATTACGAATTTCCAGTCCACCTTTGAGATTTTTCAAGCTTCCGAGCTCTAAAATTCGGTGGCCCTCCTCATCCTCTACTTTAAAGTATGACAGTGTTTGGAGAGAGGTTAACTTTCCTAACAATTCTGTATTATGATGATTATCCGGCAGGTGGAGATGCTTCAAGTTAAACAAGTACTTGAATGTACTTGGCAACTTCTTCAAACCCCCATAAGGCCCCCAAAATGTCTGCAAGTGATAGAGCTCACCAGTCGAGTCTGGCAGGCTTCTAACAGTTGTGTAGTAAATGTTGAGATATCTCAAGTGTATTAGCTCCTTGATTGATTGTGGCAATTCTTGGAGATTATAACCGGTCACAGTTAGTTCACGCAGGCTTTTGAAGTCCGAGAAGGTGATATCAGAAATATCACCTCTGTAGAACAATGTGCGCAACCATTTTGTTTGCTCTTTCTGGATACGACTTGATTCATCTCCATGACTTTGCCAATATATGTACCGAGCTTGATTTGATGTATTTTCTGTTATACCTAGTCAAAGAGGTCAATCTTTGACAAGTCAATCCTAATCACCATCTTACGTGGCGAGGACCAGTCAACAAAGTTGTGCGACGACTAGTCAACAAGACCAAGAAAATGTAATAGATTTAATGTATTTAATATATTTAAGTGCTCGTCCAAAGATGTTGGCGAGCACCTGTCTTAGTTAGCTGCTCGCCCAAATGTGTGGCGAGCACGTGCCTATTCTTAGTTAAGATGTTTAAGTATTGAAGTCTTGGGAGACAGCATGGAGCGTGGCGACCACACTCCTCGAAGGTCCTTCGGCGACCACCATGGCCCAGCTCCTCGGCATCTCGGCGAGGACGAGCACCTAAGGCGGTTTAGCATTAAATGCGCCATCAAATCACCTTTTCGGGCAGAATGAAGGTCCAATCTGGAGGCACCACGTGTAAAGGGCGGGCAGCCCCTGAAAAGCAGTATATAATGCCCATTTGGGCTCATTTGTAAGATAAGTTAGATTTTCACACAATCACCCTCAACCTAAAGCAATAAACACTCCCAAAGCTCTCAGGCTTTTAGCTTCTCCAAGAAGCTATATCTTTGTTCTTGATCTTTCTTGTTTAGTTCTTCATTAAGATCATCAAGATCATCATATTAATCCATATAAATGCGTAATAACCCCCGTATAAATTATATGTTTGTATTGTACTAAGAACAGCCTACATCCAAGTCAACCCGATTTAAGTGCATACAACATTTGGCGCTAGAAGGAGGGGACCTTTTACGTGTTTAATCATCAAAGTTTCGTCCGATCAACGAGCGATCGGTTAGCAAACTCCCTGTTTCAAGCTTTAATCGGTATATCTACCGTTTAGAGCATCATCTACGATCTTTAGTGTTCTTCGTGTTCTTGAACATTTTCAGTTTTCGTAGCATATTTTGGAGTTTGATCTCCTTGTTTTTGTGTTTTCAAGTTTCTTTTGTTGTTACTTTGCTAAGACTAGTAGTTGTAATAGCACGTTCTTCTGCGTAAGAACTTTAATCTTTCGTTTTTTAGATCATTTCCTTGTAATCTAAGAAGAGACACTCTTTAAACGATGTCTCAAAATACGAATCTGAACGGAATCCCACCACGCGGAGGGAACGAGCACCTTCCGCCGCCGGTGGTTCCGATGGCAAACCCTTTTGCCAACATAAATATGGGGGATATTCTCAATGATCCCCAGCACTTGAAAGATTTTTCGGACTACCTCCTAGCGAAGAGGAGGTCGAACGAAGCGGAAGAGCTGGAAAAGGCCAAAGATCGGGCCTTCGAAGAAGCTCGCAAAAACAGGGGGCATGAGGATGAACGCTCCTTTCACTCACACTCTGCTCACCCCCGAGGTAGAGGCAAAGACAAAGTCGACGAGCACTCCCACAATAGCCAAACGGGAGACTCACGACAAAGAAATTCGGTTTTCAACCGAATGAACGACAATGATGGAAGGGCTCCTCGCCGAGTACCTTTCAACGTGGACGGCCGACCAGAGAAGGCCGACCGCCACCATCGCACTGATAGGAGAGATCAGGGCGACAGGGTCTCAGCTCTAAACAGGGTGGGACCGGCGAAGGGTTCGCGAGCTCCAGCGAGGAGTTATCGCGGCCACCATTCTGACAGGCACTCTCCCAGGCGATCACATCATGATGATCGCCCGGCCATATCCCATGGGAGTCGACGTGATGAGAACGTCGTTCCCCGAGCTCAAACTGCCGAGGAGGGGCAAATCGCCCAGTTCCTCGAAACACAAAAATTAATGAAACAAGAGATGGACGCTCTGCGAGCAGAGGTGGTCGCCTCGAAGCAAGGGACCACACCGCCGATCAGTCTGCCCGCACCTCCACTAAGTGTTGCAATCCTCACTGCCCCCATTCAAAGAAAGATCCAAATGCCCTCCATGGCGGCATATGATGGGATGTCCGACCCCAGAGTACACTTGTCCAAGTACTCCAACTATATGGCCTCAATCGGGGCAACGGATGCCACACAATGCAGAAACTTCTCCCTAACTTTGGGAGATCGGGCTCATCGTTGGTACACAACTTTGAGTGCCGGATCAATAACATCATTCCACGAGCTGGGACAATACTTTCTGACCTACTACGGGTCCATTGCTGCTCGCCCGGCATCAAAGCAACGTTTGGCTAACGTTCGCCAATCTGTGAATGAGTCGGGAAAAGACTTCATCGAGTGCTTCGATAGGCTGGTGATCGATGGAGAGACCGTAAACGATGAGACGAAGCTAATCTCGGCTGTTTCCGGTCTAAGGATAGGTACCAAGCTTTGGGAATCTATCCATCTTACTTTCCCAGTTTCTTATGCGGACTTCCGCACGAGGGCTGGGAACTTCATCCAAATGGAGGAGATAATGGACGCTGCCAAGGCTAACGAGCAGCCTCACACGTCCAAGAGAGTGTGGCCCAAGAAAAACACTAACACTGGGGAATCTTCCCAGCCCAAGAAGGCGACCACTCAAGCTGGCAGTGCTCGCCCAGCGAACTTCAGGCCGTTCGAGGAGGCACCTGAGATCATCCAGTTCAGGGAGGCCCTCACCGTGGATCCTAGGGGCATCTACGACGCAATCAGGGGGAAAAATCTGCTCCCCCAAGCAAAGCCCATGCATACGAGCGATGCAAATCTAGATGGTAGTAAATTTTGCAACTACCACAACTCTGTCGGCCACCACACCAATGGGTGCCGAGACTTGGTGAGAAATCTCTTCAAACTTTACAATGAGGGTAAGCTCACCCAATTCATCAAGTCCGGAGGTGGAAACGGAGACAACGGGGGAAAGAAACGTCGCGACGACAGCGACGACCTGCGCCAACAACTGAGTCGTCCCAAGCTGACTCCTCCCATGCCTAAGAATGCTATTGGCGACATCGACAATCTGGGCCAAGACTGCCTTGTGATAGAGGGACCTTTGGGGGGGACTCAATCCGGAGTTGCTCTGTCTGTTCGCCGGGCTCAGGGCGAACAGCGAGCACTCAACAATGTGCACCAGGTGTGCGTCGCTCCTACTGCCGAGAAGCCTCCTTCTCATCAAATCCGTTTCACGGACGACGACCTGAACGGCGTGGTGCAGCCAAACAATGATGCGTTGGTCATCACGGGAAAGATAATGGGAACCGTCGTCCATCGAATGATGGTCGACACTGGGTCATACACCAACATCCTTTTCAAGCATACTTTGGATGCTCTTGGTGGATATGCAGATTACATCGAGCCTTGCGACGATATAATCGTAGGGTTCGGGGACACGCGCAACCTTCCCATTGGGAAAATCAGACTATCTTTGGAGTTGGCATCGTCAAAAGAGCCTGAAATGCACCATGCTAGGCAGCTCGACTTCTTGATCATCGACATGCCATCATCCTACAACGCATTCCTAGGCCGACCTTTCTTCAACGAGTTCAAGGCGGCCGTTTCAACTTTTTATTACTGTGTAAAGTTTCCAACCCCGGCGGGAGCTATAACCGTTAAGGGCGATCAGACACGGGCGAGGGAGTGTCTCGTCCGTTTTGCAAAACGTCATTCTAAAGAAAGTGCCATGGTTGGAAAGTATATTATGTGTCAAATTCAAACAGAACAAATGAACTACTTGGAGGGTCTTCCTAGCAAGTACAGAAAAATTGAAGTTGGGGAATGCAGTCATCGGTCCGACGACCACCAAGTGGAGGCGAACGAGCACGCCTCCATGGAAGTGGACGACCACACCCCAATGGAAATCGACGAGCAGACAGATCCGGGCGACCAGATCCCCGGCGACCAGTCTCTAGAAAACTTTCCAGATTTGGAGCCTAGGTTAGGTTTTGAGCCAAAATTCGGAATTGAGGACCCTCGTTGGAAGGAGCCTAAAGAACGGGCGACTTCAGCGGAGGACCTTGAAACCATCCATTTAAATGAAGCTCATCCCGAACTCGAAGTATTCATAGGTTCGAATTTACCAGAACATCTGCGATCGGACATGGTCGCATTTTTTAAAGAAAACGTCGGTGCGTTCGCCTGGTCGCACGAAGATATGGTGGGCATTCCCACGAATCATGCCTTCCACAGACTAAATATTGATCCAACAAAGAGACCCATCACCCAAAAATGAAGAAAATTTGGGCCTGATAAAAGTGCGGCTTTGGCAGTCGAAATCAAGAAATTGATCGACAACAAATTAATCGAGAAAACTGGAACTGATCCCGAGTGGTTGGCCAATCCAGTGCTCGTCAAGAAAACGACCGGGTCGTGGAGATTGTGCATAGACTTCACAGATATAAACGACGCCTGTCCAAAAGATCATTTTCCGATGCCCCACATTAATCACCTAGTAGATAATACAGCGGGGCACGAGATGTTAACCTTCATGGATGCCTTCGCAGGGTACCATCAGATTGCAATGCATCCCGACGACCAGCGACATACGGCCTTCATGACTGCGCTGGATATGTATAGCTGGAAGAGAATGCCTTTCGGTTTGAAAAACGCGGGGGCAACGTACCAAAGACTGGTGAACAAGATGTTTGAGAAACACATCGGCGAGATGGTGGAGGTCTATATCGACGACATCGTTGTCAAAAGCTTACGGAAAGAAGATCACCTACACCACCTTGCCATGACTTTCGATATCCTAAGAGAGTACAACATGAAGTTGAATCCAAAGAAATGCAGTTTTGGAGTTAGCTCAGGAAAATTTCTGGGGCACTTGGTTAGCCAGCGGGGCATCGAGGCGAATCCGAGTAAAATTCAAGCAGTAATCAATATGCAAAGCCCAAGGAACGTGAAAGAAGTTCAGAGGTTGACAGGATGCCTTGCATCGCTGAATAGATTCATTGCACGAACGGGCGATCGTTGCAAACCTTTTTTCGACGCTCTGAAAAAAGGAAAGTTCGAGTGGACCGACGAGTGCGAGAAAGCTTTCGAGAAATTGAAGGAGTATTTATCGGATCCGAAGGTCCTATCCAAGCCAGTCCCCGGCGAAATTTTATATCTATACTTGGCGGCCACTGACTGTGCGATCAGTTCAGTGCTCGTCCGAGCTGAGGGGAGCACACATCTGCATATCTACTACGTAAGTCAAACATTGCGAGAAGCGGAGTTGAGATACACTCCAATGGAAAAATTGGCGTACGCACTAGTTATGAGTGTTAGAAAATTAAGGCAATATCTGTTCGACCACGAGGTGGTCGTCCTCACCACTTTTCCTCTCCGACGAGCACTGCATCGTCCGGATACCACGGGAAGACTTCTGAAATGGTCGGTGGAGATCGGGCAATTTGGTCTCACCTACGCACCCAGAACGGCAATCAAGGGACAAGTGCTGGCAGAATTCATCGTAGAGCTCACTTTCCCAGAGAAATTGGACGAGGGAATCGAACTTCCTTGGACACTGTTCGTCGATGGCTCGTCGACGAGCACCAAAGCAGGGGCAGGAGTTGTCCTCACCAGCCCAACCGGACAGACGTTTGCTTCGGCGATCGAGTTCGAGTATCGGGCGACCAACAACGAAGCAGAGTACGAGGCTTTGGTTGCAGGAATCAAGATGGCTATGGCCGTGGGCGCTAGAAAACTGAAAATTTTTTCTGACTCTCAGCTGGTTGTATGTCAAATCACGGGCGAATACGAGGCTCGCGGCGATCAAATGATAAAGTATCAAGACCTAGTGAAAGGATTACTCGAGCAATTTGATCAATTCCACATCGAGCAAATCCCTAGGGAGGAAAATACGCAAGCAGATGCGTTAGCTCGGCTGGCCACTTCAGAGGGGGAGGCAATATTTTCAGAAGCAACCATCACTAAAATTTCTTCCCCATCGGTGAACAGAGGTCAAGTTTTGCAGGTTGAAGCGACCAGCGACGAGGACTGGAGGACAAAGTGAAAGCGACCAGATTGCAACTCAGGTCCGCAAGGTACACAATTGTGGGCGACCAGTTGTACAAACGGGGTTTTTCAATGCATTTGTTGAAATGCCTCGGAGAAGACGAAGCGGAGATCGTCATGCACGAAATCCACGATGGAGCTTGTGGAAATCATACAGGGGGGCAAGCGCTCGCTCTAAAGATCATAAGGCAAGGCTATTTTTGGCTAACACTGAAGAAAGATGCAATCCATTACGCGCAGACGTGCAAGAGATGTCAAGCCTTCGCTCCCGCCATTCACTCACCACCAGACGAGCTCATCTCGGTGTATAGTTCGTGGCCTTTCGCGAAGTGGGGGATCGACATCATCGGACCTTTCCCACCAGCTGCTGGGGGGGTAACTTTCGTCGTCGTAGCAGTCGATTACTTCACCAAATGGACAGAGGCAAAGGCATTGAAGACCATCACAACGGGCCAAATGACAAGCTTCATTTGGAAGAATATAATTTGCAGGTTCGGCCTACCACGAGCAATAGTGACCGACAACGGACGTCAATTCACAAGTCAAGACATGCTAAATTTCTGCTCAGAGTGGAACATCAAGAAAAAATTTTCAACACCCTATCATCCACAATCAAACGGTCAAGTAGAGGCGATCAACAAAATCATCAAGCACACCTTGAAAGCTAAGCTGGATGGATTGAAGGGCAAATGGGCGGACGAGCTGCACATGGTTCTGTGGGCATATCGGACGACCACGAGAAATTCTACTGGTGAAACTCCGTTCGCGCTCGCGTTCGGAACCGAAGCTGTCATACCAGCAGAGGGGCAAGTCCCAACTTTTCGAGTAGCAAATTATGACGAGCAGTTGAATAACGATGCACAGCTCTCCGATTTAGACTTCCTAGAAGAACGAAGGCTAACAGCGGACGAGAAGAATGTGGTCTACAAGCAAAGGTCAGAACGCTACTACAACACCAAAGTACGTGCTCGCCAGTTCACTATCGGCCAGCTCGTACTTCGGAGGGCGACGGAGCAGTCCATCGGCATACTTGGCCCGACTTGGGAGGGTCCGTACCGAATAACGCGCACACTCCTAAACGGATCATACGAGCTTGAAGATCTTGAGGGCAAGCCGAGCAAGTACCCATGGAACGCAGTCAAACTGAAGAAGTATTACCAGTAAGTTTTTCATTTTTTCATATTTGTATAATCTGTATCTAATTACCATGTCAATACAAAGTTTTAAATTTCCATCAAGTGTTAGATAAGATTTGAAAGTTTAAACAAGGCTCTGCGTAGCCATCTAGGACACAAAAGACGAGCACTCTTTCTTAAAGATGCTCGCAAGGTAGTGGCAAAGATGGTCACTACCTATCAAACAAAGAGTTCAACCGACGAATGGTTAACTCTAAAAGACGAGCACTCTTTCTTAGAGTCTCGCAAAAGGAAAGACGAGCACTCTTTCTTAGAGTCTCGCAAAAGGAAAGACGAGCACTCTTTCTTAGAGTCTCGCAAAAGGAAAGACGAGCACTCTTTCTTAGAGTCTCGCAAAAGGAAAGACGAGCACTCTTTCTTAAAGATGCTCGCAAAGAAAAGACGAGCACTCTTTCTTAAAGATGCTCGCAAAGAAAAGACGAGCACTCTTTCTTAAAAGATGCTCGCAAAGGAAGGACGAGCACTCTTTCTTAAAGATGCTCGCAAAATAACAACGTCGAACACAAACCAATGAAAGAAAAATAAGAAGTATTTATTAAAAGCATTTGCAAAAAATTATCATAAAACAAATGGAAAAACGAACACATCATAAGCAAAAACTTCCATTCATCAAAAAGCCTTGAAAGGCTGGAATTACAAAAAAGGCCTTAATGGCCGAGCAGTCCTAAAAAAAAAAAAAAAAAAGACTAAGTCCCTGCAGTAGTCTCCTCGCCGGCAGCATCCTGCTCGCCGGCAACTGCATCCTCGCCAGCAGCATCATGCTCGCCGGCAACTTCCCCTTGATTGGCAGCAACCTTCTCGCCTTCTTTCGGAGGATTCGTAAAAAATACCGGAACACCCATGAGCCTTGGGAACTGAAGTCCCAATTGAAGTAAAGGGAGCAGGGGGAGTTCCGATTCCGGTTTAGGGTTTTCCTTCATGAGAAGGTCGTCCAAAAGTCCGTCGAGCGGAGTCACGTCCACTTCAGGATGAGCGTCCAGTAATTGATGAATAAGCCCGTGGGCAGTGAGTGCCACAGTAATACTGGCCACACTCCCAGCGAGCTCAGTGATCTCGTCCTTCTCATCCGTCAGGTCGACCAGTTGCTGACGAAGAGTGGCCAACTCTTCCTCATCATCTGCAGTTTTGTTTTCAAAATTTCTTACCTCGTCCTCGGCAGTCTTGAGGCGAGCACGGAGACGTTCGATCTCTTGAAGATCTTCTTGATCCTTCTTTCGAACCATCTCAAGTTGGGCCTCAGAATCGGCCAACTTTGCCTCAGCATTGGCCAGCTTGGTCTCGAGGTCGACCACTTTCTCCTCGGAGGCGAGCAGTTGCCCTTCAACAACAGTTTTTGCCTTAGCCATTTGAGAAATTTTCGCAGCCCTGTCCTCGCTGAGCTTGCGACCTTCAGCGATCTGGCTGGCGAGCTTCTCTATGGTATAAGAGGCTCGGCTCAAGTCAATGGCGACCAGGCGCGCATTTTCCATGGCATTATGGTTGTTGACCTCTTCGATCAGTGTGGTCGTCAACGAGCGAGGCAGGTGCTTCACCGCCCTCTGTGCGAACGGGTTCAAAGACTCCTTATCGACCGGGTCCCGCGACCGGTAGAAGCCGAGAAGGTTCTCGTTGAAGGGTTGGGCGATCGGATAGTCGGCAACTCTGTTAGAGAAGGAAAGAATTAGAAAAAAGGTACTTAGAATTTTTTGAAAATCTTTTCGATATAAAAAAAAAAAAAAGCTTACTTGGCAACCCTTGCGGCTTCCCAGCCGAGAAGGGTGTTATCTCCCGGAGCCCTCTCCCCGGCCGACGAGCTCGTCGCAGTCTCTCGCGACCGAGTGCTTCGGGGAGGAGGGGATACAACAGGTTTGGGGGGGGGGGGCGAGTCACCCCTCGGCGGAGGAGATCTCCTCGGCGAGATCCTCCTTTCGGCAGCAGGAGGGCGAGAAGTACCCCCTCTGGTCGGTCTAGCGACTTTCTTTGGCGGAGCCCCCGAGCTCTCCGCCCCTCTCCTTTTCCTGCCAGCGCCATCAACAATCTTGCGCTCGCGGAGTAGTTGTGCCTGTCGAAGCATCCTGTTCGCTTTTAGGCGATCGACTTCAACAGTTGGTGGAAGATAGGCGACAACCCTTTGAGGAACAACTACTAGAAAGAGAAGTGAGAAGTCAGTATTTTCGAAGAGTAATAAAAAAAAAAATTATTGAAGTAAGAAATATTTTGATACCTGGAGTGAACTCTCGAGTGAAGTGATGAGGAGGTACTCTGAGACCTGCTCGCTCATGCATACACTCCCTGTTCAGAAATCGGCAGGACCTCTCCAGGTAGCGACGATTGAGAACGCAGCAAACGTGGTACTGAAAGAGAGGAGTGAGACGGTGGTCGGCAGTCTTCTTGCGAACAATTTCACCTACAAAAAGCGAGGAGTTATTCAGTATAGACAAGAACGAGCAGAAGTTAAAAGACTTACCACGAATTCTTTGATATTCGGTCTCAATGGGAATGCGATCAGAAGATCCATCCGGCCTCACTGAACTCATCCAATCCCCGGCCACCCACCACCAGTTGGTCTTCCAATCCCTAAACTTGTTGGGAACCCCTTCAACCAACTTGAAATTGTCACGGCCTCTAACATAGTAGTACCCATGGCCTACTTTCTCTCCGGTCTCGACCGCCTGAAGGAGATAGTTAATCTCCTTCAGGCTAAGCCACGTGTTCCGACATCCATTCTCGGCCGCCACCAGGCCGAACAGAGTAAGAATGCCGATCAGGTTCGACCAACCGTTCGGAAGTATTTGAGAAGGGGCCACATTCAAAAAATGTAAGAAATTTGAGATGCTGGGGTGCAAGGGGAACCTGAGCCCTGCCTCCATCATGCCGATGTTGACGGCGACCATGCCCTCTGGCGGCTGGTCGGCCCTCTCATCCTCGCGAGGAACGAAAAAACACACATCGGCCGGCAGTTGATACTTCTTTCGAGAGTTCTCTAGCTGCGCCGAGGAGACCTTGCTCACATATTTGCTCGCCTCGTATATCGTTTGGAAAGCTTCTCGATGCGGGCGAGGAACCTCTCGAGGAAGGTATTCGCGGAAATACTTATAATAGGCCTCCCTCGAGACCTCGTCGCCATCTAAATTCTCCCTACCACTCAAGATGTCCTTTATGCTCTTTGCATATTGAACAACTTCTTCATAGTCCTCGCGGAGACTCCTCGTCAAGGTCTCCTCGACTTGGGCGACTTCTATCTGGTCGCCCATCTCTCGATCCAAACCCTGATCATGCAAATCAGAGTCCGTCTCACAGCCACTCTCCTCGGCATCGCCCTCCTCGGCATCATTGCCGGCATCATCCCTATCAGAATCATCGAGCTCGTCGACGTCGACGACCACTGCCTTTCCTAGGTTACGGACGCTAGCATTTATGGGGTCAGGGGAGTGGACCCTAGAGTCCGACGAAGACGCCCTCTCCGACAAAACTAAGGCTAGACGACCAGCCTCACCGGAACTTGCGGCACCACCATCTAACGGCGGCGAACCACCACCGGAACCGCCACCAACATTCATTTTTTCTTAAGAAATGGGGGAAAATAGAGTTTTAAAGAAGAAAATGAGAGTTAAATACCTTTATATCAGTCGAAAACCACCCAAACACGCCGGAAAAGCTTGAAGTAGAAAGCTTGGAAGAAAGCTCGAAAGCATTTCAAAAGTTGCAGATTTGTGAAAGTGTGTTTATGAGGAAGAAAGGCCTATTTATAGGCAAATTTGTGCAGGGACCTATGTGCAAAGAACGGGGTCATTTCCGCAATTTTCCCAAAGTTTTGGGGTCATTTCCGAATTCGAGGTCGGAAAGTGACCCCCACGCGCGACCTTTGAAGTCGGCACGCGCCCCACGCGCTCAAAATTCGAATTTTTAGGCGCCAATCACTTTTCTGACACAAGTCACATCATACGTCATCAAAGCGCCTCGGAAGGCGTGCTCGGCGTGGGAAACGAGGTGACCGCCTCCATCTCACGTCATCAAGATCTCGAAATTGATTATGTTGTCGAGAACGATTTTCACCATCTGAGAAGACGATCAAACTGCTCGCCTTTCCATTCTATGAATACGAAGAAAGGCGACCAGGGGGCAAATGTTATACCTAGTCAAAGAGGTCAATCTTTGACAAGTCAATCCTAATCACCATCTTACGTGGCGAGGACCAGTCAACAAAGTCGTGCGACGACTAGTCAACAAGACCAAGAAAATGTAATAGATTTAATATATTTAAGTGCTCGTCCAAAGATGTTGGCGAGCACCTGTCTTAGTTAGCTGCTCGCCCAAATGTGTGGCGAGCACGTGCCTATTCTTAGTTAAGATGTTTAAGTATTGAAGTCTTGGGAGACAGCATGGAGCGTGGCGACCACACTCCTCGAAGGTCCTTCGGCGACCACCATGGCCCAGCTCCTCGGCATCTCGGCGAGGACGAGCAACTAAGGCGGTTTAGCATTAAATGCGCCATCAAATCACCTTTTCGGGCAGAATGAAGGTCCAATCTGGAGGCACCACGTGTAAAGGGCGGGCAGCCCCTGAAAAGCAGTATATAATGCCCATTTGGGCTCATTTGTAAGATAAGTTAGATTTTCACACAATCACCCTCAACCTAAAGCAATAAACACTCCCAAAGCTCTCAAGCTTTTAGCTTCTCCAAGAAGCTATATCTTTGTTCTTGATCTTTCTTGTTTAGTTCTTCATTAAGATCATCAAGATCATCATATTAATCCATATAAACGCGTAATAACCCCCGTATAAATTATATGTTTGTATTGTACTAAGAACAGCCTACATCCAAGTCAACCCGATTTAAGTGCATACAACATTTTCATTCACCTAAAACAGAGCCTGCTACATCATGCACTAAATCGTGCATGCTGCAATCCGTTACGTTGTTGTATTCATCTCTTTTTACAACTTGTAATAAGGAACTATTCACAAGATAGTCGAAAACTTTGTTGCCCGCGTCATTTTCGTGTTCGATTTGGAGAAATCCTTCAGCCATCCAAAGCTCAATCAATTGTTCCTTTTCAATCCTATCACCTTTGAGAAATACTGAGCAGTATGCAAAGCACTTTTTGAGTGATGGTGAAGACAGATGATGAAAGCTTAATTTCAATATCTTCGAGATAATATTTTCATCTCCTCCAACATTAGAGACCCAATTATCTCTGATAGAGAGCCACTCTTGTTGGGGTTTATGACGCAGCACTCCCCCGACCACGTTGGCAGCTAACGCCAAACCTTTACATCTTTCTGCAATACTTCTTCCAATCCCCGACGGAATATCTCCTACTCGGACATTGATTATGGAGAAGCATTCTTCGTCCGTCCGATAAGCCATTCAAGTGATGAATACCATGCGTATTCACTATCGAACCAACCTCTGTACTCCTCGTTGTAACAAGGATGCCATTTCCGTTGGTAGAAGTAATTCCGGACCATGAATTTATAAAACCTTCCCACTTCTGCATTCCAAACGTCGTCAAGAACAAGCACATATGTTTTGCCTACCAAAGCCTCTCGGATCTTCCCTGCTTTGAACCTCAGCGTTTTTTTCTGGCAGAATCTCTTTAAGAATTTTCTTAAAAAGAAGCATAGCATCAAATTTTTGGGAAACATGGACCCAAATACGCATGCAGTCCAAAGTATGCAATAATGTTTTCATGATTGAAGACTTTCCGAACCAAAGTAGTCTTGCCCAATCCACCCATTCCAACAATCGGAAGGATGGAGAGCGCTTCTTCTTCTTCAGTTAGAGTTGTCAGCATTTTCACTATTTCCGACACATCGCCGTCTCTCCCAGTAAAAATTGGATCAAATGTGAGAGAATCAGTTTCTGAAGCAGGATCCGGAGCAGCAGGTGCATGAGCAAGTCTCCTTTCAAGGCGAATGTCAACAGCAGTTTTTGTCATAGAATCGAAAGTGATTCTGACAGCCAATTGTCAGTGACCAAAGGATGGGAAGCATGATTTCTTCATTTTTTTGGAGAGGAGTTTGTAGTTGTATTCATCCAAAACATTATCAGCATCATATATAAGCCACAACTTCCAACTGTTTTAGCCATGATCATCAGTGATGAACTTGTTCTGGCCGGGCATCATCCAAGTCATGCCGAAAGTCTTTCTCAGCTTTTAGGCGTTCTTGGCGAGAGTGAGATCTCTTCCTTTGAAACATCGATCACATTCTGAACTAGCACTCCAATGGTGGCGGAAACTAGCTGCATCTCCTTCCATTTTTTTTTTTTACTTCTTTCCTCAGTGCAAACCTTTCCTCTTCTTTTATTTTCTACAATAATTATAATGTAATAAAAATAAGAAGCTGCAAGTTTTTGTCTCACACCAAATAAAGTAAGGATTAAAGTAATTACTTTTATTTCTTGGATTTGGACTGCTATTTTAAATGCTGACTAAATTAAAGTAGGTGATAGTTAGTGGAAAAATAATTAATAAACACAAAAAATGGGAGACAGCTATGTAAAATAGGATATGATGGTTTTCACCAAGACACTTTGGAATCGAGATGATTAAATATCATATTACTGACAGCTAAGGGTTAATACAAAAATCGTATAATTTGGGTTCTGTCAATTCCCTCCATTGTTATTTATTTTTGTGACAGAAATTTAATGCAAGAGTTGTATATCAATATTAAAGAGAGAATATTTTATTTTACGTTATATTTTTTAAGATTTTACTTTTTAATTTAATTGTTTTTTGGTTCAATTTATAACGTCTCTTTTGCCGAATTTGTTTATAATTCACGGAAAATTTGAGCATGCAGCTTCCATGTGTGGAATGAATTGAGATTTCAAATAGTTAAATTTACGTCCTTTAAATTTAAAATTAAAAAGTAATAACTAAAATATTCTAAAAATTCCATTAAAAATTAAAAAAATTCTAAAAATCTCATTAAAAAATTAAAAAAAGGCTAGTCTTGAGAGACGGCTTTTATATATAAAAAGTGATAATGTTTGAGCAAAAAGTGATAGTGTTTAAGTAAAAAGTGATAGTTACATTTTTTAAAAATATTTTCAAATTTTACTTAAACATTATCACTTTTTTTCACGAACCAAAATTTGGAAAAAAAAAAAACAAGGATTATCCTAATCAAAATTTTGAAATATGGGTTAAAAGGATCCGTCTCACAGAAAAAGATCCGTGAGACGGTCTCACACAAGTTTTTGCCGATTAAAAAAATTATAAAATGTGTACACTAATTAAGAAAAAAAATTAAAAATTAAAACAAAAATCATTAAAAAATCTAAAAAGCTCATTAAAATTTCTAAAATCTAAAACGTGTAAAATAAAAAAATCTAAAATTTTGAAAATCCTAAAAATTAAAAAATTTACAATTCTAAAAATAAAAAAAAATGAATTAAAAGTTAAGAAATTCTAAAAACCTCATTAAAATTTCTAAAAAATTAAAAATCTCTTTAAAAATCAGAAAAATCTCACTAAAATTTCTAAAAAATCTCATTAGAAATTAAAAGTTTTTAAAATCTTATAAGACCAGCTTGCATTGTTCTATTATTATTTTATCATGTACATTAACAACTAAAGCCACCATAGCTTCAAACAAAAGGCAAAAATTCTTTTAAGATGCCTTGTAAGTATTTGCATTAGAGCTTTAATTATATTCCTCTATAAACTTTATCCTTTCTTCTTTCATTCTGGGATTACATTCTCAGAAAATAATCAAGTTCTAATATCCCAAAAATTCAACTCGTTATCTCTCAACATAAAACCAAGTAATTGAAAGATTTTACACAACTATACAATTCATGGTTTACACCCAAATGAGCTTGGGATCTTCCAGACATAATGCAAGTGTGGAGTTTCTTAGAGAATGAGAGATTTTTCAGAGTATGTAAAGTAAAAAAGCTGCTACCGTAGCGCATTTCATCAAGCATGTGGTGCGCGTGACACCGTAAATCAAACAGGGATAGAAATATTCATATATGAAGTCCAGTATTCGAATTCCATCATCACCGTAAATTCATCATTCAAATTATTCAATAGCATAGATAAATTATTAAGTTCACTAAAAAAACTCAGTTATAGCAGCAAGCAATTTACCCAGCACTTTAATATTTTCCCCAAAACAAGGCCTTCCAATTTCAGGCACATATATAATGACTAAATGCTTTGCTTTTGAAGCACAATTAATTTCTTTCATTTTCCAAAGTAACTTTATCATTCACACAATCGTCAACATATATGTCCAATGTGTAAAATTATTTGAAGAGATAACTGGAAAGAACCTGTAAAGCTTGGGCAAAGGACTGCCCGTAGACATTTCTGAGCAATAGTTCATATTCAATTTCATCAATAGAGTTTCCGTCCTTCCCTTATGAAGGTAATTTCACAGCCGGGAACATTGCAAATTTCTACAATTGTATCCCTGTGTCGGTTTCTGAAGCAGGACGAATTGATTTAAATCAGAAGCAACAACTGCTTCCTGTTAAGCTTCACATGTTTGCAAAGCATTCTTGATATTCAGACTGTGCCCCACCCTGATAAGGCCAAACAACATAACAATAAAATAAAGCATAATATTTAAAATTCTTGGAATCTAAACTGTGGCTACAACAATTTCAAATTACAAATGACTAACAACTGATCAATTTTAAATACCAAAAGAACATTGACTCACATAATTAATATATTAAGGCTCAAGTTTCTTAATCATTATCATTTCCAGGTTTTCTTGGCAGCTGATCACGTAACAAGAATCCTCTTTCACACATTTCTTCCAAAAATAGTATTGCTTCGGAAAACTCTTTCATCTTTAACAAACTCTGAATAACAACAATTTTGCCTCCTCCACGGACCCTTCTTCACAAAGTGAACCAACAATCATTGTACATGTTTTGAACATCAGGGTGCAGGCGGGTACTTCATTGAAAATATCTCTTGCAACTTCATGTTTTCCATCTCTGCATAATCCATTAACGAGAGTACTATATGTAATTATATCAGGAATAATGCCTTCTTCTTCCATTGTGTGTAGAAATTAAAATGCTTTAGGAATCTCCTAAGACTTACACAAACCATCCAACATTATATTGTAGGTATTCAAATTTGTATGTAGCTGTCGAGCTTTCATTTCATTGAAAATCTTCCAACCATCATTATATATACCTTTGCTAAACAATCCATGAATCATGGTGTTATATATAGGTGATGATATCAGGCTTAGGGCCCTTCTCTGCAATGAAATAAAATACTTCTTTAGCTCTGCTCGTATTCCCCTGCACGAAATAACCTTCTATTAGCACATTATAAGTGATGGTATTGGGAGATATATTTCGTTGCATCAAGTAGAGATTTTAGCTAATCAATATTATATAAATTTGTTCTTTTATTGCCGAAGAAACCTAAAGTCATATAAGCACATTCGCTCAAGAGATCGAAGCCCCGTTAAAAACCTTCCCACGGAAAACCCTCCTTAGGGATAAAGCCGCAGCGAATGAAAAGGGAACTGAAAGTGTGCGTGGGGTAGTGTCTAGTGTTTAAGTAGAAAATAGAACAATGTTACACTGAATGTTGTGACAATTAGTGTAGCATTAACTCTAACAAAATATAGAAAGTAAACACAGTACACAGCGGAAGTCTAAAACACTAAAACACAATAAAGACACAATGGAATAATTTTTAACATAGATTTTATTAATAACAAAACCTATGCTGAGCCTTACGGCGAAAACAATAACTTAGTTCCTAAGTTATGAAAATGTCGTGTGAAATGTCTCAGCAATTACTTCAACATTCCACAAACCGAAACTACAATCGAGGCAGGTGCCTTAATCCGCAAATAGACTTAAGTGTAAGAACACTGTCTAAAGAACTAATCTGATCTATGATTCACTCTCAATCGATACAAGACTAGAACTAAATACACGGGAATGTGTGGTATCCCTCGGTGTACATTAAATGATACAACTACTGACCCTAACTCCTAACCAGGGATGAACGCTCAGAATAAGTGTTACTCGAATAGTACATACTTTGAAATGAAAGGCTTCAGCGGTATTTATAGAGCAATAGCCGAATTCTAGATCCTTCCATTATGAGATCCTATTTTTTAGGACCTCAACTTCCATGATCTCTCTAGATCCTTGCATTATGAGATCCTATTTTTTAGGACCTCAACTTCCATGATCTCTCTAGATCCTTCTTCCATCTTCCAGGTCGTTCTAAACTGCTCCAGGCTCTTCTATCACGTTCTCCAACATTCTGGAATCTTCCATGTTCCAGACTCTTGTAGAACCTTCTGGAATCGTACCTGAATGTGAGAGCATTTAGTACAACATTTAATGCAACATTTCAGAAATGACTTAGAATAAATCAATGAAGGTCAAATTAAGATGTTGTTGATAATGTTAAAGCATCTAAGAGTTAACAACATCTACAATCTCCCCCAATTTGACCTTTCGACTACAACACACCTTATGCACATATATTTCTATATATACTCAATATTATGTATTTAGGTGAGGTTGACATCAAGTCTAAATATTAGTCAAGACAATACCTGTTGTAACCATTGGATCAAATCAAAAAGAGATCAAGAATAATTTTACTAAGATCTGTGCCATAAGATCAAAGTAACCTTATTCAAAACCAAAACAAGTATAAACAGTACACTTGTTTACACAACATATAACTTTACAAAAATCAAAAGTTAAATCAGAGCATCATAAATGAATATGTACTAGATCAACCTAAGACTTAAGTAAGACTCAATAAAAAAAAACAGAGCAAAAGCAAATAAACAGCTTAACATGATTAATCCTTATGCAGTAGGCAATTAAAATCTTACTCTTTAGAGCAAACATTTTAAGCCTTTTAAAGCAGTAAGCAAAATAAGAATACATTTTAATGCAAACAATTTTAAGCATGTAGGACATAGATCCGACTTAAACAGAAAACACACAAAACTAAATGAACAACTAAACAAGACATATTTATCATGCAGTAAACATTTAATGATAAGAAAATAATTTAAGCAAGAAGCGGTAATCAAATATCATTAATGCAAACTAATTTTAAGCAAGATAGATATCAACATCCTATCAACTAGAAATAATAAATATTGTATCAGAACAAAAAAATAATTTAACTTAAACATAACAGAATAACAAAAACAAAAGTAGGACTGAAAATGGCATGAATTGCTATAACAATAGCAGCAGCATCAAGGTCCTGCACATGTGCCATCTGTACTTCAGTACTCCCCCTGTCTTGCAGCATCTGTTCTAGATATCACCATAGAGAATGTCCATATCCTCATCATCTTCAGCAGCATCTGCAAACTTGTCGTCATCAGCCTCTGGTTCCTCAATAAAACAAGTTGTAGCAAATAGTGCAACAACATTGTTAGCAGCAGCATTTCATCCATTCTCTGTAGCAGCATTAGCATCAAGTACACCTCTAGCTTCAGGATCCAACTCTTCAATAACAACTCCAAAAGTTCTAGCTGAAGTGGAAGGTGGTACTCCCCCTGTTGTAGTGGAAAGTAGCCTGGTCCACTTGTCTTTGATGAATTGGAGTTCATCAATCTGGTCCTGTAAGTGCTGTAGCTGCAATAGTATAAAAGATCTGAGAACAGAGAATATGGTATCAAAATTACCACCAAAGTTCTCAGCATCTGGTGCAGCATTAGGTGCAGCTGTGTTCTGTTCAGGTCTCTGTGCTGATGTGGGTTGAGGTTGAGGTTGAGCAGGAGCTGGTCTTTGAGAAGAACTTCCAGGATTGTGCAAGGGCAGATCAATCACTCTTTCACCAATGAGCAAAGCAGGTGAAATGGTGTATAAAAGAACATTTCCTCTAAGAACTTCTGTCTTCTTAGAGGTAAAACCATGTATCTTCAAGTATGAACATATAAGCACAGGGTATGGAAGGTTGCCTTTATCAGAAATGTCACCACTAAACCTCATCATGTGGTGGAAAATAGTCAATCGCAAATTAAACTTCTTCAAAATCACTATCCTATAAAGCAAGATTGCTTGATCCTTTGTCACTTTGGTTGAGTTGGTATAGGGTATCCAATGATAAACAATCAACTTATGCAATACAGAATAAAGAGATGTAATGATTTCATTCTTCCACTTAGTCAATAAACTACCAGTCATAGAAACAGTAACAACATTCAAATCAGGTTCATCATCATTAAGTACTGGTTCTATGCCTAAGAAATCATTAATCAACTCTGGGGTAAATGGAACTGTACTCCCCCTAAACTGTATATTCCCATACCAACGGGAACTCCTCCTACCATTACTTTTCCTCAAGCAAGCATAGAATTCATACACCCAATCAGAAACAAAAGTATCACACAAAGTCAGAGCTTTCATCAACTTTCTATCCTCTAAGAATTGAATCAAATTCTTACTCTAAAATTCAGAAATATGAATTCTCCTTTCCATTAACAGTTTCCTCCTAGACAACCTAGTAACTTTTTCAACTAAACCATCAATATCAGAATCTACATCAGGTTCAGAATTACCTTCCTCAGAAGTACTCTCCTTAGACCTTGGTTCTTTCTCCTTCTCAGAACTGGATTCAGCTTCATTTCCAGAGGAACATTTAATTACATAAATAATCGTAAATGTAATTTTATTCATATGCTATTATTATTATAGCATTTGACCATTCTCCGATTGTATTTTTCAATTCGGAGTTTCACAAACAAGTCATAGAGACTCATACCACAAACTTCTTAGTTCTGGTACTCTCGGTTTTGTACTTTCGTTCCAAAGACTCCCACAGTTCTTTCGCAGTACGAACCGACTGGTACACGTTATACAACGCGTCAACTAGTCTTCCAAGGACATAGTTACGACTCATAAAGTCACAGCGACCCATTGGTCGTAGACAACATGTTTAGCATTATCCGTATTGTTTTCATCGACCACGGGTGGATCCTCCCAGAGGAACCTTGCTAATTATAACGTTGTTATCGTTATCTCCGTCGTTAGCCATTGCTACGAGTACTGTATTCGTTTTGCGATTGTAAATACAATTAAATTAATATTTACATAAAGTCTTCGATTTTCGTCTTTTAGCATCTTTCCAAAACGAGCAGGTTTTTGAAATCAGCAACAACGACACCATCTCACGAACAATAGGAGCAAAGTTAAAGTCGAGTCAAGGAAACCCTTTTCCCGCAAAACGAACGTTTTAAAAGGTAAAACGACTTTCGCCTCTATACGAGCAGCACCACAACGTATAGAGTTCCAACGAACTGAATCGACACAAAAACTGGACTACACTCTATATGCTTGATGCAAAATGTGTGATGCTATAATTTTTCTAGAAAATCTCAAGTGTTGTGTGTAAGAGTGTTTTTGCAACATAAAACAGGTACCCTATTTATAGGCATGTTCCAAACATGTGAGGGGTCTCCACATTTATTATGGCATTCATGCTATTTGTAACGCCTTGCGGTTACAAGATTTAAATGGTTTTGTAACTCCTTTGCGGTTACAAATTCATCACTAAAACGTCTATGAACCTGGACATCCGAACGTCCAAGTTCATCACAATTTGTAATGTCAATGTACCTAGACATCCTCAACGTCTAAATTCGTCATAGTTCAAATTCAACTTTTAAATTTATTTGGGTTAACCCAATTTCAAATTGGGTTTCAACTTTCTGAAAACTTGATTTGTATGAGCCAAGCCCAAATATTCAAGTTCCAAAATTATAGATGGGTCTGAAATCCCAAATTTAAAACCCACGAGTCACGAGCCCAAGACTAGGCCCAAGCTCAACCGGACGAGCACACACGTGCATCCGTATAGACTATTGGATTGCTCCTTAATCACTATTATTTGAAATATTGTAACACCCTCCTATTTATAAGGAGTAATTAGTCCCATTAAACTTTCAAAGTTTCAATGTGGGACAATTAATATGATATAACATTTTATCCCATAAAGTGTATTATTTGACGTTTCAACTTCGTGAATTAATTTCTCACTCACCGAAATTCGGTTTTTGAGATTTTAAATACACTAAGAACATCTACTCCGAGAGTAGAACGACTTTATGTCATTTAATTTCCTTGAAATTACATTTATAGCCCTCAATAAATTGGTCAAAGACGAGTGTTCTCCACTCTCATTTTAAAATCAATTAATTAATTAAAATTAATCAATTTCTAACAAATTTCTCCAACAATTTTACTACCAACAATGGCTTACAAAGTGGACGGAAAATAAAAGGACAGAAAATAAATTACAATGTCTTCAAAAATCTTCTAATTTCCAAAATGGGCAATCTTCTTCTTTTAAGCAGTTCTTTGATAAGGTAGGTACGTAAAGTAGGTCCCAAAATCCTTAGTCACTATTATGTTCCGCCCAAAATTAAATGACAATTTTTGTCAATTTTTAAACTTCCAGACATATCATAAACCCTTTAGATTTATTGATATTTGGAATATTAATAAATTATAATTTATTAATCATTTTATAGCTTTAGATTTACAAAAATCTCAAACGCTATAAAGAGGAACATTTAATTACATAAATAATCGTAAATTGAGCACCCAACAATGGCCTTACAAAATTGACAGAAATAAATAACAAAATTGTAAATACAATTAAATTAATATTTACATAAAGTCTTCGATTTTCGTCTTTTAGCATCTTTCCAAAACGAGCAGGTTTTTGAAATCAGCAACAACGACACCATCTAACGAACAATAGGAGCAAAGTTAAAGTCGAGTCAAGGAAACCCTTTTCCCGCAAAACGAACGTTTTAAAAGGTAAAACGACTTTCGCCTCTATACGAGCAGCACCACAACGTATAGAGTTCCAACGAACTGAATCGACACAAAAACTGGACTACACTCTATATGCTTGATGCAAAATGTGTGATGCTATAATTTTTCTAGAAAATCTCAAGTGTTGTGTGTAAGAGTGTTTTTGCAACATAAAACATGTACCCTATTTATAGGCATGTTCCAAACATGTGAGGGGTCTCCACATTTATTATGGCATTCATGCTATTTGTAACGCCTTGCGGTTACAAGATTTAAATGGTTTTGTAACTCCTTTGCGGTTACAAATTCATCACTAAAACGTCTATGAACCTTGACATCCGAACGTCCAAGTTCATCACAATTTGTAACGTCAATGTACCTAGACATCCTCAACGTCTAAATTCGTCATAGTTCAAATTCAACTTTTAAATTTATTTGGGTTAACCCAATTTCAAATTGGGTTTCAACTTTCTGAAAACTTGATTTGTACGAGCCAGGCCCAAATATTCAAGTTCCAAAATTATAGATGGGTCTGAAATCCCAAATTTAAAACCCACGAGTCACGAGCCCAAGACTAGGCCCAAGCTCAACCGGACGAGCACACACGTGCATCCGTATAGACTATTGGATTGCTCCTTAATCACTATTATTTGAAATATTGTAACACCCTCCTATTTATAAGGAGTAATTAGTCCCATTAAACTTTCAAAGTTTCAATGTGGGACAATTAACATGATATAACATTTTATCCCATAAAGTGTATTATTTGACGTTTCAACTTCGTGAATTAATTTCTCACTCACCGAAATTCGGTTTTTGAGATTTTAAATACACTAAGAACATCTACTCCGAGAGTAGAACGACTTTATGTCATTTAATTTCCTTGAAATTACATTTATAGCCCTCAATAAATTGGTCAAAGACGAGTGTTCTCCACTCTCATTTTAAAATCAATTAATTAATTAAAATTAATCAATTTCTAACAAATTTCTCCAACAATTTTACTACCAACAATGGCTTACAAAGTGGACGGAAAATAAAAGGACAGAAAATAAATTACAATGTCTTCAAAAATCTTCTAATTTCCAAAATGGGCAATCTTCTTCTTTTAAGCAGTTCTTTGATAAGGTAGGTACGTAAAGTAGGTCCCAAAATCCTTAGTCACTATTATGTTCCGCCCAAAATTAAATGACAATTTTTGTCAATTTTTAAACTTCCAGACATATCATAAACCCTTTAGATTTATTGATATTTGGAATATTAATAAATTATAATTTATTAATCATTTTATAGCTTTAGATTTACAAAAATCTCAAACGCTATAAAGAGGAACATTTAATTACATAAATAATCGTAAATTGAGCACCCAACAATGGCCTTACAAAATTGACAGAAATAAATAACAAAATTGTAAATACAATTAAATTAATATTTACATAAAGTCTTCGATTTTCGTCTTTTAGCATCTTTCCAAAACGAGCAGGTTTTTGAAATCAGCAACAACGACACCATCTCACGAACAATAGGAGCAAAGTTAAAGTCGAGTCAAGGAAACCCTTTTCCCGCAAAACGAACGTTTTAAAAGGTAAAACGACTTTCGCCTCTATACGAGCAGCACCACAACGTATAGAGTTCCAACGAACTGAATCGACACAAAAACTGGACTACACTCTATATGCTTGATGCAAAATGTGTGATGCTATAATTTTTCTAGAAAATCTCAAGTGTTGTGTGTAAGAGTGTTTTTGCAACATAAAACATGTACCCTATTTATAGGCATGTTCCAAACATGTGAGGGGTCTCCACATTTATTATGGCATTCATGCTATTTGTAACGCCTTGCGGTTACAAGATTTAAATGGTTTTGTAACTCCTTTGCGGTTACAAATTCATCACTAAAACATCTATGAACCTGGACATCCGAACGTCCAAGTTCATCACAATTTGTAACGTCAATGTACCTAGACGTCCTCAACGTCTAAATTCGTCATAGTTCAAATTCAACTCTTAAATTTATTTGGGTTAACCCAATTTCAAATTGGGTTTCAACTTTCTGAAAACTTGATTTGTACGAGCAAGGCCCAAATATTCAAGTTCCAAAATTATAGATGGGTCTGAAATCCCAAATTTAAAACCCACGAGTCACGAGCCCAAGACTAGGCCCAAGCTCAACCGGACGAGCACACACGTGCATCCGTATAGACTATTGGATTGCTCCTTAATCACTATTATTTGAAATATTGTAACACCCTTCTATTTATAAGGAGTAATTAGTCCCATTAAACTTTCAAAGTTTCAATGTGGGACAATTAACATGATATAACATTTTATCCCATAAAGTGTATTATTTGACGTTTCAACTTCGTGAATTAATTTCTCACTCACCGAAATTCGGTTTTTGAGATTTTAAATACACTAAGAACATCTACTCCGAGAGTAGAACGACTTTATGTCATTTAATTTCCTTGAAATTACATTTATAGCCCTCAATAAATTGGTCAAAGACGAGTGTTCTCCACTCTCATTTTAAAATCAATTAATTAATTAAAATTAATCAATTTCTAACAAATTTCTCCAACAATTTTACTACCAACAATGGCTTACAAAGTGGACGGGAAATAAAAGGACAGAAAATAAATTACAATGTCTTCAAAAATCTTCTAATTTCCAAAATGGGCAATCTTCTTCTTTTAAGCAGTTCTTTGAAAAGGTAGGTACGTAAAGTAGGTCCCAAAATCCGTAGTCACTATTATGTTCCGCCCAAAATTAAATGACAATTTTTGTCAATTTTTAAACTTCCAGACATATCATAAACCCTTTAGATTTATTGATATTTGGAATATTAATAAATTATAATTTATTAATCATTTTATAGCTTTAGATTTACAAAAATCTCAAACGCTATAAAGAGGAACATTTAATTACATAAATAATCGTAAATTGAGCACCCAACAATGGCCTTACAAAATTGACAGAAATAAATAACAAAATTGTAAATACAATTAAATTAATATTTACATAAAGTCTTCGATTTTCGTCTTTTAGCATCTTTCCAAAACGAGCAGGTTTTTGAAATCAGCAACAACGACACCATCTCACGAACAATAGGAGCAAAGTTAAAGTCGAGTCAAGGAAACCCTTTTCCCGCAAAACGAACGTTTTAAAAGGTAAAACGACTTTCGCCTCTATACGAGCAGCACCACAACGTATAGAGTTCCAACGAACTGAATCGACACAAAAACTGGACTACACTCTATATGCTTGATGCAAAATGTGTGATGCTATAATTTTTCTAGAAAATCTCAAGTGTTGTGTGTAAGAGTGTTTTTGCAACATAAAACATGTACCCTATTTATAGGCATGTTCCAAACATGTGAGGGGTCTCCACATTTATTATGGCATTCATGCTATTTGTAACGCCTTGCGGTTACAAGATTTAAATGGTTTTGTAACTCCTTTGCGGTTACAAATTCATCACTAAAACGTCTATGAACCTTGACATCCGAACGTCCAAGTTCATCACAATTTGTAACGTCAATGTACCTAGACATCCTCAACGTCTAAATTCGTCATAGTTTAAATTCAACTTTTAAATTTATTTGGGTTAACCCAATTTCAAATTGGGTTTCAACTTTCTGAAAACTTGATTTGTACGAGCCAGGCCCAAATATTCAAGTTCCAAAATTATAGATGGGTCTAAAATCCCAAATTTAAAACCCACGAGTCACGAGCCCAAGACTAGGCCCAAGCTCAACCGGACGAGCACACACGTGCATCCGTATAGACTATTGGATTGCTCCTTAATCACTATTATTTGAAATATTGTAACACCCTCCTATTTATAAGGAGTAATTAGTCCCATTAAACTTTCAAAGTTTCAATGTGGGACAATTAACATGATATAACATTTTATCCCATAAAGTGTATTATTTGACGTTTCAACTTCGTGAATTAATTTCTCACTCACCGAAATTCGGTTTTTGAGATTTTAAATACACTAAGAACATCTACTCCGAGAGTAGAACGACTTTATGTCATTTAATTTCCTTGAAATTAAATTTATAGCCCTCAATAAATTGGTCAAAGACGAGTGTTCTCCACTCTCATTTTAAAATCAATTAATTAATTAAAATTAATCAATTTCTAACAAATTTCTCCAACAATTTTACTACCAACAATGGCTTACAAAGTGGACGGAAAATAAAAGGACAGAAAATAAATTACAATGTCTTCAAAAATCTTCTAATTTCCAAAATGGGCAATCTTCTTCTTTTAAGCAGTTCTTTGAAAAGGTAGGTACGTAAAGTAGGTCCCAAAATCCTTAGTCACTATTATGTTCCGCCCAAAATTAAATGACAATTTTTGTCAATTTTTAAACTTCCAGACATATCATAAACCCTTTAGATTTATTGATATTTGGAATATTAATAAATTATAATTTATTAATCATTTTATAGCTTTAGATTTACAAAAATCTCAAACGCTATAAAGAGGAACATTTAATTACATAAATAATCGTAAATTGAGCACCCAACAATGGCCTTACAAAATTGACAGAAATAAATAACAAAATTGTAAATACAATTAAATTAATATTTACATAAAGTCTTCGATTTTCGTCTTTTAGCATCTTTCCAAAACGAGCAGGTTTTTGAAATCAGCAACAACGACACCATCTCACGAACAATAGGAGCAAAGTTAAAGTCGAGTCAAGGAAACCCTTTTCCCGCAAAACGAATACGTCCCTGCTAGTGCTCACGGTTTGACGTAACGTTTTAAAAGGTAAAACGACTTTCGCCTCTATACGAGCAGCACCACAACGTATAGAGTTCCAACGAACTGAATCGACACAAAACTGGACTACACTCTATATGCTTGATGCAAAATGTGTGATGCTATAATTTTTCTAGAAAATCTCAAGTGTTGTGTGTAAGAGTGTTTTTGCAACATAAAACATGTACCCTATTTATAGGCATGTTCCAAACATGTGAGGGGTCTCCACATTTATTATGGCATTCATGCTATTTGTAACGCCTTGCGGTTACAAGATTTAAATGGTTTTGTAACTCCTTTGCGGTTACAAATTCATCACTAAAACGTCTATGAACCTTGACATCCGAACGTCCAAGTTCATCACAATTTGTAACGTCAATGTACCTAGACATCCTCAACGTCTAAATTCGTCATAGTTCAAATTCAACTTTTAAATTTATTTGGGTTAACCCAATTTCAAATTGGGTTTCAACTTTCTGAAAACTTGATTTGTATGAGCCAGGCCCAAATGTTCAAGTTCCAAAATTATAGATGGGTCTGAAATCCCAAATTTAAAACCCACGAGTCACGAGCCCAGGACTAGGCCCAAGCTCAACCGGACGAGCACACACGTGCATCCGTATAGACTATTGGATTGCTCCTTAATCACTATTATTTGAACCATTGTAACATCCTCCTATTTATAAGGAGTAATTAGTCCCATTAAACTTTCAAAGTTTCAATGTGGGACAATTAACATGATATAACATTTTATCCCATAAAGTGTATTATTTGACGTTTCAACTTCGTGAATTAATTTCTCACTCACCGAAATTCGGTTTTTGAGATTTTAAATACACTAAGAACATCTACTCCGAGAGTAGAACGACTTTATGTCATTTAATTTCCTTGAAATTACATTTATAGCCCTCAATAAATTGGTCAAAGACGAGTGTTCTCCACTCTCATTTTAAAATCAATTAATTAATTAAAATTAATCAATTTCTAACAAATTTCTCCAACAATTTTACTACCAACAATGGCTTACAAAGTGGACGGAAAATAAAAGGACAGAAAATAAATTACAATGTCTTCAAAAATCTTCTAATTTCCAAAATGGGCAATCTTCTTCTTTTAAGCAGTTCTTTGAAAAGGTAGGTACGTAAAGTAGGTCCCAAAATCCTTAGTCACTATTATGTTCCGCCCAAAATTAAATGACAATTTTTGTCAATTTTTAAACTTCCAGACATATCATAAACCCTTTAGATTTATTGATATTTGGAATATTAATAAATTATAATTTATTAATCATTTTATAGCTTTAGATTTACAAAAATCTCAAACGCTATAAAGAGGAACATTTAATTACATAAATAATCGTAAATTGAGCACCCAACAATGGCCTTACAAAATTGACAGAAATAAATAACAAAATTGTAAATACAATTAAATTAATATTTACATAAAGTCTTCGATTTTCGTCTTTTAGCATCTTTCCAAAACGAGCACGTTTTTGAAATCAGCAACAACGACACCATCTCACGAACAATAGGAGCAAAGTTAAAGTCGAGTCAAGGAAACCCTTTTCCCGCAAAACGAATACGTCCCTGCTAGTGCTCACGGTTTGACGTAACGTTTTAAAAGGTAAAACGACTTTCGCCTCTATACGAGCAGCACCACAACGTATAGAGTTCCAACGAACTGAATCGACACAAAAACTGGACTACACTCTATATGTTTGATGCAAAATGTGTGATGCTATGATTTTTCTAGAAAATCTCAAGTGTTGTGTGTCAGAGTGTTTTTGCAACATAAAACATGTACCCTATTTATAGGCATGTTCCAAACATGTGAGGGGTCTCCACATTTATTATGGCATTCATGTTATTTGTAACGCCTTGCGGTTACAAGATTTAAATGGTTTTGTAACTCCTTTGCGGTTACAAATTCATCACTAAAACGTCTATGAACCTTGACATCCGAACGTCCAAGTTCATCACAATTTGTAACGTCAATGTACCTAGACATCCTCAACGTCTAAATTCGTCATAGTTCAAATTCAACTTTTAAATTTATTTGGGTTAACCCAATTTCAAATTGGGTTTCAACTTTCTGAAAACTTGATTTGTACGAGCCAGGCCCAAATATTCAAGTTCCAAAATTATAGATGGGTCTGAAATCCCAAATTTAAAACCCACGAGTCACGAGCCCAAGACTAGGCCCAAGCTCAACCGGACGAGCACACACGTGCATCCGTATAGACTATTGGATTGCTCCTTAATCACTATTATTTGAAATATTGTAACACCCTCCTATTTATAAGGAGTAATTAGTCCCATTAAACTTTCAAAGTTTCAATGTGGGACAATTAACATGATATAACATTTTATCCCATAAAGGTAGGTACGTAAAGTAGGTCCCAAAGTCCTTAGTCACTATTATGTTCCGCCCAAAATTAAATGACAATTTTTGTCAATTTTTAAACTTCTAGACATATCATAAACCCTTTAGATTTATTGATATTTACAAAAATCTCAAACGCTATAAAGAGGAACATTTAATTACATAAATAATCGTAAATTGAGCACCCAACAATGGCCTTACAAAATTGACAGAAATAAATAACAAAATTGTAAATACAATTAAATTAATATTTACATAAAGTCTTCGATTTTCGTCTTTTAGCATCTTTCCAAAACGAGCAGGTTTTTGAAATCAGCAACAACGACACCATCTCACGAACAATAGGAGCAAAGTTAAAGTCGAGTCAAGGAAACCCTTCTCCCGCAAAACGAATACGTCCCTGCTAGTGCTCACGGTTTGACGTAACGTTTTAAAAGGTAAAACGACTTTCGCCTCTATACGAGCAGCACCACAACGTATAGAGTTCCAACGAACTGAATCGACACAAAAACTGGACTACACTCTATATGCTTGATGCAAAATGTGTGATGCTATGATTTTTCTAGAAAATCTCAAGTGTTGTGTGTAAGAGTGTTTTTGCAACATAAAACATGTACCCTATTTATAGGCATGTTCCAAACATGTGAGGGGTCTCCACATTTATTATGGCATTCATGCTATTTGTAACGCCTTGCTGTTACAAGATTTAAATGGTTTTGTAACTCCTTTGCGGTTAAGAATTCATCACTAAAACGTCTATGAACCTTGACATCCGAACGTCCAAGTTCATCACAATTTGTAACGTCAATGTACCTAGACATCCTCAACGTCTAAATACGTCATAGTTCAAATTCAACTTTTAAATTTATTTGGGTTAACCCAATTTCAAATTGGGTTTCAACTTTCTGAAAACTTGATTTGTATGAGCCAGGCCCAAATATTCAAGTTCCAAAATTATAGATGGGTCTGAAATCCCAAATTTAAAACCCACGAGTCACGAGCCCAGGACTAGGCCCAAGCTCAACCGGACGAGCACACACGTGCATCCGTATAGACTATTGGATTGCTCCTTAATCACTATTATTTGAACCATTGTAACACCCTCCTATTTATAAGGAGTAATTTGTCCCATTAAACTTTCAAAGTTTCAATGTGGGACAATTAACATGATATAACATTTTATCCCATAAAGTGTATTATTTGACGTTTCAACTTCGTGAATTAATTTCTCACTCACCGAAATTCGGTTTTTGAGATTTTAAATACACTAAGAACATCTACTCCGAGAGTAGAACGACTTTATGTCATTTAATTTCCTTGAAATTACATTTATAGCCCTCAATAAATTGGTCAAAGACGAGTGTTCTCCACTCTCATTTTAAAATCAATTAATTAATTAAAATTAATCAATTTCTAACAAATTTCTCCAACAATTTTACTACCAACAATGGCTTACAAAGTGGACGGAAAATAAAAGGACAGAAAATAAATTACAATGTCTTCAAAAATCTTCTAATTTCCAAAATGGGCAATCTTCTTCTTTTAAGCAGTTCTTTGAAAAGGTAGGTACGTAAAGTAGGTCCCAAAATCCTTAGTCACTATTATGTTCCGCCCAAAATTAAATGACAATTTTTATCAATTTTTAAACTTCCAGACATATCATAAACCCTTTAGATTTATTGATATTTGGAATATTAATAAATTATAATTTATTAATCATTTTATAGCTTTAGATTTACAAAAATCTCAAACGCTATAAAGAGGAACATTTAATTACATAAATAATCGTAAATTGAGCACCCAACAATGGCCTTACAAAATTGACAGAAATAAATAACAAAATTGTAAATACAATTAAATTAATATTTACATAAAGTCTTCGATTTTCGTCTTTTAGCATCTTTCCAAAACGAGCAGGTTTTTGAAATCAGCAACAACGACACCATCTCACGAACAATAGGAGCAAAGTTAAAGTCGAGTCAAGGAAACCCTTTTCCCGCAAAACGAATACGTCCCTGCTAGTGCTCACGGTTTGACGTAACGTTTTAAAAGGTAAAACGACTTTCGCCTCTATACGAGCAGCACCACAACGTATAGAGTTCCAACGAACTGAATCGACACAAAAACTGGACTACACTCTATATGCTTGATGCAAAATGTGTGATGCTATGATTTTTCTAGAAAATCTCAAGTGTTGTGTGTAAGAGTGTTTTTGCAACATAAAACATGTACCGTATTTATAGGCATGTTCCAAACATGTGAGGGGTCTCCACATTTATTATGGCATTCATGCTATTTGTAACGCCTTGCGGTTACAAGATTTAAATGGTTTTGTAACTCCTTTGCGGTTACAAATTCATCACTAAAACGTCTATGAACCTTGACATCCGAACGTCCAAGTTCATCACAATTTGTAACGTCAATGTACCTAGACATCCTCAACGTCTAAATTCGTCATAGTTCAAATTCAACTTTTAAATTTATTTGGGTTAACCCAATTTCAAATTGGGTTTCAACTTTCTGAAAACTTGATTTGTATGAGCCAAGCCCAAATATTCAAGTTCCAAAATTATAGATGGGTCTGAAATCCCAAATTTAAAACCCACGAGTCACGAGCCCAAGACTAGGCCCAAGCTCAACCGGACGAGCACACACGTGCATCCGTATAGACTATTGGATTGCTCCTTAATCACTATTATTTGAAATATTGTAACACCCTCCTATTTATAAGGAGTAATTAGTCCCATTAAACTTTCAAAGTTTCAATGTGGGACAATTAACATGATATAACATTTTATCCCATAAAGGTAGGTACGTAAAGTAGGTCCCAAAATCCTTAGTCACTATTATGTTCCGCCCAAAATTAAATGACAATTTTTGTCAATTTTTAAACTTCCAGACATATCATAAACCCTTTAGATTTATTGATATTTACAAAAATCTCAAACGCTATAAAGAGGAACATTTAATTACATAAATAATCGTAAATTGAGCACCCAACAATGGCCTTACAAAATTGACAGAAATAAATAACAAAATTGTAAATACAATTAAATTAATATTTACATAAAGTCTTCGATTTTCGTCTTTTAGCATCTTTCCAAAACGAGCAGGTTTTTGAAATCAGCAACAACGACACCATCTCACGAACAATAGGAGCAAAGTTAAAGTCGAGTCAAGGAAACCCTTCTCCCGCAAAACGAATACGTCCCTGCTAGTGCTCACGGTTTGACGTAACGTTTTAAAAGGTAAAACGACTTTCGCCTCTATACGAGCAGCACCACAACGTATAGAGTTCCAACGAACTGAATCGACACAAAAACTGGACTACACTCTATATGCTTGATGCAAAATGTGTGATGCTATGATTTTTCTAGAAAATCTCAAGTGTTGTGTGTAAGAGTGTTTTTGCAACATAAAACATGTACCCTATTTATAGGCATGTTCCAAACATGTGAGGGGTCTCCACATTTATTATGGCATTCATGCTATTTGTAACGCCTTGCGGTTACAAGATTTAAATGGTTTTGTAACTCCTTTGCGGTTAAGAATTCATCACTAAAACGTCTATGAACCTTGACATCCGAACGTCCAAGTTCATCACAATTTGTAACGTCAATGTACCTAGACATCCTCAACGTCTAAATACGTCATAGTTCAAATTCAACTTTTAAATTTATTTGGGTTAACCCAATTTCAAATTGGGTTTCAACTTTCTGAAAACTTGATTTGTATGAGCCAGGCCCAAATATTCAAGTTCCAAAATTATAGATGGGTCTGAAATCCCAAATTTAAAACCCACGAGTCACGAGCCTAGGACTAGGCCCAAGCTCAACCGGACGAGCACACACGTGCATCCGTATAGACTATTGGATTGCTCCTTAATCACTATTATTTGAACCATTGTAACACCCTCCTATTTATAAGGAGTAATTTGTCCCATTAAACTTTCAAAGTTTCAATGTGGGACAATTAACATGATATAACATTTTATCCCATAAAGTGTATTATTTGACGTTTCAACTTCGTGAATTAATTTCTCACTCACCGAAATTCGGTTTTTGAGATTTTAAATACACTAAGAACATCTACTCCGAGAGTAGAACGACTTTATGTCATTTAATTTCCTTGAAATTACATTTATAGCCCTCAATAAATTGGTCAAAGACGAGTGTTCTCCACTCTCATTTTAAAATCAATTAATTAATTAAAATTAATCAATTTCTAACAAATTTCTCCAACAATTTTACTACCAACAATGGCTTACAAAGTGGACGGAAAATAAAAGGACAGAAAATAAATTACAATGTCTTCAAAAATCTTCTAATTTCCAAAATGGGCAATCTTCTTCTTTTAAGCAGTTCTTTGAAAAGGTAGGTACGTAAAGTAGGTCCCAAAATCCTTAGTCACTATTATGTTCCGCCCAAAATTAAATGACAATTTTTATCAATTTTTAAACTTCCAGACATATCATAAACCCTTTAGATTTATTGATATTTGGAATATTAATAAATTATAATTTATTAATCATTTTATAGCTTTAGATTTACAAAAATCTCAAACGCTATAAAGAGGAACATTTAATTACATAAATAATCGTAAATTGAGCACCCAACAATGGCCTTACAAAATTGACAGAAATAAATAACAAAATTGTAAATACAATTAAATTAATATTTACATAAAGTCTTCGATTTTCGTCTTTTAGCATCTTTCCAAAACGAGCAGGTTTTTGAAATCAGCAACAACGACACCATCTCACGAACAATAGGAGCAAAGTTAAAGTCGAGTCAAGGAAACCCTTCTCCCGCAAAACGAATACGTCCCTGCTAGTGCTCACGGTTTGACGTAACGTTTTAAAAGGTAAAACGACTTTCGCCTCTATACGAGCAGCACCACAACGTATAGAGTTCCAACGAACTGAATCGACACAAAAACTGGACTACACTCTATATGCTTGATGCAAAATGTGTGATGCTATGATTTTTCTAGAAAATCTCAAGTGTTGTGTGTAAGAGTGTTTTTGCAACATAAAACATGTACCCTATTTATAGGCATGTTCCAAACATGTGAGGGGTCTCCACATTTATTATGGCATTCATGCTATTTGTAACGCCTTGCGGTTACAAGATTTAAATGGTTTTGTAACTCCTTTGCGGTTAAGAATTCATCACTAAAACGTCTATGAACCTTGACATCCGAACGTCCAAGTTCATCACAATTTGTAACGTCAATGTACCTAGACATCCTCAACGTCTAAATACGTCATAGTTCAAATTCAACTTTTAAATTTATTTGGGTTAACCCAATTTCAAATTGGGTTTCAACTTTCTGAAAACTTGATTTGTATGAGCCAGGCCCAAATATTCAAGTTCCAAAATTATAGATGGGTCTGAAATCCCAAATTTAAAACCCACGAGTCACGAGCCTAGGACTAGGCCCAAGCTCAACCGGACGAGCACACACGTGCATCCGTATAGACTATTGGATTGCTCCTTAATCACTATTATTTGAACCATTGTAACACCCTCCTATTTATAAGGAGTAATTTGTCCCATTAAACTTTCAAAGTTTCAATGTGGGACAATTAACATGATATAACATTTTATCCCATAAAGTGTATTATTTGACGTTTCAACTTCGTGAATTAATTTCTCACTCACCGAAATTCGGTTTTTGAGATTTTAAATACACTAAGAACATCTACTCCGAGAGTAGAACGACTTTATGTCATTTAATTTCCTTGAAATTACATTTATAGCCCTCAATAAATTGGTCAAAGACGAGTGTTCTCCACTCTCATTTTAAAATCAATTAATTAATTAAAATTAATCAATTTCTAACAAATTTCTCCAACAATTTTACTACCAACAATGGCTTACAAAGTGGACGGAAAATAAAAGGACAGAAAATAAATTACAATGTCTTCAAAAATCTTCTAATTTCCAAAATGGGCAATCTTCTTCTTTTAAGCAGTTCTTTGAAAAGGTAGGTACGTAAAGTAGGTCCCAAAATCCTTAGTCACTATTATGTTCCGCCCAAAATTAAATGACAATTTTTATCAATTTTTAAACTTCCAGACATATCATAAACCCTTTAGATTTATTGATATTTGGAATATTAATAAATTATAATTTATTAATCATTTTATAGCTTTAGATTTACAAAAATCTCAAACGCTATAAAGAGGAACATTTAATTACATAAATAATCGTAAATTGAGCACCCAACAATGGCCTTACAAAATTGACAGAAATAAATAACAAAATTGTAAATACAATTAAATTAATATTTACATAAAGTCTTCGATTTTCGTCTTTTAGCATCTTTCCAAAACGAGCAGGTTTTTGAAATCAGCAACAACGACACCATCTCACGAACAATAGGAGCAAAGTTAAAGTCGAGTCAAGGAAACCCTTTTCCCGCAAAACGAATACGTCCCTGCTAGTGCTCACGGTTTGACGTAACGTTTTAAAAGGTAAAACGACTTTCGCCTCTATACGAGCAGCACCACAACGTATAGAGTTCCAACGAACTGAATCGACACAAAAACTGGACTACACTCTATATGCTTGATGCAAAATGTGTGATGCTATGATTTTTCTAGAAAATCTCAAGTGTTGTGTGTAAGAGTGTTTTTGCAACATAAAACATGTACCCTATTTATAGGCATGTTCCAAACATGTGAGGGGTCTCCACATTTATTATGGCATTCATGCTATTTGTAACGCCTTGCGGTTACAAGATTTAAATGGTTTTGTAACTCCTTTGCGGTTACAAATTCATCACTAAAACGTCTATGAACCTTGACATCCGAACGTCCAAGTTCATCACAATTTGTAACGTCAATGTACCTAGACATCCTCAACGTCTAAATTCGTCATAGTTCAAATTCAACTTTTAAATTTATTTGGGTTAACCCAATTTCAAATTGGGTTTCAACTTTCTGAAAACTTGATTTGTACGAGCCAGGCCCAAATATTCAAGTTCCAAAATTATAGATGGGTCTGAAATCCCAAATTTAAAACCAACGAGTCACGAGCCCAAGACTAGGCCCAAGCTCAACCGGACGAGCACACACGTGCATCCGTATAGACTATTGGATTGCTCCTTAATCACTATTATTTGAAATATTGTAACACCCTCCTATTTATAAGGAGTAATTAGTCCCATTAAACTTTCAAAGTTTCAATGTGGGACAATTAACATGATATAACATTTTATCCCATAAAGTGTATTATTTGACGTTTCAACTTCGTGAATTAATTTCTCACTCACCGAAATTCGGTTTTTGAGATTTTAAATACACTAAGAACATCTACTCCGAGAGTAGAACGACTTTATGTCATTTAATTTCCTTGAAATTACATTTATAGCCCTCAATAAATTGGTCAAAGACGAGTGTTCTCCACTCTCATTTTAAAATCAATTAATTAATTAAAATTAATCAATTTCTAACAAATTTCTCCAACAATTTTACTACCAACAATGGCTTACAAAGTGGACGGAAAATAAAAGGACAGAAAATAAATTACAATGTCTTCAAAAATCTTCTAATTTCCAAAATGGGCAATCTTCTTCTTTTAAGCAGTTCTTTGAAAAGGTAGGTACGTAAAGTAGGTCCCAAAATCCTTAGTCACTATTATGTTCCGCCCAAAATTAAATGACAATTTTTGTCAGTTTTTAAACTTCCAGACATATCATAAACCCTTTAGATTTATTGATATTTGGAATATTAATAAATTATAATTTATTAATCATTTTATAGCTTTAGATTTACAAAAATCTCAAACGCTATAAAGAGGAACATTTAATTACATAAATAATCGTAAATTGAGCACCCAACAATGGCCTTACAAAATTGACAGAAATAAATAACAAAATTGTAAATACAATTAAATTAATATTTACATAAAGTCTTCGATTTTCGTCTTTTAGCATCTTTCCAAAACGAGCAGGTTTTTGAAATCAGCAACAACGACACCATCTCACGAACAATAGGAGCAAAGTTAAAGTCGAGTCAAGGAAACCCTTTTCCCGCAAAACGAATACGTCCCTGCTAGTGCTCACGGTTTGACGTAACGTTTTAAAAGGTAAAACGACTTTCGCCTCTATACGAGCAGCACCACAACGTATAGAGTTCCAACGAACTGAATCGACACAAAAACTGGACTACACTCTATATGCTTGATGCAAAATGTGTGATGCTATGATTTTTCTAGAAAATCTCAAGTGTTGTGTGTAAGAGTGTTTTTGCAACATAAAACATGTACCCTATTTATAGGCATGTTCCAAACATGTGAGGGGTCTCCACATTTATTATGACATTCATGCTATTTGTAACGCCTTGCGGTTACAAGATTTAAATGGTTTTGTAACTCCTTTGCGGTTACAAATTCATCACTAAAACGTCTATGAACCTTGACATCCGAACGTCCAAGTTCATCACAATTTGTAACGTCAATGTACCTAGACATCCTCAACGTCTAAATTCGTCATAGTTCAAATTCAACTTTTAAATTTATTTGGGTTAACCCAATTTCAAATTGGGTTTCAACTTTCTGAAAACTTGATTTGTATGAGCCAGGCCCAAATATTCAAGTTCCAAAATTATAGATGGGTCTGAAATCCCAAATTTAAAACCCACGAGTCACGAGCCCAGGACTAGGCCCAAGCTCAACCGGACGAGCACACACGTGCATCCGTATAGACTATTGGATTGCTCCTTAATCACTATTATTTGAACCATTGTAACATCCTCCTATTTATAAGGAGTAATTAGTCCCATTAAACTTTCAAAGTTTCAATGTGGGACAATTAACATGATATAACATTTTATCCCATAAAGTGTATTATTTGACGTTTCAACTTCGTGAATTAATTTCTCACTCACCGAAATTCGGTTTTTGAGATTTTAAATACACTAAGAACATCTACTCCGAGAGTAGAACGACTTTATGTCATTTAATTTCCTTGAAATTACATTTATAGCCCTCAATAAATTGGTCAAAGACGAGTGTTCTCCACTCTCATTTTAAAATCAATTAATTAATTAAAATTAATCAATTTCTAACAAATTTCTCCAACAATTTTACTACCAACAATGGCTTACAAAGTGGACGGAAAATAAAAGGACAGAAAATAAATTACAATGTCTTCAAAAATCTTCTAATTTCCAAAATGGGCAATCTTCTTCTTTTAAGCAGTTCTTTGAAAAGGTAGGTACGTAAAGTAGGTCCCAAAATCCTTAGTCACTATTATGTTCCGCCCAAAATTAAATGACAATTTTTGTCAATTTTTAAACTTCCAGACATATCATAAACCCTTTAGATTTATTGATATTTGGAATATTAATAAATTATAATTTATTAATCATTTTATAGCTTTAGATTTACAAAAATCTCAAACGCTATAAAGAGGAACATTTAATTACATAAATAATCGTAAATTGAGCACCCAACAATGGCCTTACAAAATTGACAAAAATAAATAACAAAATTGTAAATACAATTAAATTAATATTTACATAAAGTCTTCGATTTTCGTCTTTTAGCATCTTTCCAAAACGAGCAGGTTTTTGAAATCAGCAACAACGACACCATCTCACGAACAATAGGAGCAAAGTTAAAGTCGAGTCAAGGAAACCCTTTTCCCGCAAAACGAATACGTCCCTGCTAGTGCTCACGGTTTGACGTAACGTTTTAAAAGGTAAAACGACTTTCGCCTCTATACGAGCAGCACCACAACGTATAGAGTTCCAACGAACTGAATCGACACAAAAACTGGACTACACTCTATATGTTTGATGCAAAATGTGTGATGCTATGATTTTTCTAGAAAATCTCAAGTGTTGTGTGTCAGAGTGTTTTTGCAACATAAAACATGTACCCTATTTATAGGCATGTTCCAAACATGTGAGGGGTCTCCACATTTATTATGGCATTCATGTTATTTGTAACGCCTTGCGGTTACAAGATTTAAATGGTTTTGTAACTCCTTTGCGGTTACAAATTCATCACTAAAACGTCTATGAACCTTGACATCCGAACGTCCAAGTTCATCACAATTTGTAACGTCAATGTACCTAGACATCCTCAACGTCTAAATTCGTCATAGTTCAAATTCAACTTTTAAATTTATTTGGGTTAACCCAATTTCAAATTGGGTTTCAACTTTCTGAAAACTTGATTTGTATGAGCCAAGCCCAAATATTCAAGTTCCAAAATTATAGATGGGTCTGAAATCCCAAATTTAAAACCCACGAGTCACGAGCCCAAGACTAGGCCCAAGCTCAACCGGACGAGCACACACGTGCATCCGTATAGACTATTGGATTGCTCCTTAATCACTATTATTTAAACCATTGTAACACCCTCCTATTTATAAGGAGTAATTAGTCCCATTAAACTTTCAAAGTTTCAATGTGGGACAATTAACATGATATAACACTTTATCCCATAAAGTGTATTATTTGACGTTTCAACTTCGTGAATTAATTTCTCACTCACCGAAATTCGGTTTTTGAGATTTTAAATACACTAAGAACATCTACTCCGAGAGTAGAACGACTTTATGTCATTTAATTTCCTTGAAATTACATTTATAGCCCTCAATAAATTGGTCAAAGACGAGTGTTCTCCACTCTCATTTTAAAATCAATTAATTAATTAAAATTAATCAATTTCTAACAAATTTCTCCAACAATTTTACTACCAACAATGGCTTACAAAGTGGACGGAAAATAAAAGGACAGAAAATAAATTACAATGTCTTCAAAAATCTTCTAATTTCCAAAATGGGCAATCTTCTTCTTTTAAGCAGTTCTTTGAAAAGGTAGGTACGTAAAGTAGGTCCCAAAATCCTTAGTCACTATTATGTTCCGCCCAAAATTAAATGACAATTTTTGTCAATTTTTAAACTTCCAGACATATCATAAACCCTTTAGATTTATTGATATTTGGAATATTAATAAATTATAATTTATTAATCATTTTATAGCTTTAGATTTACAAAAATCTCAAACGCTATAAAGAGGAACATTTAATTACATAAATAATCGTAAATTGAGCACCCAACAATGGCCTTACAAAATTGACAGAAATAAATAACAAAATTGTAAATACAATTAAATTAATATTTACATAAAGTCTTCGATTTTCGTCTTTTAGCATCTTTCCAAAACGAGCAGGTTTTTGAAATCAGCAACAACGACACCATCTCACGAACAATAGGAGCAAAGTTAAAGTCGAGTCAAGGAAACCCTTTTCCCGCAAAACGAATACGTCCCTGCTAGTGCTCACGGTTTGACGTAACGTTTTAAAAGGTAAAACGACTTTCGCCTCTATACGAGCAGCACCACAACGTATAGAGTTCCAACGAACTGAATCGACACAAAAACTGGACTACACTCTATATGTTTGATGCAAAATGTGTGATGCTATGATTTTTCTAGAAAATCTCAAGTGTTGTGTGTCAGAGTGTTTTTGCAACATAAAACATGTACCCTATTTATAGGCATGTTCCAAACATGTGAGGGGTCTCCACATTTATTATGGCATTCATGTTATTTGTAACGCCTTGCGGTTACAAGATTTAAATGGTTTTGTAACTCCTTTGCGGTTACAAATTCATCACTAAAACGTCTATGAACCTTGACATCCGAACGTCCAAGTTCATCACAATTTGTAACGTCAATGTACCTAGACATCCTCAACGTCTAAATTCGTCATAGTTCAAATTCAACTTTTAAATTTATTTGGGTTAACCCAATTTCAAATTGGGTTTCAACTTTCTGAAAACTTGATTTGTATGAGCCAAGCCAAAATATTCAAGTTCCAAAATTATAGATGGGTCTGAAATCCCAAATTTAAAACCCACGAGTCACGAGCCCAAGACTACGCCCAAGCTCAACCGGACGAGCACACACGTGCATCCGTATAGACTATTGGATTGCTCCTTAATCACTATTATTTGAACCATTGTAACACCCTCCTATTTATAAGGAGTAATTAGTCCCATTAAACTTTCAAAGTTTCAATGTGGGACAATTAACATGATATAACACTTTATCCCATAAAGTGTATTATTTGACGTTTCAACTTCGTGAATTAATTTCTCACTCACCGAAATTCGGTTTTTGAGATTTTAAATACACTAAGAACATCTACTCCGAGAGTAGAACGACTTTATGTCATTTAATTTCCTTGAAATTACATTTATAGCCCTCAATAAATTGGTCAAAGACGAGTGTTCTCCACTCTCATTTTAAAATCAATTAATTAATTAAAATTAATCAATTTCTAACAAATTTCTCCAACAATTTTACTACCAACAATGGCTTACAAAGTGGACGGAAAATAAAAGGACAGAAAATAAATTACAATGTCTTCAAAAATCTTCTAATTTCCAAAATGGGCAATCTTCTTCTTTTAAGCAGTTCTTTGAAAAGGTAGGTACGTAAAGTAGGTCCCAAAATCCTTAGTCACTATTATGTTCCGCCCAAAATTAAATGACAATTTTTGTCAATTTTTAAACTTCCAGACATATCATAAACTCTTTAGATTTATTGATATTTGGAATATTAATAAATTATAATTTATTAATCATTTTATAGCTTTAGATTTACAAAAATCTCAAACGCTATAAAGAGGAACATTTAATTACATAAATAATCGTAAATTGAGCACCCAACAATGGCCTTACAAAATTGACAGAAATAAATAACAAAATTGTAAATACAATTAAATTAATATTTACATAAAGTCTTCGATTTTCGTCTTTTAGCATCTTTCCAAAACGAGCAGGTTTTTGAAATCAGCAACAACGACACCATCTCACGAACAATAGGAGCAAAGTTAAAGTCGAGTCAAGGAAACCCTTTTCCCGCAAAACGAATACGTCCCGGCTAGTGCTCACGGTTTGACGTAACATTTTAAAAGGTAAAATGACTTTCGCCTCTATACGAGCAGCACCACAACGTATAGAGTTCCAACGAACTGAATCGACACAAAAACTGGACTACACTCTATATGCTTGATGCAAAATGTGTGATGCTATGATTTTTGTAGAAAATCTCAAGTGTTGTGTGTAAGAGTGTTTTTGCAACATAAAACATGTACCCTATTTATAGGCATGTTCCAAACATGTGAGGGGTCTCCACATTTATTATGGCATTCATGCTATTTGTAACGCCTTGCGGTTACAAGATTTAAATGGTTTTGTAACTCCTTTGCGGTTACAAATCCATCACTAAAACGTCTATGAACCTGGACATCCGAACGTCCAAGTTCATCACAATTTGTAACGTCAATGTACCTAGACATCCTCAACGTCTAAATTCGTCATAGTTCAAATTCAACTTTTAAATTTATTTGGGTTAACCCAATTTCAAATTGGGTTTCAACTTTCTGAAAACTTGATTTGTATGAGCCAAGCCCAAATATTCAAGTTCCAAAATTATAGATGGGTCTGAAATCCCAAATTTAAAACCCACGAGTCACGAGCCCAAGACTAGGCCCAAGCTCAACCGGACGAGCACACACGTGCATCCGTATAGACTATTGGATTGCTCCTTAATCACTATTATTTAAACCATTGTAACACCCTCCTATTTATAAGGAGTAATTAGTCCCATTAAACTTTCAAAGTTTCAATGTGGGACAATTAACATGATATAACACTTTATCCCATAAAGTGTATTATTTGACGTTTCAACTTCGTGAATTAATTTCTCACTCACCGAAATTCAGTTTTTGAGATTTTAAATACACTAAGAACATCTACTCCGAGAGTAGAACGACTTTATGTCATTTAATTTCCTTGAAATTACATTTATAGCCCTCAATAAATTGGTCAAAGACGAGTGTTCTCCACTCTCATTTTAAAATCAATTAATTAATTAAAATTAATCAATTTCTAACAAATTTCTCCAACAATTTTACTACCAACAATGGCTTACAAAGTGGACGGAAAATAAAAGGACAGAAAATAAATTACAATGTCTTCAAAAATCTTCTAATTTCCAAAATGGGCAATCTTCTTCTTTTAAGCAGTTCTTTGAAAAGGTAGGTACGTAAAGTAGGTCCCAAAATCCTTAGTCACTATTATGTTCCGCCCAAAATTAAATGACAATTTTTGTCAATTTTTAAACTTCCAGACATATCATAAACCGTTTAGATTTATTGATATTTGGAATATTAATAAATTATAATTTATTAATCATTTTATAGCTTTAGATTTACAAAAATCTCAAACGCTATAAAGAGGAACATTTAATTACATAAATAATCGTAAATTGAGCACCCAACAATGGCCTTACAAAATTGACAGAAATAAATAACAAAATTGTAAATACAATTAAATTAATATTTACATAAAGTCTTCGATTTTCGTCTTTTAGCATCTTTCCAAAACGAGCAGGTTTTTGAAATCAGCAACAACGACACCATCTCACGAACAATAGGAGCAAAGTTAAAGTCGAGTCAAGGAAACCCTTTTCCCGCAAAACGAATACGTCCCTGCTAGTGCTCACGGTTTGACGTAACGTTTTAAAAGGTAAAACGACTTTCGCCTCTATACGAGCAGCACCACAACGTATAGAGTTCCAACGAACTGAATCGACACAAAAACTGGACTACACTCTATATGCTTGATGCAAAATGTGAGATGCTATGATTTTTCTAGAAAATCTCAAGTGTTGTGTGTAAGAGTGTTTTTGCAACATAAAACATGTACCCTATTTATAGGCATGTTCCAAACATGTGAGGGGTCTCCACATTTATTATGGCATTCATGCTATTTGTAACGCCTTGCGGTTACAAGATTTAAATGGTTTTGTAACTCCTTTGCGGTTACAAATTCATCACTAAAACGTCTATGAACCTGGACATCCGAACGTCCAAGTTCATCACAATTTGTAACGTCAATGTACCTAGACATCCTCAACGTCTAAATTCGTCATAGTTCAAATTCAACTTTTAAATTTATTTGGGTTAACCCAATTTCAAATTGGGTTTCAACTTTCTGAAAACTTGATTTGTATGAGCCAAGCCCAAATATTCAAGTTCCAAAATTATAGATGGGTCTGAAATCCCAAATTTAAAACCCACGAGTCACGAGCCCAAGACTAGGCCCAAGCTCAACCGGACGAGCACACACGTGCATCCGTATAGACTATTGGATTGCTCCTTAATCACTATTATTTGAACCATTGTAACACCCTCCTATTTATAAGGAGTAATTAGTCCCATTAAACTTTCAAAGTTTCAATGTGGGACAATTAACATGATATAACACTTTATCCCATAAAGTGTATTATTTGACGTTTCAACTTCGTGAATTAATTTCTCACTCACCGAAATTCGGTTTTTGAGATTTTAAATACACTAAGAACATCTACTCCGAGAGTAGAACGACTTTATGTCATTTAATTTCCTTGAAATTACATTTATAGCCCTCAATAAATTGGTCAAAGACGAGTGTTCTCCACTCTCATTTTAAAATCAATTAATTAATTAAAATTAATCAATTTCTAACAAATTTCTCCAACAATTTTACTACCAACAATGGCTTACAAAGTGGACGGAAAATAAAAGGACAGAAAATAAATTACAATGTCTTCAAAAATCTTCTAATTTCCAAAATGGGCAATCTTCTTCTTTTAAGCAGTTCTTTGAAAAGGTAGGTACGTAAAGTAGGTCCCAAAATCCTTAGTCACTATTATGTTCCGCCCAAAATTAAATGACAATTTTTGTCAATTTTTAAACTTCCAGACATATCATAAACCCTTTAGATTTATTGATATTTGGAATATTAATAAATTATAATTTATTAATCATTTTATAGCTTTAGATTTACAAAAATCTCAAACGCTATAAAGAGGAACATTTAATTACATAAATAATCGTAAATTGAGCACCCAACAATGGCCTTACAAAATTGACAGAAATAAATAACAAAATTGTAAATACAATTAAATTAATATTTACATAAAGTCTTCGATTTTCGTCTTTTAGCATCTTTCCAAAACGAGCAGGTTTTTGAAATCAGCAACAACGACACCATCTCACGAACAATAGGAGCAAAGTTAAAGTCGAGTCAAGGAAACCCTTTTCCCGCAAAACGAATACGTCCCTGCTAGTGCTCACGGTTTGACGTAACGTTTTAAAAGGTAAAACGACTTTCGCCTCTATACGAGCAGCACCACAACGTATAGAGTTCCAACGAACTGAATCGACACAAAAACTGGACTACACTCTATATGCTTGATGCAAAATGTGTGATGCTATGATTTTTCTAGAAAATCTCAAGTGTTGTGTGTAAGAGTGTTTTTGCAACATAAAACATGTACCCTATTTATAGGCATGTTCCAAACATGTGAGGGGTCTCCACATTTATTATGGCATTCATGCTATTTGTAACGCCTTGCGGTTACAAGATTTAAATGGTTTTGTAACTCCTTTGCGGTTACAAATCCATCACTAAAACGTCTATGAACCTGGACATCCGAACGTCCAAGTTCATCACAATTTGTAACGTCAATGTACCTAGACATCCTCAACGTCTAAATTCGTCATAGTTCAAATTCAACTTTTAAATTTATTTGGGTTAACCCAATTTCAAATTGGGTTTCAACTTTCTGAAAACTTGATTTGTATGAGCCAAGCCCAAATATTCAAGTTCCAAACTTATAGATGGGTCTGAAATCCCAAATTTAAAACCCACGAGTCACGAGCCCAAGACTAGGCCCAAGCTCAACCGGACGAGCACACACGTGCATCCGTATAGACTATTGGATTGCTCCTTAATCACTATTATTTGAACCATTGTAACACCCTCCTATTTATAAGGAGTAATTAGTCCCATTAAACTTTCAAAGTTTCAATGTGGGACAATTAACATGATATAACACTTTATCCCATAAAGTGTATTATTTGACGTTTCAACTTCGTGAATTAATTTCTCACTCACCGAAATTCGGTTTTTGAGATTTTAAATACACTAAGAACATCTACTCCGAGAGTAGAACGACTTTATGTCATTTAATTTCCTTGAAATTACATTTATAGCCCTCAATAAATTGGTCAAAGACGAGTGTTCTCTACTCTCATTTTAAAATCAATTAATTAATTAAAATTAATCAATTTCTAACAAATTTCTCCAACAATTTTACTACCAACAATGGCTTACAAAGTGGACGGAAAATAAAAGGACAGAAAATAAATTACAATGTCTTCAAAAATCTTCTAATTTCCAAAATGGGCAATCTTCTTCTTTTAAGCAGTTCTTTGAAAAGGTAGGTACGTAAAGTAGGTCCCAAAATCCTTAGTCACTATTATGTTCCGCCCAAAATTAAATGACAATTTTTGTCAATTTTTAAACTTCCAGACATATCATAAACCCTTTAGATTTATTGATATTTGGAATATTAATAAATTATAATTTATTAATCATTTTATAGCTTTAGATTTAGTAAAATCTCAAACGCTATAAAGAGGAACATTTAATTACATAAATAATCGTAAATTGAGCACCCAACAATGGCCTTACAAAATTGACAGAAATAAATAACAAAATTGTAAATACAATTAAATTAATATTTACATAAAGTCTTCGATTTTCGTCTTTTAGCATCTTTCCAAAACGAGCAGGTTTTTGAAATCAGCAACAACGACACCATCTCACGAACAATAGGAGCAAAGTTAAAGTCGAGTCAAGGAAACCCTTTTCCCGCAAAACGAATACGTCCCTGCTAGTGCTCACGGTTTGACGTAACGTTTTAAAAGGTAAAACGACTTTCGCCTCTATACGAGCAGCACCACAACGTATAGAGTTCCAACGAACTGAATCGACACAAAAACTGGACTACACTCTATATGCTTGATGCAAAATGTGTGATGCTATGATTTTTCTAGAAAATCTCAAGTGTTGTGTGTAAGAGTGTTTTTGCAACATAAAACATGTACCCTATTTATAGGCATGTTCCAAACATGTGAGGGGTCTCCACATTTATTATGGCATTCATGCTATTTGTAACGCCTTGCGGTTACAAGATTTAAATGGTTTTGTAACTCCTTTGCGGTTACAAATTCATCACTAAAACGTCTATGAACCTGGACATCCGAACGTCCAAGTTCATCACAATTTGTAACGTCAATGTACCTAGACATCCTCAACGTCTAAATTCGTCATAGTTCAAATTCAACTTTTAAATTTATTTGGGTTAACCCAATTTCAAATTGGGTTTCAACTTTCTGAAAACTTGATTTGTATGAGCCAAGCCCAAATATTCAAGTTCCAAAATTATAGATGGGTCTGAAATCCCAAATTTAAAACCCACGAGTCACGAGCCCAAGACTAGGCCCAAGCTCAACCGGACGAGCACACACGTGCATCCGTATAGACTATTGGATTGCTCCTTAATCACTATTATTTGAACCATTGTAACACCCTCCTATTTATAAGGAGTAATTAGTCCCATTAAACTTTCAAAGTTTCAATGTGGGACAATTAACATGATATAACACTTTATCCCATAAAGTGTATTATTTGACGTTTCAACTTCGTGAATTAATTTCTCACTCACCGAAATTCGGTTTTTGAGATTTTAAATACACTAAGAACATCTACTCCGAGAGTAGAACGACTTTATGTCATTTAATTTCCTTGAAATTACATTTATAGCCCTCAATAAATTGGTCAAAGACGAGTGTTCTCCACTCTCATTTTAAAATCAATTAATTAATTAAAATTAATCAATTTCTAACAAATTTCTCCAACAATTTTACTACCAACAATGGCTTACAAAGTGGACGGAAAATAAAAGGACAGAAAATAAATTACAATGTCTTCAAAAATCTTCTAATTTCCAAAATGGGCAATCTTCTTCTTTTAAGCAGTTCTTTGAAAAGGTAGGTACGTAAAGTAGGTCCCAAAATCCTTAGTCACTATTATGTTCCGCCCAAAATTAAATGACAATTTTTGTCAATTTTTAAACTTCCAGACATATCATAAACCCTTTAGATTTATTGATATTTGGAATATTAATAAATTATAATTTATTAATCATTTTATAGCTTTAGATTTACAAAAATCTCAAACGCTATAAAGAGGAACATTTAATTACATAAATAATCGTAAATTGAGCACCCAACAATGGCCTTACAAAATTGACAGAAATAAATAACAAAATTGTAAATACAATTAAATTAATATTTACATAAAGTCTTCGATTTTCGTCTTTTAGCATCTTTCCAAAACGAGCAGGTTTTTGAAATCAGCAACAACGACACCATCTCACGAACAATAGGAGCAAAGTTAAAGTCGAGTCAAGGAAACCCTTTTCCCGCAAAACGAATACGTCCCTGCTAGTGCTCACGGTTTGACGTAACGTTTTAAAAGGTAAAACGACTTTCGCCTCTATACGAGCAGCACCACAACGTATAGAGTTCCAACGAACTGAATCGACACAAAAACTGGACTACACTCTATATGCTTGATGCAAAATGTGTGATGCTATGATTTTTCTAGAAAATCTCAAGTGTTGTGTGTAAGAGTGTTTTTGCAACATAAAACATGTACCCTATTTATAGGCATGTTCCAAACATGTGAGGGGTCTCCACATTTATTATGGCATTCATGCTATTTGTAACGCCTTGCGGTTACAAGATTTAAATGGTTTTGTAACTCCTTTGCGGTTACAAATTCATCACTAAAACGTCTATGAACCTGGACATCCGAACGTCCAAGTTCATCACAATTTGTAACGTCAATGTACCTAGACATCCTCAACGTCTAAATTCGTCATAGTTCAAATTCAACTTTTAAATTTATTTGGGTTAACCCAATTTCAAATTGGGTTTCAACTTTCTGAAAACTTGATTTGTATGAGCCAAGCCCAAATATTCAAGTTCCAAAATTATAGATGGGTCTGAAATCCCAAATTTAAAACCCACGAGTCACGAGCCCAAGACTAGGCCCAAGCTCAACCGGACGAGCACACACGTGCATCCGTATAGACTATTGGATTGCTCCTTAATCACTATTATTTGAACCATTGTAACACCCTCCTATTTATAAGGAGTAATTAGTCCCATTAAACTTTCAAAGTTTCAATGTGGGACAATTAACATGATATAACACTTTATCCCATAAAGTGTATTATTTGACGTTTCAACTTCGTGAATTAATTTCTCACTCACCGAAATTCGGTTTTTGAGATTTTAAATACACTAAGAACATCTACTCCGAGAGTAGAACGACTTTATGTCATTTAATTTCCTTGAAATTACATTTATAGCCCTCAATAAATTGGTCAAAGACGAGTGTTCTCCACTCTCATTTTAAAATCAATTAATTAATTAAAATTAATCAATTTCTAACAAATTTCTCCAACAATTTTACTACCAACAATGGCTTACAAAGTGGACGGAAAATAAAAGGACAGAAAATAAATTACAATGTCTTCAAAAATCTTCTAATTTCCAAAATGGGCAATCTTCTTCTTTTAAGCAGTTCTTTGAAAAGGTAGGTACGTAAAGTAGGTCCCAAAATCCTTAGTCACTATTATGTTCCGCCCAAAATTAAATGACAATTTTTGTCAATTTTTAAACTTCCAGACATATCATAAACCCTTTAGATTTATTGATATTTGGAATATTAATAAATTATAATTTATTAATCATTTTATAGCTTTAGATTTACAAAAATCTCAAACGCTATAAAGAGGAACATTTAATTACATAAATAATCGTAAATTGAGCACCCAACAATGGCCTTACAAAATTGACAGAAATAAATAACAAAATTGTAAATACAATTAAATTAATATTTACATAAAGTCTTCGATTTTCGTCTTTTAGCATCTTTCCAAAACGAGCAGGTTTTTGAAATCAGCAACAACGACACCATCTCACGAACAATAGGAGCAAAGTTAAAGTCGAGTCAAGGAAACCCTTTTCCCGCAAAACGAATACGTCCCTGCTAGTGCTCACGGTTTGACGTAACGTTTTAAAAGGTAAAACGACTTTCGCCTCTATACGAGCAGCACCACAACGTATAGAGTTCCAACGAACTGAATCGACACAAAAACTGGACTACACTCTATATGCTTGATGCAAAATGTGTGATGCTATGATTTTTCTAGAAAATCTCAAGTGTTGTGTGTAAGAGTGTTTTTGCAACATAAAACATGTACCCTATTTATAGGCATGTTCCAAACATGTGAGGGGTCTCCACATTTATTATGGCATTCATGCTATTTGTAACGCCTTGCGGTTACAAGATTTAAATGGTTTTGTAACTCCTTTGCGGTTACAAATTCATCACTAAAACGTCTATGAACCTGGACATCCGAACGTCCAAGTTCATCACAATTTGTAACGTCAATGTACCTAGACATCCTCAACGTCTAAATTCGTCATAGTTCAAATTCAACTTTTAAATTTATTTGGGTTAACCCAATTTCAAATTGGGTTTCAACTTTCTGAAAACTTGATTTGTATGAGCCAAGCCCAAATATTCAAGTTCCAAACTTATAGATGGGTCTGAAATCCCAAATTTAAAACCCACGAGTCACGAGCCCAAGACTAGGCCCAAGCTCAACCGGACGAGCACACACGTGCATCCGTATAGACTATTGGATTGCTCCTTAATCACTATTATTTGAACCATTGTAACACCCTCCTATTTATAAGGAGTAATTAGTCCCATTAAACTTTCAAAGTTTCAATGTGGGACAATTAACATGATATAACACTTTATCCCATAAAGTGTATTATTTGACGTTTCAACTTCGTGAATTAATTTCTCACTCACCGAAATTCGGTTTTTGAGATTTTAAATACACTAAGAACATCTACTCCGAGAGTAGAACGACTTTATGTCATTTAATTTCCTTGAAATTACATTTATAGCCCTCAATAAATTGGTCAAAGACGAGTGTTCTCTACTCTCATTTTAAAATCAATTAATTAATTAAAATTAATCAATTTCTAACAAATTTCTCCAACAATTTTACTACCAACAATGGCTTACAAAGTGGACGGAAAATAAAAGGACAGAAAATAAATTACAATGTCTTCAAAAATCTTCTAATTTCCAAAATGGGCAATCTTCTTCTTTTAAGCAGTTCTTTGAAAAGGTAGGTACGTAAAGTAGGTCCCAAAATCCTTAGTCACTATTATGTTCCGCCCAAAATTAAATGACAATTTTTGTCAATTTTTAAACTTCCAGACATATCATAAACCCTTTAGATTTATTGATATTTGGAATATTAATAAATTATAATTTATTAATCATTTTATAGCTTTAGATTTACAAAAATCTCAAACGCTATAAAGAGGAACATTTAATTACATAAATAATCGTAAATTGAGCACCCAACAATGGCCTTACAAAATTGACAGAAATAAATAACAAAATTGTAAATACAATTAAATTAATATTTACATAAAGTCTTCGATTTTCGTCTTTTAGCATCTTTCCAAAACGAGCAGGTTTTTGAAATCAGCAACAACGACACCATCTCACGAACAATAGGAGCAAAGTTAAAGTCGAGTCAAGGAAACCCTTTTCCCGCAAAACGAATACGTCCCTGCTAGTGCTCACGGTTTGACGTAACGTTTTAAAAGGTAAAACGACTTTCGCCTCTATACGAGCAGCACCACAACGTATAGAGTTCCAACGAACTGAATCGACACAAAAACTGGACTACACTCTATATGCTTGATGCAAAATGTGTGATGCTATGATTTTTCTAGAAAATCTCAAGTGTTGTGTGTAAGAGTGTTTTTGCAACATAAAACATGTACCCTATTTATAGGCATGTTCCAAACATGTGAGGGGTCTCCACATTTATTATGGCATTCATGCTATTTGTAACGCCTTGCGGTTACAAGATTTAAATGGTTTTGTAACTCCTTTGCGGTTACAAATCCATCACTAAAACGTCTATGAACCTGGACATCCGAACGTCCAAGTTCATCACAATTTGTAACGTCAATGTACCTAGACATCCTCAACGTCTAAATTCGTCATAGTTCAAATTCAACTTTTAAATTTATTTGGGTTAACCCAATTTCAAATTGGGTTTCAACTTTCTGAAAACTTGATTTGTATGAGCCAAGCCCAAATATTCAAGTTCCAAACTTATAGATGGGTCTGAAATCCCAAATTTAAAACCCACGAGTCACGAGCCCAAGACTAGGCCCAAGCTCAACCGGACGAGCACACACGTGCATCCGTATAGACTATTGGATTGCTCCTTAATCACTATTATTTGAACCATTGTAACACCCTCCTATTTATAAGGAGTAATTAGTCCCATTAAACTTTCAAAGTTTCAATGTGGGACAATTAACATGATATAACACTTTATCCCATAAAGTGTATTATTTGACGTTTCAACTTCGTGAATTAATTTCTCACTCACCGAAATTCGGTTTTTGAGATTTTAAATACACTAAGAACATCTACTCCGAGAGTAGAACGACTTTATGTCATTTAATTTCCTTGAAATTACATTTATAGCCCTCAATAAATTGGTCAAAGACGAGTGTTCTCTACTCTCATTTTAAAATCAATTAATTAATTAAAATTAATCAATTTCTAACAAATTTCTCCAACAATTTTACTACCAACAATGGCTTACAAAGTGGACGGAAAATAAAAGGACAGAAAATAAATTACAATGTCTTCAAAAATCTTCTAATTTCCAAAATGGGCAATCTTCTTCTTTTAAGCAGTTCTTTGAAAAGGTAGGTACGTAAAGTAGGTCCCAAAATCCTTAGTCACTATTATGTTCCGCCCAAAATTAAATGACAATTTTTGTCAATTTTTAAACTTCCAGACATATCATAAACCCTTTAGATTTATTGATATTTGGAATATTAATAAATTATAATTTATTAATCATTTTATAGCTTTAGATTTAGTAAAATCTCAAACGCTATAAAGAGGAACATTTAATTACATAAATAATCGTAAATTGAGCACCCAACAATGGCCTTACAAAATTGACAGAAATAAATAACAAAATTGTAAATACAATTAAATTAATATTTACATAAAGTCTTCGATTTTCGTCTTTTAGCATCTTTCCAAAACGAGCAGGTTTTTGAAATCAGCAACAACGACACCATCTCACGAACAATAGGAGCAAAGTTAAAGTCGAGTCAAGGAAACCCTTTTCCCGCAAAACGAATACGTCCCTGCTAGTGCTCACGGTTTGACGTAACGTTTTAAAAGGTAAAACGACTTTCGCCTCTATACGAGCAGCACCACAACGTATAGAGTTCCAACGAACTGAATCGACACAAAAACTGGACTACACTCTATATGCTTGATGCAAAATGTGTGATGCTATGATTTTTCTAGAAAATCTCAAGTGTTGTGTGTAAGAGTGTTTTTGCAACATAAAACATGTACCCTATTTATAGGCATGTTCCAAACATGTGAGGGGTCTCCACATTTATTATGGCATTCATGCTATTTGTAACGCCTTGCGGTTACAAGATTTAAATGGTTTTGTAACTCCTTTGCGGTTACAAATTCATCACTAAAACGTCTATGAACCTGGACATCCGAACGTCCAAGTTCATCACAATTTGTAACGTCAATGTACCTAGACATCCTCAACGTCTAAATTCGTCATAGTTCAAATTCAACTTTTAAATTTATTTGGGTTAACCCAATTTCAAATTGGGTTTCAACTTTCTGAAAACTTGATTTGTATGAGCCAAGCCCAAATATTCAAGTTCCAAAATTATAGATGGGTCTGAAATCCCAAATTTAAAACCCACGAGTCACGAGCCCAAGACTAGGCCCAAGCTCAACCGGACGAGCACACACGTGCATCCGTATAGACTATTGGATTGCTCCTTAATCACTATTATTTGAACCATTGTAACACCCTCCTATTTATAAGGAGTAATTAGTCCCATTAAACTTTCAAAGTTTCAATGTGGGACAATTAACATGATATAACACTTTATCCCATAAAGTGTATTATTTGACGTTTCAACTTCGTGAATTAATTTCTCACTCACCGAAATTCGGTTTTTGAGATTTTAAATACACTAAGAACATCTACTCCGAGAGTAGAACGACTTTATGTCATTTAATTTCCTTGAAATTACATTTATAGCCCTCAATAAATTGGTCAAAGACGAGTGTTCTCCACTCTCATTTTAAAATCAATTAATTAATTAAAATTAATCAATTTCTAACAAATTTCTCCAACAATTTTACTACCAACAATGGCTTACAAAGTGGACGGAAAATAAAAGGACAGAAAATAAATTACAATGTCTTCAAAAATCTTCTAATTTCCAAAATGGGCAATCTTCTTCTTTTAAGCAGTTCTTTGAAAAGGTAGGTACGTAAAGTAGGTCCCAAAATCCTTAGTCACTATTATGTTCCGCCCAAAATTAAATGACAATTTTTGTCAATTTTTAAACTTCCAGACATATCATAAACCCTTTAGATTTATTGATATTTGGAATATTAATAAATTATAATTTATTAATCATTTTATAGCTTTAGATTTACAAAAATCTCAAACGCTATAAAGAGGAACATTTAATTACATAAATAATCGTAAATTGAGCACCCAACAATGGCCTTACAAAATTGACAGAAATAAATAACAAAATTGTAAATACAATTAAATTAATATTTACATAAAGTCTTCGATTTTCGTCTTTTAGCATCTTTCCAAAACGAGCAGGTTTTTGAAATCAGCAACAACGACACCATCTCACGAACAATAGGAGCAAAGTTAAAGTCGAGTCAAGGAAACCCTTTTCCCGCAAAACGAATACGTCCCTGCTAGTGCTCACGGTTTGACGTAACGTTTTAAAAGGTAAAACGACTTTCGCCTCTATACGAGCAGCACCACAACGTATAGAGTTCCAACGAACTGAATCGACACAAAAACTGGACTACACTCTATATGCTTGATGCAAAATGTGTGATGCTATGATTTTTCTAGAAAATCTCAAGTGTTGTGTGTAAGAGTGTTTTTGCAACATAAAACATGTACCCTATTTATAGGCATGTTCCAAACATGTGAGGGGTCTCCACATTTATTATGGCATTCATGCTATTTGTAACGCCTTGCGGTTACAAGATTTAAATGGTTTTGTAACTCCTTTGCGGTTACAAATTCATCACTAAAACGTCTATGAACCTGGACATCCGAACGTCCAAGTTCATCACAATTTGTAACGTCAATGTACCTAGACATCCTCAACGTCTAAATTCGTCATAGTTCAAATTCAACTTTTAAATTTATTTGGGTTAACCCAATTTCAAATTGGGTTTCAACTTTCTGAAAACTTGATTTGTATGAGCCAAGCCCAAATATTCAAGTTCCAAACTTATAGATGGGTCTGAAATCCCAAATTTAAAACCCACGAGTCACGAGCCCAAGACTAGGCCCAAGCTCAACCGGACGAGCACACACGTGCATCCGTATAGACTATTGGATTGCTCCTTAATCACTATTATTTGAACCATTGTAACACCCTCCTATTTATAAGGAGTAATTAGTCCCATTAAACTTTCAAAGTTTCAATGTGGGACAATTAACATGATATAACACTTTATCCCATAAAGTGTATTATTTGACGTTTCAACTTCGTGAATTAATTTCTCACTCACCGAAATTCGGTTTTTGAGATTTTAAATACACTAAGAACATCTACTCCGAGAGTAGAACGACTTTATGTCATTTAATTTCCTTGAAATTACATTTATAGCCCTCAATAAATTGGTCAAAGACGAGTGTTCTCTACTCTCATTTTAAAATCAATTAATTAATTAAAATTAATCAATTTCTAACAAATTTCTCCAACAATTTTACTACCAACAATGGCTTACAAAGTGGACGGAAAATAAAAGGACAGAAAATAAATTACAATGTCTTCAAAAATCTTCTAATTTCCAAAATGGGCAATCTTCTTCTTTTAAGCAGTTCTTTGAAAAGGTAGGTACGTAAAGTAGGTCCCAAAATCCTTAGTCACTATTATGTTCCGCCCAAAATTAAATGACAATTTTTGTCAATTTTTAAACTTCCAGACATATCATAAACCCTTTAGATTTATTGATATTTGGAATATTAATAAATTATAATTTATTAATCATTTTATAGCTTTAGATTTAGTAAAATCTCAAACGCTATAAAGAGGAACATTTAATTACATAAATAATCGTAAATTGAGCACCCAACAATGGCCTTACAAAATTGACAGAAATAAATAACAAAATTGTAAATACAATTAAATTAATATTTACATAAAGTCTTCGATTTTCGTCTTTTAGCATCTTTCCAAAACGAGCAGGTTTTTGAAATCAGCAACAACGACACCATCTCACGAACAATAGGAGCAAAGTTAAAGTCGAGTCAAGGAAACCCTTTTCCCGCAAAACGAATACGTCCCTGCTAGTGCTCACGGTTTGACGTAACGTTTTAAAAGGTAAAACGACTTTCGCCTCTATACGAGCAGCACCACAACGTATAGAGTTCCAACGAACTGAATCGACACAAAAACTGGACTACACTCTATATGCTTGATGCAAAATGTGTGATGCTATGATTTTTCTAGAAAATCTCAAGTGTTGTGTGTAAGAGTGTTTTTGCAACATAAAACATGTACCCTATTTATAGGCATGTTCCAAACATGTGAGGGGTCTCCACATTTATTATGGCATTCATGCTATTTGTAACGCCTTGCGGTTACAAGATTTAAATGGTTTTGTAACTCCTTTGCGGTTACAAATTCATCACTAAAACGTCTATGAACCTGGACATCCGAACGTCCAAGTTCATCACAATTTGTAACGTCAATGTACCTAGACATCCTCAACGTCTAAATTCGTCATAGTTCAAATTCAACTTTTAAATTTATTTGGGTTAACCCAATTTCAAATTGGGTTTCAACTTTCTGAAAACTTGATTTGTATGAGCCAAGCCCAAATATTCAAGTTCCAAACTTATAGATGGGTCTGAAATCCCAAATTTAAAACCCACGAGTCACGAGCCCAAGACTAGGCCCAAGCTCAACCGGACGAGCACACACGTGCATCCGTATAGACTATTGGATTGCTCCTTAATCACTATTATTTGAACCATTGTAACACCCTCCTATTTATAAGGAGTAATTAGTCCCATTAAACTTTCAAAGTTTCAATGTGGGACAATTAACATGATATAACACTTTATCCCATAAAGTGTATTATTTGACGTTTCAACTTCGTGAATTAATTTCTCACTCACCGAAATTCGGTTTTTGAGATTTTAAATACACTAAGAACATCTACTCCGAGAGTAGAACGACTTTATGTCATTTAATTTCCTTGAAATTACATTTATAGCCCTCAATAAATTGGTCAAAGACGAGTGTTCTCCACTCTCATTTTAAAATCAATCAATTAATTAAAATTAATCAATTTCTAACAAATTTCTCCAACAATTTTACTACCAACAATGGCTTACAAAGTGGACGGAAAATAAAAGGACAGAAAATAAATTACAATGTCTTAAAAAATCTTCTAATTTCCAACAATCCTTAGTCACTATTATGTTCACTATTATGTTCACTATTTAATTTCCAACAAATTTCTCCAACAATCCTTAGTCACTATTATGTTCCGCCCAAAATTAAATGACAATTTTTGTCAATTTTTAAACTTCCAGACATATCATAAACCCTTTAGATTTATTGATATTTGGAATATTAATAAATTATAATTTATTAATCATTTTATAGCTTTAGATTTAGTAAAATCTCAAACGCTATAAAGAGGAACATTTAATTACATAAATAATCGTAAATTGAGCACCCAACAATGGCCTTACAAAATTGACAAAAATAAATAACAAAATTGTAAATACAATTAAATTAATATTTACATAAAGTCTTCGATTTTCGTCTTTTAGCATCTTTCCAAAACGAGCAGGTTTTTGAAATCAGCAACAACGACACCATCTCACGAACAATAGGAGCAAAGTTAAAGTCGAGTCAAGGAAACCCTTTTCCCGCAAAACGAATACGTCCCTGCTAGTGCTCACGGTTTGACGTAACGTTTTAAAAGGTAAAACGACTTTCGCCTCTATACGAGCAGCACCACAACGTATAGAGTTCCAACGAACTGAATCGACACAAAAACTGGACTACACTCTATATGCTTGATGCAAAATGTGTGATGCTATGATTTTTCTAGAAAATCTCAAGTGTTGTGTGTAAGAGTGTTTTTGCAACATAAAACATGTACCCTATTTATAGGCATGTTCCAAACATGTGAGGGGTCTCCACATTTATTATGGCATTCATGCTATTTGTAACGCCTTGCGGTTACAAGATTTAAATGGTTTTGTAACTCCTTTGCGGTTACAAATTCATCACTAAAACGTCTATGAACCTGGACATCCGAACGTCCAAGTTCATCACAATTTGTAACGTCAATGTACCTAGACATCCTCAACGTCTAAATTCGTCATAGTTCAAATTCAACTTTTAAATTTATTTGGGTTAACCCAATTTCAAATTGGGTTTCAACTTTCTGAAAACTTGATTTGTATGAGCCAAGCCCAAATATTCAAGTTCCAAAATTATAGATGGGTCTGAAATCCCAAATTTAAAACCCACGAGTCACGAGCCCAGGACTAGGCCCAAGCTCAACCGGACGAGCACACACGTGCATCCGTATAGACTATTGGATTGCTCCTTAATCACTATTATTTGAAATATTGTAACACCCTCCTATTTATAAGGAGTAATTAGTCCCATTAAACTTTCAAAGTTTCAATGTGGGACAATTAACATGATATAACATTTTGTTGGTCCATGGTGGAGTATAACACAAGTGTATGGGGGGGGGGGGAATGCACTTGTGTATGCAAATTCTTTTGTTTTTGACAAATTAGTCTTATCAGGCAAGTTGTCTCACAACTGGCCTGAGTGAGAACTTTGATAGATACTTGTCCTACTGATTACTATTGAGTGATCAGTTGGCTAAATATCTAAAAGAGTTGTTTAGTGCGGAATGTGGTTGGCCTTTGTTTAAAGAAATACTCCAAGTTAATTTCTGAAAAAAACAGGTTATCAGGGACTTTGTCCAAAACAGATTTTCTTACTTACTGAGTTATGAATCTTTGAAATATGATTGAATGGAGTGAAGTTAAGAATGCAGTAAGTAAATGAGACACAAATTTATAGTGGTTCAGAGACTCAAGCTCCTACATCCACTTTCCCTGATTGAACAGGATAATTCCTTCTCAATGGAATTAGCTTGTTTTATAGTGCCAAGGTGCACTGATCAACAACACTCTCTTAGTGTTTTGATCCCTAGGATAACTTGAGTCCTAGTGCTCAATCTCTATGAGTTAAGACTGTGTTTCACACTAACAGTCCTTAACTCCTCACTTCTACAACAAACACTCTCTTCACTAAATGAGATAAGGTTTGAGGTTAGGTTCCAACTAATAGAGATATCCTTTACAATAAGAACAGTGTAAAGGCTTAGGATATCTCAATGCTAAGCTAGGATGTTTACAAAGATTGGCTTAGCTGACTTGAAGTGATTCAGGAAACTTGGAATTCTAGAGAACAGCTTGGTTTCCTTTTGAAAGCTTGATGATAGTTTGATAGCTTGTAGTTGGATTTTTAATTCCTTTGATCACTTCTGTATTTATAGACAATTTGAACAACTAACCGTTGGAGGGATTAGTAATTCAAATATGTCTATTTGCAGCACCATTGAAACGGTTATGAGGCTTGACATCCTTTTAACCACTGTGTAAAAGAGGTCTTCAATGGTTGCTTGAATGAGTGTGTTGACTTCTGACAAAGGCGGCTGAGAAGACTTGTGTCAGTTTCCAATTTTGCACATTGTCCTAGGTTGATTTGTGGCAAACTCTACACACAACCAACGGTCAGATGGGACAAGCTCCCTGAACATTCCTGCAGTAGTTTTAGAATGTTCCAACATTCATTCAATGCTTCACTCTTTAATGCTCTAAGTCTTTAATGCTTGGTTCAGGCATGATTGGCAATAAATGCTTCATTGAATGTATCTTCTGTAGGCTTTTGACATTTTAATTCTCTTGATCATTTGTACTTCAACTGCCTAGATCTTTTGCATTTATGAGCACAGCTTCAGTAAACTTGAACTCTTCAGCCAGGTTGTCCATTTGGTAAGTCTGTCTTGAATAGATCAGTAACTTTGTCCTATAGACCTATCAAGCTGCCTAACATTCCAGCTTTGGAAAACTATCCTGATCACTAATATCTCATAACATTTCTGAGATTTTATCTTAAGCATACTATACATCAAGTGTTCTGGGACAACTTGCCTGAACAATATTTTGAGCATATCTCAACTAATCTGTACATCATCATTCAGGGGTTTTGGTATCTAGATCAAAATCATTTTATTTCCCAACAATTTCCCCCTTTTTGATGATGCCAAAACCTATTACAAAGGGACCTTGACTTAAACTAAATATTACCTTCAGGGAGAGTGAACTGGTCAACTTGCCTGAAAGAAACTGTTAGCACAATAAATCAAGTAATATATGTCAGGATAGGTTAGTTGAGATAATGATTTGTTATCTCTTTGATAGAAACATAGTGATCCTTTTATAGATGTGATAAACTATTACAAGGCTGAAAATCAAAAGGACTCACTAATCTAGAATAGCAAAATAACAAACAGGAATCATAACAGCAAAATAGGGAAAAGAATGAACTTATCCTTCACAGAGTTCCATCATCTTGAGGAGCAATGCCATACTGAGCCCAAACTCTCTTCTTTAGTTCCCAGATCTCCTTGTTGGTTCCTCTAGGGCCAGGCTTTAGCTTCTCCATCTTCATGATGTTGATAAACTCTTCCAGAATCTTTCCCTCATCAATCAAGTTCCCATTGAACTTAGGAGGCATGTACATAATTGGACCAGGGGCCTTGAACTCCACTCTTGCCATCTCAGCTGCTGCAAACAGCTTTTGGTAGAGGTCCCTGTGGTTCTCAAACATGAACTGAACAAAGACTTCATCCACACTCTCACCAAGCCACTTTCCAATGACATAGAAGTCATAAACAAAACTTCTCTTGGCCTCCTCCCATGCATCATTCAGTGAGATTGGAACCCACTTATCATGGTGAGGGTACTGAGTGTCCCATCTTTGCAGCATTTGAGGTTTGAGCCTTTTGTATGAAGCCCTCCTTCTTGGAGCTTTGAAGTTTGCCCTTCTCCCATCTCTTGCTTTGTTGGCCTCAACCAACTGATCCATTCTTTCTTTAGCTCTTAGGAGAGCTAGCTTTTCCTGAGTTTCTGGATCTTTCCCAAATCCTTCTTCAAACAATTTGGAAGGATCATCAGCAAGCTTGGGCACTACTTCTTCAGGCTCTCTGTCCTGTACTTCCTCTTCAATTTCTTCAATAGCAGGCATCAGGACTGCTTTCTTCATTCTCTTTGATTTCCTTGCTGGAGTAGATTCTTCAGATTGAAATTCTGATGGCAAAGTCAGGCTGGTTGGGAATTCATTGAAGGCTTGCAGTTCCTTCCTCTTTCTTTCAGATGACCTTGTCACCTTCCCCCTCACTTCAGCAACCTTCTCTTGAGGTTCAAGTCCTGTAGACTCACCACCTGGCCTTTGAAGCTTTCTTGCCTGACTTTCCATAGCTGACACCATGGACTCCTTGACAGCTATTTGAATCTGCTCTTCCTCAGTTAAATCTTCAACATTCATTGGGCCTTTGCCTTTCCCAATGTCTTCTACTGCTTCCTCCTCAACTTCAGGGACTTTCTCCTTTCCCTTGGATTCACCAATTACCAAGGTCCCCTTTGCCCTTGCTCTCTGTCTTTCCCCCTTTTTGTCATTATCAAAACATTGGGGCTTCAATTCACTCATAGTGACAGAAAGATGTGAGTGAGAATGAGTGAGGGACTTCAACTCTTGCAGTAGATAAACATTCTCATCATGAATGTTTTGCATTTTATCATCTGCCATGCTCAAGAAGGTGTGAACAGGCTTCATCTTTTGGGAAACTATGGCATCCAATGTGGCTTTCAGTGATTGATCAAGTTTGGCCTGAAGTTGTTCAGTGAGATTGGCCACAACTTGATCAGACACTTTGGCCATGAGTTCAACAGTGAACTTTTCAGCAGCTTCCTTCACCAGAGCAGCTTTCAACTCTTCTGCCTTCTTTCTCTGTGCTGCTGTCCTCTGCCTTAAAGCATCCTTGATGGTCTTTCTCAAGGCTTTTACATTGTGCTTGTACAAATTTTTGAGACCATGTTGCTCTTTCTTCACAGATCTTGTGAATTTTACCATAGCATCCTTGGCCTTTGTTACTTCAGTTGACACTGTTTGAAGTCCAGTTTCAACTCCACATATTCTTGCATCAAGAGTAGGCAAGATCACTTCTTCTGACCCTGTGAGCCTCATCTCCACAGAGGCTAGAGTCTTGCCTTGGCCATCTAAGGTATCAGCAGTGGTTGCATGAGCCTTCTCAACTTCCCTGACCAGTGTGTCCAACTTCTCTGATTGCTCTTCAATGATGGATGCAGTCTGAGTAGCCATCTGAAAGTGAGCCTCAGAAGTGTTGGCTTGTTCAAAGTAGATCTGGTTGAGTGTGGACACATTTGCTGATACTGCTTCAAGATCAGTGTCAGCATCAACTGGTATATCTGTCAGGGAGGCATCTGCAAAAATTTGCTCAAGAGTGACAGCAACTGAATCTGCAAAACTGACAGTGTTAGTAAAAACTCCCTCATCACCCTCTATTTCTTTTTCTCCCATAAGGTCTGATACATCAGCACCTTTTCTCTCATTTTCAACTTTATTCTTTTCTTCTTCATTTTCAAGAGATAAGCTCACATTCACTGGAGAATCAGGCCTCCTTTCACCAAGGGATTCATCAAGTTCAGATTTGACTTGAAGAATAGCCTGACTCTCATATTGGGCTGCACCCAATATTTCTACTTCCTCTCCCTCTATTTGTGGTGCACTCAAGGAACCAGTGATCACACACTCCTCACCATCATCTCCCTCTGATTTTTCAGCACTCACAGCCTTTTCAACTCCTTCAATTTCTAAACCTGACACCTCTATATCCTCAACAGGATCCACAGAGGGCAGTTGTTGGGAGATCACAGTGCTTGGGCATCCCAAGTCCACTGAGTCATCCTGAATGACTAAAGGTTGATCAATGTCCAACTTGCCTGACCTTGATGAGGCTTTAGCCAAACCAGCTTCTCCTATGGAAGTCTCAGCATTGTCAAGCTGTGCCTCAGGTTCAAGAGAACCATCCTTGGCCAATGCATCTTGGACTGAGTCACCATCTTTGGTCAACTCCTCTAAATGATCAGAGTCCTTCACAGAATGAAAAGTCAAGTAATGTACCTGAGCTGAATTGATACCAGGGGGATTGGGATTGGTGTGATCATCATCATCATCATCATCATCAGATGGGCTGTCAGGATGCTTGATTCCTTGTGCTATCCTCTCTCTTTCAGCAAGCACCTTTTCATGGACAATGGTGCAAAATAGGGCCTCAGTGGTTAAAACACTGGTCTTCTTCACATTTGCAAAATGCAACAGCCTATTTTCCTCAACCTGCCACCAGTTGGCACCCTTATCCTGAATAGCCTGAGCTATTTCCACAATAGTTCTATCTTTGATCTCAACAAGTGCTCTGAGATCATAGAATTGTTGTTGCAGCCTGGGATAATCCTTCAATCCTGGATATAATTCATCCACATTTGCTCTTGCAATCTGTCTCAACATCCCCTCATAGGTATATTCTTCACCACTATCATCTCCAGAAGAATTGGATTCAGGAGGGTTGGGATGGGATTCAAGTAAGCTTGGCTGGGATTCAGGTAGGTTGGGTTCAGAAGGGTTGGGGTTAGGAGAGGTCAAAACAAGTTGGGATTCAGGTGCTTTTGAGAGCATTGTGCCTGAAGAGGTAATTGGAATGGCTGGAATGGGTGGGAAAACAACTTGATCACCTTCTTGAAGAGCAGTTTCAAGAAGTTTGGTATATGAGAGAAGTCTTGGATCAAGTGGGGAGAAGGGTCTATCTTCAAGATTGACCAAATCTGCCAGCACATCAATACCTGATCTATCAGGTGCACCTTCAGGGGAGTACACCTTCTTGGCAATGATTGGTGCATCTTCAGGAGTCTTGCACTCCTCTTCTTCTTGCCTTGGAGATATTCTTCTAGATTGAATATCAGGGGAGTTGGCTTCAGGGCTGTTGGGTTTGGACTTGGATTTGGAGTTAGACTTGCTGGCCTGTCTAATCTCCTTGAAGAATTCTTTCTTCTTCTTTTCTTCCTCCATCAACCTCTGCTTCTCAGAAGTCTTGATGATTCTTCTTTTTCTTTCAAACCTTGTTGGCTGGTCAAGGTCTCTGAATTCAGTTATACTCTCAGGCTGTAGGGGGACAATTTCTCTGAATACTTCACCCTCTTCAGGAGGGTTGACTCCTTCCTCAGCAACCTTCTCTATTTCCTTAGAAGTGGCTCCTCCACTTCTTGACTGACTTTCTGGTGAAGATTCATGCAAAATCTTCTTCATCTTCTTCATCTTTGGTTGAGCTTTTGGTGATTGGGCTTTCCTCTTTCTTGGAGAGGCTCTTGTTGCTGGTACAATTGTGATGGCCTTCTTAGAAGCTTCATCCTGCTTCCTTTTCTCTGTCTTAGAAGACAGCTTCCTAAACATCACCTTTTGTGCAGGAAAGGGTTTTGGCTTTGCTTGGAGGTGTGTGTAGTGAGCAAATCTTTCCAAGAGCAGGCTGGCTCTTGTGCAGAACTGGAGTTTTCCTTCAACCACCACCTTGTGGTGTTTCACTTCCTTAAACTTAAATTTTTCATTCATCATCTTGTCAAGAATGAATTTCTTCCAGTTAAACTTGACTCTCTTCTCAGCAGAGTCAATCACAGCAGCCATCACTCTCAATTTAGGCATACTGATTTGTTCAACACTCCCCGAGTGGCTCAACAGGCTCTTTACAACACAATTAAACAAATGCCTAAACACTGGCTTTAAGGTGTTTTTGTTTTGAGCACTTACAACCTTTTTAGGTTCTATCATCCAAGAATAATAGAACTCCTGATCATCTTCTTCCTTGTACATTTCTGGATTCATCCCTTCAGAAGGTAGCCCAAAACTAGCTTCTAAATCCTCTGTAGTGAAGATGATTGTGTGTTGAGTTTCTTCTTCTTCATCTTCCTCAGCATATGTGAGCTTTGTGCACACATCCCCCTTCTTGCCCTTCCACCTGAGATAGGCAAAGAATTCTGCCATAAATGGATTCAGGCAGGAATCAGGCTTGGTGCCTAGGAATTTTTCTAGCCCTGCCTCCGTCAGCCATTGGAGGACTTGTTGAACTTCTGAGTCTGGGCTATCAAAGGCTACCAACTTTTCAAACCAAAGGGAATTTGGGTTGCTAAGATAAGAGAAATCAATGTCCAAGGAGGAATCATTGAAGTCTACAAGCTCTTCTCTTTTGATCTTAGGTGCCATGGATAATGTGAGAGATAGAAAGTTTTTCGGAGAAAGATTGCAGGTTTAGAGGTTTTGAGACTTCAAAGGTTTTGGGAATTATGAGTGCGTAAGGATGGTAGTAAAAATTGAGAGGTTTATATATGGAAGGAATTTATTAACCGTTGGTTAATGGAATGTAACAGTGGGTAATTTGAAAAACCGTTTGAATATAGTGGGGTAGTGGACTTTCAAAGGTTCGATGGAGTTTTGAATGTAATTTAATGGTTTGGATGAAGGCTCAAGAATTCATGCAATCTTATTAAGATTTCTGCATTAAATGCTGATTTGCCTTTTTGGGGGTAAAAATCTTTATAGCACACTCCATCCTAAAATGGCCTACTCTTAGACCAAGAAACCTCTTAAATGTCTAATCAATGCTAAAAATAGCAATAATTATCCAATTAACTAGGACAAACATCCTGAGATGTGCTTTGGTTTCTGTGTGGACCAAATTGCCTGATTGCTTTGCCTGAGTGGGTCCCAAAGATGCTGACTGAGTCCCACTTGGACAAATCCCCTGACCAACATTGTTGAGCATTATAGGGACAACCTTGCTGAGTTTCCCTCTTTGGCTGACAGCTTCAGTGAGGTTGGTCAACTTTGCTGAAGTTCAGCTTTGATGAACTTCCCCCTTCATATGAGCTTTTCTTTTCTCATTTGTCCATCTGGCCTGGATCAAGTAACCCTAATTCAGCTGACAACTCCAAGAACCTTGCTTCAGCTAGAGGCTTGGTCAGAATATCAGCTTTTTGCTTATCAGTGTGGATTTTGACAAGCTTGATATCTTTCTTCTCCACATGATCCCTTATGAAATGATGCTTGATGTCCACATGCTTGCATCTGGTGTGGAGCACTGGATTCTGTGAGATGGCAATTGCACTATTGTTATCACAGAATATTGGCACTTCATTTGAGATGACTTTGTAGTCTCTCAATTGTTGCCTGAGCCAAAGTATCTGAGCACAGCAACTTCCAGCAGCTACATACTCAGCTTCAGTTGTTGAAGTTGCAACTGTGTTTTGCTTCTTTGAGAACCATGAGATAAGCTTGCTGCCCAAGAATTGACAAGTTCCAGAGGTGGATTTTCTGTCAATTCTACATCCTCCATAATCTGCATCTGAGTATCCAGTGAGCTCAATGTTATCATCAGCTGGATACCATAATCCAAGATTCTCAGAACCCTTGAGATATCTTAGAATTCTCTTGGCAGCATCAAGATGGCTCTTCTTTGGATTGGCTTGAAATCTTGCACACACTCCAACTGCAAATGTGATGTCAGGCCTGCTTGCAGTGAGATATAGCAATGATCCTATGATTCCTCTGTAGTTAGTGGAGTTTGTTGACTCTCCACCTTCATCAGGATCCATCTTCCGGTTAGTATTCATAGGAATTCTGACTGGCTTGCTTGTTGCACATCCAAATTTTTTGATCATGTCCCTTGTGTACTTGGCCTGATTGATGAATATTCCCTTCTTTGATTGAGTGACCTGAAGTCCTAAGAAGAAATTCATCAATCCCATCATGGACATCTCAAACTTGCTTTGCATGAGTTTGGAGAACTTCTCACATAATTTCTCATTTGGAGATCCAAATATAATATCATCCACATAGATTTGGACTAACAGAATATCATCTCCTTCACAGATTCTGAACAAGGTTCTGTCAATAGTGCCTTTGACAAAACCATGATCTAGAAGAAACTGTGATAAGGTGTCATACCAAGCTCTTGGAGCTTGTTTTAAGCCATAGAGGGCTTTCTTTAATCTGTACACCTTGTCTCCTTCTTCAAATCCTGGAGGCTGTTCCACATACACTTCTTCTTTGAGCACCCCATTGAGAAATGCACTCTTCACATCCATTTGATACACCTTGAATCTCATGTGAGCTGCATATGCTAGGAAGATTCTGATTGCCTCAAGTCTGGCCACTGGAGCAAAAGTCTCATCATAATCAATCCCTTCAGATTGACAATATCCTTTGGCCACCAGTCTTGCTTTGTTTCTCACAATGATGTCATTTTCATTTTTCTTATTTTTGAATACCCATTTAGTTCCAATGACATCTTGATGAGTTGGCCTGTCTACCAGCTCCCATACTTCATTTCTGGTAAATTGATTTAGCTCTTCTTGCATGGCTATGATCCAGTTGGTGTCTTGTAGTGCTTCCTCAATATCTTTAGGTTCCTGTTCTGAAAGAAAACAACAAAACAGAGCACTTTCTCCATGAAATCTTCTAGTTTTGATCCCTTCACTTGGATTACCAAGTATCAGGCTAGATGGGTGGTCTTGCAACCAAGTCCTTCTAGACCTGATCCTTTCAGGAGGGTTCTCCTCATCTGAAGTTGGATCACTAGATTCATTAAATTCAGGAAAGTTAATTGAAGGATCAAGTTCAGGATCATATTCAGGGGTGTTGTCCTCATTGTCAGATAAGTTGACATTTTCATTGGTTCCCCCTTGAATAGTGGATCCATTTACTACCTCAGCATTGCCTGCTTCTTCATTGGTAGTTGTTACCTGGTTTTGAACTGGGATGGGATCATTCAGTTCAATTTCTCCTTCAGGTTGGTTGTCTACTGGTTGATTGCTATCAGGTAGGTTGTCCAGTTTTTGATTTTCATGAAGTTCAGGCTGGGCAACATCCACAAACACTGTTTCCTTGTTTTGAAGCCTTAGTCTGGTTGTTCTTTGTGTTATCTCATCAATATTCAGGTTTCTATCCCTGAACTCATTAGTAGATTCATCAAACACAACATGTGGTGTTTCTTCCACAATAAGAGTTTTGCAATTGTAGACTCTATAAGCCTTGCTGATTTGTGAATATCCAACAAATATTCCTTCATCAGCTTTGCTATCAAAAGCTTTCAATTGCTCTTTCCCATTATTATGGATGAAACACTTACAACCAAATATGTGAAAATAAGCAACAGTGGGCAATCTACCTTTCCATATTTGATATGGAGTCTTACCTTGTCCTTTGGTGATCAAGGACCTGTTTTGAGTGTGACATGCAGTGCTAATGGCTTCAGCCCAGAACCTTTTAGGCAGTTTGGATTCAGCAATCAAGGTTCTAGCTGCCTCCTTCAAGGTCCTGTTCCTTCTTTCAGCAACCCCATTTTGTTGAGGTGTTCTTGCTGCTGAAGTTTCATGGGTGATGCCATTCTTGCTGCAATACTCATTGATGTATGAGTTTATGAACTCAGTGCCTTTGTCAGATCTGATCTTGACAACACTTAGGCCCTTTTCATTGCTCAATCTCATCATCAATTCAGGTAGTTTGACTTGGGTCTCCTTTTTGTTCAGCAAGAATACTACCCAAGTGTACCTGGAAAAATCATCAACAACAACTAAAGCATATTTTCTTCCATTTATACTTACTGGGATTATTGGCCCAAATAAATCCATATGCAGTAGTTGAAGAACTCTCTCAGTTGAGATGACAGGTTTTCCTTTGAATGAGGCTTTGATCTGCTTTCCTTCCTGACATGGCTGGCATATATGTTCTTTGGTGAACACTTGATTTGGCAGCCCTTTAACTAGAGAGTTTCTTGCAATCTTGTTGATGGTTTTGAAGTTCAGGTGATTCAGTCTCTTGTGCCATAGCCAACTTTGCTCATTTGTGCTTTTGGCAACAAGACAGACTGCTTCAGGGGTTTTGCTCCAATCTGCAAAATAGACATTTCCCTTTCTCACCCATGTTAGTAGCACCTGTTGTGTTGATTTGTTTTTGATAGTACATTCATTTGGTGTAAATTCAACACAATATCCTTTGTCACAGATTTGACTTATAGACAGCAAGTTATATTTTAGGCCTAGAACATATGAGACATCAGTAATTTTAACACTACCAATGTTTAATGTGCCATAGCCTCTTGTGATGCCTTGAGAGCTGTCTCCAAAGGTTACTGAAGGACCATCTTTTTCTATGAAGTCTGAGAGAAGCTCCTTGTTTCCAGTCATGTGCCTTGAACATCCACTGTCCAGGTACCATGCTGTTTTCTTGTTGATGCTTCTCTTCTTTTTGGGGTCCTTGCAGTCCTGCAAAGTCAAAATTTAGGTACCCTTTGAGTGTTGGGTCCTAGAGGGTTAGCTGTACCTTTTGGAACCCAAATCTGCCTGATTACTCTGATAGATTCAAAGTGACTGACTTGGTTTCCATTTACATCTACATACACAGTTTGACCCTTAAATGCCTTGGGTGATCTCTGTGTATAAGTGTTAGCTTTGTAGGGTTCAGGAGAGTTGGTAAATTTCTTTGAGACATTTCTCCTGAAGTTACTAAGCTTAGGTGCAGCTGGATAAGACTTTTGAGGATGGGTTTTTGGATGGCCTTTTCCATTTGGCAAGTAAGGTCCAGGTTTCCTGAATGTTTTATACCTATCAGAGGGGATTGGCCTTAATCCATTCAGTTGAGGTTGCCTCATTTGAGTTGGCCTCTTCTGAACAGGTTTTGGACAACTCCTCTGATGATGATTCAGATAGGTTGGCCTTCCATTGGTTCTACCTTTCTGAACCTCATTTCTCCTGTAAGCAATGCCTTTAACCTTTTCCAAAGGTGTAGGTTTAGGTACATTGTTTACCTGAGTTGGTATAAAAATTTCTTTACCCTTATCCTTGATCAGTGGTTGATTTACTTCAATTTCATTTTGTTGTGCCACTGATCTTACAAAAGTCATTTTAGAATTGCTTGATGAAGCAATACTAAGACCAGGTGAGGGTTCAAATGGATTATAGCCTAATCCATCCCTTTGAGCAAATGGTCTTTGAAACCCTTGAATTTCCTCTATTGCCTTAGCAGATTTGTTCAAGGCAGACATTTTCATTTTCAAGCTCCCCTCACTTAATTTTAGAGTATCAAATTCTCTTGAGAGATTGTCAAATTTAGCTTGAAGAGTTCTAGAGTCAAAATCCTTTTTCTTTAGAGTCTGATTTTGTTCATCAATCAGCTTTTGTTGTTCAGAGACTTTGAGAGACATTTCTTCATGTTCTCTCACAATCTGTTGATACAACTCAGTTGATTTAATGTCAACTTCAGATTCAGGAGGATTGAACATTTTGACTTTAGACCTCAACTGTTCATTTTCTCTCAGAGCCATATTGCATACTTCTTGTATTCTGGTGAAATCTTCCAACAACTTTTCAAAGTCAAGATGGATTTCACTAGATTCATGTGTGTTAATTGACAAGTTGGAAGTTGAACATACCTCTTCATCTTCAAGTGCCATTTGACAGTCCTCATCACTGTCACTATTGGAGAATAGTCCATCATCAGAAGAGTAGACACTCTCTTCACTTGCTGAATCTCCAGCTACCATGGCCTTCCTGTTGTTCAGCCTTTTATCTCTTTTGTTTTGCCTTTCCTTCCTTTCTTTTGCACTGAGGTCAGGACAGTCATACTGAAAATGACCTTTCTTCTGGCAGTTGTAACACACATCCTCATCATAATTCTTCTTACTTGAGGACTCCTTCCTCCTTGATGATGATGGTTCACCTTTGCTGAATTTCTTCCTATCAGCATATCTGTCTTCTTTCTTTTCATCAGAGACTTTGTCCTCTGATTTATGTTCAGGAGAACTGAATCTCCTTCTGGTTCTGTTATCTTGGTAGAACTTCTTGTATCTACCAAATCTGGAGTTGAGCTTCTCAAATCTTCTAGCCATGAGTGCCAGCTCCTCCTTTATTTCAGATTTTGAAACAGATTGAGAGGATCTTTGAGTAATCTTCTTTTCTGTTTCAGCAGCTTTGAAGGCAACACCTTTGTTTGAAGAGGATGGCTCTTCATGCACCTTCTTTCTATTGAGATCAAACCCATATGCTTTGAGTTCAGAGAATACTTGCTGCATTGGCATGTTGTCAAGATTGCTGGTATTTTGCATCATGACAGAATATATGTCCCACTTGGATGTGAGACTTCTCAGGATTTTTAGAGCAACCTCTCTTTTGGCATAGAACTTGCCAAGAGAGTTTATTTCATTCATGATGTCAGTGAACCTGCCATCAAGATGATCAATAGATTCATTGGCTTCCATAGAGAATTGTTCATATTTTTGGATAGCCACTTGAAGCTTGTTCTCCTTGATCTTTTGGGTACCTTCACACATAAGTGCTAAGGTATCCCAAATCTCTTTAGCTGATGTGCAGTGGTACACTCTCCCCATCACTGCATCTGGAATTGTCTGGTACAATGTGTTCATTGCAATGTAGTTCAGGTTGTGCCTTTTTCTTTCTTCAGCTGTTAGGTCATCTTCATCTTTTGGCAGCAACTCCCTTGGATCAGCTTTTTGAGCATCAGTGAGCTTGGGATTTGCTTTAGTGAATGTAAATGGCCCCCTAGTGATGACTTTAAGCATCTCATCATGCTGGCAAGCAAGGTGTGCTCTCATCCTGATCTTCCAGAAATCATAGTTCTCAATTGAGAACATTGGCAGTTTGTGATGAGAAATATGATTGACTTGGTTTGGACCCATATTGTTGATGGTGTTGACAGCATCTCCTGGAACTGCATTGTTAGCCATTTCAACAAAAGTAATATAAGATGAACACAGATAAGTTTTTCAGAAATTTGGATCAGTTCAGTGACCACAGAAAATGTGATTTTGAAAATCAGTTGGATTTTCAGAAGCAGTGGTCTATGAACCCCTGCTCTGATACCACTTGTTGGTCCTTGGTGGAGTATAACACAAGTGTATGGGGGGGGGGGGAATGCACTTGTCTATGCAAATTCTTTTGTTTTTGACAAATTAGTCTTATCAGGCAAGTTGTCTCACAACTGGCCTGAGTGAGAACTTTGATAGATACTTGTCCTACTGATTACTATTGAGTGATCAGTTGGCTAAATATCTAAAAGAGTTGTTTAGTGCGGAATGTGGTTGGCCTTTGTTTAAAGAAATACTCCAAGTTAATTTCTGAAAAAAACAGGTTATCAGGGACTTTGTCCAAAACAGATTTTCTTACTTACTGAGTTATGAATCTTTGAAATATGATTGAATGGAGTGAAGTTAAGAATGCAGTAAGTAAATGAGACACAAATTTATAGTGGTTCAGAGACTCAAGCTCCTACATCCACTTTCCCTGATTGAACAGGATAATTCCTTCTCAATGGAATTAGCTTGTTTTATAGTGCCCAGGTGCACTGATCAACAACACTCTCTTAGTGTTTTGATCCCTAGGATAACTTGAGTCCTAGTGCTCAATCTCTCTGAGTTAAGACTGTGTTTCACACTAACAGTCCTTAACTCCTCACTTCTACAACAAACACTCTCTTCACTAAATGAGATAAGGTTTGAGGTTAGGTTCCAACTAATAGAGATATCCTTTACAATAAGAACAGTGTAAAGGCTTAGGATATCTCAATGCTAAGCTAGGATGTTTACAAAGATTGGCTTAGCTGACTTGAAGTGATTCAGGAAACTTGGAATTCTAGAGAACAGCTTGGTTTCCTTTTGAAAGCTTGATGATAGTTTGATAGCTTGTAGTTGGATTTTTAATTCCTTTGATCACTTCTGTATTTATAGACAATTTGAACAACTAACCGTTGGAGGGATTAGTAATTCAAATATGTCTATTTGCAGCACCATTGAAACGGTTATGAGGCTTGACATCCTTTTAACCACTGTGTAAAAGAGGTCTTCAATGGTTGCTTGAACTACAGAAGTGTGGTCAAAAAGATCCAACCAAGAGCTAGTATACAAGATCCTATCCAGACGCTCCCAAGTTCTATTACCCCGTTCCCTTATCTGGGTCACGTATGAGTGATAGGTTCTCTCGGTTCAAAGCTCCCCTTGCGGAGAATCCCGCGAATGGTGGTATACCTGTGCTGGACTTGGATACAGTTTATTCTTTCTTGCTTTTCCAAGCGATCAATGATGAGCCCAGAAGAATTGTGTGAAATAAGTGAATTTATCTAGTTGCAAAGAAAATAACGCGTACCCGAGCCTCAACCATCTGATGTCGGAAGCTCCATTACTGTTGCGCCGAGCTGCCCCTCGACTTACGGCCTTTACGCTACGACTACTGTGATGTGAGCGGTTCAAATTGGTTTGATATTTCCCAATCATTCTGGACGGAACTCAGTGAGAGACAGAAAGTGAAAGTGGTTAAAAGACTTCACCCGCACCAATTGCTGCTAACGATGCTTCTTTCCTTCTATCTGGTGTCCCGAGCTTGCTCTAATCCACAGATAGGCGGAAATGTAGATATTGCAATGACTAGACCGGCAGAAGTTGACGTTTAAGGCAAACAAAAGGCTTTTTAGGTTAGGAAAGAGTCGAGAGGGGTAACGACTAGGGAGTTGGAAGACTTTTGTGCTAGTTCAGTTCTTATGATTCAACAAATCTGATCTCCTAACCGGTGTAGGTGAGTTAGTCACAGGGAAACCCGCAATCTCTTTCGAACTTCTGACTCTATAAACTGAACTTGTCTGGCTTGCTTGAACATGGCTCAAGAGTGTCTATACAAAGCCCTTCTCTTCTTCACTCAAAAAAAAGTACTCATTCCTACCAACTGAAAAGTAAGATGAGAGTGCTAAGGAAGAGTTTACTAGCTTTCATATAATAGAGTCAATTCTTGTGTTTAATGTGAAGCTTGGCTTAGGCAAAGCAACTGGCAGTCTACTCAACTCGAGTACCGGGGCAGCTGAAAGGAAGATTTCCAGAAAGATCCCTGGAAAGAAAGATGATCCTAAGAAAACCACTTTTAGTTTTATCGGGGAATTTCTCATCTTAGTAGGAGCTTTCCAAAGAAATAGCTTAGTAGCGACATTAGCAGCGCTATTTGATGAGTAACTGAGAACAAAGGAGATGGATATGGAAAGAATAAAGTAATGAAAGAGGAAGTCATTGCTAGTAGTAACGACTTGTCACGATCCATTGGGGTAGTTTTAAAGGCTTTCAGGAGCGTAGAGATTGACCAACTGAATAGTGACATTTTGCACGAAAACGGGTGATGCAGGCAAGGTGCACCTTGGATTGAACTCGACGAATTGCATTTTGCTGTACTATGTCCGGTTCACGAGGCTCGGCCACTTTGGACTTCTTTCTTTTTCTTGGTTGGCAGGGTCAGGGCCTTTCTCGCTGGGCGAGCACATCCGATTCGAAAGTCCTCATTTCATTTAAGAGGTTTCTCCAGCCAGAGCAAAAGGCCAAAACGTTCGAAAAAGCACCAAGATCTTGAATGCATTGCGTCATCGATTTATCTTTTTGTCTCCCCTGAGGCGTCGGCTGTGGTCGTTTCCGCTGGAAGTTCCAGAACAGGCGGCTGGTATACCACCATAATTAAACTTCCTTTTATTTTTTTTATTCGGATCGGATTTCTGTTGGCTTCGTTGGGAGGCTGGAGGCAAGCGGAGTCAAAGGCCTCGCCTCCACTAGCAAAGGGGGACAGCCACGCCAATCCAAACAAAGCAAAAGTGCTCCTGGGGTACTTTAGCCAACTTCTTTTCTTCTCTTTTCTTCTCTTTCTCTTTTCTTCTCTTTCTGGTGCGCAGCTGTATGCCTGAGTTTTTTTGGCTATGGTCCGTGAGTCATGGATTAAATCATTATGGGATATGAATCCCCTTCGCAGGGGAATCCGGGGATAGCAATTCATCTGCCTTTGGTAAATCAACAAGCAGTGCAAGGATTTCCTACTTCGAATAAAGGTTAAGATAAGTCCGCTGCTAATTGAAAGAGTTTAATCTGGCGGGTCGAGTCCGTAGCGCCGCGGAGCAACAGCCGCGTCCGGATCTGATCTATTTACTCGTTAATTCATCCGGTGACTTCACGGTCGCCAAAGAAGCCCCAAGAAGCATCAAACATTTCCGTTCCATTTTTAGATCTTTAGATTCGATAATAGAGTGTGTTGACTTCTGACAAAGGCGGCTGAGAAGACTTGTGTCAGTTTCCAATTTTGCACATTGTCCTAGGTTGATTTGTGGCAAACTCTACACACAACCAACGGTCAGATGGGACAAGCTCCCTGAACATTCCTGTAGTAGTTTTAGAATGTTCCAACATTCATTCAATGCTTCACTCTTTAATGCTCTAAGTCTTTAATGCTTGGTTCAGGCATGATTGGCAATAAATGCTTCATTGAATGTATCTTCTGTAGGCTTTTGACATTTTAATTCTCTTGATCATTTGTACTTCAACTGCCTAGATCTTTTGCATTTATGAGCACACCTTCAGTAAACTTGAACTCTTCAGCCAGGTTGTCCATTTGGTAAGTCTGTCTTGAATAGATCAGTAACTTTGTCCTATAGACCTATCAAGCTGCCTAACATTCCAGCTTTGGACAACTATCCTGATCACTAATATCTCATAACATTTCTGAGATTTTATCTTAAGCATACTATACATCAAGTGTTCTGGGACAACTTGCCTGAACAATATTTTGAGCATATCTCAACTAATCTGTACATCATCATTCAGGGGTTTTGGTATCTAGATCAAAATCATTTTATTTCCCAACACATTTTATCCCATAAAGTGTATTATTTGACGTTTCAATTTCGTGAATTAATTTCTCACTCACCGAAATTCGGTTTTTGAGATTTTAAATACACTAAGAACATCTACTCCGAGAGTAGAACGACTTTATGTCATTTAATTTCCTTGAAATTACATTTATAGCCCTCAATAAATTGGTCAAAGACGAGTGTTCTCCACTCTCATTTTAAAATCAATTAATTAATTAAAATTAATCAATTTCTAACAAATTTCTCCAACAATTTTACTACCAACAATGGCTTACAAAGTGGACGGAAAATAAAAGGACAGAAAATAAATTACAATGTCTTCAAAAATCTTCTAATTTCCAAAATGGGCAATCTTCTTCTTTTAAGCAGTTCTTTGAAAAGGTAGGTACGTAAAGTAGGTCCCAAAATCCTTAGTCACTATTATGTTCCGCCCAAAATTAAATGACAATTTTTGTCAATTTTTAAACTTCCAGACATATCATAAACCCTTTAGATTTATTGATATTTGGAATATTAATAAATTATAATTTATTAATCATTTTATAGCTTTAGATTTAGTAAAATCTCAAACGCTATAAAGAGGAACATTTAATTACATAAATAATCGTAAATTGAGCACCCAACAATGGCCTTACAAAATTGACAGAAATAAATAACAAAATTGTAAATACAATTAAATTAATATTTACATAAAGTCTTCGATTTTCGTCTTTTAGCATCTTTCCAAAACGAGCAGGTTTTTGAAATCAGCAACAACGACACCATCTCACGAACAATAGGAGCAAAGTTAAAGTCGAGTCAAGGAAACCCTTTTCCCGCAAAACGAATACGTCCCTGCTAGTGCTCACGGTTTGACGTAACGTTTTAAAAGGTAAAACGACTTTCGCCTCTATACGAGCAGCACCACAACGTATAGAGTTCCAACGAACTGAATCGACACAAAAACTGGACTACACTCTATATGCTTGATGAGAAATGTGTGATGCTATGATTTTTCTAGAAAATCTCAAGTGTTGTGTGTAAGAGTGTTTTTGCAACATAAAACATGTACCCTATTTATAGGCATGTTCCAAACATGTGAGGGGTCTCCACATTTATTATGGCATTCATGCTATTTGTAACGCCTTGCGGTTACAAGATTTAAATGGTTTTGTAACTCCTTTGCGGTTACAAATTCATCACTAAAACGTCTATGAACCTGGACATCCGAACGTCCAAGTTCATCACAATTTGTAACGTCAATGTACCTAGACATCCTCAACGTCTAAATTCGTCATAGTTCAAATTCAACTTTTAAATTTATTTGGGTTAACCCAATTTCAAATTGGGTTTCAACTTTCTGAAAACTTGATTTGTATGAGCCAAGCCCAAATATTCAAGTTCCAAAATTATAGATGGGTCTGAAATCCCAAATTTAAAACCCACGAGTCACGAGCCCAAGACTAGGCCCAAGCTCAACCGGACGAGCACACACGTGCATCCGTATAGACTATTGGATTGCTCCTTAATCACTATTATTTGAACCATTGTAACACCCTCCTATTTATAAGGAGTAATTAGTCCCATTAAACTTTCAAAGTTTCAATGTGGGACAATTAACATGATATAACACTTTATCCCATAAAGTGTATTATTTGACGTTTCAACTTCGTGAATTAATTTCTCACTCACCGAAATTCGGTTTTTGAGATTTTAAATACACTAAGGACATCTACTCCGAGAGTAGAACGACTTTATGTCATTTAATTTCCTTGAAATTACATTTATAGCACTCAATAAATTGGTCAAAGACGAGTGTTCTCCACTCTCATTTTAAAATCAATTAATTAATTAAAATTAATCAATTTCTAACAAATTTCTCCAACAATTTTACTACCAACAATGGCTTACAAAGTGGACGGAAAATAAAAGGACAGAAAATAAATTACAATGTCTTCAAAAATCTTCTAATTTCCAAAATGGGCAATCTTCTTCTTTTAAGCAGTTCTTTGAAAAGGTAGGTACGTAAAGTAGGTCCCAAAATCCTTAGTCACTATTATGTTCCGCCCAAAATTAAATGACAATTTTTGTCAATTTTTAAACTTCCAGACATATCATAAACCCTTTAGATTTATTGATATTTGGAATATTAATAAATTATAATTTATTAATCATTTTATAGCTTTAGATTTAGTAAAATCTCAAACGCTATAAAGAGGAACATTTAATTACATAAATAATCGTAAATTGAGCACCCAACAATGGCTTTACAAAATTGACAGAAATAAATAACAAAATTGTAAATACAATTAAATTAATATTTACATAAAGTCTTCGATTTTCGTCTTTTAGCATCTTTCCAAAACGAGCAGGTTTTTGAAATCAGCAACAACGACACCATCTCACGAACAATAGGAGCAAAGTTAAAGTCGAGTCAAGGAAACCCTTTTCCCGCAAAACGAATACGTCCCTGCTAGTGCTCACGGTTTGACGTAACGTTTTAAAAGGTAAAACGACTTTCGCCTCTATACGAGCAGCACCACAACGTATAGAGTTCCAACGAACTGAATCGACACAAAAACTGGACTACACTCTATATGCTTGATGCAAAATGTGTGATGCTATGATTTTTCTAGAAAATCTCAAGTGTTGTGTGTAAGAGTGTTTTTGCAACATAAAACATGTACCCTATTTATAGGCATGTTCCAAACATGTGAGGGGTCTCCACATTTATTATGGCATTCATGCTATTTGTAACGCCTTGCGGTTACAAGATTTAAATGGTTTTGTAACTCCTTTGCGGTTACAAATTCATCACTAAAACGTCTATGAACCTGGACATCCGAACGTCCAAGTTCATCACAATTTGTAACGTCAATGTACCTAGACATCCTCAACGTCTAAATTCGTCATAGTTCAAATTCAACTTTTAAATTTATTTGGGTTAACCCAATTTCAAATTGGGTTTCAACTTTCTGAAAACTTGATTTGTATGAGCCAAGCCCAAATATTCAAGTTCCAAAATTATAGATGGGTCTGAAATCCCAAATTTAAAACCCACGAGTCACGAGCCCAAGACTAGGCCCAAGCTCAACCGGACGAGCACACACGTGCATCCGTATAGACTATTGGATTGCTCCTTAATCACTATTATTTGAACCATTGTAATACCCTCCTATTTATAAGGATTAATTAGTCCCATTAAACTTTCAAAGTTTCAATGTGGGACAATTAACATGATATAACACTTTATCCCATAAAGTGTATTATTTGACGTTTCAACTTCATGAATTAATTTCTCACTCACCGAAATTCGGTTTTTGAGATTTTAAATACACTAAGAACATCTACTCCGAGAGTAGAACGACTTTATGTCATTTAATTTCCTTGAAATTACATTTATAGCCCTCAATAAATTGGTCAAAGACGAGTGTTCTCCACTCTCATTTTAAAATCAATTAATTAATTAAAATTAATCAATTTCTAACAAATTTCTCCAACAATTTTACTACCAACAATGGCTTACAAAGTTGACGGAAAATAAAAGGACAGAAAATAAATTACAATGTCTTCAAAAATCTTCTAATTTCCAAAATGGGCAATCTTCTTCTTTTAAGCAGTTCTTTGAAAAGGTAGGTACGTAAAGTAGGTCCCAAAATCCTTAGTCACTATTATGTTCCGTCCAAAATTAAATGACAATTTTTGTCAATTTTTTAACTTCCAGACATATCATAAACCCTTTAGATTTATTGATATTTGGAATATTAATAAATTATAATTTATTAATCATTTTATAGCTTTAGATTTACAAAAATCTCAAACGCTATAAAGAGGAACATTTAATTACATAAATAATCGTAAATTGAGCACCCAACAATGGCCTTACAAAATTGACAGAAATAAATAACAAAATTGTAAATACAATTAAATTAATATTTACATAAAGTCTTCGATTTTCGTCTTTTAGCATCTTTCCAAAACGAGCAGGTTTTTGAAATCAGCAACAACGACACCATCTCACGAACAATAGGAGCAAAGTTAAAGTCGAGTCAAGGAAACCCTTTTCCCGCAAAACGAATACGTCCCTGCTAGTGCTCACGGTTTGACGTAACGTTTTAAAAGGTAAAACGACTTTCGCCTCTATACGAGCAGCACCACAACGTATAGAGTTCCAACGAACTGAATCGACACAAAAACTGGACTACACTCTATATGCTTGATGCAAAATGTGTGATGCTATGATTTTTCTAGAAAATCTCAAGTGTTGTGTGTAAGAGTGTTTTTGCAACATAAAACATGTACCCTATTTATAGGCATGTTCCAAACATGTGAGCGGTCTCCACATTTATTATGGCATTCATGCTATTTGTAACGCCTTGCGATTACAATATTTAAATGGTTTTGTAACTCCTTTGCGCTTACAAATTCATCACTAAAACGTCTATAAACCTGGACATCCGAACGTCCAAGTTCATCACAATTTGTAACGTCAATGTACCTAGACATCCTCAACGTCTAAATTCGTCATAGTTCAAATTCAACTTTTAAATTTATTTGAGTTAACCCAATTTCAAATTGGGTTTCAACTTTCTGAAAACTTGATTTGTATGAGCCAAGCCCAAATATTCAATTTCCAAAATTATAGATGGGTCTGAAATCCCAAATTTAAAACCCACGAGTCACGAGCCCAAGACTAGGCCCAAGCTCAACCGGACGAGCACACACGTGCATCCGTATAGACTATTGGATTGCTCCTTAATCACTATTATTTGAACCATTGAAACACCCTCCTATTTATAAGGAGTAATTAGTCCCATTAAACTTTCAAAGTTTCAATGTGGGACAATTAACACGATATAACACTTTATCACATAAAGTGTATTATTTGACGTTTCAACTTCGTGAATTAATTTCTCACTCACCGAAATTCGGTTTTTGAGATTTTAAATACACTAAGAACATCTACTCCGAGAGTAGAACGACTTTATGTCATTTAATTTCCTTGAAATTACATTTATAGCCCTCAATAAATTGGTCAAAGACGAGTGTTCTCCACTCTCATTTTAAAATCAATTAATTAATTAAAATTAATCAATTTCTAACAAATTTCTCCAACAATTATACTACCAACAATGGCTTACAAAGTGGACGGAAAATAAAAGGACAGAAAATAAATTACAATGTCTTAAAAAATCTTCTAATTTCCAAAATGGGCAATCTTCTTCTTTTAAGCAGTTCTTTGAAAAGGTAGGTACGTAAAGTAGGTCCCAAAATCCTTAGTCACTATTATGTTCCGCCCAAAATTAAATGACAATTTTTGTCAATTTTTAAACTTCCAGACATATCATAAACCCTTTAGGTTTATTGATATTTTGAATATTAATAAATTATAATTTATTAATCATTTTATAGCTTTAGATTTACAAAAATCTCAAACGCTATAAAGAGGAACATTTAATTACATAAATAATCGTAAATTGAGCACCCAACAATGGCCTTACAAAATTGACAGAAATAAATAACAAAATTGTAAATACAATTAAATTAATATTTACATAAAGTCTTCGATTTTCGTCTTTTAGCATCTTTCCAAAACGAGCAGGTTTTTGAAATCAGCAACAACGACACCATCTCACGAACAATAGGAGCAAAGTTAAAGTCGAGTCAAGGAAACCCTTTTCCCGCAAAACGAATACGTCCCGGCTAGTGCTCACGGTTTGACGTAACATTTTAAAAGGTAAAATGACTTTCGCCTCTATACGAGCAGCACCACAACGTATATAGTTCCAACGAACTGAATCGACACGAAAACTGGACTACACTCTATATGCTTGATGCAAAATGTGTGATGGTATGATTTTTCTAGAAAATCTCAAGTGTTGTGTGTAAGAGTGTGTTTTTGCAACATAAAACATGCACCCTATTTATAGGCATGTTCCAACATGTGAGGGGTCTCCACATTCATTACGGCATTCATGTAATTTGTAACGTCTTGCGGTTACAAGATTTAAATGGTTTTGTAACTCCTTTGCGGTTACAAATTCATTACTGAAACGTTTATGAACCTGGACATCCGAACGTCCAAGTTCATCACAATTTGTAACGTCAATGTACCTAGACATCCTCAACGTTCAAATTCGTCATAGTTCAAATTCAACTTTTAAATTTATTTAGGTTAACCCAATTTCAAATTGAGTTTCAACTTTCTGAAAACTTGATTTGTATGAGCCAAGCCCAAATATTCAAGTTCCAAAATTATAGATGGGTCTGAAATCCCAAAATTAAAACCCACGAGTCACGAGCCCAAGACTAGGCCCAAGCTCAACCGGACGAGCACACACGTGCATCCGTATAGACTATTGGATTGCTCCTTAGTCACTATTATTTAAACCATTGTAACACCCTCCTATTTATAAGGAGTAATTAGCTCCATTAAACTTTCAAAGTTTCAATGTGGGACAATTAACATGATATAACACTTTATCCCATAAAGTGTATTATTTGACGTTTCAACTTCGTGAAATTAATTTCTCACTCACCGAAATTCGGTTTTGAGATTTTAAATACACTACGAACATCTACTCCGAGAGTAGAACGGCTTTATGCCATTTAATTTCCTTAAAATTACATTTATAGCCCTTAATAAATTGGTCAAAGACGAGTGTTCTCCACTCTCATTTTAAAATCAATTAATTAATTAAAATTAATCAATTTCTAACCAATTTCTCCAACACTTCCATCATCCTTTCTCTCTCTACATTTCCCTCTCTCTCTCTCTCTCTCTCTCTCTCTCTCTCTCTCACTGAAAACACTAAACTGTACATGGATGTATACGGCGGACAATATCATGTAGATGATCTACTCGACTTTCCCGGTGAAGAATTCTTCAAATCCGAGTCTTCCTCCGCCACCGCCCCTCCCGCCGCCTCCGATTTCCACCACCCATCCTCCGCCGCTAACTCCTACTTCGACGAATCCTCCATTCCCACTCACTCCACTGATTTAACCGACATAATTTGTGTACCTAATGACGAAGCGGCGGAGCTAGAGTGGCTATCGACCTATATGGACGATTCCTTCACCGATTTCCCGGCGAATGAACTCACCACCGCCGTTAATTTCCACTCGATTAATACGTAGGGGTTTCATGGTCGCGCTCGGAGCAAACGATCCCGACCGGCGACCTCGTCCGAAAGTCAGGACGAGAATGGGGAGGTGGCGCGTAGGTGCACGCACCGTGCGTCTGAAAAGATGCCTCAGTGGAGGACCGGGCCGATGGGGCCGAAGACATTGTGCAACGTGTGCGGCGTCAGGTACAAGTCGGGGAGGCTGGTGCCGGAGTACAGGCCCGCGGCGAGCCCGACTTTCATGCTGACTCAACACTTTACTTCTCATCGGAAGGTTATGGAACTGCGACGGCAGAAGGAGATGCAACAACAACAGCAAGTGCAGCAGCAACAAGAGGCTTACGGACGTCATTTCCGCGTGTGCTGAGGACATTGTGGGACACGTGTCAACATCGTAAAAAATCTCAAATCTCATCACCGTCCATTTGGACTATGGAGAGGATAGTGATGCTGTTTTTAGTTACGAATTTAAGAGAAGAAATTAATGACATTTTGCGACTTTTCTAACTTTTTCTTAAGATTTTCCATAAAAATTGTATACTATAAATACAATGTAGTGTAAAAAATGATATTATTATCCGATACTAAATATTTTTCTGATACTAAAGAGTTCGATCATTTAGTATCAGAAAACATTTATTGATACTATATGTTTGGTATTGGTAAAAGCTTAAGATATTATAATACAATGTTGTATAAAAAAATTGATATCATAATTCGATACTAAAATACATTTCTGATACTAAACTCTTTTTTCGATACTAGGTCTCTAGGATTTGGAGTATATACTATGCCAAATAAGCTGATAGACAGCGGTTAAAAACCGCGGTAAATTGATATCAGCAACCGCTGTAGTATCAAACGCTGTAAAAAAGGAGCGCTGATAGACAGAGGTTATTAACCGCTGTCGTATTTTATTTCTCAAAAAACCGATGTTGTATGTGTTGAGTTCTAACCCTTGGCAATATATATCTATGACAGCAGTTTTATTAGTTACAACAGCGGTTATGAACCGCTGTTGTTTGAATTTATTACAGCAGTTTTAAACCGCTGTAAATATCCAATATTTTAAAAAAAATTCTAGAAATTTTTTTTTTTTGCTAAATTAATGAAAAAAAAATACAGATTTTCAAAAAAAAAAAACCAGCCAAAATAGATTAATTGTGAATAGCATTAGAAGTCCTGCAATATCAACTAATCATCATAATTAATGTTTAATGCACAATACATCCATGTATATATATAAATTCAACTAAACAACTAGCTAGAATACATTAATTAACATTAGCGTCAAACATACATGCATCCAAAAGTTTGTTGTGGACATGGAGCTTCAAACTGGTGTTTCTTGTCTTTCTATAGCACAATCCCTCTCAACACACATGCTTTTCTTTCTACTCAACCATGTATGGTTGCATGCATGTAACCCACTCTAACTAATTCGTCAATTGGAGCTCTCCGTCAGTAAATTTAATTTCAAAGGAATCATTATCTGGATGAAAATAGTATGTCGGGCAGTAACAGTAAGAGAAATTATATGTATGTTGATAAAATAATCTCGATATGGTTAATAAGCCATAAATGCATAATAACTAACCTCAGGGAAAGTATATTGACTGTTAAATTCCCCAATAGCTTGCTCAATCGCTGCATACTTCACATTGCAACACTCTAGAAAATTATGAAATCAAGATACTCATATTTACATATTTTCATATTTAATGAAACTACAAATGAGTCTTCTATGTTTAGTACATTAGCATGGAAAAACACTGTGGTTAAGAACAGAACAATTAACAGCCCTTCATGAATAACTTCTTTTACAACTTAGCAATCTAGTACAACAAAAGGCATAATTAATATATTTTTTCTGGATTGTTCAAATAGTGCATGCCAACTCCTCGATCATCTTTACTTAATTGTGCACATATTTACTTAACAACTAAAAAAAATCACACCAAGTAAATTCCTCTTCACTTAATTTCTTATTCAATTCCTCGACATTATCGGTCCCACCTTCTCACACTTATACTCTCCATTAATCTTACCTAAATATTCATTTTTATCATTATTTTCTTCAAATTAATCAATGTCTAGATAATATAATTAAATAGACTAAGTATAAAGAAAATCTACCACAAGAAAATAATATAATATGTAGAATTTAGACATGAGAAACCTAATCAATCTTCTGTCTTTTCATATTTAGATCAAAACCAATTTTAAAGCCATAAATTACCCAAACTTTACTTCCATCAAATAACCCTCAACCATGTCCTCTCAACATAAACAAATCCCATCCTTACCCACCTAAAAATGTACATCTTTCCAACAATCATCAAAGAAATACAAAATATCCCAAAAAATCTAAAAAATTCAGAAATACAAGTAACCTAAAAAATGTCATAAAACTCAGTAAACCCATTGAGTCTTAAAGATTAATACCTGAATTTTGCTCTTGGAAGAAATTTGGATAGCATAAGATGTGATATCCCAGAAGTAATCTAATTTTTCAATTGTGATTGGAATAGCAGAGTTCCATTCAACACCGAATATGTTTTAATCAAGATAATTTGCAGGCCTGAAGAAATGTTAGTAATCAATTAATGCCAATGAATTGTTTCAAAAAGGAAATTACTAGCATATACACACATGAATTGAGATGCAAATTATGATTATTTAAAAAAATAAAAACCCAAAATTGAGGAAGGCTGATCACGGAGGTGGGGCGGGAGTGAGACAAGTGGTATACAACGGTGGCACGAGAGAGGGAGACATCGTGCAACGGCGCAGTGAGGGACAATGCGAGGACGAGAGGCAGTCGACGATGGAATTAAGGAGGTGGGCAACGTGAGGTATGACTGAAAGAGGCGGTGGTGATTGAAGAACCGTGCCAGGGATGGGGGAGTCATTCAAGGGAATCATTCAAGGGATGGGGGATGGAGCCACGGCACATAAATTGTTGTAGGGGAAATAGAGATCAGAGAAATTGTTGCTCTAATTTATTTATTAAACTTACCCCCAAACTCTAATATTGAATTAAATTATTTTTAAAAAGTCAATATTTAATTAAAAAAAACTTTTCATATAATTGGGAAAAAATTTGATCCAAATTAAAATAATATAGATCAAAAAATTATTAAATTTCAAATTTAATTCCAAGGTAAAAACTTGTGTGAGACGTCTCACGGAAAAGATGGTGAGACGGATCCCTTTTAATCCATATTTCAAAATTTTGGATAGGATAACTCATATTTTTTTTTTCAGATTTTTAATTTTTAAAATAAGTGATAATATTTAAGTAAGAAGTGATAACATTTTTAACAAAATTGACTGTCACTTTTTACTTAAGCACTGTCGCTTTTTGATCAAACAATATCACTTTTTTATATGAGGGTTAAGAGAGACCCGTAACTCTTTATGTGAGACGGTCTCACCCAAGACTAGCCCCTAATGATCAAATTATTATAGATATGTATGGATTTTAGTAATATAGTTGTATCAATGGCGCCTTTTAATTTTATATTAATAATATTTTTTAAATAATAATACAATTATATTATTTTAATAGATAAGTACGGATTTTAATAATAGAATTGTATCAATTGCCCTACATATATATAGATATGTGTATAACAATTAACAATTTAATATATTTTAATAATTTGAATAAAATTTGGATTTTAATAATTTTTCAGCCTATATTATTTTAATTTGGATCAAATTTTATTCTAACTATGTTAAACACATGGACTTTTTAAAATAAATATTAACTTTTTTAATTAAATATTAACTTTTTAAAAATAATTTAATTAAATATTAGTGGCGCCATCTCGAACGACGCCCTTCTCTGGTCTCTGTTTTTCTTCAGAGGGCGCCGTTTGTAACGGCGCCTTTCTCTATCTCTGTTTTTTTCTACAACGAGGATCAGAATGATTTAAAGGGAACAGTTAAAACGACGCTCTAATTTATTTTGTTAAACATCCACTGAACACCAATATTTTATTAAATCATTTTGAAAAGGTTAATATTTTATTAAAAAAGCTAGAAAAATGAACATAAACAGGAAAAAAAAAAAGAAAAAAAAAGCAAGTATAGGTTTGAGGCAAAATATCCATTTTCATTCAATGCAACTATTTTTAGATGCTACAAGAATTGCTTTCTTTTATACCCCTATAGAATCATCTTTTCTTCTATTCCAAAACCTAATGTGTGGGAAGGTTCCCAATTAAATCATGCAACTCTGAAAAAGCAAATTGTTGTACACTTTCTAACATATACTGATGGGCCTGGTACATTTCCCTACAGCCACCGAAACAAGGAAGAAGACTATTACGCCATCTCCAACCCTTAGACTCAAATTGCCACTAAAATCTTCAATTTACCACCAAATTTGAGTCATAAAATCATCTTCAACCATTCAACTCAAATTTAATTATATCAATAAAAATATTTTCAATTTTAACTTTTTATATTCCATTTTATCAAATATTTTTTTATAATCAAATATATAATTTAATTTTGTAGTAAGTATGTTTTTTTATTTATTGTATTTTATAATTTAAATTATATGTCTGCATATTAATAAAATATTACAATACAAAAAATTATATATTTTCAATTTTTAAAATATTATAATATTAATGTTGCATAATATCGAGTACAAAATAATAATAAATATAAAATTAAATACTCCCCCATTTTAAAAAGTTTATCGTATTTGTCATTTTGTATAAAATTAAGGAACATATTTTTTTGACACATTTAACCTTCATTGACCTTTTCTTTCTATATCACACTCTTTTGTAGGAGTTACAAAATGACATTTTATGAAAATTCGTGGTAAAAATAGAAAATACGACAAACTTTTTGAAACAAAAATAAAGACCAAATGTTACAAACTTTATAAAACGGATGGAGTAATACTATATATGTATGATATTAATGTATCATAATATTAAATTAAATAAAAACCATAAATACATTTTTAGAAAAAACAAACATTTCAATCTAAAATAAAAGAAATCACTATAAAATGAAATTGAGTTTGCGTTTGTGAACAGTAGGTGGTAAATTTGCCACATACTATTCAATTGTGGCAAATTGAGTTGAATATTGCCACTGCGTTGGAGGAGGATTTCCCAGTTAAATTGTGTTTGGGTAGTGGCATTGGAGATGCCCTTAGACAACTATAAGTTAGTTTGTTAGGGTAGTTTAGTAGTTATGTTGTTATTTTTGTAATCTAGGTCAATATATATTCTTTAAATAAAATAATTAATTGGCTAAAGAATATTTTGTAGGCAATAATTTCAATTTTGTAGGCATTTATATTTACCTACGGAATACCAACGAAAACCATTCGTATGGAATTCGCTCGTAGGTAATTCGGTTGCCCACGAAAATTTAATCCATAGGCAAATTACCTACCACATTTTCGTAGCAAATCCATAACATTTCGGTAGGTAATACGATTACCATAATAAATGAAATTCCGTAGGTAAATATCAACTACGAAACATTTCGTTGGTAATTCCGTAGGCAAATTTGGCAACAAACATTTCGGTGGAAAAAATTTTAATATATATTTTTTAAATTTTTTATTAATGAATTATTTTTTAGCCTTAGCCTACAAAACAAATTCATTTAAAATTGGACGAGCCGGTACAAAACAAATTCATTTAAAATTGGACTAGCCGGTTCAACCGGTCCAACCATGAATCGATCATAAAACCGATTCAAAAAGTGTTGGAATATATACATTTTTAAAATACAAACTTAGGTGCACATTGGGCCCCTTTTATAATGTTTTTCTCTCATGTTTCTTGTACTCCTTATTCGATGTGGGACAAAAAATTTATGTTTGTTGGTTACTAACTTATTAATACTACTACTTTTATATTGTTTTTTCTCTTATGTTTTTTCTACTCTTTCGATGTGGGACATAATAAAGTTCATATGTTTATTTGTTATAACACTATATTGATTTCCTAAGTTCCTAGCTAATTTTGTAGGTAATACAATTATATAATTTATACATATAAGTAGTTAGGAAAATTTTCGTAGGTAAATAAATAAATAAATCACCTACAACCACTTTGGTAGGGAAATGTTATTTTGCCTACAGATTATTTTGTAGGTAAATCAATATTTTCTAAGTTCCTAGCTAATTTTGTAGGTAATACAATTAGATAATTTATACATATAAATAGCTAGGAAAATTTTCGTAGGTAAATAAATAAACAAATCACCTACAATCATTTTGGTAGGGAAATGCTATTTTGCCTACGGATTATTTTGTAGGTAAATCAATATTTTTTAAGTTCCTATCTAATTTTGTAGGTAATACAATTAGATAATTTATACATATAAATAGCTAGAAAATTTTTTGTAGGTAAATAAATAAACAAATCACCTACAATCATTTTGGTAGGGAAATGCTATTTTACCTACTGATTATTTTATAGGTAAATCAATATTTTTTAAGTTCGTAGCTAATTTTTTAGGTAATACAATTAGATAATTTATACATATAAATAGCTAGGAAAGTTTTCGTTGATAAATAAAAAAAAAATCACCTACAACCGTTTCGGTAGGGAAATGCGATTTTACCTACGGATTATTTTGTAGGTAAATCACCATCAGATTTTTCCTTGGTAATTTCGTGGGTGAAAATGTGGAAAATAATTTATAAAGATCTGTAGGCAATTCTCAATATTTAAAGACGAATTTATTTCCGTTGGAAAATTCTGTAGGCAATTCAACAATTTCTTGTAGTGTAACACTTTACTCTTTCAATTGATCGAGCACTACAAAAAAAAGCTTGATTTTGATATCAAAATTTAGAGATAGACATCTAATCTGTTTCTAATAGGTACAAATTAAATATGAATTTGTTAAAAAATTAAGATTTGAAATTAAAAAATAAAATAGTCTCTGGCTAATTATAAATAGATTAGACACGACTTTTAGTTTCGAGAGTTTTTAGATACAAATACAGATTATAAATATATATATTAAACTTGTTTGGTGCAAATGATTTTTTTAGCCTCTTTCTCCAATTTTCTCTCTTTTCTTTCTTCAAATTAAAGGAAACCACCGCTAGAAAGCGTTAGCCACCATCATCATGCATTTTATTATATAGTAAATTAATAATTAAATAAACAAACGGTGATCATCTTTTATATATGTATATATCATATCTGAATGGGTATCAAGCTTGTGGAGATGGGATAAGATGAGCCTATGATTATAAATAAATTATATTTGTGAAACCCTAATTTGTTGCTCATACTCATAGACATATATTGTACGGTTTAAACTTTAATTTTCCATTAAAGGATATGAAATATGTGCTGCTTATTTCTTTGTTGAGATTCAATCCTAGCTACCTGCCTCTTTTTGATAGAGGCGTGTATTGTCAATGAAAAATCGACTTTTATTTTTTTAATTGAAAAGTGGTAATTGTTGTTACCACTACAAAAAACCATCCATATGGAGAGGGTTTTGGCGAGGGTAAAGCCCTCGCTAAACAATTTGGCGACAGCATAGGCGAGGGGCAGTCGCCGTCGCCTAATTGCTCCTCGCTAATTTATTGGCGAGGGTGTCCTCGCCAAATCCCGAGGCCAAATTGGCGAGGGCCAAACACACTCGCTAATTGGCGAGGGCCAAACACACTCGCGAATTGGCGAGGGCCATACCCACTCGCGAATTGGCGAGGGCGCGTGCCGTCGCCAAATAGCGAGAGTGAATCCCCCAGTCGCGAGAGTCATAACCCTCGCCAATTCCCGAGGGCAAATCCCGTCGCCTTTTTCCGAGCGCGACACCCCCTCGCCAATTCGCGAGATTTAAAAAAAAAAACAGACCTGGGTTTCGAACCCAGGTCTCTAAGGCCACTACCCTTACCCCTCACCACCAGGCCACCCTTTATTCCCAATTTTCGCACCTGGGCGCGCGCATGGGGGGTCGAACTCGCGACCTCCCGGAGGCTGAAGAGTTTATGCGCCCCCGTGTGCCAATTAGGCTAGGAGCTTTAGTCGTAATATTTCAAATGCATTATATATTTATCCCTTTTAATTTCTGTTTTTATTCTTTAACTCAATTAATTTAATAAATTACCAACTATATGTTATTCTTTTACAAACCCCTCATTACTAAATTTAATAACTTACACTTATATATATATATTAATTAACTCAATTTATTTAACAAATCCCTTCGTTAATACTAAATTTAATAATTTATACTTATATATGTATTAACTCAAATTTATTCTTTTATTATTAATTAAGTCAATTAATTGAATAGATTACTAACTCAATTAATTTATATATTAACTCAATACTTAATTAATTTAACAAAAGCCCTGCATTACTAAATTTAATTTAACAACTATATGCTATTAACTCAATTCATTTATATATTAGATCAATACTTAATTATTAATCACACACAAGCAATATATATGAATTAAAACCATATAAAATAAAACATTGTCTCGTACGTTCACTTCAATTCAAGTACACAACATAACAAAAAAAAATTCCAAACAACTTCATCAATTTTTTAAAATCCAACAAGACAACATAACTTAAAATGTATCAATCATCGACCATCCTCATCAGCGTCATCATCACCATCATCATCATCATCATCCCCGTTCCCGTTACCCGACCCCCTTCTGAACTGTCTCATCATTGATGCCATCTGTGATGCCATCTGAGCAGCAAACTCTTGACGTAAGCGCTCCTCCGTCTGAGTGACTGATTGCTACAGTTCTTCACGTATGAGACGCTCTCTCTCTTCACTAGCCCTCCGCTCTTCCAAAAGAGCATTGTCGATGTCGGCCTGACTAAATCGTCCAAACGACGTACCGGAAGATGTCTCACCAGGACCAGAAGTGACACGTCTGTTCTTTCCTAGTTGCCCAAGACCCTTCACGCGACCGTGAGATCTTCCAACTTTCTTCACGTACAACTCAGACATTTCCGGTAAGGGTGGGGTCTGGCTACTGGAACCATCATCTGAAGGATCATGATCAGATGACGGCTGGGTGAGATGTGACAATTCCTCTTGCACCTGATCCTATTTGTGCATACAAAAAATTTGGTTAATATACATGTCAACACAATTAAATATTATATTTAATATAATATATGTATACACTTACCAGAATATCACCTATATGCCCGTATGTGTACGTTCCGTTATTGTAACGGTGGTAATATTCGATAATCTCCCAGTCGTACGCTGGTCGTCCCGTCCTCTCCTCCTATATTTTGAAGAACATAAAATTAAATTAATTAAAATGAACTCAAATTAATTACTTATATAATTGAACATAAATACTTACAATCCGTCTGGCCACCTCGGCTGCCCCACGAGATCCCCCTTTATGTCTAGCAAAACCGGTACCCGGGCCTCCAGGCTCTGATAGACGGTTCTTCCGACACTGCTCACTCTTCTTAATTGTGTCAGGATCATTCCAGTGGCGAACCATGTGCTCCCAGACACCGTTGTCCCATTGCGGCTTCTTATTCTCATGCTCCCACAATCCCTTGTAGTGGTTCAACATGTCACTGTATCGATTTGCTGCTCTCTCAAGAAAGAGCTTGTACACTAATGCAGTGTCAGTAATCTCTGGATCCCACGTAACCTCATTCTGCCAAATTTTTTTTATTAATTATAACAAGATGTGAATGAATAGATATGTTACACATCATTAAATTATACCTGGAATGTATCCCACCACCGTTGAAGTACACCTGGGGATACCAAGCCGAATGTGTGTGCGCCAGCCTCCATATTCCGGTACATGATGTGTCTGATGGTGGTCGAGATTGGACCCGAAGGCATCAACCTGTTGTTACACATAATTAATTTGAAAATGAATAATTATGTATTTCATTATAATGAAAATTATAAGATATGTAATACTTACGATCCACGATAGATCGTAAGACGAATACGACCATCGTGTGCGTCTGTCGACTGGCTGGCCGCTGTCTCGACAGACGCACGTCCGACTGGGTCGGGTATCGGTGGATCCTCCTGCGCTGGATACATGTGGGGCATCTGGGGGACCTGTGTGTAGTACGGATAGGGGGTCGATCCCTGCATCTGGGGCATCTGGACGATCCCAGTCATATCTGGCAAATAGAAACCCGGATGATGTGGTATAGGTACAGGCGGCGTCTCACCTCTACCTCTACCTATACCTCTACCTCTACCTCTACCTCTACCACCCGAATCACCAGAACCCTGACTACCAGAACCATGTCCACCAGAACGCTGTCCATGACCCCCATATCCACTCATCTGTAAAAATAAATATTAAAATATAACAATTAATAAATTAACATTCTTGATATAATAACATCTATGAACACTCAAACTGGATCATAAACATGCATTAAGAACACTAAAACCGAGTCATAATCAACATTCTTTATATAATATAACATATACATGAACACTCTAGTAATATTCTTCTTCATCATCTTCTTCATCTTCATCCTCATCTTCTTGTTCTTGTTCTTCTTCCTCTTCTTCTTCTGGTTCTTCATCTCCGGCTACGTCCATCAATGTACCGGTGGTATCAGTTAATATAACAGGATCATCATCTACTTGCACAATCATTTGATGTTCTATGCTTTCCTCTTGGAACGCGGGAACATCTGCTTCATCGTCAGTAGTGGATGACTGTTGTGCGTCCAAGAAGGATCTCGGCTTGATTTTGCATACAGTTATCCAATCAGTACGGGGCCCAGGGTACGAACAATAGTAGACTTGGGTGGCTTGACTTGCTAGTACGAATGGATCGTACCGGCCGTATCGTCGCCTTTGATGAATATCCACAAGCTTGTAGTTAGGATCAATTTTTGTACCACTGGCTGAGTTATCAAACCACTGACACTTGAACAAAACCACTTTCTTCTCGTGGTACCCCTGGTAGTCCAATTCGACTACTTCCTCGAGATTCCCATAGAAATCCTCTTCATCTGCATCATAGTTTTTTCCCTTGATACAAACCCCACTGTTTGATGTTGCTCTAGATGCACCATAAGCCATAGTGTGAAATTTGTACCCGTTCACGTAATACCCTGAGTACGTAAGAACGTGACCAGACGGACCTGCAGAAAGATCGGAAATAAACTTGTTCTCCACGGGATTTATCTTCACCTATATAAATCGACTCTATGTGAGATTTACGTTATTGCTATTAAATATATATATTTGTATAAAATATGACTTACAATTTCTTCAAACCACGAAGCAAATTCATTTTGTAGCCTATTGTCCGATGCAGCAGCCGAGAGATTTGGTTCAACAACTTGAAGTTGATGCATGAATAGCCTACATACGTATTTTGATTAATAAGACATCTCAAAACTAACCAATATATATTTATACTCTGGCCAGTGTCACTTACTGAACATACGGCTGCACCTCATCACAATTCAACAACACGTACATATGAGCAACTTTTTTCTCCTCATCCAAAATCCATCTCTTCTTTGGTTTCCCAAATCGCTTGCCAGGCGCCTTAAATATGGAAAATGTACCATCCACATACTGTTGTACATCTCCACTACCATCGTAATTACGAGGTAAATTGTGTATCCTCGTCGTAACATGATCCTCAAAGTAATGAGAACAAAACATTGACGCCTCTCTAGTTAAATATGCATTTGCAATCGAAGCTTCAACACGTGCTTTGTTACCCACACTCAGTTTCAAGGTGCGAAGATACCTATAATTAGAATTCAAGGATCGTGATTAAGATAATATAAAAAACATTGAATATGACCATTATATCTTAAAATTCCTTAAAATACCTCTCGAATGGATACATCCATCTGTATTGAACTGGACCAGTAACTTTTGCTTCATATGCAAGGTGCACAGGTAGATGTTCCATGGAGTTGAAGAAGCTGGGTGGAAAGATACGTTCCAACTTGCACAATATTACTGGGATATCCGTTTCCAACCGAGTCATGTTGTCAACTGTTATGGTCGTAGAAGTTAAGTCCTTAAAAAAGAGACTAAGCTCAGTGATTGCTTTCCACACATCAGTCTGCAGAATATTACGAAAAGCAATCGGTAGTAGTCTCTGCATAAACACGTGACAATCATGACTCTTCATTCCATACAATTTCAACTTCGTCCAGTCAATACATCGAGACATGTTAGACACATAATCATCGGGAAACTTCAACCCACTTATCCACTTACAGATAACATCTTTTTCTTTCTTATCAAGCGCATAACAAGCCTTGGGATACTTATTTGTACGTGGACATTTCTTGAGAGAGGGACGACGACAATATTCATTCAACTCATCTCTTAATTTTGACGTGTCCTTTGTTTTCCCCTCCACATTCATCACTGTGTTGAACACGTTATCGAACACATTTTTCTCAATGTGCATCACGTCCAAATTGTGTCGAACTAACAAAGTACTCCAATAAGGCAAATCCCAAAAAATGCTTTTTTTCTTCCACCCTCCGTCAATTTTTTTGTTGTGTGCCTCAGCACCTTCCTCTGTAACCTTTCTAAGTCCCAAATGATCAATTTCGTATAGGAGACTCGCACCTGTTCGGATAGGCGGCGGATCATCTGTGACTGCTACTCCAGCCCTGAATGTCGTCTTGTTCTTTCGCCATGTATGATTAGGTGGTAAGAACTTTCGGTGGTTATCGAACCACGATTGCTTTCGACTGAGCCTCAAAGTGAATGCATCGGTGTACTCCCCACAATATGGACAAGCAAGCTTTCCAGCTGTACTCCAACCAGACAACATTGAGTACGCTGGAAAGTCGCTAATGGTCCAAATCAGTGCAGCTCTCATAATAAAGGTTTGCTTCCTAGAGACGTCGTACGTTTGCACCCCATTTTCCCATAAAAATTTCAAATCAGCTATCAGAGGTTGTAAAAACACATCAAGCTTGTCCTTCAGACTTTTTGGCCCGGGCACAAGAATCGAAAGAAACATGAATTGATCTTTCATGCATAACCACGGGGGTAGATTGTACGGAGTAAGAATAACTGGCCATGACGAATATTGCTTCCCCGTCATTCCAAACGGTGCAAAACCGTCTGTGCTCAAGCCCAACCTAACATTCCTAATTTCAGCTGCAAAATCAGGATACGAACGGTCCAAATGCTTCCAAGCCAACGAGTCTGCAGGGTGACGCATAACACCAGAGTCATCAGAACTGCACGAGGCATGCCATGTCATATCCTTCGCAGTGGCCTTGGACATGTACAATCTTTGCAAACGAGGAATTATGGGAAAGTAGAACATTTCCTTAACCGGACGTTTCTTTTTCAACCGACCATCTGCATCAACCCTACTCGGCTTATACCGTGGTCCACCACAAATCTTACAGAACTCTAGTTCGCTGTCTGCACCCCAAAATAACATGCAGTTCTGTGCACAACAATCAATCCTTTCTACCGGAAGACCCATCCCACTCATCAAGTGTTTGGTATCGTTAAATTTCTTGGGAACCTTATTTTCTAAAGGACAAATCTCACGAATCAACTCAACGACTTGATTGTATCCCCTTTTAGACAATCTGTTTTCGGTTTTAATATTCAACAATCTGGAATTGAACGACAACTGCGAATGAGATTCACAACCGGGATACAAGTCTTGGTCCGCTGCACGAAGCATGTCGTAGAACTGTGACGCATTCTCATTAGGGGGTTCTTCATTATGTGCCTCCTCTTCCGCGTTGATTCCAAAATCAATGTTTGGGTTACCCATTAATTCTTCTACCATAGTGTGGTACGAGCTAGGTCCCATAGGGTCAACTTCATTTGAAGTTGACGCAAATTCACTAGTGTTTTGAAATGGACGTGGACCCCAACTCTCTTCACCGTGATAAATCCAATTATAATAATTTCGTGTAAACCCATTTCGATATAAATGAGACTTTACTTCATTAGGATCTCTATAAGTCTCATTTCGACATCTAGCTTTCGAGCAAGGACACCTAATTTTCCCTTCCCAAATCGAATTCGGATTACTAGTGGCAGCTTCAATAAATCCATTTACACCACTAATAAATTCGGGGCTCATAATCCCATTGACCAATCTTGTCCTATACATCCAACTACGACTTGAATAATTCATGTTATTCGATCTGTTTCAAATGTAAATATATATAGTTTATATATATATTTTTAAAAATTTCGGCAGAGTTTCATCTAAATCTATCGTATCACCAAATATTTAGGTTCCTAGTGCATCCATTTCCAACTCGAGTAAAATTACTCAAGTCGGAACGCACAATCTACAACAAACAAACAACTCATCCCGGCCTCCAACATCGATTTAATTTCACTTATTTCCAACAATTAATTATAAAATTAATTCTCCCAATTAATTAACACATTCATGCATAACAATTAACACACCGTACCAATTAATAATTAACACATATATATACATGCATATATAAAACATATATATATAACAATAATTATATTAACACATTAATTCATAACAATTAACAATTTTTATAAATTTCATCAATTAACAATTAATATTCTTAATTAATCCTAATAAACATTATACATATTTTTCTAACATAATTACAATCCTAACATTACACAACAAAACTATATATATACATTCATATATATATATATATATATATACATATATAATATACATATATAATATAATACAAACATATATATATATACAACTTTTAATTTAATCAATAAAAACGCATAAATTTACCGTAGAAATGAACCCCTCGAAGTGTAGAACAGAAATATCCAAAAATTTGTCTCGATCGGTAGCTCCGGCAGCGGCGTTGGCGCGGTGGAACGAAACTCGCGGCTGTTTTCTTTTTTTAGGGGTGAAGGAGGCTGTACGAAGTTGGGGAAGAAGGAGAGGGTTTTAATTGGGAAATAGGCGAGGGCAATTACGAGGGCCCCACCCCCCTCGCCAATTAGCGAGTGGGGAACCGTCGCCATTTTCCGAGGGCCACAATGCACTCGCCAATGAGCGAGTGCACAACACGCCGTCGCCAAATCCCTCGCCAATTGGCGAGGGCATCTTTTTCCACTCGCTAAATAGCGAGTGTGATTCCGCCCCTCGCCAAATCCCTCGTTATTTATTCCCCTCTTTAAATCCCTCGCCAAATAGCAAGGGTGAAATACCCCTCGCCAATTCCCCTCGTTATTTGAGCATTATTTTGTAGTGTACTAAAAAGTGGTAATCTTATTACTTAAAATGTATGTTATTTCTTATTGAAAAGTGGTAATTTTTATTAAGGGTTAATTTCAAATAAATACACCACCTTTCATCTCAATATCAATTTAATCACGACCTTTACGATTTTTTTTTAAAACCCCAACCTTTCATCGTGTTGCAATTAGATACACGTTTTTTTTTTCTCCGGTCAACAATTGATGATGTGGCTTGCCGGAGCTCGCCAGGTCATATTACACATATTTTTTTTATTTTCCCTATAAAGATTTTTTTTTTATGGAAGTTAAATACCCATCCCTTTTTTCCCCTCCCCGTGACTCGAACCCAGGACCTAAGGCCTAGGTAGTGGTGCTCTAACCACTTGAGCTATCCCACTTTGTCATTTTCCCTATAAAGATTACACTTGATTTAGTTTTTATGGTTAGAACCACTTTGTCATTTTCCCTATAAAGATTACACTTGATTTAGTTTTTATGGTTAGAAGAGAATAACTTGATTTAGTTTGAGAATGGTAGAAGAAAACTTGATTTAGTTTGAGAAGCGGAGGAGACGCATACAATTTTATTTTTATTTTTATAAAATTTTATATTTTTATAAAGTGTAATCTTTATAGGGAAAATAAAAAAATATGTGTAATATGACGTGGCGAGCTCCGGCAAGCCACATCATCAACTGTTGACCGGAGAAAAAAAAATATGTATCTAATTGCAACACGATGAAAGGTTGGGGTTTTAAAAAAAAATCGTAAAGGTCGTGATTAAATTGATACTGAGACTAAAGGTGGTGTATTTATTTAGAATTAACCCTTTTATTAATGAAAACTGTAGTTTTTTTTATTGAAAAGTGGTAATTTTATTACTGAAAAGTGTAATTCTTTCTTATTGAAAAGTTGTAATTTTATTACTGAAAAGTATAGTTCTTTTTTTTATTGAAAAGTGGTAATTTTGTTATTGAAAAATGTAGTTCTTTCTTATTGAAAAGTTGTAATTTTATTATTGAAAAGTGTAGTTCTTTCTTATTGAAAAGTGATAATTTTGTTACTGAAAAGTGTAGTTCTTTCTTATTGAAAAGTGGTAATTTTGTTACTGAAAAGTGGTAACTATTATTATGAAAAAGTGTAAGTCTTGTTATTGAAAAGTGGTAACTATTATTAGTGAAAAGTGTTAATCTCTAACACTGAAAAGTAGTGACTATTATTAGAAACTTGTTATTGAAAAGTGGTAACTATTATTAGTGGAAAGTGTTAACGTCTAACAGTGAAAGGTGGTAATTTGTTTACTAAAAAGTGGTAGCTATTATTAGGAAAAAATGTTATTTTTGTTATTGAAAAGTGTTAGTACTATTATTAGTGAAATGTGATAAATGATAATAATTGTAGTGTTAAAATTATTATTAAAAAAATTTAATCATTATTAAAAGAGTTTATTTGCTCTTAGGTGCCATCTAGGAGTACCAATTACCAATAGGTGCTACCTTTTTAAATAGTTTCAATTAGGTTCAAAATGGGTGCTAAAAAATCATTTCTACCCCTGTATAAATACAACTTCCCTCTCACAAAACTCATTCATTCTCTTATTTCATCTTATTTTCCAATTTCAACAAAACCCTAGCCTCTCCTATTTCTTGCAAAATCGAAGCAGCCCACTCCCCACGGCCGTCGCCGCCCAAACCCAGACGAAGCAGCCCCTTGGTCGCGCGTTGTCGACTTCGAAGAAACCCGTCGACCGTCGCCGCCCTCTCTTGCAACCGACCCTCCATCTCCTATTTCTCGCAAAATAAAACCAGCCCCTCCCCACGGCCGTCGCCGCCCGGCCAAACCCAGACGAAGCAGCCCCTCGGCCGCCGCCGCCCGCTCTTGTAACCGACCCTCCGTCGATTTGGGCGCTGCACCATAGCCGCCGCCCACCAACACGACCGCCGCCGGTGCTTTACCGCCACACTGACCGGGCAAGACGAAGTGGCCGAAGAAGAAAGCCTCGTGGCCACTGCCGCCCCGCCGTTGAAGACGAAGCGGCCGCCGATCTGCAACTCCCTCGACTCCGATGCGCCGATATATCGACCGTGAGCCATCGCCGCCTAGCCGAAGGCCTACGATCTGTTTGGGGAAGATGTCTGTCGTCGTGGCCTGGGATATGGCCTTCGTATTGCCAACCTTCGTATTTCCAGCCTGAGATCTGTTCGTATTTCCAAATCAGAGGAAAAAAGTTTGTTGCTCTCTTTTTACTTATGTTGCCCTGTTTTGGTTTCCTTTTCACAAAAAAAAAAAAAAATCTTCTCAAACAAGAAGAATACGTGACTTTTAAAATAATTAATGGAGTATACTTAGTTGGTTTTTTTGGTTTGTTTTTTAATCATATTTTAATCTAATTTTTGGAAATGATTTGAATTATGCATGTTCGTGATTTGCAAAATAATCACCACATTTCAATCTAATTTTAGAAAATGATTTGAATTATGCATAATGTGATATGCAAAATAGTCATCATATTTCAATCGAACGTGATATGTAACATAATCATCATATTTTGAATTCATATTTTGAATAATGCATAACGTTATATGCAAAATAATCATTATATTTTAATCAAATGGTAAGAAATGATTTGAATTTTGAAAAGTTAATTAAATGAGATAAATAAATAAATTTGAAAATCTAATTAATTAAAAAGATTTCAAATAAATGAATTCAAAAAATTTCAAATTAAAAAAGGGCATGTAGATGTTGTTAATCCTTAAATGCCTTAACATTATCAACAACATCTTAATTTGACCTTCCGAGATTTTTTCTAAGTCTTTTCTGAAATGCTACATTAAATGTTGATCTAAATGTTGTCGCATTTCTGGCAGGATCTAGAAGCTTCTACAAGGATCTGGAACCTGGAAGATTCCAGAACATTGGAGAACATGCTAGAGCAGCCTGAAACCATTTAGAACGACTTAGAGCATACAAAAAGGATATAGAAAGATCATGGAAGTTGAGCTCCTAAAAAATAGGACCTCAATGTGGAAGCCTCTAGAATTCGTATCCCACTTCTATAAATACCGGAGGAACGCTTCATAATTCAGTGTATTCTATTCGAGCAATATTCTAGACCGAGCGTTCATCCTTGTTAGGATTTGTGGCCAATAGTTTTACCATTTAGTTCATACGAAGTATCCCACCCGTATGGCTGTGTGTCTTGTTATCTATTGAGAGTGTAATCATAGATAAACTAGGCATTTCGACAGTGTGTAATCTTATACACTTAGATCGTTTTCTAAACTTGGCACTTGCCTCGCTTATAGTTTTAGTTGTGAAGGTTATTGTTGTAACATTTCACACAACATTTGTACTTGAAGATAAGTATTGATTTACGCCATAAGGCAGACATAGATTTTTATTTATAAAATCTATGTTAAAAATATTTCCATTGTGTCACGTTTGTTTTTAGTGTTTCAAGTCTTCTTCTGTGTATCTAAAAATAAGGCAGACATAGATTTTTATTTGTACTTGTTTTTAGTGTTTCAAGTCTTCATACACCCCACACACACTTTCAGTTGGTATCAGAGCCGATACCTGACGACACTAGGTTTAGATCCTCGTTTAAAGTGTGTTTTTCGTTTATGTTAGCAATGGAAACACATCACATATCCACTACACTTAGGCACCCGAACATATTATCCATATTTTAAAGCGTAAGTTGTGCATGTATATCAAGTCGATTGATGAACGTGCTTGGAGGACTGTACTTACAGGTTATGGTGTACCAAAGATCCAAATAAACACATCAACACCCCACCAGAAATTAAAGAAGGAAAGTCAATTTCAACCAAGGTTATCAAAAGTGAAGGTAAACTAAGGTATGATTTTTAATATATAAAACCAGTTCAATGCATGTTCTGAATATGGTCTTTATGAAAAATTAATGTGCCTATACCAGACTTATGCAAAAACTGAATTTTAGTACTACCTTAAATGATTAATCAGATGATGAATTTGATGAATCAAAAGATGTTGAATTCTCTTTTCATACCAAAATTGATTATGATGATTCTTTAGATGATGATGATTCTTTAGATGATGATCTGGATGAAACAGATTCTGATGTTGCACCTAATGCCATAACATTTATGGTAACATCAAAACAGTGTCACCCAGATTTGAACTATTTTAATGGGTTTGTTGATGATGCAGGCATAAGGATTGATGATCATAAGTACCAAAAGTTGTTGGATGATTGTAACTCTCAGAAACCCACTCTTAATTCTTTGAACAAAGAGAATGAGGATCTGAAAGGAACAATTACCAAGCTAGAAGTCATACATTCCAGAAGAGATATATGTTATCAATGGTTATAGCTTTTGGTAAATCTGATAATTGTGGTATACGTTATAATGGTTAAACTGCTTCTATTTCAAAGAATTTTGAAAATGCTGTGAAATTTGTGAAGGCAAATGTTAAAACATATGTTGTAACATCTGCACAAATAGATTCTCACAAAGTAAAAAACATTGAAAAGAAGTTTGTATGTCATTATTGTTCGATAATTGATCATATTTGTCCTTACTACATGCAAATGTTTGATGATCTGAGATATGAGAAAATGTTACCTAAAATGATGTCACATCCTATGAAACATTTTCTGAAATCTGCATGGAAATCTGATGTTACTTGTAATGTTGTTCACACCTCTTTGAAAGCATGTTTACTTGGTCAATGGTATTTTTTATAGTTGTTGTTCTAGACATATGACATGACAAATTGACTACTTATCTGATTATGTGACCCTAAATGATGGTAATGTTACATATAGTGGATGTTCGAAAGGACAGACTATAGGAAAAGGAACTTTGAATGTTGAAGGTTTTCCTAAGCTTAAGTATGTTTTTGCATGTTGATGGCTTGCTTGCTAATTTGATTAGTATTAGTCAACTTTGTGATTATAATTTGCATGTAAAATTTGACAAAGAATCATGTGTATGTTCTTAATGAATATGAAATTTGTCTAGGGCAGTAGATAATTGTTATCTTATTGGAACAAATGTGTGTAATTTGTCAAAGAATGATGAAAATGCCTTATTGCATCAAAAATCGGGACATGCATATTATACATCAGTGAAGAGACTAATCAAAGTCGATGCAGTGAAAAGGATTACCAAAACAAAAGTTTCAGAGTACCACTGTATGTGGACCATGCTAGAAAGGTAAGCAGGTAAGAGTGTTGCATAATGCTGTCACATTGTTCTACACATCAATGTTTCGAATTGTTTTGCACATGGATTTTATTAGTCCTATGAAAACTGAAAGCATTGGAGGCAATATACATTCACTTGTTGTGGTAGATGATTTTTCTAGATTTACCTAGATTGAGATTTTACGAGATATATCTGAAACATTAAATTGCTGCATTTAAAATTCTTTACAAAAGGTTCAAAAATGTGTTTAACTTGAAAGTTGGCCGCCGTATTAGAACTGATCATGCATGGTAGGGAATTTGAAAATAGCATGTTTAATGATTTTTGTGATAAAAATGGTATTTTACAAGAATGCTCATCTCCTAAAACTCCACAACGGAATGTCTTTGCTGAAAGAAAGAACATAACTCTACAAGAAATGATATGAGTCATGCTTACTTCTAAAAGTCTTGCTAAGAGATTTTGGGTTGTAGCATTGAATACATCATGTCGTATTATTGATATAGTTTATATTCGATCTGGTTCCATTCAAACACCTTATGAGATTTTGAACATTAGATAACCAAGTGTGAAGTATTTTCATGTATTTGGTTGTATGTGTTATATTTTGAATGATAGGGATCAACTTCATAAGTTTGATTCTAAAAGTGATAAAGGTCTCTTTTTAGGTTATTCTAGAAATAGTAAAGCTTATAGAGTTTATAACCTTAGACCTAACACTGTTCAAGAATCTGTTAATGTTGTGTTTGATGATGATTAAGGTCTTACAGATGAGAAAGATGAAGAAGATGTATCACAAGTGACTGACAATTCTGAGAATACACTGAAGTCTGAAAATGTTGCACCAAATGTTAACACATCTGGAGCAACATCTACAGAACAGTCAGTTGTAATCTCACAGAATGATCAGTATGTTTCCAAAACGAATCCTTCTTCAAGAATAGGTAAAAATCATCCTTCTGACCAGATCATATGTGATGCTACAGTTAGAGTGCGAACAAGAGGATAAGGTAGATGTGGTAAGAACAATATGCATGCCTTCTATTTGTAATGTTGTGAATGCAAAGTGTTACTATTCTAAAATTGAACCTAAAAATGTGAATGAAGCATTAATTGATGAAAATTGGATTAGTACTATACTTGAGGAACTTAATCAGTTTGAAAGATTTGAAGTATGGACACTTGTTTCATGACCTAGTCATACTAATGTCATTGGAACAAAGTGGATTTTTAAGAATAAAATTGATGAGTTTGGTAACATTTTTTAGGAATGAGACTATATTGGTTGCACAAGATTACACCCAAGTTGAAGTTATTTATTTTGATGAAACTTTTGCACTTGTTGCTAGGATAGAATCTATTAGATTATTGCTAGCAATTGCATGTTTTATTGACATTAAACTTCATCAAATGGATATATAAGCTGCATTTCTAAATTGCATTTTGAACGAAGAAGCATATGTTGAACAACTTATAGGATTTGAAGATCCACTATACCCTGATCATTTTATTAGAGGAGAAGTCGTTTAAACTTTGTTCATTAAGCACACTGGAGAAGATTTACTTATTGTTCAAATATATGTTGATGACATTGTGTTTGGTTTAACTTGTGATAAAATGTTAATCAATTTGTTAAAGCAATGACTACAACAATGTGTTCAAATCAAGCAATGTAAGGATGGTATATTCTTCTCTCAAGGTAAGTATGCTAAGAACTTGGTTAAAAGGTTTGATTTTGAAAGTTAAAAGGTAATGAAAACTTCTATGAGATCTACTTTGATACTTTGCAAAGATAGTGCTGGAAAGGATTTTGATCCAACATTGTATAGATCCATGATAAGAAGTTTACTTTATCTAACCTCTAATAGACCAAATATTATGTACAATGTTATTGTTTTTGTTTGTTCTAGGTACCAAGTTAATCCAAAGGAATCTCACCTGAATGTTTTGAAAAGAATTATCAAGTATGATACAGGTACAAGTGAACTTGGGATATGGTACACTAGGGACACCAACAACACATTGATTGGATACAGTGATGCAGACTGAGCATGAGATATATATGACATAAAGAGTAAGAGTGGAGGATGTTTCTACATGGGAAACAATCTTGTGGTTAAGCAAGATGTTTTATGCCTATGAAATTGAAATTGATATCCTTACAATTTTCTGTGATAATACGAGTGCATAAACATTTCAAAAAAGTTCAGTACAACACTCACTCACTAAACACATTTGCATTAGGCATTATGTTATGAGAGATTTAGTGGAGAAGAACATAGTGAAGTTGGAATACGTACCTACTGAAAATCATAATGTTGATATATTTACTAAGGTCTTGACCTTGAGACATTCTCATCTTTGAGGAAATCTCTTGGTATGTGTAGTATCTGAACAATCCTAGATGGATGGTGTCACAAATGTCGTAGCATTTGGGACAACATCGTAAGGTTGTACAGTTGTTATAGATTTAATCTATTTCATATGTTCGTTGAATAATTCCTTTGTAAAATATTCTTGAATCTAAAATTTGTTTTGCAAAAATAAACATGTCTTACACCTCTCAAATGCATAAAAATGAGAATGTTATTAGCATACTAAAAGATGTACCAAGTCACTGAGCAACTATGGAGCACGGAGTTCACTACTACGATGCCTTCTTTTCAAAAAGTGATATTTTGGTAAAAACATCAACATATTTGTAATCCATTAAGTAAGTGTGGGGCACGGAGTTCGCTACTACGATGTACTCTACACGAACAATGGATCAATACAAATTAGATGCTATAACACACACAAAAAAAAATATGGTGCAACACAAATGAAGTAAATTCATGTAAAAACCGTGTTGAGGTGTATGTAACAGTTTTGAGCATAGCATTAGATGATTCGATTATATTTTTATAAGTAGTAATTATTTGATTATTTGTGGAAATTTATTTTATTTATTCCTGATTATACTAACCCACATCCTTGTTTTATTTCAGATTATACACATTTAAATGTTAAATATTCTAGAATGTTCTTAATTTAATTTAATTAATTAATTATGATTTTACCCACTACCTAACCATGATCTATTTTTGTGGCTATGTTTATGGAGTATTATCGAATTTCTTCTAGAATCCTCCTTAGTTAGTTCTTATTTTTACACGTATTACTTCCAACTATGCATTCTCTCCTATATACTTCTCATAAGATGATATACTAAGCATTGCATTTTTTTCGAGTGATTTGAGTATTGCTTTTTAAGATTTGCTAAAGCCGTGTTTATCTCGATTATTGTGATTATCTTTTCGATTTCTTGGTGCTCTAATGACAGGAAACAAAGAAACTACCTCACCACACTCAAACTCCCACGAAACTGTCATCTCCATCTCTCTCAATCTTAATAGTTTCGCTTTCATGGCCGTTTCACACCAAAACTCACCAACTGCTACAAGAAAAGCTGAAACACTTACCCAAAAATACTCCAGTTACACCCATTCCTATAATTGTTCACATTTAACTCGATTCGATCCTTAACTAGCTGAATCAAGCTGTTGAGAATATGTATCAATCGAATGTGAATTCTGAGAATCTATTTCTACTGTTGGAAATATGTCCATTGACATTTCTCACTACTGGAAACCCAAAAACTAACCACTACACTTGATTCTTCACCTCATAAAAGCCTTAATTTCTAAGTCCTAATATTGAAACAGAGGCAATTGTCTCGAATGCTACCTCTCTGGGGGAGATTGAGAAGGAAATTGATGATTTTCCTGTTGCTGAGCAGAATGAGTATGCAAATGCTGAGACATTCGATTTCGAGGACGCTCAAATGAAGGAGATCGACGTGAATGCTAACTCAGGTTAAACTAACTCTTATCTTTCTATACTGATGAATTTGAATAGATTGCATTTGGGAAGAATGTTGAGAAAGAAAAGAGAAAGATGAGCCTTGTTCAACGAAGGAGATCCGGCTATGTGTTTACTACGAGTTGATTACTATAACTCACTGAGGAGAAAGAAGAAAGGAAGTAGTGTTGTTGATGAACCGATTTAAGTTCTTTTCTTAATCGGAGGAAGAAAAGGTGGTTACTAAGAAACAAGTCAAAAGGAAGTATGATCCAAAGGGAAAGAAGGTTGCTGCTGAACGAGACTTTCCCAAAGGAATTGAATCTGATCCAGAGAATAATCCCACCTTTCGTGAGATTAAGAAGACTCTGAGGAAGAATGCTGCATCAAATGCTGAAGTAAGTGCCGCAACATCAGACCCTGATGACAGTGGAAGTGATGATTCTGAGAAGAACAACAGTAAGGACTCTGAATCAGCTGAGTAAATAAATTCTAAAGGAGGTAATTCTGATCCTGATAACAATTCTTAGACTGATAGGTTAGTTGCTAAAATCACTAAACTATCTAGATGAAAATTGTTAAAGGAAAAGGGAATTAACACTGCTGATTTTGAGAGTAAAGGATTGAGACATTTTTTTTGGTTGAAAAGAAATTGTTGAAAACTGTAACTTTGAGTGATACTTTTGTGTCTGACTGGGTATATGTACTTTATCTTTGACTTAGGAAGAGTATGGGTAGACGTAACTCTAAATGATATGGGAATGTACAATTTAGGGGGAGATCAGTTTCATTTACTCTGAAATTGATTAATGATCTCTTAGAGATAGAGCATGTGATTGATGAAGATGAACTTGATTTGAACTTGGTTGCTACTTCTATAACTAGGGTAGATTAACTAGATGACAAAATGTTATGCTTGCTAAAGATCTCACATCTCTATACTATGTACTTCATAAATTGATTGTCTACAATTGGATACCCTATACAAATTCCACTAAGGTGATTAAAGATTAAGCCATACTATTGTATATGATGATTGTGTTGAAGAATTTCAATCTGGATTTAATTATTTTCACCACATGCAGTTTATTGTGATATTTATTATAAAGGGATTTTACCTTATCATTTGCTGATATGTTCATACCTCAAGAGGCATGAATTTTTAAACCTAAGGAAACTGAGGTTATTTGAGGCAAGGTACCCTTGATGAATATCTCACCTGCTCTGTTACTTGGTGAAAGGACTGTTGATTTGCTTTGTTACAAAATTCAGATGGTTCTGATCACAGAGATGCTCTTATTCCAGTTCGACCAGCTCCAGCAAGACCTGAACAAAGAAATGCTACACCGAATGTGAACACATTGGCGGTCACATTGGTCAAAATATTTCTGTTTCCAGATCTTTTATTTTACTTCAACTGAAACATTTACAGGACTCTATTGAAAGCCTTCAGTTCCTTAAAGTCCAATGGTTAGAGACGCTTTCTACTACCACAGGGGGAGAAACACCATCAACTTCTGGGGTTCGAAGTGAAGAGCTCCATGGAGATGTACCAGAAGCTGATTGTGTACCTGATGCTATTCATGAAGAGACTGTTGAACCAGATGTTGTAGTTCATTTTGCTACAACGTGCACTGTTGTTGAAAAGGAGGAGGATTAATTTGCTGATGTTGATGAACGTATGGATGTTCTTTATAACATCTAAACAGGTTATGGTAACAACTGAACAGGTTGATACAAGACAGGGGGAGGGCTGAACATTATAAGTGATTATGTGCAGGAACATGATGCTGCAGCTGTTGTTACAGCAATATATGTCACATGTTTAGTTTCTTAAGTATTTGTGTCTTTTATACTTCCCTTGATCTTATGCATTGTTGTTTCTGTGTTTAAGTTGATAGGTTGTCTTTTATTCAACTTGCTTAATTTGTTTCCATTTATGATAACAGATTACTGCTTCTATGCTTAAATTGTTTTCTTACTTATCATTATTTGCTTACTGCATGTTGTATATGTTAGTTGTTTATTGTATTTGTTTTTCCCTAACTTTGCTCTATTTTCAGTTTGCTTAAACTGTTTGCCTTAAGAGTTATTCTTATTTGCTTACTGCATCAAGTTTGCTTAAATTGTTTGCCTTAAAGAATTGTCCTTATTGGCTTAATGCTTGCTGATTTAAGGTCTTTGTTAGTTGTTGCTTGTTTTATCTTTCTAACTTGTCTTATTATTCAATTTGCTTAAATTGTTTGTTTTGAGAATAAACAAGGAGTACATTTCTTTTTGGCTTACTGTCTAAGTGCTTAATTTAATGGTTTGCCTTAATAGATTTCAAGTATACATCTTTCAAAATTTTCATATGCTTACTGCCTATTGATAGTATTTAGGTCTGTTTAGATTGTTAGTATTTGATTTGTATTTCTTTTTGTTTTTGCTCTATTTTCTGATTTTTTTGTGTCATACTTAAATCTTAAGTTATCTCTTCCAATCTAACTTATGATTTTAGTAAGTTTATATGTTGTGAATAAGTATATTGTTTATGCTTGTTCTATTTTGGATAAAATTATCTTGATCTTATGGTACGAATCATTGTAAGATTATCCTTGATCTTCATTTGATTTGATCCAACGATTACAACAGGTATTGTCTTGACTAGTGCTTAGCAATGATATCAACCTCAACTAAGTACATAAAACTGAGTATGTATAGAAATATATGTGCATCAGGTGTGTTGTAGTCGAAAGATCAAATTGGGGGAGATTGTAGATGTTGTTAATCCTTAAATGCCTTAACATTATCAACAACATCTTAATTTGACCTTCCGAGATTTTTTCTAAGTCTTTTCTGAAATGCTACATTAAATGTTGATCTAAATGTTGTCGCATTTCTGGCAGGATCTAGAAGCTTCTACAAGGATCTGGAACCTGGAAGATTCCAGAACATTGGAGAACATGTTAGAGCAGCCTGGAACCATTTAGAACGACTTGGAGCATACAAGAAGGATCTAGAAAGATCATGGAAGTTGAGCTCCTAAAAAATAGGACCTCAATGTGGAAACCTCTAGAATTCGTATCCCACTCCTATAAATACCGGAGGAAGGTTTCATAATTCAGTGTATTCTATTCGAGCAATATCCTAGACCGAGCGTTCATCCCTGTTAGGATTTGTGGCCAATAGTTTTACCATTTAGTTCATACGAAGTATTCCACCCGTATGGCTGTGTGTCTTGTTATCTATTGAGAGTGTAATCATAGATATACTAGGCATTTCGACAGTGTGTAATCTTATACACTTAGATCGTTTTCTAAACTTGGCACCTGCCTCGTTTATAGTTTCAGTTGTGAAGGTTATTGTTGTAACATTTCACACAAAATTTGTACTTGAAGATAAGTATTGATTTACTCCATAAGGCAGACATAGATTTTTATTTATAAAATTTATGTTAAAAATATTTCCATTGTGTCACGTTTGTTTTTAGTGTTTCAAGTCTTCCGCTGTGTATCTAAATTTCTGATATTCTGTTAGAGTCAGTGTTGTGCAATTTATTTCAACATTTAATATAACATATTTCTACTTAAACTTAAACACTTCATACACCCCACACACACTTTCAGGGCAGACTGGACTTATTGACCTATTAAAACAAAAAAATAAGATAATTTCTATTTGTAAAAAGTAGAAGTGAAATGAATCTAATAACAATTTTTTTTTTTTTAATTGTGAAAAGTGATAACAATCGGTACTTGTAATCATAAACCTCAATCTAGTTTCTTTACATCTCTCTTTTAGTAACGGACATTCATCAATTCTCAAAATATTAGAGTTTTGGTAAATAAAACTCAATCTTTTTTGTTGGGAACAACAAATTATTATTCGGTATCAGGAATACCCCCAAAAGATACAATGTAAGTTTACATTATAAAAGAAAACAAGCTCACAACAAGGATAATATCTAACTCAAACAATACACAGGTTCTCTATTCCAATCCTTGAAAGATATCCATTGATAAACCAATCGATGTGCCTTAAACCATTTGAAGGTCGTGATTTTGATATTGTCCACTACTCTCCCTTCGTTTGGCTGCTCCCCTTTGAACGCCGTTTCGTTTCTGCTTAGCCATATGTTCCAAACAGTTCCGTGCCAGATGCTCTCCCAAATGCATTCTTTGCTTTTGTCAATCATTTCCTTGTGCTTCCTGAAGTGAGACAGACTCGTGATTCTATGTATAGCAGGTTTACCAAGCCAATCATAAATCTTCCCCCTTACCCGATTGGAAAAAGGGCATGAGAAGAAGAGATGACATATGTCTTCCGGATCGTTACAGCAAAGTTTGCAAGCCAGAGAGAAGTGTTCATTGTAAGCTCCTCTTTTATTGAGATTAACTAGCGTGGGTATCTTATCTTGGAGCAGTCTCCATGAGAATGTCGTAACTTTGCTTGGAACGCCCTTCGTCCAAATGTGTCTGAGCTCATCCAACTCCGGATTGTCCTTGGAATGATCCTCATGCAGAATTGAGTATGCTGATCTAACAGAATAGTTCCCATCCTTCTCACAGTTTCAGGTCCAATAATTCTCCTCCGATGACTGTTTAATGTACCTGTCAATAATAACACAAATATCGCGAACAACTGTGTTTTCTCCCCTAAAACTCAATCTAAACCTCAAAAAAAAAAATTTTACTTGGTCGCGGTACACATCCTAATTTTTTCCGATGCACAGAGGAATGAAACTGTTCCCATACAACGGCTCCCCTTAAATATTTTTGAGTGAAAATCACACACATTCAAAATCCCAAATCATTCTAAATTAAATTAGTATGTGTGGCAAACAAGTAAAAGGAGTAGTCACCAAAGAATGATTCCCCATAAATATATGAGTGAGATCAATAAAGATTCAAAATCCCATATCTTTAATTCTCTTCAATTTTCATTTTCACACACACAAAAGCACAATGCAGGGAGCATCATCAACCCCAGTTAATCTTCTTGACCACCAGAACTCTACCTACACCACTGGCTCTTATGCTTGGATGCTCATGAAGAATTTGAAGCAAGGTCCTGATGATGGCTTTGGTGTTATTAGTCAAAATGGGGTTTGTTTTTGTTTTATTTGCTGGTTTGATTTCGCTCGTTGATCCATATTCTTGGCTGAATGCCGACTATTGAGATGTCTATGTTCAGGCTCAGGTATCTCAACTGACCTAAAATCTATCGTAGATTGTGTGTTTTTCGAACATTTGGTTGCACATAATCGTATGTGTTTTTACCCATCTATCTTGTGTTAATTTACACTATATAGTGTTTTATATCATTGCTACCCCCTCTGTCTTGTTAGGAAATAAACACACGCACACGATGACGATAAGAAAATAACACGAGATTTGTTTAACTAGCTCGTCTTTCGACTACGTCTGGGGCGATACCAATCCAGGTATTTCACTATGTTTTTCGGATGCGCACCGATTACAATGAGAGAACATCTATTTATAATAGAAAACTCGCCCTAACCCTAACCCTAACCCTAACCCTAACCCTAACCCTAACCCCATTAGAGTCAAACTTGCTCCACACTCCAGGCCCATTAGGATCAAACTTGTCCTACACTACAAGGCTTTATATTGTTTTTTCTCCAATGTATCTTGTACTCCTATTCAATATGAACATAAATCTCACATATATATATTATTTTAGTTTATTATTTGTTATTTTATGATTTTATTGTATTTATTTTAATATGTTTTTTTATAATTTTTTATATTTTTTAATATAACATAGAAAATATTAAAATAAAATACATAAATATTATTTTACCGGTTGGACCGTCGGTTCAACCGGTCCAACCGGTTGAACCGTGAACCGGTGCCTAATCCGGTTTGATCACCGGTCCGGTTATGAAAACAATGCTACAAGCCCATTAGAGCCAACTTGCTCCACGCTCCAGGTCCGTTAGAATCAAACTTGTCCTACACTCCAAGCCCGTTAGGATCAATTCAGGCTGCACACTCCAACAATCTCCTACTTGTAGACTGAATTCTCCATGTAACCATATATTCTTGATCTCCTCCCGTATCCGCCTGGCATCGTCAAACCTTATCTTCAAGTTCCAATGTGGGACAAAATCTCCTTTAAAAAACTCCTTTTATTTTAGCACAAGTCCAAAGATGTCTCACATTTGATTGTTCGTTTGACTTTGACACGAGGTTGAACGTGAGAGTTGTTTATTAGTATTATAAGGATAAAAATATTTTTTTGTTCATGTATATTAGTCAATCGAGGAGAAGGAATGTTAAGTAGTTTTTCTTGTTTGAGAGAATATACAACAATAGGTACAATGTTGTTCTTAAGAAATAAGATTAACCGTTGTCCCCGTCCCAACTGAATGTACTTCTTCGAACTCTCCCGCCGTCCTTCCAGGTTAGGGTGGAGGAACTATACACAGAAAAACGATCAATTACCCTGTAATCGACTTTTTCCTCCCAAAAGGCGAGGACTCTGTAATACGATTTCGAAGATTAAGCAAACTGCAATAGGAAGAAATTCACTTGGAGTGATGCATCTTGACTGGATTGACGTAGTAGTACAAGAAGAAAATCATTGAAAATGAAGAGTCTCTTCTCGAAATTTTTTCAGTATTCTCATAACAACAACACTCAATCCAATCAAATCATCCAACCATGAAGAATAAAAATAGAAAAGTCCCACCATTTTTTTTCTCTAATGTCATAAAGAACTTCAGTTGTGTTCGGATGAAGAGATTTGATCTGAAGAAGCGTTTCAAATGAGCGGAGTTAAAAATACATGGATTTCAAATGACGTGATTTTAGTAAGGATTTAAAATCCTCTAAATTTCAAGTACAAAAAAGATGGCTAAAACTTAAATATTTAAAATCCTTTTTTTTTTAATGCAAACAAGTGGGGTGAATTTTGATTGTGAATTTAAAATTAATAGTCCTAAATCCCTTCATTCATATGGAGCCTCATTGTATGATCATTAGGAGTGAGTAAATATACCGAAATTTCGGTATACCGAGCTTTTCGTACTGAAAAAATATCGAAATTTTCGATACGGTAACGATATGGAAAATGATCATACCACGGTATTTCGGTATTCTGTATGAAACGGTATATCGATATACCGAAATACCGAAACCTTAATAAAATAAGGGTTAATTGCAAATTAAATCACCACCTTTCGTTGAATTGCAATATAATCTAAACTTTAGAATAATTGCAAATAAAATCACCACCTTTAAATATTATTGCAATTTAGACTTCTAGACAACCTCATTTGTGCCCGAATTTAACATTTCGAGATTAGATCGAAATAAAAAATAATGCTGTTTCATTAAGGAGGTGTCACATCAGCTAGCCACATTAGATTTGAACACAAATGAGACTATCAAGAAGTTTAAATTGCAATAATATTTAAAAGTGGTGATTTTATTTGCAATTATTCAAAAGTTTAGATTAAATTGCATTCAACGAAAGGTGGTGATTTAATTTGCAATTAACCCATAAAATAATAATGTTATATTATTTTTCAATTAAAATAACTTTAATTATTAAAACTTAAATAAAATAAACCTTAAATAACTAATTTCGATATAAAACAATACTTCAATATTTTCGGTATGAATTGGTATATCGGTATTTCGATATGAAATGATGGTTCAATATTTTCGATATGAATCGGTATATCGATATGGTACGGTATCGCTATAAATTTTTACATACCGAAATTTCGGTACGATAACGGTATGGATTTTTTCAATATCGAAATTTTCGATATGATAACGGTATGATTCAGTATGATCGGTATACCGTACCGAACCACCCCTAATGATCATTGCTCAACTGTCATAGGACCGTGTTATCCTAGTCTCTTTATAAAACTTTGTACCAATAGTTAATTAAATCTTTCAATATAATTAAGAGTTTATTGACATTAAGAGTTAAAATTCAACCCCTCCTTCAATTAAGGTCAAATCAATAATTAAAAAACCTAATATGCCCTTTATAATTTAAATATTCTAACAATTCAATCTTAATATTTTAAATCTATTCCATAAATTTTGACAATCATTCCATCATTTCAATTGATCTTCCATTTCAAAATTCTCATAAGCTGCTATTCATAGAAATTAACGGAGTATATCATGTTAGGAATAAAATGAGATATGTTTTGATTAAATACCAAAACCCCCTGAGACATGCCTAGTCACATTTGATAGTGTTCTAAAAGTGTTAGAACACATAGCATAAGGCTGGATGAGAAGTTGATATGTTAGGCAGCTCTTAGATAATTAGATGCACAATGTGAGGGGGAACCCATACTTTGAAGATTATCAAGAACAAGTCCCCTCAAGGCTCAAATTCTGGAACAATCACTAAAGCAAAGGAAAACTCTATAGAATATCAAATGCTCTGATCAGGAGAGTTGTCCAGAAGAATTATCTCTATGCAAGAACAAGATTTCAAAGCTCAAAAGGACAAGATAAGTCAAATGCTCTGATCAGGAGAGCTGACCAGAGAGGTTAACTCTGTGAAAACAACAGCTCTGAAGCTAAAAGATCAAATATGCTTATCATGAGAGTTGTCCAGAAAAGTTGTCTTAGCAATCAAGCCCAAGTGCTCTGAAAGGCTTGAGGTCAACCATACTGAAAGAATGAAGACAACTACATCCTTAAAGAACTACATTGAATCATGCTAAGATCAATTTCAAGAGAAGCAAAGGATGAGAGCCAAGTCATCTGAAGAAGAGCAAGCCAACCTTGCTGATAAACAAAACTGCTGATAGTGATAAGGAGAGTTGTCCACTTGATAAGAAATGTTATCCTATCATTGGATCAATCTTCAGAAGCCATGTCCAAGTCCTAACAAGAAGTCAAACATTGGGAAAAGTGCTGCAGAATGAAGACAAAGTCTTACAAGCCGTTTATTACCCAAATGAGGACATGTCACTATCAAGAATCTGTCTTCCAGTTCTGAAGAACTCAAGGAAGACATTTATAGCAATTTGGGGCTGCCTCTCCAACGGGCAAATCCTCCATTTTGTCTATAAATACAGAAGTGTGAAGACCATTTTGAAGCATCCATTCTACATCCAACTGAACAATTATTCTGAAGCTTCAAAGTCCTCAAAAGACATTCTTAGTCTTGAAACACTTCTTCTAAGCTGAACCTAATTGTATATCCATACAAATCTTAGAGAGATATCCTATCCTTATACACTGATCTTCATTGTAAAGGATATCTCATTAGTTGGAACCTTACTTCAACCCTTACCCCTTTCAAGTGAGAAAGTGAGAAGGTTGTAGTAGTAGAAGTGGTAGGAGCTGACTGTTGAGAGAAGAACAGTTCAGTTCTGAGTTGAGAAGAGGGTACTAGGACTCTAGACATCCTAGGGATCAATTCACCAAGGAGTGGTGTTCTTGATCAAGTGCACCTTGGCACTATAAAACAAGTTAATTCCAAGAGTGAAGGAATTATCCTGTTAAATCAGGGAAAGTGGATGTAGGAGCTTGAGTCTCTGAACCACTATAAACCTCATGTGTTGATTTGCTTTACAAGTACTTATATTCATTCAACACTGCACACAAAACTTATCTTTCTAAGATACATATTCAAAGACTGTGCAAAAACTGTATTGGACAAGTTCCCTGAAACTAAACTGGACTGCTTTGAATTGACTAAGTGATTTCAGAAACTAAAGGAGTCTAAACTTAAAGGGCCAACCACTATTCCGCACATATATCTCCCCTAGATAGTTATTCAACTAAGTACTCAATAGTACTTAGTAGTTTGATTATCTTAGTTGAGTTAATCACCTTCAGCAGAGTTGTCCAAGACAACCTTGCTGAGATCTGGTTTGATCAAAAGTTGAAAAGAACTGCAAACAAGTGTATTTCCCCCCCCCCCCCCATACACTTGTTATCTACTCCTTTGAGGACCAACAAGTGGTATCAGAGCAGGGGTTCAAAGACCACTGCTTCTAAAGATCCATCTTGATTTTCAAAACTCACATATTTGTGTGGTCACTAAGCTGATCCCTATCTGAAATCCTTTACCTGTTGACTAACTGTTTATTCTTGAAATATGGCCAACAACAATGCTGTTCCTCCACATGCTGTTCAAGGATTGGACAACATGGCCACAAATCCAGTCAATCACATTTCACATCATAAACTGCCCATGTTTTCAATAGACAATTATGATTTCTGGAAAATTAGAATGAGAGCTCATCTTGCTTCCCTTCATACTGATACTTTGAGAGTAATTACAAGAGGTCCTTTTGTGTTTACTCAAACTAACCCCAGATTGACAGATGAGCAGAGAGCAGATGTAAGGGAACTGATTCCCAAAGATGAAGATGACTTCACTGCTGATGAAAAGAGGAAAGATAACTTGAACTATCTTTCAATGAACACCCTCTATCAAACAATTCCAGATGTAATCATGGGAAGAGTCTACCACTGCACCACAACCAAAGAAATTTGGGATACCCTTGCTGAAATGTGTGAGGGTACAGAAAAGAGTTGACAACTCCCCTGAAACTTACAGAGCTAACACATTCACACATACTTTTCCCAAGGCATTTAAGGGAAAGACAGTGTATGTTGATGCACAAGGAAAACAACTTAGCCACCTTGAATCAATCAGGGTAATTAGGCAAGTTTGGGTTCCAAAAGGTACAGCTAACCTCTCAGGACCCAAAACTCAAAGGGTACCTAAACCTATCTAATTGCAGGTACCATTGGGCCACAAGAAGAGGAGTATGAGCAAAAAGACAGCATGGTACCTTGACAGTGGATGCTCAAGGCACATGACTGGAAACAAGGAACTCCTCACTGATTTTATTAAAAAAGAAGGCCCAAATGTCACTTTTGGAGACAGCTCACAAGCAACAACTAAAGGTTATGGTACTTTGATGATTGGTAACATCAAAGTAACCAATGTATCTTATGTAGCTGGTCTCAAATATAATCTCCTAAGTATCAGTCAATTCTGTGATAAAGATTTTAAAGTTGAGTTCTCAAGTGGAAAATGTTTAATTAAGGATAAAACTCAACAAACTCTATTGACTGGAACTAGGAAGGGAAATGTGTATTTTGCAGACTGGGACAAGTCTACTGATGCTGCATGTTTCATTGCTAAGAGCACTAGTGAACAAAGCTGGCTATGGCATAAGAGGCTAAACCATCTGAACTTCAAATCAATGAACAAACTTGCTAGAAATGCATTAGTTAAAGGACTACCTAATGAGGTTTTCATAAAGGAACATATGTGTAAGCCATGTCAAGAGGGAAAACAGATTAAAGCCTCATTCAAAGGTAAACCAGTCATCTCTACTGAAAGGGTACTTGAACTTCTACATATGGATCTTTTTGGACCAATCACCCCTTCAAGCATAAATGGTAGAAAATACACATTGGTTGTAGTAGATGACTTCTCTAGGTTCACATGGGTAGTATTTCTCCTTAAAAAGAAGGAAACACAAGTTAAACTACCTGAACTTCTCAAGAGACTGTCAAATGAGAAAAGCCTTAGCATTATCAAGATAAGATCTGATAAAGCCACTGAGTTCATAAATTCATACATCAATGAGTATTGCACATCTAATGGAATAGCTCATGAAACCTCAGCAGCTAGAACTCCCCAACAAAATGGAGCTGCAGAAAGAAGGAATAGAACCTTAAAAGAAGCTGCTAGAACTTTAATTGCTGATTCAAATTTACCTAAGAAGTTTTGGGCTGAAGCCATAAACACTGCATGTCATACTCAAAATAGATGTTTGATTACTAAGGGGCAAGGCAAAACCCCCTATGAACTCTGGAAAGGAAGAATGCCTAAAGTGTCATACTTTCACATTTTTGGTTGCAAGTGTTTCATACACAATAATGGGAAAGAACAATTGAAAGCCTTTGATAGCAAAGCTGATGAGGGAGTATTCCTTGGATATTCTCAAGTCAGTAGAGCTTTCAGAGTCTACAACAAGAAAACCCTTATTGTGGAAGAAACACCTCATGTTGTGTTTGATGAATCTATTCATGAGTTCAGGAATATAAACATGGAACCTGAAGAAATCACACAGAGGACAACCAGACTAAGCCTAAAAGACAAAGACACTGATTTCATAGATGTTGTGCAAGCCAACCTACCTGAAAAACTCACATTGGACAACCATCCTGAAGGCAACCTTCCTGAGACAAACCCCACTGATGGAAATGGTGAACTGAATGAGCCAATCCCAGTTCACATCCAGGTAACAACTACCAATGAAGAAGCAGTTCCTGCTGAGAACAAGAACCAAGTGATATTGAAGCTGCACTTCAAGATGCCAACTGGATCACAGCCATGCAGGAAGAACTGAATCAATTCACCAGAAATGAAGTATAGGAGCTGGTGGATAGACCTTCACATCAAGATGTTATTGGAACCAAGTGGGTGTTCAAGAACAAAAAGAATGAAAATGATGTGATTGTCAGAAACAAAGCAAGACTAGTGGCAAAAGGTTACTGCCAGCATGAAGGCATTGACTATGATGAGACATTTGCACCTGTGGCAAGGCTAGAAGCAATAAGGCTCTTCCTAGCCTATGCAGCCCACAAGAGGTTCAAAGTGTACCAAATGGATGTCAAGAGTGCCTTTCTGAATGGAGTTTTGAAAGAAGAATTCTATGTGGAGCAACCACCAGGTTTTGAGGTTGGAAACCAAGTATACAGACTGAAGAAGGCTCTATATGGACTCAAGCAAGCCCCTAGGGCTTGGTATGATACACTGTCACAATTCCTCTTGGATCATGGATTCACCAAGGGAACTGTGGACAGAACACTCTTCAGAATCTCTGAAGGAGAGGACATCTTGCTTGTCCAAATTTATGTAGATGACATAATTTTTGGATCCCCTAATGAGAAGCTGTGTGAGAAGTTCTCCAAACTCATGCAAAGCAAGTTTGAGATGTCCATGATGGGGTTGATGAACTTCTTTTTGGGTCTACAAGTCAAGCAATCTAAAGAAGGAATCTTCATCAACCAAGCCAAGTACACCAGAGAAATGATCAAGAAGTTTGGGTGTATATCAAGTAAGCCAGTAAGGATCCCAATGAACACAAATTGGAAAATGGATCCTGATGAGAGTGGTGTTCCAACCAACTCCACTGAGTATAGAGGAATAATTGGATCACTCCTCTATCTCACTGCCAGCAGGCCTGACATCACCTTTGCAGTAGGTGTTTGTGCAAGGTTTCAAGCAAATCCTAAGAAAAGCCACCCTGAGGCTGCAAAAAGGATCTTGAAGTATCTCAAAGGCACTGAAAATCTAGGCCTTTGGTACCCTGCTGATGACAACATTGAGTTAACTGGCTACTCAGATGCTGATTATGGAGGATGCAGAATTGACAGAAAGTCCACTTCAGGGACTTGTCAATTCCTAGGCAACAAACTCATATCTTGGTTTTCTAAGAAGCAAAATACAGTGGCTACTTCCACCACTGAGGCTGAATATGTTGCTGCTGGAAGTTGTTGTGCCCAAATCCTTTGGCTGAGACAACAACTCAGAGACTACAAAGTCAACTCTACTGAAGTGCCAATATTCTGTGACAATAACAGTGCTATTGCCATATCACAGAATCCTGTATTGCACACAAGATGCAAACATGTGGACATCAAGCATCACTTCATTAGAGATCATGTGGAGAAGAAGGATATCAAGTTGGTAAAGATCCACACAGATCATCAAAAAACTGATATATTGACAAAGCCACTTGCAGAAGCAAGGTTTCTGGAACTATCAGCAGAGTTGGGTCTTCTTGATCCAGGGAAGTTGGATAAATAAATCCAAAGGAGTTTACTCATTAAGGGGGAACTAAGCTCAAACTTCAGCAGAATTGGTCAAGTCTACTGAAATTCAGAGAAGTTGACCTTACTTCTTCAGGACACTTGTCCACGTAGGGTCAGATAAGTTGTCTTGGCTATCAAACAACCTTTTGATTGATAAGCACCTACTTTGGGAAATCATTGGCTATCTCAATATCTGTATCATTCCTTTTAAGGCTATGACCTTTTCAAGGATTTAATTTGTCGCCCACCCAAAAAGTCGCTTTCAATGCATTAAATGCCAAGATTTAACTCTTGTTTACATTAAACCTTTTGGGACATGATCTACCTTGAAAACCCCCCAGCTTTAAACAACATTAAAACTCCACCCACGTTTTGAATAAAACAGTTTTTCACTGTTACATTGGTTTTTGACCATTGGATCAGAACTGGCCAACTCCCCTGAAACCAATCCTAGCCGTTCATTTTGGATTTCCATTTTTGTTCACCTTTGAATTGTATCAAGACTTCACCAACTCATTGACAAACATTCTTTTTAGAATATTCACAAGTCTTAAGATCCCCCACAAACACTTCTTCCCCAAGTATTCGAAACCCTAGCTCTAAATTTTCTTCAAACTCTCTCAATCTCTCTCAAAACTTTCTTCTGTAAATCTTCAATGGCTCCCAAAGTTAGACCAGAGATGATCATTGATTTCACCAACAAGGCTCTAGACCTTGATTTTGGTTATTTGAGCAACAAAAACAGTCTTCACTTTGAGCCCATAGTATCCTTTGAAAGTGAGGATCCTGAGATTACACCAACCCTAAGATGGTTGAGGAGAGCTGGATTACAAAAGTTTATGGAGGAAAGACCAAGTTCCTGCTTGGAAAGCTACATGGCTGAGTTCTTTGCCATTCTCAAGTGGAGAGGTAAGCCTGAAGATGGTGAAGTTTCCACCAGATTGTCATATATTGCAGAGGGAGAGGAAGAAGAGAGATTTCATAGAGTGAAATTCTCTTCAGAAGATCTTGAAGGAGCCTTTGGATTGCCTTCTGAGGGAAGGAATCCTGAACTTTATGGTGCTGATCATGAAGATGAGATAGCACAAGAATGGCTCTTGGTTCCAGGCCCCATTTCTTCAACACAAAACAAGAAGACTCTCAAGCCAGAATTTCTCAACCTCTTTGAGGTAGTTGCTAAGAGTCTCTTGAGCAATACTGGAAGCTTGGAGCAAGTCAGCCATCCAAGAATCAGAATTATGGCTGCATTTATTGATGCTAGTGATAAAGGCATCAAGTTTGATTGGAGGACCTTCATTATGACTGAGATGATGAAGGAAAAGGCCAAATTTAAAGTGAGAGCTCACAACAAGGTTGTGCTAGAAGGGAAACTCAAGTATTGCACAAGGGCAAGCTTGTTGATTGAAAGATTCTCCCATTATTCTCAGATGCAAACCTTTGCAAAGCCCCTCCCAGCCTAAAAGATTCTGTTTAGGTAGCTCAGCAAGAAAACTGAGCAAAGGAGGATGCTTATGGCCAAACCTGCTGAAGAACAGGTTGAAGAAAAGCCTAAGATGAAGAAGAGAACCAAGGCCAGGGCTGTCAAAACAAGGAAAATGTCTCAATTATCTTCAAGAGAAGCCTCAGGAGCATCAGCTGAAGTTGATGAAGTGGCAGAAGAGGGAGTAAGTGTGCCTTCTGACCACTCAGAAGAGTTGAGGCTGAAATATAATGAGACAAGGCAAAAGAAGAAAGGTGATAAGAGGATCAGGGAAGTTGTCCCTGAGAAGGATGGTGAAGGAAGTGGGAGCAGTAGGGCCAGCAAGAGAAGGGCCAAGCCTACTGATAAAGTGTTGGAGCTGCAGGAAGAAAGGTCTCTACAATTGGCTCTAAGAGAGAGCAGAGCTGAAAGCAGGACCAAATCCAGGTCAAGGACCAACTCATCTGGTTCTGGAACTCCAGAATCCAAGGTCCCTGAAGGTCAACCTATAGAGGCCAACATCCCTGAGTTTCAGAATCCTGAGCCCAACTCCCCTGAAACCCATGTTACCCCTTCCAACCAACCCATCACCCCTGTAGATCTCACTAAGAGATATTCTCCAGAAGGAAGTGTGCAAAGAAGTGGCATTGATGTGCTTGCAGATTTAGCAGTAGATGAGACAAGACTCCTGTCTCCCCTTGACTCATCCATGCTCAACTACTCCAAACTCTTAGAACATGCACTCAATGAGCCAACTCCCTTAAGCAAAGCCCCTTCAGATTCATTGCTCTCTAAAGCAACTGAAGTACCTTCATTTGAGCCTAATCCTTCTGAAGCCAACCCTCCTGAACTTAACTTGCCTGAAGTTGCAATTAAGGAAACCACAGCCAACTCCCCTATAGCCCAAAGTTCTCCATCTAGTGAGAATGAGGAGGAGTATACTTATGAAAGTATGCTCAGAGGTGGAGCTAAGGCCACAGTGGACAGTTTATACCCACAGCTTGCTGAATTTCCCAGAATTCAGAAAATGTTTCATGATTTGAGGATGCTTGTGGATGTGAAAGACAAGACCTTAATGGAGATATCACAAGTCATCCAAGATAAGGGTGCTAACTGGTGGCAAGTAGAGGAAAGCAGATTGCTACACTTTGCTGGTGTGATGAAAACAAGATTCCTCATTGATGAGGAAGTTTTTGCAAAGTTGGTAGCTGAGAAGATCATTGAGGAGAAAGAAAGAAAAGCTACGGGCATCAAACACCCTGACAGTAGCTCAAATGATGATGATTCCCCTGATGATCCCTCAAACCCTTCAAATCCCAACCCTCCTGAAACCCCTCAAGCCAACCTCCCTGAACCTTCTCAACCCAAGTCTTCTGTAGCAGATAGACTTTCAAACCCTCCTAGAACCTATCATAGGAAAGGTTCTGTATCTTCAGAGGTGTTGACCAAGGGTGGTAACACAACCTAAGAAACATCTGCCAATGAAGGTTCTTCTGAACCCAAGGCACAACCTAAAGATGTTGAGGTTCCTATGCTAGAGGCTATTTTGATTAAGGCATATTCAGTGTCAGAAGAGTTGGACACTGATCAGCCCTTAATCATTCAGGATGACTCAGTGGCTGCTGAAATAAGCACTGTGATCTCCTCACAACTGCCATCTTTGAACCTTGTTGAAGGTGAAGATTCTGCAGGTTTAGGAGAAGGGGTTGAAAAGGAAAGTAGAATTGAAAAATCAGAGGGAGTTATGGATGAAAGAGAGGTAATCATAACTAAGATTGTGAGTGTACCACCATATGAAGGTGGAATAAGTGAGGAAGGACAGGTTATTTTTGAAGTCAAATCTGAACTTCAAGAATCCCTTGATGAAAGGAGGCCTGATTCCTTGGGTGAGAACATTTTAAATGAAGGGAGAAAAGAAAGAGTTAAAAATGAGAAGAAGGCTGCTGATGTATCAGAGTCTTATACAAAAGATATTGAGGGTGATGAGTGCTTATTCCCTAACTTGTTTGATCTGTCTAATATTGCAGGTATTTCTCTTGACCAAATTTTTGCAGATGAGTTCTTAACAGATGCCCCTATTCAAGTAGACACAGGCTCAGCTCAAGCCTTACTTGGAATGCAATCTGAGAAATTGGACTCCTTGGCTCATCAAATCCAATCTGCTCATGCTGAAACTTCAGGAGTACTGAATGAGCAAGGAAGGACTCTAGCATCTGTAGAAATTAGGCTTACTGGCTCTGAAGATGTAGTCCTCCCTACATTGGAAGCAAGGATTAGTGGGGTGGAAACTGGTCTCCAAACCATTTCCACTGAGGTGCAAACAGCCAAATCCACCATGGAATCCATCTCACAAGAGGTCAACAAGGAACAAAAGCTGCTGAGAGACAATCACAATGCAAATGTCAAAGCTCTCAGGCTAACTGTCAAGCAAGCTCTTGGAAAGAAGACTGCATTGCAAAAGAAAAGAGCAGAAGAGCAAAGGCTAGCTATGGTGAAAGCAGCCTCTGAAAAATTTTCCCAAGAGGTGATGGCCAACATTGCTGAAGGTGCAGTGGCCAACCTCACTGAGCTCCTTAAAGCCCACCTCGATGCATCCCTGAAAGCAACCTTGGAGGAGGTTGTTCAACAAAAGATGAAGCATGTTCTAGCTTTTCTTAGCTTGAGCAGTGATAGGATGCAAAATATACATGATGAAAATGTATATTTGTTGGAGGAAATGAAGTCTCTAAACCAGGCCCAATCCCTAATGGCCACAACAATGAGTGAGCTGAAACCCCAGTGTTTTGGTGCTGCCAAAAAGGGGGAAAGGGAAAGACCTAGAGCAAAAGGTGCCTTGGTGATTGGAGGCTCAGACAAGGGAAAAGACAAATCTGCTGAAGTAAAAGGAAAAGAGCCTGCAGTGCTAAACTTAGAAGAATTGGATGAAGAAGAGCAACTAGCACTTGCACTGAAAAATTCAATGGCCTCAGCTCAAGAAGAAAGAATGAGGTTACAGCAGAGACCAGGTGGTGAGGTGTCTGGTTTGGACAAAGATGCTGAAGGTGTCCAAACTAGAGGAAAGATCAAGAAGGCAAAAGGAAAGAAAAGACAAGCTGAGACATTTACTGACTTTCCTAACAACCTTGATCTTCCACCTGAGTTCAGAATTGATGAAGATGAACCTACATCAAAAAGGGCCAAAGCTGCTGAAGAGCCCAAAACTGCTGAAAAAGACAAATCTTCTGAAATGGTTAACATTGCTGAAGGTGCCAAAGCTACTGAAGATGTGGAAGCTTTATATGAAGAAGGCTTTGGACCTGGACCCAAGAAGACAAAGATTGTAGTACTGAATGATCCATCAAAGTTGTTTCATGAAGGGTATGGCAAAGACCCTGAAACACAACAGAAACTGGCCATGATGAGGGCCCAAGAGAAAATGGATTTGATGGATGAAGCTCAAAGAGCAAGAGATAAGAGAAGAGCAAACTTTCAGAAACCAAGAAGAAGGAGAGCAACTTACAGCAAGATGAAGCCTCAGCTATTAGTCCCAGTGGACACCAAATATCCACACTTGGATAAATGGGTACCAATCCAGCTGAATGATACATGGGAAGAAGCCAAAAGAGAGTTTGTCTATGACTATTATGTCATTGACAGATGGAATGGAGGAGATGCCAACTCTTCATTTGCTGAGTTCATGATAGAATACTACAGAGAGTTGTATCAACAATTACTTGCAGCTACTGACATTGCAAGAATTGAACTCAATGCTCCCAAGCCTATCATCTACATGCCTCCAAAGCTTGATGGATGGATTGACCAAGCAAGGATCCTAAGGGAGTTCACAGAGATTCTTAAGCTGAACAAGATGACCCTTGGACCCAAAGGAACCAACCAGGAAGCCATGGAACTCAAAAAGAGAGTGTGGGCACAATATGGGATGGTGCCACCTAAAGAAGATGATCTCTAAAAATGGCTAAGTCTTCTGACTCTTTCTGGAAAGAAAATTATCTTATCTGAAGATATTTCTTTTATGTGGTCAAATCTGCTGAAGTTTGGACAAGCCTGCTGATGTGATATGCCTTGATATGCTGTTTGCTCTAACATGATTTGGATTGCTCTGATACAAGAATTGATGTTGATATCCAGTATTCTACTTTGATACCTGGAATATTTTGTTTAGCTCTGATATCTTAGATCCTATGTTTAGTATTTAGTTGTAATGAAATGATCATTTGTAATGATGTCTTGAATTCATGCTCTGATAAGTTATCTTCAACTATCAACATGCCTGTAATGACTTTTATATGAATGATAGTTGAACTACCTTTGAATCAAGATACATTATTGCAGAAATCTCTCTATGCCTATCTTTGAAACCTACTTGCAACAAAAACAGTTAATACACTAACACATTGTCTTTTCAGGAATATTGACCTTAGTCATGTCTTCTGAAGATATATGTAATAGATGTAGACAAGTCACTTTTGCATAGAACGTATGGTTTTGGCATCATCAAAAAGGGGGAAATTGTTGGGAATAAAATGAGATATGTTTTGATTAAATACCAAAACCCCCTGAGACATGCCTAGTCACATTTGATAGTGTTCTAAAAGTGTTAGAACACATAGCATAAGGCTGGATGAGAAGCTGATATGTTAGGCAGCTCTTAGATAATTAGATGCACAATGTGAGGGGGAACCCATACTTTGAAGATTATCAAGAACAAGTCCACTCAAGGCTCAAATTCTGGAACAATCACTAAAGCAAATGAAAACACTATAGAATATCAAATGCTCTGATCAGGAGAGTTGTCCAGAAGAATTATCTCTATGCAAGAACAAGATTTCAAAGCTCAAAAGGACAAGATAAGTCAAATGCTCTGATCAGGAGAGCTGACCAGAGAGGTTAACTCTGTGAAAACAACAGCTCTGAAGCTAAAAGATCAAATATGCTTATCAGGAGAGTTGTCCAGAAAAGTTGTCTTAGCAATCAAGCCCAAGTGCTCTGAAAGGCTTGAGGTTAACCATACTGAAAGAATGAAGACAAACTACATCCTTAAAGAACTAAATTTGAATCATGCTAAGATCAGTTTCAAGAGAAGCAAAGGATGAGAGCCAAGTCATCTGAAGAAGAGCAAGCCAACCTTGCTGATAAACAAAACTGCTGATAGTGATAAGGAGAGTTGTCCACTTGATAAGAAATGTTATCCTATCATTGGATCAATCTTCAGAAGCCATGTCCAAGTCCTAACAAGAAGTCAAACATTGGGAAAAGTGCTGCAGAATGAAGACAAAGTCTTACAAGCCGTTTATTACCCAAATGAGGACATGTCACTATCAAGAATCTGTCTTCCAGTTCTGAAGAACTCAAGGAAGACATTTATAGCAATTTGGGGCTGCCTCTCCAACGGGCAAATCCTCCATTTTGTCTATAAATACAGAAGTGTGAAGACCATTTTGAAGCATCCATTCTACATCCAACTGAACAATTATTCTGAAGCTTCAAAGTCCTCAAAAGACATTCTTAGTCTTGAAACACTTCTTCTAAGCTGAACCTAATTGTATATCCATACAAAGCTTAGAGACATATCCTATCCTTATACACTGATCTTCATTGTAAAGGATATCTCATTAGTTGGAACCTTACTTCAACCCTTACCCCTTTCAAGTGAGAAAGTGAGAAGGTTGTAGTAGTAGAAGTGGTAGGAGCTGACTGTTGAGAGAAGAACAGTTCAGTTCTGAGTTGAGAAGAGGGTACTAGGACTCTAGACATCCTAGGGATCAATTCACCAAGGAGTGGTCTTCTTGATCAAGTGCGCCTTGGCACTATAAAACAAGTTAATTCCAAGAGTGAAGGAATTATCCTGTTAAATCAGGGAAAGTGGATGTAGGAGCTTGAGTCTCTGAACCACTATAAACCTCCTGTGTTGATTTGCTTTACAAGTACTTACATTCATTCAACACTGCACACAAAACTTATCTTTCTAAGATACATATTCAAAGACTGTGCAAAAATTGTATTGGACAAGTTCCCTGAAACTAAACTGGACTGCTTTGAATTGACTAAGTGATTTCAGAAACTAAAGGAGTCTAAACTTAAAGGGCCAACCACTATTCCGCACATATAACTCCCCTAGATAGTTATTCAACTAAGTACTCAATAGTACTTAGTAGTTTGATTATCTTAGTTGAGTTAATCACCTTCAGCAGAGTTGTCCAAGACAACCTTGCTGAGATCTGGTTTGATCAAAAGTTGAAAAGAACTGCAAACAAGTGTATTCCCCCCCCCCCCATACACTTGTTATCTACTCCTTTGAGGACCAACATATCACATTGCAATTTTTCCATTCATGACGACTCCCGCCTCCACACCGCGATAGATGTAGCGCTTCAGCCAGCGATCCGCAGCCATTGTCGTCCTCCACTCCACGGTCGTCGCCGGTTGCTCCATCACCATTGTCGCCCACCATTGTTAACGAGTTCACTACTAACGCACGATTTCTGTTAACAATGTCACTGCTACCAGATGGACGGAGGTGAGATCTTTGTACAATTTGAACAGTGGTATTATAGAAATTCAGTGATGTATATTTTATGCTTGATCATAAATTTTCTGTTATTTGAACTTGATTTTGAGATCAGATCTTCCTCTTTGGGCGCAGGAAATCCCTCTTCATTTGAGAGATCCGCCCCTTCGTCAAGTTTGGGTATATATTGTGAGGATCAAACATGGGTTTGTGCCTTGAGCTTTGCTGTATTTCAATGGCAAACCCTAGCCTCACTGTGTACGATTTACACACAGTGAGGGTGAAACCATTTACACACGCATAATTTTTTATTCTTCTCGAAATTTTTGTTTTTGTTTAATTTCTCTGTTCTTTGTTTCCTTTTGTTGATCTTGATTCTCTTGAGAAGTGATGATGTAATTTTTGTTGTTATTTGTCGTTATTTCATATGAATTAGTATTGGTTGTGCAGGAATTAAGAGTTGGTGGGAGATGGTTGATTGTTAATTTTGCTGATAATGATTAGTACTTATATTATAATTATTACGTTTGTTCTCACTTGTATGATCCAGAAAATTAAGGTGGTTTAATTTAAATATTTCAAGTGTAGACCACAAAGCTTCTATAGTATCTTTTGAATTTGAATTCAACATATAAAATATGAACATGATTCTGCAACCCAATATGCAAGAAGCATATTGGATAGTGGAAAATATCAGTAGCCATATTGAAAGTTGATCAGCATCATCTAGATATGAGGGTCATGTGATTTGGTTCACAACAATGATGTTTGATTTAATGCCTACTGTTAAAATAGTGCCCCGATGTTGCTAAAAAATTGGTGATCTGATTAATTTATGTAGACTGTCCATATTGCAAGTTTGTTTTCTTGGGCAAATCATATGATGAAAGCTGTTGTAATGATTGTGCAGTTGTTGTGAAAATTAACCAGTTGCTGATAAATCTGTTAGGTATGAAGGTTTTTGGCTATGATGCTGTGGGGGTTTTCTTATAACGCAGCATGTAATTTTCGTTGCATATTCATTATTGTCCATCCTCACTTTTGCTGATTCATTAATGTGAATTCCTTTGTTTAATCCAATTTATTGAATTATTATTGTCAAATTTATTTACAGTTCTCACTCTTCTGAATTTTATTCTCAATGAACTTTTCTCTCCACCTCTCTAAGATATTTATTCGTCTTTCTCTTCTTAATCTGCAAAAATCGATTTATTTCGTGTGCTTTACGTATTATCTTTGTTTATGCAATTACAATATGCAATGTTATGCAATTATACTTAAGTATTATGCAATTATACTTAAGTGTTACGAGTAAATGCAGAAGTATATACTTAAGTGTTATGCAATTTTTGTGTTGTTATATGCAATTAGAATCTGCAATTTTCATGTTGCTTTATGCAATTATAAAATTACGAGTAAATGCAGTGCACCAAGTTTCAATTTTCATAATGTGTAAAAAAATATACAAATTGTAAGTAACTGGTATGTGTAAATGATATGCAAAAAAAAAACCATTTATTAATATTTGCTAATAAATATTTTATTAAAAAAGAATTCAAAAACATTATTAACAATATTAACAATATTATTAAAGAAAAGTATGAATGCGATAAAATAAAGTATGAATATGCAGTTAATTAGTTACCGTGATTAAAAAAAAAATAGTATGAATATGCAGCTGATTAGTTCACATATCGTTTTTTTAGGAATGTTTTGAATTTTTGAAGGTGTATTAATTAGGGTTGACTAATTCTACATGACCATGCAATTGAATATAAAGGGTATATTGGTATAATTGCATACTAAATTGTTTTTAATTGTTATACCAAATTAAAATTGGATATATTTTCAAAAACTCTTAGTGGAGTGTCCTTAGATGTAACTTCCCAATAAGGAGGGTGTATTCAATTGAGATTCTGTTGGATTTTTTTGGACTTTTAAAATCTGGGGGTATTCAATCCGGATTTTTAAAAGTCTTTCAAAATTTTGAGGTATTCAATATGGATTTTAAAAAGTCTTTAGAAATTTTTAGGTATTCAACAATCTATGGATTTTAATACTCTGTGGATTTCGTTGGATTCTCTTTCAAAAATATAAATAAATTTCACTATTCAAAATCTCTTCTAAAAAGTAGAGATTTCAATGGATTCTCAAAGACTTGAAAGAGAAGAAAAAAAAAAACTTTTGTTATCTATGTTCTTCGATAAGCATCACAGATTCTTCACCATCATCATCGTGAAAAAGATTATATCTCTGTATTTTATTCTTCACCATCATTATTATCGTGAAAAAGATTATATCTCTGTATTTTAAAATTAGGTTCTTTTTTTAAAAATTATAGTATATCGACACCGTTATCTAATCGACGTCAATTCCCCATTACTGTGGTGTTCGATATATCTAAAAGATTTTTTGGTGATTGCAATCGATTCACAAGTTCCCAAGTTCCCATTTGGTGATTGCAATCGATTCACAAGTTCCCAAGTTCCCATTTAAAAAACACAAGCAGAGTTAGTATTGGCTCGTCCTAAATTACATAACTTCTTTCGGAAAGAATGTCGTTCTGATGAATTTTCAGTCGAATATAAAGAAGACCACATCTCAAACGTGGAAGAGGAAAATGGAAAATTTGGAATTGCTTCCTCAAAAGCCGAACTACGCAGGGAGAACTAATATTGATAATGCTATGTGGAAAATGAGGCGGGAGAAATGAAGATGAGAATAATAATGATGAATAATAAATTTTTTTAATTAGTTTTAGAGGCGTAGTTTATGAAATCCATGTAAATCAATAAAAAAATGTGTATTTCAGAATCCTGTCAAATCTATAAAAATCCTTATAAATCAATAAAAAAATCAGTCAAACTCTGCATAGAGTCTATGGATTTTCTAAATCCACGGACTTTTTAAAGTCCAAAAAAATCCAACAGAATCTCAATTGAATACACCCCTCTAAGTATTCTTATCTGTGTTAGGAGTGCGTTCCAAAAATTTGATCGTTCCTAAAAATCAAATTCTTGTAAATCAAGCGTTAGTTTTGAAAATTACGCAACAACATAAAATTACTTCTTAAATTCTTTTAAAATTTCGGCTTATCGTTGTAGCTAGCATATAATTAGATACAATGTATTACAAAGTCAATTGTGAGATCCAGCAACATTTTATTTTATAACTAAACTCAAACCCGGAAGGGAGCACTGACTGATGCACTTTCATATATGCATGATATTTTAAGTTTCTCAATCTAGTCATAATCAAAACCTATTTTGTTAGGTTTTTATCAATACGCTAACTTAATTGCGGAACAAACATTTCATTTTACGAAGGGTGCTAAATAAAGACTGGTGGCTTACTCTGTTGATCGATTATATATGCACAGGCTCAATCCTAATGTGAGGCCAACGAGGCGATCAATTCAGATCCAAAAATATTTCACTTTTTTAGGGGTCCATTTTTTAAGATATTATATATACCCATGTATATATATATACACTACAAAAAACGCGCGGTTTACCAACGGATCTACCGACGGAATTGTGGTCGGTAGGCGTGGTTTCCGACGGAACTACCGACGGAATAATTCAGTCGGTTCTAGGCTCGTTGGCCCGGTTTACCGACAGAATTTTTTTTCCGTCGGTAGTCCCGACGGAATAAATCAGTCGAGTCTGCCGACGGATCTCATTCCGTCGGTAGGCCGAATGACCCGTTTTGAAACCGGGTCTGATTTCTGTCGGCAATTCCGTCGGCCGTCCGTCGGTAGTACCGACGGACTTACCGACGGAAATTTATTTTAGAATTTTTTTTTAACAAAAATATATCTGTCGGTTTCTGTCGGGAATTCCGTCGGTACTTTCCGACGGATCTGCCGACGGAACTCGATTTTATATTTTTTAAATTCGGAATTATATTCAGTCGGTGCCCGTCGGTAGTACCGACGGAATTTTCCGTCGGTAAGGCAACCCAAAAAAAAAAAACTGGGGCGGATCGGACCCGACTCCAACCCGACCCCGACCCGACCCGCGATCTGTTATTAAGGCCACCATTTATTCTGGCCTTGCTAGGAATCGAACCCGGGTGTGTGGGCGCCTAGTGAGGGGCGCCTACCACTCGAACAGGTGTGTTACTTATTCGTAATTGTAATATTAATTGTATATGTACTCATTTTCGGCCCTTTTTTTTTTTAAAATTTATAAAATTAATTTATTTCATATATATCAAATAATTAAATTTGAAATCTATAATTTATATTTTTATAATTTATATATTTTAAAATACTAAAAAATTCATATTTTAACTAAAATACTAATATTTTTTAGTAAAAAATTCATTTTTTTGCTAATTATTTTTTAAAATATTTCCAAAAATTAATGTCATTCACATAAATTAAATAATTAAATTTTTAATCTATAATTTATATATTTTTAAATACTTAAATATTCATATTTTTTACTAAAATATTCATTTTTTTGCTAATTATATTTTAAAAAATTTCAAAAAATTAATTTTTTTTCACAATTTTTAGTTGTAACTTAATGATAAATAAATATTTTTAAATTGTACATCTAATAAAATAATTAGCTTACATTATATAATTTATTATTCATCTTCTTTCTCTTCATCTTCTTCATCTACATTTTGATTATTTGTCTCATCTTCCTCCTCTTCATCCTCCTCCTCCTCCTCCTCCTCTTCCTCTTCATTTTCATCATCTTCCTCATTTCCATTATCGTTTTCAATTTTGATCAATTGTGAATTTCCACCCGTCAAGTCTACCTGGATATTCAAATCTCCCGAAAAGACTTCAGTTCTAGCCTCTATTTGTTCCGTTTGAAACGGAGAATCATCTTCATCACTCCTGTCCTTTGTAGGGACTTCTACCATTGACCTTGCCTTTACTTTGCAAACAGCGTGCCATTCAATTTTACTATGTGATCGTACTGGATACTTGCAGTAGTATACTTGAGATACTTGATGGGCAAATAAAAATGGATCATTCCCGATATAGCTCCTTTTCGGATTAACATCGACGAGTTTGTACTCCGGATGAATCCTTGTTCCTGAAGGGCCTGAATCAAACCAATGACACTTGAACAACACTACAGTCTTTGTTGGATATCCCGAATATTCTACTTCAACGACTTCATGCAACACCCCATAGGAGTTGATACAATCCCCATGCATGTAATGTGGGTGGAGCTTTGCAAATTCAACAAATGACACAAGTTCATTGTAAAATTCACTATTCACATTTCCTAAAATGAACCTAGGAGTTTCATACATCCATCGACGATCCGACAATTCCATCTGTTAAACATTTAACATAAAATTCTTACAAACATATAAAAAAATGCACAACTAATTAAACTACACAACTAAACTACAAATATATAAAATGCACAACTAATTAAACTATAACCATATAAAATGCACAACTAATTAAACTTCACAACTAAACTACAAATATATAAAATGCACAACTAATTAAACTATAACCATATAAAATGCACAACTAAACTACAAAATTTAACCAAGTAAAAAAGAAAAACGTACCGAAATTTGCTTGCTCTCATACAATTTCCACAATTTTTTTCGACTGAGTGAGAGAAAGGGGAAAAAAGTTTCTGTAAATATTACGCGCTACCGACGGATTTTGAAATTCCGTCGGTGCGTACATTTTGAATCTACCGACGGATTCCAAATTCCGTCGGTAGGGTGCCGCCCAAAATTCCGTCGGTAGAGTACATGGCCGACGGAATTTTCGTCGGCAGACTTTATTTCCGACGGAATATTTATTTCCGTCGGTAATATTGGCGGGATAAAATAAAAATCGAAAAAAAAATAAAAAATACTTTACTTTATACCAAAATCTAACGAAAATTTATGTATTATGTATAAATTAAAAACAATAACATAAATAAACAATCCATTGACAAAAAAGAATCAACCGAAATAAATATGTCCAACGGAAAATTAAATAGTTTGACAGAAAAAATAAATAGTTCGACAGAAAATTAAATAGTTCGACAGAAAATTAAATAGTTCGACAGAAAAATAAATAGTTCAAACATCAACCATTATACTGATCAAAAAACTCATCATCACCACCACCAATGAAATCCAAGTCGTCGTCTGCCTCTGCATCTGGAGCATTGAAAGGGGGAACCGAACCAACCAGAGCATCGAAATGCGGAGGGGGAACTGGACCAACCGGAGCATCGAAAGGCGGAGGGGGAACGCTCATCGCCTGTTCAAAGCATGTATTTATTTGTTCAGAAGACATCCCCAACGATCGACCCATAGTGTCAGTTAGCTGTCGGAAGTAGTGGTTCATCATGTGTACTATGTTCGGATCCGGAACAGCAGTGGAGGATACAGAGGCCTGCGATGCACGCTGGGACGAACTGGACGACGCAGCTCTCACTGAGCGGCTCATCCGGCCAAGGCCAAGGACCCGTCCTCGATCAGCCGGGGTAACATCCAGGTAAATCCGGTTAAGATCAGGCGGAGCGCTGGGCCCGGCTTCAGCAGTAGCCTGTGTCGTCTCCTCTTCAATCCTCCGATTCACATCCAACTACATAATTACAAAAAAATTAAATTAATACATAGTTCAATACATTTAATTAATTAAATATTAAAAAAACATCACAATTTAATTAAACTTACGTGAAGCTGGGTAGTACGTCCATATGTGGACGTCTACGAATCTGGATCAAACGGATGAAGAACGTTCAACCGATCCACGTGTGTGGGTTCACGCCCAAGTTCCCGCTCCTATTTCGTACCAAATGAGCATATAAAAATTATTTTATATAATATAATATAAATAATTGAAATAAATTTAGTGAACACTTACTAGAGCAATTGAGTGCTCATACGCGGATCGCCCCCCCCCCCCCCCCCGATGCCTTGACATCCCACCTCCCCCATCACTTATACGGGTTGGCTCGAGCAGTTGCACACTTCCTCATGTACTCTAGGCTACTCCAATACGTGGTCAACGTGTTCCACACATCGACTCCATTTTTGTCCTCCCCCAACGTCTGCACCACGCCACGTCTACGCTAAGCATTCCTCCAGGTGTACATTATCTCATTATACCTAGACTGACATGAAGATAGCCAGTGACTGTGGACATATTCGATCAGCATATTTATCAAATAATATATATAATAAATTGTTTATTAATATTTAATTGAATGCACTCAAATACCTGGAATTCCTCCCAGTATTCATCCTTTTTCGTCTGTGGCACCTTCAACCAAGAGTAGGCATTCGCAACAACCTTGCACTTAGTAATCACCACAGTGCAAATCTTCGATATCTCATTACCAGGAAGTAAGTTGTGACATTATATATTAAGAAACAAACACATTATAAATTAAAAAACGTACAAAAATTGATGCTATTAAATATTGTTAAACCTTAAAATTATTTAATTAATTACTTACTGTACACCCTCAATCCATATTTTCAGTCTGTTTTCTCGGGCCCGCGTGGGATGTCCACGAGCTGCCGACGACTGACATGACGGCGACGAATGCTGTGGAACGGATGCCGACGACGTCAACGTAGCAGGCTCAACAGGCCTAAGTGAGCCTCTCCTACGTCGAGATCTTGAGGCCCCACTAGCATCTTGACTCATCTATTTTAATAAATAAAATTTAAAAGTATAATAAATTAATCAATAATTAATATAGTAATGAAATCAATAATTTTCTATTTTAATTAATAACATTTTAGTAATTTAAGTCAATAATTTCCTAATTTAATCAATAACAAAATCACGTTACTAATGAAATCAATAATTTACCAAACTAATTAATAATGACTTAATTTAAACAATAACAATAATTACTATATTTACAACACCTCTACTTATAAGAATAATTACTAATTTAATCAACAATAATAACCTAGTTTAATTATAAGAATAATTACTAATTTAATCAACAATAATAACCTAGTTTAATTATCAAAACGAAATAAAAAAACTACATTATATATTTGAACTAACATACATTAATTAATTACAATTAACCAATAAAAAACATATAATCCACGTACTAACATATATTTGAATTAATTATACATATATATTCATCAACTACGTACATGAAATTTTATAATAATTAACATGCAATTTATAATACAATAACTTAATTAAAATTAATTAAGAATTTATAAAACGTACCGTTTAAATTGAAGAAAATTGGAGTAGATAATCGTAATGCTCTTTGTCGATCAATCCACGCGCCACGCACAAGAAAATCCAGTCCACGAGGACAGAACAAGAGACAAACAGGGAGAGGGGGACGAAAGCCAATTTTTTTTCCCTTATCGGGAAGAACCGCCTCCTTCGGCAGTTCTTATAAAAAAAATTGTGGCTACCGACGGATATTTCCGTCGGTAGCACGCGAATATTAATGTGTCAGTCAAAGAGGTTCGACTACCGACGGATATTTCCGTCGGTAGCACGCGAATATTAATGTGCCAGTCAAAGCGGGTCGGCTACCGACGGATATTTTCCGTCGGCAGTCGAAATTTGAACGACCGACGAAAAAATCCGTCGGGAAGCAAGGCTAAACGACACCGTTTGGCCGCGGAACTAAATTCCGTCGGGAAGTCCGTCGGACGGTCCCGAAGGATCTTGGATTCCGTCGGGAGTCAGTCGATTCGAGAATTCCGTCGGCGATCCGTCGGGCTGGCCGACAGAATGGATTCCGTCGGTAGCCTTCCGTCGACAAACTCCGCATTTTTTGTAGTGATATTATAATATAAAATATTAATATAATTATATAATATGCATAATTAGAAGTGCTAAAAAAGTAAAAAGAATTAGTGAAGAAAGGAAGGGAAAACGAGAAAAAAATCTCAACAAAGGCCTAATTCAGTTTACATCATTTTCGGCGAAAAATTGAAATTTCGAACAAATAGTTCAATTTACATCCTTCAAATTTTAAAATAAAAAGATAATATTAAAATTCTCTAAAAAACTCATTAAAAATTACTCGTATGTAAAATTAAAATAAAATCTAAAGTTGTCTTAAAAAATTCTAAAAATCTCATTAAATTTTCTAAAAATTATAATAATTACATTAAAAATATAAAAAATCTCTTAAAATTAAATAAGTTAAAATTTTAAATAATATATTAATTAAAAATTAGAAATTCTAAAATGAATAAAAAAATCTATATTGTTAATCTTTTAAAAATTATTTTACATTATTTATTGAAGAAGAAATAAATGTCATTCGTGCGCATCAAAACTAAAGTGCACGGTAACACAATATTGTAATAAGTACTTTCTAATATTAAAAATGTGTAATTGTAAAATATGAGTGTATATGTTGGGATATGGTTTATATTAATAAAAGAAAATTTGATTTTGATTAGATACCAAAACCCTAAGTAAAACCCCAAGTATGATGAATTGCCATGTCTAGATTTTCAGGTTAGAAAAGCTCATATATGTTATGGAGCTTTAAATTTTTCTTAGATAGATTATTCTTTGAATCTATGACAAATGACCTGAAAGCACAAAACACATGAAGACAAGTAGCATTGAAGACAAGAAGCTGAAGTGTTATGGAAAAGTGGCAAGGACTCATGATGACAAGTGTGCTGAATAACAAAAGTCAAGTATGATGAATTTGGACATTCATATACTTTGGACTTGGCACACTTATGGTCAAAGATGATGAATGACGAGGCATTTTACCCAGTACGAGGCAGTTAGCGGAAAGGACGGAATTATTCCAAATCAACCAATAAATTGACGCCACCTGTCACTCCGCATAACAAATTCTGAGAATGGAATGCAAAATGTAGAATGGACGTGAATGCATGTACTATTTGCATGCAGGCCCCAGAACAATTTAAAAGTTCAAATTTGTGGATAAGCTTGTTATCTCCACCAACGGATAGTTTTGCTTCATATATAAATAGGCCATATCCTAAATCATTTCAGGATTACGGGACACACAAGCCATACACATTCTAGCAGTATTTTAGCATTCAAAAGCAATCAAAACACTCGAGAGATAAAAGCTTTTAAGCATATTCATTTATGAGTGTTATCTTTAGTCCCCACTAGGCAAGCTTATTGTTTCATTATCCGAAGCCTAGAAAGTGATATCCTAGCCTTTACATTTGTTCTTAAAATTGTAAAGGATATCACACTTAGTTGGTACAAGAACAAAACCTTACTTTCACCTTGAGAGATAGTTTGAGAGTACTGTTGAGTTCGTAGAAGTGTTGAGAGTATTGCAACGAGAGAAGGTTGTAAGAAATCAAGAGAAGAAGAAGAAGAAGTAGAGTGCACCTTGGCACTGTAAAAACAAGTTAATTCCGAATAGATTAAGGAATTATCCTATTAAATTAGGAGAGTGGATGTAGGAGCAGTTTAGCCTCCGAACTACTATACGTCTTGTGTTCTTAATTACTGCATTTATTTCCTTGCTTAAGCTTTTGTGTTGTTATAATTGCTTATTCTTATTTGATAATTTAGTATTTGAGTGCATATTACTTAAGAAGTATAATAGGACCTATCATTTATTCCGCATACAAGTTGCATGCTGTTAAGATCTGTTAGAATACACTATTTAGTATTTTCATAGGACTTGACGTACTGTGTAACTTATTTGACTCTGATTATTGGTGTTGATTACTTGCAAAATTTTTTGAAAAATACATACACGTGTATTCCCCCCCCCCCCCCCATACACGTGTCACACTACTTTTTGGGACCAACAAGTGGTATCAGAGCAGGGGTTTAAAGACCACTGTTTTGAGGATCAACTTTGGTTACCTTAACTTATCTATTTGTGCACTTTCTGTGATATTCATTATTTATGATTATCCACTATGCCTAACACATCTTCTTCTGAGAATTCTGGTGTAGCTGTTCCACCACCTACTACTCCTGGTGTAGCTGTTCCACCACCTACTGCTATGGGAACCAACCCTATCAACAAGATATCCTACCAGAAACTGCCTATGTTCTCTATTGAGAATTATGACTTCTGGAAGATAAGGATGAGAGCTCACTTGGCTTGTCTCTATGATGAAATGCTAAGGGTGATCACTAAAGGCCTATTTGAGTTCATGAAACCGAACACAAATGTTACAGAAGCCCAAAGAGCAACTGGAGCACAAGAAATTCCAAAAGATGATGATGAGCTCACTCTTGAAGAAAGAAAGAAGTAGAATCTCAACTATGTGGCAATGAACACCCTATATCAGACCATTCCAGATGCTATAATGGGTAGAGTGTTTCACTGCACAACTGCAAAGGAGATTTGGGACACATTAGCTCTAATGTGTGAAGGAACTGACAAGATCAAGGAAAACAAACTTCAAGTTGCTGTTCAAAAGTATGAGCAATTTAGAATGAAGTCTGATGAAAACATTGATCAACTGGATGGAAGGTTCACAGACATCATGAATCAGATCAACTCACTTGGAAAAGTATACTCCAAGAGAGAAGTGTATCTGAAGATTCTTAGGAGCTTGACATCCAAATGGAATGTGTATGTTGTCATGATGTAGAATACGAAGGATTTGTCAACAATGCCAATGCAACAGGTGTTCTCAAAACTCAAGGCATATGAATACGACTTGAACATAAAGAACAACACTAAGGAACCTGAAAGCAAAGGAATTGCACTGAAGGACAAATCCAATGAACCAGATTCCAAGAAAGTCAGGAGATCAAGCAAAAATGGAAAAGGAGCTTCCAAAGCTGACATTTCAGAAGAGTTGGCAATGATGGCTAGAAGATTTGAAAAGTTGAACTCTAGATTTGGTAAATACAAGAGGTATTACCAAGATAGAAGAAGAAGATACAACTCACCTATGAAGAAAAATGATGAAAGGAGAACCAGAAGGGACAACTCCAAATAAGATCCATCTTCATCAACTAAAAAGAGGGATGTTGAAAAGAAGAAAGATGAAGATGAGGATGCATGCTACAACTGCAAGAAGACAGGACATTTCCAGTATGATTGTCCAGAGCTGACTTCCAAGGAAAGGAAGGAAAGACAAGCTAAGAGGGACAAGAAATATGGAAAAAAGAAAGCATTGAAAGCTGAAGAAGAAACCTCTGAAGATGATCAACTTCCATCTTCATCATCTGAGATGTTTACTAACAGTAGTGATGAAGAATGTCTGATGGCCATTGGAGACAATGATGAGGTACAATCTATTTCTATTCTGTCAATTCTAGTAGCAGAATGATGTCAAATGAGGACAACCTGAAACTTACATTTGGTAAGTTGATGGAAGACTTCTTGAGACTTCAAGAAATTCATGATCAAACCTTAGAAGAAAACAATGTCTTGAATGCTAAGATTGAAAGAATTACTCAGGTTGAAGCTGAACATGATCTGAGAACTAATGAGTTGTGCAATAACTTAACTAAGGAGTTGAATACTCTTAAGGACAAGTCATCTGAAACAACTTTAAAAGTTGGAAGAACAAGTTAAGCTTCATGAGAGTAAGGACTCGGACTACCAAGCATTAATGGGTAAGTTTGAATATCTTTTCAAGGAACATGAATGTCTCAAATCAAGTGAAGAGAGTCTGAAACTTAAACTGGCTGCCCTGTATAAATCATCTAATTCAATAGATGAACTACAAGGAATGCAAAGGCCTATGACTCAAAAATCTAGACTTGATTACAATCTAGATAAAACATCTTCACCATGCCTAAGTGATACTTCAACAAGTATTACTAAGAGAGTCTTTGTAAAATCTGTGGCTCAGACTGAAATTGTTGAACCAAAGCTGCTACAGAAAAAGGACAAAGGTAAACAACCCATTGTACCAACAATCCTGAATCACAAGTCAAAGGTTACAAGACCTAAGACAAGATTTCAGAGGCCTTAGACAATTCAGATGAGTAAAAGTCAATGGAAGACAACTCAGCTGAAAAACTCTCAGACTCAGGCAAGAAAACCACAAGGTATTCAAAGAAGACCAACTCAAATGAGAAGGCCTACAATGAATCATCAAAGGGATTTACAGTCTAAGTACAATGAGTACAGAAAACTTGAATCCTACATGCCAAGGACATCAAATAGTCTGAATGCCTATCCACAAAGATTTAAGCATGCTGCACATGAATCAAAAGATAGATTTAGCAGATATATTCACAAGAATAGTTATAACTCTTCTAAATCATCCAAGATTCACACTAATACTCAATCTCAACCTAAGGCATTTATAAGGAAGATTGTGTATTTAGATGTTTATGGAAAACAAATTAGCCCTTTTCAAGTAATGAAAATAAGGCAAGTTTGGGTTCCAAAAGGTATATCTAACCCTCTAGGACCCAACTTCCAAATGGTACCTAAGTTTTGATTTGTAACAGGTTCCAGTGGTGCCATCAACAAAGAAAAGAAGTCCTAGAGAACTTACATGGTACTTGGACAGTGGATGTTCAAGACATATGACTAGAAATAAGGAGCTTCTAACTGATTTTGTTGAACAAGATGGACCACAAGTAACTTTTGGTGACAACTCACAAGGAACAACCAAAGGTTATGGAACTCTCAAAATTGGTACTGTAAGTATTTCAAATGTTTCATATGTCTATGGTCTGAAGCACAACCTATTATCAATAAGTCAATTTTGTGATAAAGGTTTTAATGTTGAGTTTTCATGTAACTTATGTTATATTAAAAACAAATCAAATCAACAGTTACTACTAACTGGATCAAGGAAAGGTAATGTTTATCTTGCAGATTGGAGTAAATCCACTGAAGATATCTGTTTAGTTGCAAAAAGCTCTAAAGATCTCAGTTGGCTATGGCACAAAAGGCTAAACCATCTGAATCTTAAGACTTTGAACAAACTTGCAAGATTATCTTTAGCAGATGGCCTACCAAATGAAGTATTCACAAAAGAACATGTCTGTCAAGCATGTCAAGATGGAAAGCAAGTCAAAGTATCCTTTAAAGCAAAGACTGCCATCTCAACTGCAAGAGTACTGCAATTACTTCACATGGATCTATTTGGACCCATTACCCCAGTAAGCATCAGTGGAAAGAAGTATACACTAATAGTAGTGGATGACTTCTCAAGATACACTTGGGTAATATTCATGCTAAAGAAGAAGAAGACTCAACAGAAGCTGCCAGAACTTATGAAGAAAATTACAAATGAGAAAGGCTTGAGCATTGTGAAGATCAGATCAAACAAAGGAACAGAATTCATCAACTTTTACATAAATGAATACTGTAAAGCAAATGGAATCACTCATGAGACTTCATCATCTAGAACACCACAACAAAATGGTGTAGCAGAAAGGAGAGTCAGAACACTCAAAGAAGCTGGAAGAGCCATGATAGCAGAAGCAAAGATTCCAAAGAGGTTTTGGGCAGAAGCAATCAATACTGCTTGTCACACCCAAAACAGATCCATGCTAACAAAGGAACAAGGAAAAACCCCTTATGAACTCTTCAAAGGGAGAAAACCAAGAATTTCTTACTTTCACATTTTTGGATGTACATGTTTCATTCACAATAATGGGAAACAACAATTAAAAACATTTGATAGCAAAGCAGATGAAGGAATCTTTCTAGGATATTCTTCATCCAGCAAAGCTTTTATAGTTTATAATTGTAGAACTCTTATTGTTGAAGAAACACCTCATGTTATCTTTGATGAGTTTTCTTTCAAGCACAGGACCTCAAACAAAGAAGACAAATCCCATGGTGAAATCAACACAAGGATAACAAGGCTAAGAGATGGTGAAAGAAAAGAATCTGTATTTACTGATGTACATTATCCTGATTTGGACAACCTCAAGATATCCAACATATCTGAAGCCAATCAAGACAAAGACAACTTACCTGAAGCCAACATTCCTGAGGAAAACTGCAATGTTGAGTTGAATGAACCCACTCAACATGAGGTAAGTTCTCCCAATGAAGAAGTTATTAATGCTGAGGGAGTACAAAGATCAAATGATTTAGGCGGAACTCAACCTCAGAATACCAATGTCAATGACATGGACAACACCCTTGAATATGAAACTGGTCCAGCTTTTAATTTTCCTGAATTCTATGTTGAATTAAATGTTGAACCAGATGAGACTAACATATCTATAAATGATCAGTCTAGACGGACTTGGCTAAATGCTCATCCTTCAGACCAGATCATTGGTGATCCTACTAGTGGTGTAATCACTAGGAGACAACATGGAGAGAGTGCTTTATTTTGTTGTTTTCTTTCTGAAACAGAACCCACAACCATTGAAGAAGCAATGGAAGACTCCAACTGGATTACAGCAATGCAAGAGGAACTAAATCAGTTCAAAAGAAATGATGTTTGGGAGCTGGTAGACAGACCAACTGTTGGGATATAAATTCACCCTAAGCCCCACTTGATGTTAGAATAGTTTTGATGGCCAAAACACTTAGAGTTTATAAATGTAATAGGATCAGCTGACTTTGTATAGAACAGCTTAGACTAGTCTTGTGTGATTGACTGTATAGATATCAGTTAATCAGCACAGTCCAGGCTTACATGCGCTTCCTCAAGATGAGAAGAGTAGAAGACATGAAGACTAGGAGATCCTTGAAGACCAGTTAAGATAGGTGCTTGTATACCTACTTGACTGATGGAGTCCCAGATTGAAGATGGCCTAAAGCAGGACAAAAGAACTGCCAGATCAGAAGAGTTTTACTCTGCTGATATCAGAAGACAGAAGACTCAAGGCCAGAAGAGTAGTCAGAAGACTAGAAGTTCAGATCAGACGACTATGTGCTCTTTCAGGACTCGGCCAATTCCAAAGTCATCTTGTAATTTAAACAGAGACCTACCTTATTTAGAAGATTGACATGATCCCAGGATTGAAGCAATCAAGCGGCTGGAATCAAGGAATCAAGCCATTATGGAAAGATTTCCCCAACGGCTAGTCAACTCCAACGGCTAGTTGCAAGCAATCACCACTATAAATACAAGAGGATGAGAAATCACAAAGACAAGAAGTCACAACAAGAGAATTCAACATTTCCAGCAAGCAATCAAGCTAAAGTCGTATTATCTCAAGAATTCTCAAAGAGCCAGAATCCATTAGATTATCCATAGCTCTTAAGTGATTTCTATCCAACCCTTAAGAACCTGAAACCTATTTCACATTGTATATCATTTGTTTTAGGCAAAGTGATTAAGCAAATTATAAGCTTGAATCACTAGTTGGATACTCTTCAAAAATCCCAAACCCTCTCCGAAAGGTTAAAGTTTTTGAAACCCTCAAAGTGCAAGTGCTTACAATCACTTGTGGAGACCGTAGCTGTTAGGACGGCTCAAATCTCAAAGTCCTATCCTTGGGACTATAAAGGTCAAGACCCTTGTAATTTGCGGTAAATTAAAGGGATTAAACTTCACGTTAGGACGTGAGAGTGGACGTAGGATCGTATATCCGAACAACTATAAACCTGGTGTTATCTACTTTCTGCACTTTACTTTACTGTCATTTCATTTATCTTATATAGTGCATACTGTGTTTTAACTGTCTTCAAAACAAGGCCACAACTTTCAAACCAGCATCAGCTGAGTATTTCTATTAAGTAAATAACTTGGCACTTTCAAAAGAAACTAAGAGAACGAGTCTAAACAAGGCCTACCATAATTCCGCATATAACCTCCTCTATCAGATCACTATAGTCACCTGGACCAGCAGACTTCTAGTCCAGCTGACATAGCAATCAGAAAAGGTTCCCAACTCTCTTGAAAAAGTTTTAAAGTCTATTCACCCCTCCCCTCTAGACTTTAATCCCATTCACTACTCGTTCAGGGACCAACAAGTGGTATCAGAGCAGTGGTTCTAACGGACTACTGTCTCTAGATTATCAGAAGACTTGAGGGAGTCTCTCTGTAGTCCTCTTGAACAGATCTTTTTCTTTTGAAAAACTTGTTTTCGAAAACTCATACAGCATGAGTGCTAATATGCGTAAGTTGCCTAAGTTTTCAGTGGAGGATTATGATTACTGGAAGATCAGGATGAGGAAGAATCTCACATCAGTCCACTACAAGATGTGGTCAGTAATCACTGAAGGCCCAATCACCATCATGGCAGTCAACACTGCAAATGGTGATCCAGAAGTTCCAGTTGGAGAACTAGCCCCCAAGCCGATGAAGGATCTCACACCAGAAGAGATGAAGCAGTCAAATCTTGACAGCATTGCTCAAGATTACATCATGCAAACTCTTCCAAATGAATACATTGCAAAAGTAATCAATTGTGAAACAGCTAAGGAAATGTGGGATGCTCTAGCACTCCTCTGTGAAGGAACCGAGCTGATCAAGGAGAGCAAGCTGACAACAGCAGTCAAGAAGTTTGAGCATTTCAAAATGCAACCAGAAGAGTCTATTGATCAATTAGACAATAGATTTACCAAGATCATCAATGAGATAGAATCTCTGGGCAAGAAATATACAAATAGAGAGAAAAATCTAAAGATATTAGACTCTCTAACCAAGAAATGGAGACTCAAGAAGACCATCATCAAAGATACTCAAGATATCAAGGAGTGGTCTGCACAGACTCTATTTCAGAATCTAAAAGCCCATGAATATGATCTTGAAAGAGAAGAAAACTCAGAAAATGATGAACCTATTGCTATTCCATCCACTTCCAAGACTGTAGCTTTCAAAGCAGCAAATACAAAAGCTGCAAGCACCTCATCTGGCAAGACCTCTCTGAAAACAGAAGACTGTGAAGGATCAGACATGAGTCTGAAGGAACAAATGGCTCTTATGATCAAGAGATTCGAAAGGATGAACACCCTCAACAGCAAATATAGAAAGTTCTATAGAAACTACAAAGATAGAAGAGCAAGATCACCCTCCAGAGGTTCCAGAGGAAGAACACCAGAAAGACATCCTAGAAAGGATGTGGAGTCATCTGACAACCGAGGCTCCAGAAAAAGAGATGCCACACCTCCAAGGAAAGGCAATTCAAATCAAAAGCCTGGAGCATGCTTCAATTATCGTAAACCAGGACACTATGTCTATGAATGCACTGAGCTGGATGACAAAGAAGAAAGAAGGCCAAGGAGAAGAACTTCAGATAAGCAAGCAATGCTGACTGAAGAATTTGAATATCAAAGTGATGAACTTCCTACATCACCAGACTGTCAAATCTACTCAGATGATTCAGACGATCTAGCTATGATGGCCATAGGAGAAAATGAGGTAAACTCTTATACTACTACTTTCCATTCACCTATTTTCTCACAAACAGATGACATAAACTCATCTGAAGGCGAATCAGAAGACACCTATTATCAATCTTTAAGAAAGGTAAAAGGTGATCTGGATATTGCCACTAGAGCCTTTATAGAAGTGGAAGAGGAGAATAAGGATTTAAGGAAATAAATTGCTAGGTTGAAAAAGGTTAAGTTTGATAACACCCCTGAGTTAGTCACCATGAATGAAAGGTTGACCAAAGAAGTGGAACTTCTTAAGGAAGAAAATACCACAACAACTCAGTTGTATGAGGGGATGTTAGAAACTCAAGCCTTAGAAACCAAAGAATTTCGTATACTACAATCTAAGTTCGATGATCTATTCCAATCACACAAGCTCTTAGAAAAGGAGAAGGAATGCCTAGATCAAAAGATATCAGAATTCAATAAAGCCTCGACTACTATTGAAAGTATCTCTGAATATTATAGATCAAATGGCAATAAGATGGGTTTAGGCTATGAACTTAACCCATCAACATCCTCTCCAGCTGGGGGTAGTACACCTAACCAGTGCACTACTCAGACACATGAACAGGGTGAGTGTTCTAAACACAATGAACTCAATATGAACCAAAAGGCATCTGTACCAACTAAGGCTAACTATTCCAACACCAAAAATGGTAAAAGAAAAGTTAACCCCAAACCTATACAGAGGAACAGCAAACAGCCTAGACCATCTCGTCTGAGACAGTCTCAGCTGTATGCTGCTCCAGCCAAGAAGAAGAAATCTTCTTCAAACAAATCTGTTCTCTTTGCACCCCCTATCTCTTATGATATTGTGAGAACAGAAGAGTATGGTCCATATAATCGTGTGCATCGACCAGCTAATGCACCCAGGCCGAATGTAACTAGTCAAAAGATATTGTATGTTCACTCCTATAAAGGAAAACCATTTGACTATTACTTAGCTGACACAAACAACAAATCAAATCAGTCTAAGGTGTTAACTGGTAAGATTTGGTTCTGTGATGCCCGAGGGAAATAACTCAAGTGCTCAAGGTTGTTCAAACGACCAATGTATATGTGGGTTCCCAAGGGTAGTACTAACACCCAAGGACCCAAAAAAAAATGGGTACCTAAGACTTAACCTTTCTTGCAGGAAAGGAAGGACCTATACAGAAAAGGAGGTCTAGCAGGAGAGATATGGTACATAGATAGTGGATGCTCAACCCATATGACTGGAACCAAAGACCTGCTGACCAACTACACAGAAAAGAAAGGTCCAAAAGTCTTCTTTGGTGATAACGCGCACGGTAACACAAAAGGATATGGCACCCTTAGAAATGGTGACATTGAGGTACATGATGTATCATATGTAGAAGGTCTTAAGTTTAATCTATTATTTGTTTCTCATTTTTGTGACACTGGTTATTCAGTTAAATTCTCTAAAGATGAATGTCTCATAAGTGATAAAAGAACAAAACAAAACCACTCTAACAGGAAGAATATACACCCTTATTGTTGTAGATGACTACTCCAAGTTTACTTGGGTTATCTTCTTATACAAGAAGAGTGAAACTCAACAGAAGCTTCCTGAACTGTTAAAGAGGATCCAAGTAGAGAAAGGAGAACCTATTGTGAAAATTAGAAGTGACAAAGGCACTGAATTTATTAACTCTTATATTATTGCATATTGTACTTCTAATGGTATTCAGCATGAGACAAGTGCAGCAAGAACACCACAACAAAATGGTGTAGCTGAAAGAAGAGTCAGAACACTTAAAGAAGCTGCAAGAACACTCCTTGCTGAATTCTCTACTCCTAAGAAACTTTGGGCAGAAGCTATCAACACAGCCTGTCACACTCAAAACAGTAGAAACAACCTCAGCTGCAGAACAGATGAAGAAACTAGTGATCAAGAAGAAGTCTGATGAATTTATTGAAGTCAATGAACCATTCCCTGAAGAACCAGAAGAAGATAAAACACACAGACCAGTCACTAGATCTCAAACTCAAGCTGAACAAGTGATCCACAATCAACATGCAACAATCCCAAATGCAAGGGGGAATGATCTCTTTGATACTCAAGATACAGATGATGATCGACCAAATCAAGTCAACCCTCCTGATGACAATAGAACAGATGAGAATCCAAGTTCATCTAATGCAGGTACTCCTGTAAGACATACATGGAGGAACAATCATCCATCAAATCTCATCTTAGGAGGAGCAGAATCAGGTGTCAAGACAAGAAGACAACTGAATCAGAATTCTCAATCATCTATGTTCTGCTGGTGTGCTTTCCTCTCCAACATTGAACCAGCTGACATAGAAGAAGCAATGGCTGATAGCAATTGGATCACTGCTATGCAAGAGGAACTAAACCAATTCGAAAGAAATGAAGTCTGGGAATTGGTAGATCGACCTGAAACCACAATGTAATAGGAACAAAGTGGGTATTCAAGAACAAGAAGGATGAACATGATGTAATAACTAGAAATAAAGCAAGGCTAGTTGCAAAAGGATATTCACAATCTGAAGGAATTGACTACGATGAAACTTTTGCTCCAGTAGCCAGATTAGAAGCCATTCGACTATTTCTAGCCTATGCATCATTTATGGGCTTCAAAGTATACCAAATGGATGTCAAAAGTGCTTTTCTAAATGGTATTCTGGTAGAAGAAGTATATGTAGAGCAGCCTCCAGGATTTGAAAAAGGTGATCAAGTATATCGACTGAAGAAGTCTCTCTATGGTCTAAAACAAGCCCCTAGAGCTTGGTATGACACATTGTCACAATTCCTACTCGACAATGGATATACAAAAGGCAAAGTTGATAGAACTCTCTTCAGAATACAAGAAGGAGAAGACATTCTAATGGTACAAATATATTTAGATGACATTATATTTGGATCACCCAATCAAGAAATGTGCAAGAAGTTCTCTGAACTTATGCAAGGAAAATTCGAAATGAGCATGATGGGTGAGATGAACTATTTCCTAGGACTTCAAGTCAAGCAGAGTCCAGAAGGGATTTTCATCAACCAGTCCAAGTATACCAAGAGTCTGCTAGAAAGATTCAAAGCTCTACAAAGCAAGACTGCAAGGATTCCTATGATGACATCTTTCAAAATGGAACCAGATGAGTCCGGAAAGGCAGTTGATCAAGCTGAATATAGAGCACTGATTGGATCTCTACTATACCTTACAGCCAGCAGACCAGACATAACATTCGCTGTAGGAGTATGTGCTAGGTTTCAAGCAAACCCAAAGCAAAGTCATCTAGAAGGAGCAAGGAAGATTCTCAAGTACCTAAAAGGATCAGTCAACCTAGGTCTATGGTACCCTGCTGATGACAATCTAGAATTAAGTGGGTATTCTGACTCAGACTTTGGAGGATGCAGAATTGATAGGAAATCCACATCAGGAACCTGTCAATTTCTAGGCAGCAAGCTGATATGATGGTTCTCTAAGAAACAAACCTCAGTTGCAACATCCACCACTGAAGCAGAATATATGGCAGCTGGAAGTTGTTGTAGTCAGCTACTCTGGCTAGCTCAACAACTCAAAGATTACAATGTAGAGGCAAAAGAAGTCCCTATCTTTTGTGACAGCAGCAGTGCCATTGCCATCACTCAAAATCCAGTCCTCCACACAAGGTGCAAGCATGTCGACATTCGACACCATTTCATAAGAGACCACCTTGAACAGAAGGACATCAAGATGGAGAAAATTCACACAGATATCCAAAGAGCAGACATCTTGACTAAGCCCCTAGCTGAAGAAAGATTCAAGACTCTATGCTATAGCTTAGGACTCTTGGACCCAAGCACATGAAGAGCACAAGATCAGCTGAAGACCTCAGCTGATACATTTTGCAGCAGACTAGGAGGATCAGATGAGGTGAATAAACACCCTCATCTTCAGGTAAGTTCTTTCCCAATGAAGACAGATAGAGCTGAGGGAAAACTTAGAGTTATCTAATCAAGGGGGAATCAATGATACCTTAAGAATCCTTGATGAAATACTCTAAAATCTGCATTGCATAGTATACATATATATATATATATATATAGCAGACTTGAACAAAGTTATTTGATATCTTTACTCTAAGCAATGTATAACTATGTATATTAATAAACTATTCTTCATAAAATACTTTATTCATATACATAAATACAGTATACTACTGAGTCATACTTGGCTGGATTAATACACCATCCTCACCGACTCAACAGTATGCATGCACAGTACGGATTTCAAATAACTCATGGTCAAAATTTATAATTTCTGCATTCCATTAGATAAAGTCTGAATATCCTTAAATGTGCACCCTTGGATCAAGAATCTCACTGCTGATCTTAAGAAATCACTTTTCAGAAATTCAGACCTATCACCTCTATAGTTTTTGTCATCTTTCTCTCCACTACCTCATTTCTACCCCTATAAAAGGAGAAGTTATGAGAACACCTAAGAACACAAATCATCTAACACTATTCTTGTTTCAGGTATGGAGACAATTGAAAGAAGAGATGGAATGGAGATCATTCTTCAACCAAAATCTTGGGTGAAGGAGATGAAGATTTGCCCAGAAAATGAAGATGATGCAGATCTATATACATGGCTTACTCAACCTGAGTATGCTCATGAAAGCTAAAGGAAGAAGAGACGTTCTTGTTGAAAGCTAAAGGAGGAAGAGATGCAGAGGACAAAGTAGCAAGCAAGCAGAGCTTCTTCTCCAGAAGGAAGTTCTACATGGAGAGCTTGTTATCAAAAGCTACTGTGTCTAAACAGAACATGAAGGCTGAGTCCATGGCCCTCTCTTCAACTCCATTGAAGCACCCCTCAACCTTCCTTCCCTTTCAAGAGAAGCGAAGAAATTCAACAAGAGCACATTAGATGCTACATCCCATCTGATGATGAGGAACATCCGATGGTGAGAAGCAGTTAAATCAGTGGGATTTTGTCTAGGCTAGTCTCACTTGATTTAAAGAAGGAGCTGAAAGATCCATCAAACCAGGTTGGATCATCACTCACAATAAAGCTGGAAGGATTCATCCAGGTTGGATCATCACAGCAAACATCGTTTCCTCTACTCAGCTGATCAGAAGATCAACTCAGCTGACCAGAAGACTTTTCAAAGAAAATCAGCAGACATCTTGAAGAAATCAGAAGACCTCACTCTGCTGACCAAACCCTAACACTCAAACTCTAACACTCAAACTCTACTATGGCAATCATTGAAATTTACGACGAGAAGACCAAGAACACTGGCACCTTGGATGCTGCAAAGTGGTCCAAGGAAGGGAAGATTTTTACGGAGAATGCTCTGTTCTTCAAAGGCAAACACACAGATGAGAACAAGGAGATATTGCTTCGGTGCGTCAATCTTAAACTCAGAGACTTTCTTGAAGCAGCTCCAACCAATGTTTATGAACAAGATGTACTGGCATTCTATGCAAACGCTGTGATGAAGGGTTCTCATGTTGAAAGTGTCATGGGTGGACACAAAGTCAAGGTTACAAGGGAAATCCTTCAAGAATTGTTTGGCCTGTCAAGGGGGAAGATAAATATCTCCAACTACATCATGAATAGAGAAAAGGAGTATATGGAGATGTTTACTGGTGGAAAAATCAAGGCTGCTGATGCAATTGGACTCAAGAAATCCCAACTTGAACCAAAATTCCAAACCTTGATGGATATTGCAGGCAAGATGTTACTTGGTAACACATTCAGTCATGATGCGGTTACTACTTTAAAGGTTCGAGTAATGGCTACAATCTGGGATCAGATCGATGGAGACTGGCAAGGACTATTCCTAGAAAGAATTGCCCTTGAGGCAAAGAAAGTCACTTTGGACCTACAATCGAAGGTATGGAAGGTAGCAGCTACAGTCAGCTTTGTCAACAAGCTGAGCATCATCCTTCCAGATATTCTCCCAAAGAAGTACAAGATGGGACCTCATAAGACCTTTCACATCTCCAAATACTATTTGAGAAAGGAAGCTCTTGCTGAGGCAGAAAGGTTGAAAGAAGAGAAGAGGAAGTTGTTGGCTGAGAAGGCAGCACAAGAGTCTGATCATGACTCTGCTGAAGAAGAAGAGGAGCCAACCAAAGAAGAGGCTCAGAAGAAGGCTGCTGAGGATGATGATGATGATGACAATCAGACCTTAGCATAAAGACGATATCTAATCAGATCAGGGCTCATCTCCCCATCTGATTCAGATGCCACTCCTACTGCCTCTCCCTTGAAGAAGGCAAGTACCTCTAAACCCTCTCCCACTCTTACTCCTTCTAAATTGTCAAAGGGTCAGAAGAGAAAGAAGAATAATTCTTCCTTAAACAAAAAGTCCAAGAAATCGAGGCTTCCTACTCCCATGTTAATAGCCCCGATTGCATCCTTCAACCCCTCTGATGATTCCAACCCATTTGAACACTCAAACACTGATATCCAAATCCCTGCTGATACTCACACAGCAGAGGAACAAGCACAACCTACCACAACCCCTGAATCATTGTTGCCAACCCCTGCTGATGTTTAAACAGCAGACATCCAATCACAGATCTCTGATGATCAAACTCATATTCCATCCAACACCCCTGCTGACATTCACACAGCAGATGTCCAAGATCTACAGGTTCAACCTTCTACTGATCTTCATGAAGGTACTATACCAGACCAGCAGACTCAAAACCCTGTTGATGAACAGATCACTGAAGATCAAGAACATATCACTTCCCAAATCCCTACTGATACTCACACAGCAGAGGAAACTACCCCACATACACAAACTCCTACCATCATTGGTTCCTCTATTCCAGAAGACATGGCACCAGCAGACCTTGCTCAAGCTGGTCCCTCTCGACCTCAGTACAGAATGGTACACTACCCTATGTGCACACGGGAGAAGATAATGAGGATGAAGATAGCAAACCTGCTCAAGTCTACTATTCCTGGTATTGATGAGGAATCAGTTCAGTTTGAACAAGTTCTCAGAATCTGCACCTGGATTGAACTTAGGAGAGATGATGTGGATGACCTTATTGAGGTCATGGAAGGAATGGGAGGAAAAGCTAACTTCCTCGACTGGGAAATGGAGCAAAAAGAAGTTGCTCAAGTTACATCTTTTGCTCAACTACTGCCCGAAGATGCCTTTACAGCAGTATGCCACAGAATTCTAGGGATTCCACCTAATGATGCCTCTATCCCAGAAGGCATATCAGGTCAGCAGACAGATGACACAGCAAAAGTGAATGACTCAGCTGCGTCCGTTCCTGCGAAAGACTCAGCTGAACCAGCTAACAGTACCGAGATTGAAAGAGAAGTAATCACTATTCCTGATCACTTCATGCCTAAGGATACTCTAACTCACTTCATTGACAAAGGAGACACCATCATGTCCCACCTGGTTAAGGCCACTACCTCATTTCTCAATGAAGAGTACCTTTCAGCTGAAGAAAGAGGCAAAGCCCTGACTGTTCATCCAAAGCCTCAAGGTACTGCCTCCACTTCTACTTCAACAGCTGACTATACAACAGACATATGCTCACAGGTCAAGGCTGCAATAGACCTACACTTTGAAAAGGGTTTAGGCCTACAGCTTGGAAGATATTTTGAAAAGGCGGTTAAGGAGCAGAGAACTCGTCTTCATGACCAGATCATTGACATTGAAGACAAGTTTGGAGAATCACTTCACAATCAGATAAGTGAGTATCTGACCAGCATTCTGAAGAAGGCAGGTGACTATTCCACCAGGTTTGCTGATCTCTACACTAATGAGGTCAACCGCATGGAACACACCTACAAGAAAAGAATTGAAGATGCTGAAGCAAGAGCTACTGAAGGTCGAGCTCTTCTCCAATCAGCTACAGCAGAGAATGAAAAACTTCAGATTCAGCTGAAGGAGACAGCAACCAAATTGGAAGCACTTACAGCTAAACTAGAAGCTGCCTCCTCCTCCAACTCTCATGCTCAGATTCTAGACCATAGCATCACTCATCTGACTCATATTGGCAAAGTCAATGCCATGGCTCTTCAACAAACTCTCAGAGTGGAGATTCTGAATGCCATGAAGCCTTTTGCGGCTGCACTTGCTGAAGCCAAAAAGGGGGAAGATGTATTGATAAAAGCTCTAGAGAAGACTACTGCACCGCAAGCTGTAATGGTAGTATCTCAAGATGAGCTGAATGAAACCTTGGGTGGTTTATCAAGCAAAATCAAGAGCAAGCAAGGCAAAGGCAAAGAAATTGCTCAAGAAGACATCCAAGCTCCCACTCAAGCAACTGTCAAAAGTTTGCAGATCACTGCCTCTACAGAACAAATTCCTGAAGAGAGGATGACTAGGAAAAGGAAGGCAGATGAGCAAGCTCAGAAATCAAGCAAGAAGTCAACTCCAGCAGAGCCTACTGCAGAAGAGAAAGAGGCTTTAGAGTTGAAGAAAAGAAAAGAGCTTGAAGCTCAAGAGCTTAAGCAAAAGAAGCTAAAAGATGCGAAAGCAGTCAAAGCCAAATTTGACAGGAAGATAGCCAAACTCAGGAAAGCTCTCAAGGACAAAGCATTGAAAGAAAATGCTCTGGCACAGAAAGATAAAGTTCCGGTGTTTGATAGCAACTATGTGGATTATCTAGCCCTTCAAGATGAGCTACCAAGGTGGTACCCTCTGAAGAAGAAATGGCAAATTCAACACCACATTGTAAGAAAATTTGGCCCTCTCCCAACCTATGAAGATGAATTCTTCCAGTTCAATCAATTCATGAACATTGAAGATCAAGAGTTCTGGAAAGAAGTAGTCAAGACAGCCAAAGAACTTGACAACTGCAGAATTCTAACCCCTGAAGAACCCAAATGGGATCCTCCCACTCTGGATTCTGGAAGAACAGACTTAATTGAAGTCAAAAGGATCCTAGAGAAGATCTATGAAGAGGAGAATGTTACAGACCTGCAGCACATGGAAGAAGTTCGATCTCGTCTGTACCTTACTTTCCGCATCTGAAGATCAGAAGACCTGATGAAGACCTCTCTCAAAGCATTAAAGAAACTATTACTTGTAATCTGTAAAAGTTCTATATATATTCAAGTTTGGTTCTCTTTGCTTTCAAGACAAACTCTCATTGTCTTCATCAGATACTTCAGTTTTTATGAAGTTTATAAACTCTGATCTTATCTTATTAAGAGCATTTATCATGTATAGTTTTGGCTTCATCAAAAAGGGGGAAATTGTTGGGATATAAATTCACCCTAAGCCCCACTTGATGTTAGAATAGTTTTGATGGCCAAAACACTTAGAGTTTATAAATGTAATAGGATCAGCTGACTTTGTATAGAACAGCTTAGACTAGTCTTGTGTGATTGACTGTATAGATATCAGTTAATCAGCACAGTCCAGGCTTACATGCGCTTCCTCAAGATGAGAAGAGTAGAAGACATGAAGACTAGGAGATCCTTGAAGACCAGTTAAGATAGGTGCTTGTATACCTACTTGACTGATGGAATCCCAGATTGAAGATGGCCTAAAGCAGGACAAAAGAACTGCCAGATCAGAAGAGTTTTACTCTGCTGATATCAGAAGACAGGAGACTCAAGGCCAGAAGAGTAGTCAGAAGACTAGAAGTTCAGATCAGACGACTATGTGCTCTTTCAGGACTCGGCTGATTCCAAAGTCATCTTGCAATTTAAACAGAGACCTACCTTATTTAGAAGATTGACATGATCCCAGGATTGAAGCAATCAAGCGGCTGGAATCAAGGAATCAAGCCATTATGGAAAGATTGCCCCAACGGCTAGTCAACTCCAACGGCTAGTTGCAAGCAATCACCACTATAAATACAAGAGGATGAGAAATCACAAAGACAAGAAGTCACAACAAGAGAATTCAACATTTCCAGCAAGCAATCAAGCTAAAGTCGTATTATCTCAAGAATTCTCAAAGAGCCAGAATCCATTAGATTATCCATAGCTCTTAAGTGATTTCTATCCAACCCTTAAGAACCTGAAACCTATTTCACATTGTATATCATTTGTTTTAGGCAAAGTGATTAAGCAAATTATAAGCTTGAATCACTAGTTGGATACTCTTCAAAAACCCCAAACCCTCTCCGAAAGGTTAAAGTTTTTGAAACCCTCAAAGTGCAAGTGCTTACAATCACTTGTGGAGACCGTAGTTGTTAGGACGGCTCAGATCTCAAAGTCCTATCTTTGGGACTATAAAGGTCAAGACCCTTGTAATTTGCGGTAATTAAAGGGATTAAACTTCACGTTAGGACGTGAGAGTGGACGTAGGATCGTATATCCGAACCACTATAAACCTGGTGTTATCTACTTTCTGCACTTTACTTTACTGTCATTTCATTTATCTTATATAGTGCATACTGTGTTTTAACTGTCTTCAAAACAAGGCCACAACTTTCAAACCAGCATCAGCTGAGTATTTCTATTAAGTAAATAACTTGGCACTTTCAAAAGAAACTAAGAGAACGAGTCTAAACAAGGCCTACCATAATTCCGCATATAACCTCCTCTATCAGATCACTATAGTCACCTGGACCAGCAGACTTGTAGTCCAGCTGACATAGCAATCAGAAAAGGTTCCCAACTCTCTTGAAAAAGTTTTAAAGTCTATTCACCCCTCCCCTCTAGACTTTAATCCCATTCACTACTCGTTCAGGGACCAACACCAACACATCAGGATGTTGTAGGAGCTAAATGGGTTTACAAGAACAAGAAGAATGAAAATGATGTTATAGTTAGAAACAAAGCCAGACTAGTTGCCAAAGGTTATAGTCAACATGAAGGAATATACTATGATGAGACCTTTGCCCCAGTAGCTAGATTAGAAGCAATTAGGTTGTTCTTAGCATATGCAGCTTACATGAAGTTCAAGGTATACCAAATGGATGTGAAGAGTGCAATTCTGAATGGTGTACTTAAAGAAGAGGTATATGTGGAGCAGCCACCTGGTTTGGAAGAAGGAGACAAAGTGTATAGATTGAAGAAAGCACTATATGGTCTCAAGCAAGCACCAAGAGCTTGGTATGAGACTTTATCACAATTCCTATTGGACAATGGATTTGTGAAGGGCATAGTTGATAGGACCTTATTTAGGATAAGTGAAGGAAATGATATTCTGTTAGTACAGATATATGTTGATGATATCATTTTTGGTTCACCTAATGAGGATATGTGCAAGAAATTTTCAACTCTCATGCAAGGGAAGTTTGAAATGTCAATGATGGGATTGATGAACTTTTTCTTAGGTCTACAAGTTAAACAAACAGAGAAAGGAATCTTCATCAATCAAGCTAAGTATACTAGGGAAATGATCAAGAAGTTTGGTTGTGAGAATAGCAAACCAGTTAGGATTCCTATGAATACAAATTGGAAAATGGATCCTGACATTGATGGAATAGATACCAACCCCACTGAATATAGAGCAATAATAGGTTCTTTATTATATCTAACTGCAAGCAGACCTTATATTACTTTTGCAGTTGGAGTATGCGCTAGATTTCAGTCAAATCCAAAGAAAAGTCACTTAGAGGCTGCCAAAAGAATACTTAGGTATTTAAAAGGCACAGTGAACTTAGGATTGTGGTATCCATCTGAAGAAAACATTGAGTTGACTGGTTATTCTGATGCTGATAATGGAGGATGTAAGATAGACAGAAAATTAACTACTGGCACTTGTCAATTCTTAGGAAGTAAATTGATCTCATGGTTTTCTAAGAAGCAAACTTCTGTAGCTACTTCAACCACAGAGGCTGAATACATGGCTGCTGGAAGCTGTTGTGCACAAATCCTATGGCTCAAACAACAACTAAGAGATTACAAAGTTGTAACAAAAGATGTACCTATCTACTGTGATAATAATAATGTCATTGCTATTACTCAAAATCCAGTGTTACACACAAGGTGTAAACATGTAGATATTAGACATCACTTCATAAGATATCATGTTGAGAAAAAGGATATCAGAATGGAAAAGATTCATACTGATAAGCAAAAGGCTGATATTCTTACAAAACCTGTAGCTGAAACAAGGTTCAAGGAACTTTCAATAGAACTTGGTTTATTAGATCCTGGAGAGAATGTTTAAAGTATAAGGAATTACTTTAATCATGCCAGAGATACTAGTATTAATCCAAGGGGGAACTTAGAGTGAAGTCTTAGGACAATCCAGATGAAGGATAAGTTAGATGAGACAAAGTCAAAGTTCATTAATTTATTTTTCACATACTGATATTATTTTCAAGAATTTTTATGCAGGAAACTTGGACAAAGTACATGGCATTCTTGAGTAAAATCAAGGAGAGAAACTCGACAAGTACGAGGAAAACTACGAAGGACAACCTAGAGGATGACAAAGTACATGAGAAACTTCAATAGAAGTTGTCAATGGTTATTCAGTCATGTTGTCACTTGACTGTAGATAAGTTTTCTTTTTCACACATAAGTTAAACTCTATTCATCATTATAGTACGCATTTAATGCTCATAATCGACAAACAAGAGATTTTTGCTAAAAGACGATCAATTGCACGATTTTCTGAAAAAGCAACTTACTGTGCAGTGGACACGACATTTGCGTCCTTTGGTGTAACAGAATTGATCTAAACCCTTAATCTTGATCAATTTAATCTCAGCCTTACACCTAACACTTTTCAAAATGTACAGTTCAGAATATATAAAAGCAAGACTTAGAATTTTTCACAATTTACGTTTTCAAAATTTCTAAAAAAGCCCTAAGCTAAATTTTCTCAAGAATCCTCAAGCTCATCTTCTAGTTTTTGCTCAAAGCTCTACTCATTAACAAAAATGTCTTTGGAAATGGACTTCAATCACCCTGATTTGGACATCAATTGGAACTACTTGAGTGAAGCAACCATGCTCCATTTTGAGCAGACTGTGTGTTTTGATAATCTATCAAACAAACATACAAGGAGAATAGGCACTTGGTTGGAGCAAGCTGGGTTGAGAAAATGGCTCGAGGCCATTCCCAAAAAATGCCTGGAACTTTCAACCACTCAATTCTTAGGCACATTCACTCAGAAAAATTCAGGATCTGGTTACATAATGACTCATGAGCCAGATACAACCAAAAGGACTGCTCAAAAGTATGAGTTTACTGAAGAAGACTTTGATGATTTCTTTGGATTGAATGCTACTGGAGAGGACCCTGAAGAGTATATGAGGCACAATGAACAAGAAGTTGCCAACCAATGGATGGACAAGCCAGTACCTCTCAAGTCTGGTCTACACAAGAGAGTTCTGAAAGAGGACTATCAACTTTTGCTAGATGTGGTTGCAAAGGCTTTTATGTGCACCACAGGGAGCTATGACCAGATTAGCAGATCCAAGGTAAGGTTGATGAAAGCAGTCATTGATGGAATAAAGAAGCAAATGAACTGGAAGGGTTACTTTCTGAAGAAGCTTGCTGAGGAGAAAACAAAGTTTAAAATTGTTGATGTAAGGAAGGTGGTTATTGAGAAGAAACTAGCTAGCCTTCTGTACAAAGGTTGATGCATTCTTATACAAGAAAGGACCTGAGGACATTGTTAAAGATGGAGTTAAGTTCAACACAACCAAGATATTGTTCAGACAATTATCTGTGAGAACTCAGAAAAAAGATTGGGCTTGGAGATCAAGTCACCAAAAGCCTCAACAAGAAAGCAAGATAAATCTGCCAAGCAAAGGAGTGAAGAAGCAAAACAGATGGTGATCAACATTCTTGAAAAAGCCAAAAAGGAAGGAAAGGGAAAGGAGGTTGAAACAGCCACAAAATCCAAGAAAAAGAGGGCCATGTCAAACCCTAGTTTAAGTGGAGAAGAAACTGAAGAGGAGTAGGATGATACTTCTGATGAAGAAATGGATGTTGATGAGCAAGCTGAACTGGAAGGTTCAGATGATGATGAAGGTGATGAAGAAGAAGGAGTATCACCTGGAAGCTTGGATTTAAATGATCCAGAACCACCAATTCATAGCCCAAAAGCTATTGAAACCACCCCTCACTTGAATGACCCAACCATTCTTAAAATTGCCTACAAGTCTGATACCCCCATACCAATTCTTTTTTAAGAATCCCTACCCTCATCCAAGTCAGATACAGCTCCTGAATACACCTATGAAATGTCATTAAGAGATGAATCCAAATTTTTCCTAGACCAACTTTACCCCCAACTTGCCAAATATTCTGATTTATGATCAACCTTCTATGATCTTAGATTGATTGTTGACATAAGAAAGAAATCCATGTATGATATTGGGAAAGTTATTGAGTCCAAGGAACTGGACTGGTGGGAAAATGAGGAGGCAAGATTGACAGAATTTGCTGAGGTGGAATCTACTTTTGAATTGACAGATGAAAGATTGTTTGCTAACTTGGTGAACATTAAGATTCAAAAGGAAGCTATTCAATCCATTATTGCTGAGATTGATCTGAACCTTGAAGACAAGATGGAGGAGGATGTTGAGATGTCCAAACAAGCTGAGGACAAGACAGAGGAGATGTCCAAGACTGCTGAGGACAAAGATGATGAAAAGAATGCTGCCATGGAGGAAGATATCAATAAAGGAGAAAATGCTAGTGAAAAGTCTGCTGAGAATGATTTCTTTGATGGAGTTGAAACTGCCATTGAAGAGATAAAGAATGAAGAAACCAGTGAAGGTGTGAAGATTGATGAAATTGACCAAAGTCAATTGATTGAGAATGTTGTAGAGGAAGCACAGCCAGTTGTTCAAACCACTGAATCTATGGAGATTGTCATTGTGAATGAAACTCAAACTGAGAAAACTGCTGAAGACCCTATCATTCATGATGCTGAGTTGATTGAGTCAACTCCTGCTGAAGTCACTAAAGCTGAGGCCAAGAAAGATGAAGTGGAGGCCAACACTGCTATGGAAAGAGTTGTGAAACCTGAGGAACCAGCTGCTATGGAGAAGCCCTTGGAAAATGAGGCAATAGCTGCAGCACCATCAACTTCGATGGAGTTCCCAATTCACCTAGATGCTCTTCCACTGACTGAAGTATGCATCATTGATGAGGAGGATAAGAGATTGAAGGTTGTGCAAGAAGAGTTCAATACACATATTGAACACATTGATGATGCTGAAATAAAGAGATTGGAGAATGTTGTAGGTTTATGCCTAAACATGGGAAAGTATGTCAGAGATAGTTTGGATGAAACTATCATTCCCACAAATGAAGCCCAGCACATGTCATTACTCAACTTAAACACTAAGGCAAATAGGATGACAAGAAGGATGGAGGACTTGGAGGAGACTCTTGATAATAATTCTTTGGAATTATGTACCAAAGTGGAAAGTCTGGAAGAAAAGATGAACTCCACAACCATAAAGCCGGAAGCTGTTGAAAAAGGGTTTGAAACCTTTGATAAAAAGATGGATAGTGTTGGAAAGGAAGTGAAGGACTTCACCCTCAAAATTGGTGAGTCATCTAAGATCATGTCAGATGCTGTTACCACATACTTCCACACTGAAAAGGAGTTGATCAAGAAGGACATAGAAGAGATTCTGAAGTTAAAGGATGAAGTTGCCAAGGAGAAAGAGGAGATCTCTCAAATGCTGTCAAAGGACATTGAAAAGCTGACTCAGTCTATGGGGAGTCAAAGAGATCAACTGATTAGAGAAACCATCAAAAGTTCACTGAATGTCGCTTCTGATTTATTCAAAAACAACTTGGAGGGAATAATAAAGGTGATGAGAACCCAAGTTGATCAAGCTGTGAAGAAGCAAGTGGAAGAGTCTGTAAGTTCCACTATTTCTGCCTTTTTGCTAAGTCATGTTGACCCCATTTCTGCTCAGATGAAGAGAATGGACACTTATCAACAAGAACTTTCACTTACTGTGGCTAAGATTGATGCCAACCCTGCTGACCCCATCAACCTTGAGGTATTTGATGATGCCAAAAAGGGGGAAGATAAGAAAAAGGGGGAAGATTTGAAGAAAGGGGAAGATTTGAAGAGTAAGGGGGAAGGTAGCAAAGGCACTAGCAAGGGGAAAGCCAAAACACTGGAAATTACTGATATAACTGAGGAGGAGGAGTGCCCCAAGACAAGAAGTGGAAAGATAAGGAAACCCACTCTGAAAAGAAAGAAGCTTGCTGATATATCTGAGAATGAGAAAAGCAAGAAGTACAAGTCCAGTGAACCAGATGATAATGAGGAGATGGAAATTTCAACATTGATAAGAAGGGAAGATAAACTACCTGTTAGGAGACCGTCTCCTGAAGTTGCTGCTGCTGATCTTGTGAAAGACAAAGCTCATGTGTTTGAAGAAGTTGCAAATATCTTTGCAGAAGGAGCTGGACAAGATGCAGAGACTAGAAAAGGAGTAAGAAAGCTTGTCATTGAAGAAAGAACAAAGATGTTCAAAGATGCTGAAGAGTGGAGGTTGAAGAGGCACAAAAACTTTCTTCCAGGGAATTCAAAATCCTACAAGAGTTCTTATGCTCTAATGATGGAGAACAGAGCTAAGAAGAAGATTGAAACCTTGAAAAGACTCCCTCATACTGACAGCTGGGTTCCTGCTGAACTTAATGGTGCTTGGGAAGAAGCTAATTGAGTATGGGATCATCTCTTCTATGTTGTTAAGAGATGGGGAGACTTTGAAGACATTGATGGTCTGTATGAAGGTTTTATGATGGAAAATCATCTAGAGCTGTACACAAAGATTCTAGGAGTTGCTTAGAAGGAGAAAGTGATTGTCAAGGCTCCTGAACAGATTTTCTGGACTCCACCAATGAAAGCTGATGGAAATGGTATTGATAGAAAAGCTATTACTGATGAGTTTGTGCAACTTGTCAAGGATGAAGACTTGATTGGGAAGAATGAGGAAGTCATGGCCTTGAAGAATAAGCACTTTGCATCATATGGGCTGACTCCATTGTTCAAGGAACTCCCAACCTTTCTGAAGAAGAAGTCAGATGCAACCAAGTGATGAAGCTGCTGAAGGTCAAGTCAAGATTCAAATTATCATGAACTCTTTTATCTATGTTTATTTGTTAATTTCCAAGACAATTGTTGCCCCTTAAGAGCTAGAACTTACAACTTTCTGCTCTTACTATGTGATGTCTTTATTTGGATAATGTTTATCCATTTCATGCACTGGACAACAATTTTTGAGTCTTTATACTTGTGTTATTTTTTTCTAAAAATAGGCTCTAGCAAATTTTTAAATTGATTCTTGCTTAGATCAAGTTTTATAGAACTCAGAGAACTTAGCTCATTTAGGTTAATAATCTGAATTTATTATGTGAAATTCTCTAAGTATAGAAAATACATGCTAGTTGTCCTGTTTTTATTTTGTCAAATCTACTGAAAAAGAAATCCCTATGGATCTTTTGAAGTAAGTAGGTTTTGGCATCATAAAAAAGGGGGAAATTGTTGGGATATGGTTTATATTAATAAAAGAAAATTTGATTTTGATTAGATACCAAAACCCTAAGTAAAACCTCAAGTATGATGAATTGCCAGGTCTAGATTTTCAGGTTAGAAAAGCTCATATATGTTAGGGAGCTTTAAATTTTTCTTAGATAGATTATTCTTTGAATCTATGACAAATGACCTGAAAGCACAAAACACATGAAGACAAGTAGCATTGAAGACAAGAAGCTGAAGTGTTATGGAAAAGTGGCAAGGACTCATGAAGACAAGTATGTTGAATAACAAAAGTCAAGTATGATGAATTTGGACATTCATATACTTTGAACTTGGCACACTTATGGTCAAAGATGATGAATGACGAGGCATTTTACCCCGTACGAGGCCGTTAGCGGAAAGGACGAAATTATTCCAAATCAACCAATAAATTGACGCCACCTGTCACTGCGCATAACAAATTCTGAGAATGGAATGCAAAATGCAGAATGGACGTGAATGCATGTGCTATTTGCATGCAGGCCCCTGAACAATTTAAAAATTCAAATTTATGGATAAGCTTGCTATCTCCACCAACAGATAGTTTTGCTTCATCTATAAATAGGCCATATTTTGAATCATTTCAGGATTATGGGACACACAAGCCATACACATTCTAGCAGTATTTTAGCATTCAAAAGTAATCAAAACACTCGAGAGATAAAAGCTTTTAAGCATATTCATTTATGAGTGTTATCTTTAGTCCCCACTAGGCAAGCTTATTGTTTCATTATCCGAAGCCTAAAAAGTGATATCCTAGCCTTTACATTTGTTCTTAAAACCCTACTTTCACCTTGAGAGATAATTTGAGATTACTGTTGAGTTCGTAGAAGTGTTGAGAGTATTGCAACGAGAGAAGGTTGTAAGAAATCAAGAGAAGAAGAAGAAGAAGAAGAAGAAGAAGAGGAAGAAGAAGAAGAAGAAGAAGAAGAAGAAGAAGAAGAAGCAAGTTAATTCCGAAGAGATTAAAGAATTATCCTATTAAATTAGGAGAGTGGATGTAGGAGCAGTTTAGCCTCCGAACCACTATACGTCTTGTGTTCTTAATTACTGCATTTATGTTGGGATATAAATTCACCCTAAGCCCCACTTGATGTTAGAATAGTTTTGATGGCCAAAACACTTAGAGTTTATAAATGTAATAGGATCAGCTGCCTTTGTATAGAACAACTTAGACTAGTCTTGTGTGATCAACTTTATTGATATCAGCTGAATAGCACAGTCCCGGCTTACATGCGCACCCTCAAGATGAGAAGAGTAGAAGGCATGAAGACTAGAAGATCCTTGAAGACCATATAAGTAAGGTGCTTGTATACCTACTTATCTGATGGAGTCCAAGATTAAAGATGGCCTAAAACAGTTTTCAGAATTGCCAGATCAGACGAGTGGTACTCGACTGATATCAGAAGACAGAAGATTTAAGGCCAGACGAGTAGTCAGAAGACTATGAGTAAAGATCAGAAGACTAGGTGCTCGTCCAGGACTCGGCTGATTCCCAAAGTCATCTTGCAATTTGAATGAAGACTTACCTTACTTAGAAGATTGACATGATCCCAGGACTGAAGCAATCAAGCAGCTGGAATCAAGGAATCAAGCAAACATGAAAAGATTGCCCCAATGGCTAGTTGCAGCAATCATCCCCATAAATACAAGAGGATGAAAAATCACAAACACGAAGTCACAACGTGAGAATTCAACAAGCTAAACAAGCAAGCAAGCATAAAACCATATTATATTAAGAGTTCTCCAAGAGCCCAGAAACCATTAGAATACCTCTAGCTCTTAAGTGATTTCTATCCAACCCAAAAGAACCTGAATCCTATTCATATTGTATATCTATTGATTTAGGCACAGTGGTTAAGCAATCTATAAGCTTGAACCATTAGTTGGATACATTCAAAAACCCCAAACCCCCACCATAAGGTTAAGTTTTTGAACCCCTGTAAAAGTGCAAGTGCTTCCAATCACTTGTGCAGACCGTAGTAGTTAGGACTGCTCAGATCTCAAAGTCCTACCCTTGGGACTATAAAGGACAAGCCCTTGTAATTTTTGGTAAATTAAAGGGATTAAACATCACGTTAGGACGTGAGAGTGGACGTAGGATCGTATATCCGAACCACTATAAACCTGGTGTCCTTTACATTCTGCACTTTACTTTACTTTACTGTCTTTCATTTATCTTATATAGTGCATATTGTGTTTTCAACTACCTTCAAATCAGGCCATAATCTTCAAACCAGCATCAGCTGGGGTTTTCATTAAACAAACAAGTTAGTGTTTTCAAAAGAAACTAAAGAACGAGTCTAATCAAGGCCTACCAAACTTTCGTATATAATCTCTTCATCAGATCACTATAGTCATCTGGACCAACAGACTTGTAGTCCAGTTGATATAGGAATCAGAAGAGGTTCCCAACTCTCTTGAAAAAGTTTTAAAGTCTATTCACCCCTCCCCTCTAGACTTTAATCCCTTTCACTACTCGTTCAGGGACCAACAAGTGGTATCAGAGCAGTGGTTCTAACGGACTACTCTCTCTAGATTATCAGAAGACTTGAGGGAGTCTTTTTGTAGTCCTCTTGAACAGATCTATCTTTTGAAAAACTTGTTTTTTGAAAACTCATACAGCATGAGTGCTAACATGCGTAAATTGCCTAAGTTTTCAGTGGAGGATTATGATTACTGGAAGATAAGGATGAGGAAGAATCTCACATCAGTCCACTACAAGATGTGGTCAGTAATCACAGAAGGCCCAATCACAATCATGGAAGACAACACTGCAAATGGTGATCCAGAAATCCCAGTTGGAGAACTTGCCCCCAAGACAATGAAAGACCTCACACCAGAAGAGATGAAGCAATCAAATCTTGACAGCATTGCTCAAGATTATATCATGCAAACTCTTCCAAATGAGTACATTGCAAAAGTACTTCATTGTGAGACAGCTAAAGACATGTGGGATGCATTGGCACTCCTTTGTGAAGGAACTGAGCTGATTAAAGAGAGCAAACTATCAACAGCCGTCAAGAAGTTTGAACACTTCAAGATGCAACCAGAAGAGTCTATTGACCAGCTAGACAATAGATTTACCAAGATCATAAACGAGATTGAATCTCTTGGAAAGAAATATACAAATAGAGAGAAAAACTTGAAGATCTTGGACTCTCTAACCAAGAAATGGAGACTCAAAAAGACCATCATGAAAGATACTCAAGATATCAAGATATGGTCTACTCAAACTCTGTTTCAGAACCTCAAAGCTCATGAGTATGATCTTGAAAGAGAAGAAAACTCAAAAAATGATGAGCCAACTGCAACCCCATCTACCTCCAAGACAGTGGCTTTCAAAGCAGCAAATACAAAGGCTGCAAGTACCTCATCTGGCAAAACCGCTCTGAAAACAGAAGACTTTGAAGGATCAGATATGAGCCTAAAAGAGCAAATGGCCCTCATGATTAAGATATTTGAAAGGATGAACACTCTAAACAACAAATATAGAAAATTCTACAGGAATTATAAAGATAGGAGAGCTGGTTCATCTTCTAGAGGATCAAGAGAAAGAACACCAGAAAAGTATCCTAAGAAAGATGTGGAGTCATCTGACAACAGAAACTCCAGAAGAAGGGATGCTACTCCTCCAAGAAGAAACAATTCTAATCAGAAACCTGGATCATGCTTCAATTGTCGTAAACCAGGACATTATGTCTATGAATGTCCAGACCTAAACCTAGAAGACAAAGAAGAAAGAAAGCCAAGAAGACAAGCAATGGTGACTGAAGAATATGAATATCA